>CM051837.1:30706537-31409037 GCA_028451465.1 Erethizon dorsatum
AAATAGAGGCAAGAGGATATAGCTCAGTGGCACAAGCGCCTGACTGTCAAGTGCAAGGTCCTGAGTTCGATTCCCCGTACCCAAAAAAAAAAAAAAAAGGGAAATTTAAAATAGAATTAAGTATACAACATATACTCAAGGCTAAATCACAGAAGAAAAGCATATTTTATTGAATGAAACTAGAAACTCAAAAGTGAAACAAAGCAAAATCATAGAATAACATTCGTATTAGATACTGCAGAGTTGGTATCATTCAGTAATGATCACACATAAATAGGAATACATTTGATTCCAATACATAAATGGGCAAAATACATAAAGACAGTTTTTATGTTAAAAACTAGGGGGAATGAAATTGGGTAAATAAAAAAATTCAGGGCCGGTGAGATGGCTCAGTGGCGTAAGTGCCTGCCCAGCAAGCCCGAGGGCCGGAGTTCGACTCCCAGAACCCACATACGAAAAAAGGGCCGGTGATATCGCTCAGCGGTACGGGCGCCTCCTGGCGCGCGAGGTCCTGAGGTCGACACCCCGGTACCCACAAAAAAAAAAAGAAAAATTCAGCCTTAACTTGTAATTAAAAATACCCAAATGGGCTAGGGCTGCAGCTCAGTGGTAGAATGCTTGTCTACTGTGCCCAGCCCTGGGTTCAGTGCCCAGCACCACCGCGTAAGTAGGTAAGGATATGCAAATCAAGGCAACAGTGAGTGCCTTCTGCCGCTTGCTCAGCAAGGTCGCCGTGGGAGACGGCTGCGGAGTGCGGAAGTTCGCAGGCTGTGAGGACGCTCTGTAGGCACAGCTGTGTACTGATCTGTTTGGCGGTGTCTGTTATGACCCTGAGACACTGAGAGAACAAGGAGCTCCTCCTCTATCCGCGTGATCAACAGGACACGTTGTAAGTCACCACTTTGCTGCCATCATGATACAGAGTAGATAACAACCTTTAGCAGAGAGGAAAAGGGAGGTTTGAGGAGAAGCAGGGTATTAAAATGTCTGTTCACAAACTGTAGCACAAGGTTAAAGTTAGTGAATTTGGGTTGAGCTTGTATGGAAATTCTTGTAACTTTTCTCTAAGTTACAAATTACATCAAGATACATAGAAATGATCCAGATGGGTAAGTACCTGTAACTGTCCCCTGAGATGAATGTAATTATCATGCATCACAAACGTATACTAATAAATTTTTGAAGTTCCCTTTTAACTATTTCAGGGATATTACTTTTAAGCCTCACTGTAAGCCACACGGGTGAATGCATGAACCATGGGGCTGACCTGATAGGGAGGAGTCAGAGGCGCACTGGAAATGGGGAAGTGAGTGAAGCAGGTCACCATGGCACGCAGTCTTCGTAAGGCTGCGCAGCACTAAGAAAATGCTTGCGTTTTACTAACAGTAGCACACCCTGCGCGGTACAGGAAAAGGCATGATTATAAAGAACACTAGTGGGCCGGGGATGGAGCTCAGCAGCACAGCGCCTGCCTGGCAAGTGTGAGGTCCTGAGTTCGATTCCCAGTACCAAAACGCTGGAAGGGAACGTGTATGCGTGGCAGTAGTGAAGCGCTGGGTGACCGTCCGTCCTGCTGCGCGCACATTTGCTGTAACGCGTCTGTACTGCTTGGCTCCTCTGAGACGGGAGAGCGCGGCGGCCCGGGGGTGCGGAGGCGCCTGGGCGGCGCACGGGGAGACTTCGCTCACGAGCTAACGGCTGTGGACGCGATGATTTTTGAGGACCAACAGAGCCTACCCAGTCGTCACAGAGTGGAAAACTCCTTACTGCCGAGCGCGTTGTGGGAAACGCTAAGTAGGGTCATCGTTTCCACACTGAAGAACGCTCGCGAGACCCAACAGGCCTTGAGTAGAGCCGCCCGCGTGCCGCCCCCAGGCAGGTGGCCGGCCGGCCCGGACGTCTGGCCCCTTGGGCAGTACTGACGCTGCCGGGTCGTCTTGGTGTGGGCCGGGGGACGGTCAGACCAGCTGCCTTTGAGGATGCCGCCGTTCTTTGGTGTTTACTTTGCCTCCTTATGAAACCGATGTTGTGTTTTATTTTTCTATAGTTACGCCGCTGATGCGTTAAATCACCTATTTGAATCTCATTGGCCACTTGTAATTCTTGAGTACCTAAGATCGAGAGAGACAAAGTGTATTTTACGGAGTTCGTCAGACTCCAGCTCACCTGGGACACAGGGGCGCCCGTAACCCAGTCCTCGTGTGAGGCGGCGTGGGCACTGTCTGCCTCTTGTGGTCATTTTCTAGGATAAATTGTCATTTTTCCTTTTTAAAATTAAAAAACCACATAAATGAGCTGCAAGTGTTTAGAAAAATACTTGGATCCTTCTTAATAGTCTGACTTCCACGTATCTATACCTGTCATTTTACGAGTTACTATCGACAGCATAGCTCTAATCTTTCTGAATGCAGAATGTAGGTGAAGAAGTAAATCAGAAGTATACATTGAATTGAATAACCCTACTACAATTATACATAAAACCTAAAACTATTTTTAAAACAAACTTAGGGGGAAATAATTGGCAATTTTATAAATTGATTTCCACGCTTAGCCTGTTTGTATCAGTTGAATGTAGATTTTGTGCCTCACCTTTAAACCTCTGCGGGTCTCATTTTTACTTTAAACTGTTTGTGCTTCTGCAGGTGGGTTCAGTGGTGGCCGTGGGCTGGATCCGCTCCCGGAAGGCCGTGGACTGGCGCCTCTTCCGGAATATCTTTGTGGCTTGGTTTGTGACTGTCCCTGTGGCCGGGCTCTTCAGTGCTGCTATCATGGCCCTCCTCATGTACGGGATCCTTCCGTACGTGTGATCTGTCTTCTTCCAACCAGTAAACTGCTGAAGGGTCAGTCCAGTGTGCGTGTGTGGAAGGCGCGCGCCCCGCGTCATACACGCACACCTGATCACACCCGGGCTGTCCCCAGCCACCTCTCCACATCCCTGTCAGACGGTTCCTACCACACCGCTCACAGGCTGCGGCCTGCGTCATCAGAGCTAGCGGAACTACTGCTGTACATAGTAATGTGTATTAAACTGGTCTTGTGGTGATACAAGGTGGCACAGTTACTTATATATAATTACATATACATTGTACACATAGGTAGCTTTTCAAACAAACTCAAAATGGGAGTGATTATTGCCTAGAATTCAGTATTAATAAATCATGTACATAATGATTTCAGTGGCAAATGTTAAGAACTTTACAAACGAAAGTGTAGATTGGAAAAGGTGTTTTTCCAAATATTTCCCCCTTTCAATATGCTACAAGATAAGTGAGATACACAACACAAACTTGGGCAAGTGTACGTAGGTGGGACTGCGAATACTGGGACAAGAGGTCACCAGTGCTTTGAGAAACGTGTTCACACACTGTGTATCAATTATTGTATATCATACTTGCTTTTGTAAATACAGTACTTAAAACTGTAATTTTTTAATGGTGTGGTTCCCTTATACGTTTTTGAGCAGAGAATTTTGAAAAGTACCAAAGAAGCAGGGGAATGGTTTGCCAGTATTACATTTCGCTTTGTCCATCTCCCTTCCCACACTCACTCCCGTTGCCTGCGATGGAGGAAGACCAGCCGAGCTCGAACTCACACCAGAGCAGGGTGTGTGGCTGAGCACCAGCCGCTCCTCACATCTGTGTCACACTTGGGTTCCCCGCTGCTCCCCACAGCAGCAACACTGCTGCCACATACCAGATCCTGCTCAGCCCCACAGTGGCCTTTCATTGTCACCAGCGTGGAGAATGTACCGAGGTAAGGATGTGTGACTAAGCACTACACAGCACATCCAGTTGCGTTTCCACCCGTTCTGCCCTGCAGCCTGCAACACAGAATTCCTGTCTCAGACGTTAAAGTCAGTGAGGCTTTTGGTGTGCTTTGACATTTCAGAAATCTGGGTGCTCAGGGAGTTGAAGTATTGGAAAATACACTGGGTTTGAGGGTTTCCTGGAGGCCTTTACATCCGACGCTCTGCTCTGGTCCACTGGATTGTCTTCTCTTTTGATAGCGAGAGGGAAGAAGTCTGGCTAACGTTAGAGCCTGAAACCATGGAAATGCTGCTAAAATTTTTATATTGACGAATACTTTCTTGGTACTTCATTGTAATTTTTCATTAATCAGCCATATTAAATTTATAATAAAAAGTTCCCTGCAAAAGTTTGCCTCCAAAGTCTTTTTCTAAATATCTTGATGTTTTTCTTTCAATTTCCACAAAAATGAAAGTTATGGGGCAATGCAAAGGAAAACCACACTGATGCTGTATCTCACCCCAGTCAGAATGGCTGTCATCAAGAATACAAAAAGAGGGGGCCGGTGAGATGGCTCAGCGGCGTAAAGCGCCTGCCTGGCAAGCGCGAGGGCCCGAGTTCGACTCCCGGATCCCACATACAAAAAAGGGGCCGGTGACATCGCTCAGCGGCACGGGCGCCTGCTGGCACACGAGGTCCTGAGGTTGACCCCCGGTACCCACAAAAAAAAAAAAAAGTACAAAAACAGTAAGTGCTGGTACAAATTCCCTATGGTGAATGTGATCATTACGTATATCTAAAGTGTACCAATAAAATTAATTCAAAGAACAAAAAAACAGAGCTGACCAAGACAAAACAGGAACTGAAAAAAATGAGAGTGGATCACCTGCCTGCTTGATGGAAAAACTGGCAAGCCTTGTAGAATATGGTCACACCAAGGAAATGGAGCCTTGTAAACTGTCACCCTCTTCAATATCTTCATAGCATATCATCCTTTATTATTTAAAAAATAACATAAAAAATAATATAAATAAAATAAAAATAAAACCCCAAGGTATCTTATGAAAAAATAAGTAAACTACATTCCATCATCCCACACGATCTTTTTTTTTTTTTTTTTTTTTTTTTTTTTTTGTGGATACTAGGGGTCGACCTCAGGTGGCGCCCGTGCCGCTGAGCGATATCACCGGCCCTTTTTTCGTATGTGGGTTCCAGGAGTCGAACTCGGGCCCTCGCGCTTGCCAGGCAGGCGCTTTACGCCGCTGAGCCATCTCACCGGCCCCACGATCGTTTTTTTGAAACAGTTTCCTTATTTTACTCAGCCTTTGAAACACTGGAGCTGGCCAGCACTGGGAACATTGAAACAAGAATGAGAGAACCCAGGCAACCTCATGGCGACAGGGAGGGCTGACCAGGCTTCCTGCCTGCCTGCTCCATCCCTTCCTGTCCCTGCCACTCCAGCAGCTGTCGCTGTCCTCAGCTGCGGTCTCCACAGCAAGAGGCTGTGCACAGGCGTGAGCTCTGCTGTGACGCGGCCCCTGCTCCCTGACAGTTGAGCCCCGTGCCACCCCATGTCTCCCAGGGTGAGGGAGGGCACCGCACCTCTATAGTCCGCTCGGCTTTCTGTACACCCAAAGCTGCTCCAAGAAATCAATACTTTTAAAATTTTACCTTTATAGGGCCAGTGATATAGCTCAGCGGCATAAGCGCCTGCCTGGCAAGCGCGAGGTCCTGAGTTCGACTCCCGGTACCCACATATAGAAAAAAAATTTTTTTACCTTTATAATAAAAATTTTTTTAATTTTAAGACAGGACTGTGCAGTAGGCCTGGGAGGAAAGCCCAGAGAAGGGACACAGTGACAGGTGATTAAGAACTTGCAAAGTAGTCTTGAAAGGAAGGGAAGGAGCTGACCTCAGACTGCTTCTATACAGGAAACAAGGAATCAGATGATTTCAGGTAAAGAGTTTCACACTCAAAGACAACCATGTGGCAAGATCAAAATCTACTTAAACAGCAAAGGGATTTTGGTCACAGTAGAGTGGAGAATTCCCTTGCCTTTCCCAAGGCAAAGCCTGAATTTAGAAATTTCAGCCTATGGAGTGGGCAAGGGAGTAGAAAGGAGGCCAAAAGAAGATGGACTGAAGGACCCCGGAGGCAGACAGCAGAGACTGCCGGTGTCTGACTGTGGCCACCACAGCGGCACCTAGTGGGGTCAAGTTGCAATTATGAGTGTCTGTGGTGTCTGAGGGCAGGCCTCTGAAATCGCAGCAGGGGAGTCACCTTACAAAATGTTAGTTTTGGCCGGTGAGATGGCTCAGCGGCGTAAGCGCCTGCCTGGCAAGCGCGAGGGCCCGAGTCCGACTCCCGGAACCCACATATGAAAAAAGGGCCGGTGATATCGCTCAGTGGCACGGGCGCCCGGTGGCACGCGAGGTCCTGAGGTCGACCCCTGGCGCCCACAAAAAAAAAAAATGTTAGTTTTATAATTCAGAGTTGCAAGAAATGCCAGGAATTATCTGTACATCTTTGATGCTCACGGAGAACTATGACTGCATGCAGAGAGCCCACTCGCATTCATTCAGCAGACACCAGCAGAGCTGAGGACTGACCTGGCCACTGGGGGAAGACAGCACTGCAGGCCTCGGGACTGGACAGTGCAGCTGCACTGAGCTGCGCTGTCCCAAGGCCTGTCAGGCACAGGAGGAGGGTGGGGCAGGGCTGGGAAGTGGCTTGGGGAGGTCGCAGAACTACTCAGAGAAAAGGTGGGAATGTGCCTGAGACGCCAAGGGCAGAGTGGCTGAGTTCAGGCTGGGAAACGGGTTCTGGAAGCTGCCGAGTATCCAAGGAGACGGGCAGTTTGAAATAAAGGCTGGGAGTTCGGGAGGGAGTTCCTTGGTGGAGACGAGCTTTGGAAGTCATGTTGTTCAAAGTGTAGGTACATGTGAACCACCAGAAAGACGTGTCAGAAGACACGCACCGCTCACACCAGTACCCCCAAATGTGGCACCCACCCTAGGGAGACGAGCCAAATCTCCGGGCGAAGGCAGGGACTGGCCACGGCTCCAAGCACACGCACGATGAATGCTGCGCCCTGTGCTCCGGGCTGGGCCGCCTGCGGCACCCGCTCTCGACCCTGCGTGCCCCTCACCCCCCAGAGGAAAGGGGCGGATGTGACCAGGCATCTGGGCAGCAGCGCTCAGAGCACAGCACTCCCCTCACCTTGCCATCCAGCCTGGGCAGAGGCGGGAAGTCCGCGCGCACAGCCCAGCACCGCTTCCTACCGCACCTAAGCTGAGTGCCAGCGGCCTCCGTCCTCGGCACGGATACGAATGGCCTCCATCCACCCTCACCTCGTCCCGATTCACAGGGTTCTCTCAGCCCACCCTGAACTCTGAGAAGGCCCCGTGGATCCTGGAATCTCTGGGTGAAGGCACACGGGATCTGCAAAAGCTCCTCACACAAACACACACACATACACTGAGAGCCGGGTGCAGTCAGAGAAGGCGGCCTGTCCACCCAGCGTCCCTCAAAATACCCAGACAGACAGGAGAGGAGGCAAAGCTAGAACGGAACGCCACCCTCCAAGTGAGGGCAGAAGGAAAGGAGACTGGTCCTCGTTCCTGCAGGGAACGAGCAGAGGAAACAGCATGTGGAGCGCCAGGAACGCTCACTCCCAGGCGAAGGCGGACTGCAGCGCAGGAACCGCAGTCCTCACGCACGTGTGTGCAGTCGCCAGCGCTGGGGTGACACAGACGTGGCTTCAGCTCGGCCCCAGATCCCTTCCTCTCCAAGCTCCAGACCCTGAGGCTCAGACAAGTTAGCAGTGAGCTTCCCAGGTCAGACATTTGGCCGTCAAGTGAAACCTGGGACATTTATTACCCTTCTTGCCACTTGAGCAGATACTCAAGCACGACGATGGCTCAGCAGTGAACCACATCTTCCCGGTCACTGCAAAGACGACGCGTACACGCAGTATCATATGTTGACTTAAATCTCTGCGACAAGATTTGAACAGCTAATGCCTGAGCTGGGCCTGTAGCTCAGCGGGAAGGTGCACGCTTACCCTACACGAGGCCCTGGCGTCAACTGCCAGCACTCGCAAGCGCCGCCACAGCCCACCTCAAGTGTGTTACTGTCTTCACAGAAGTAGCACCGGTCTCGCCTCTCTCTCCATCTGGCAGTTTTCTGAGGGGCAGCACGCAGGTGCAGGGGTGTCTTGCCTTGGCCGAGAAGACCCCAGGACTCCCTGCCTGCACAGCCGCGCTGCCTGCCGCAGGGCCGCCGCCTCGCCCAGTGACACTCCGGCGGAGGCTTTCCTCCTAATTACGTAATAAATCCACTTTAGAAACTGGAAATGAGAAAAATGACTTATAATCCCACCTTCCTGAGATAATGAATATTAACATGTTGGAGCATTTTTCTCCTACATTTACGGATACATTTTTAAAAATAAGATTGTGATTCTTTTTCCTCTGCTTTTTCTATTTACCTTTTCTATTAGGGACATTTCTCCATATTTTCTTAAGAATTCTGACTTGTAACGAGTCTTGTTCCATTTAATGGGAATACCGTCGCTTACCTCACTGCCCTACTATAGGGAGCGATGAGACAATTTCATGGTTGCCGCCCCGCCTCCCCCTCCTGAGGGCATCCGGTGCGCCAGCCTACATCCCCCATGATCCTCTCCAGCCTGATCCAGAAATGACGACGACCTATCCGTGCTCACTACATTCCCCGTGAGATGAGAGCTTCCGCCCCCGCTTCTATAAGTGCCTTAGACACTTCCTCAATAAACGAGACTTGATTAAAACCCTTCATCTTGTCTCCGTTTCTCTCTCCTCTTGCCCTGTCCCCCCATCCCGTTTCTCCTCCAGGTGAGACCCACGAGTTGATCCGCGGGCCGATCACCCTACTGGCACACATCTGGTGGCCAGCACTCTCACTGTTACACAGAACACCACGTGAGAAACTACGCCCAAACCTTCCTCGAGGCAAACGCTCGGGCACGGAAGCAATGAATCAGAAAGCTCACCGACATTAAACACAGGTATATCAAAATGTTAGTTTTCTGCTCCAGGTGCCAAACTCACAGGCTGTGATAAAGGACAGAACAAGTTATCTTGAGAGCAACACTCAAAAAGCATGACTAAGAATCCTAGCAGTGTGCTGAATGAATTGATTGAGAGCATCAAGTCAGAGGGACGAGTGGCCACAGGACGCACAAATCCAAGGGACGGGGGTCGTGGAGAGAGAGCTGGGGGGAATGGGGTTGGGGGGTCACATGTGAGCAGCGTGTGCTGGTGCTTCATGCAGGACATGGGATCCACGAGGAACCACGTAAACTGCCTCGCCCTGGGACACCCCAAGATGGGGTTCCTTTCCAGACTCCTCACTCCGAAATGTTCACAATTCACTGGTTATTTCATATAAAGCGACCAGCACAGGGCCTATGCACAGTGACTCCCTCCCTGCCAAGGGTACTCCGCGCACAGCCCAGCTAGCCACCATTCATTAGAATTAGTACATGCGGCTACCTTTATATTTGGATTACTGTATTAATATAAAATTTGGCTCCTTCGGCTCTGCAATATGAATGAAATCATTTGAAAGAGCATAAGGAGAAAAACTACAAATGCATAGTTCCCCTTTCTCACCTAATCTAGGCTACAGATAACAACCAACGCCAACAGATAAATAACTAAGACTAAACAATTAAGGTGCATCTCATCAGCATCTCCTTGCCCGTCTCCCTGTGCCGTCCCCCATTTCTGGCTCTTAGCCTTGACTGCACTGGTAGAGAACTGCCCGGAACAGCCTTCCAACACAGCGTAGCCAGCTGCAACTCGCAAGCCGCTCCCAGAGCAGCACAGCCATACTGCAGCACCCGGTCCGCGCGCACAAGACACAGGGCTAACTGGACCCCAGACGGGTCACGCCTTTCCTGTTTCACTTCACTTCGTGTAATGGTGGCACAATGCACAAAGATAATATTAGAGAAATAAACTCCTGTCTTGTGGTTAGTATCACACTATCCACCACGAGTGATGTTTAGTTATTACCTCATTCCCACAGTTTTAGTGAAGGATACTGTCTAGCAAAGCTAAAGAGAATCTTTGCTGGTGGTAAGGGGTACGTTGCTCTAGTTTTTTTTTTTTTTTTTAAAGAGAAGAAAAAACAAATCAAAAAAAGAACAAAATTTCACAACACCATAATATGAGGGTAACAATGGTTAATGCATTACATATTATTATCTTTAAGTTAGTTATTCAGGATACCAGACATTAGCATTCAGTTGTCCAAACATTATTGGCACAAACCTTACTCTTCAATGAACTAAGTAAAATTGGTAGTGTATCTATCTTAACCATCTTATATATATATATACAACTTTTTTTTCCCTCTCCCTTCTTTTCCCTATTCCAGTCTCTCTTTCCTTTTGACCAGTTTCTTTTTGATTCACCATGTCTATTGTACATTTTGGATCTTATTTACTCTTTCAGTTTCTCATACTAGAGAGACAATACGATGCTTACACATGTGCATCTGATTTATTTCACTTATGAGTATTTTCTCGAGTTGCATCCATTTACCTATAAAAGTCTCCAGTTTATCCTTCTTTATGGCTGAATAGTACTCCATTGTATAAAAATACATCTTTCTTATTCATTCCTCAGTCGATGGGCATTTGGGTTGTTTCCAAGATCTAGCTATTACAAATTGTGCTGCTATAAACATGGGTGCACATATATCACTGTGGTACGATGTTTTTAATTCTTCTGGGAAGATGCCCAGAAGGGGAATAGCTGGGTCAAATGGGACCTCCAACCCTAGTTTTTTGAGGAATCTCCACACTGACTTCCACAGTGGCTGTACCAGTCGACACTCCCAACAGTGAAGAAGGGTTCCTTTTTCCCCACAGCCCCTCCAGCATTTGTTATTAGTTGATTTCTTTATAGTAGCCATTCTTTCTGGGGTGAGATGGTATCTCAGTGTTGTTTTAATTTGCATCTCCCGAATGACTAGTGATGTTGCACATTTTTTTGTATATTTATTTGCCATTAGTATTTCTTCATCTGAGAAATGTGTATTAATCTCAGATGCCCATTTTTGGAGTGGGTCTTTAAATTTGGGAGGTCTGATTTTTTTGAGTTCTTTGTATGTTCTCAATAGTAATCCTTTGTCTGAGGAACAACTGGCAAACATTTTTTCCCACGTTGTGGGTTGTCTTTTCACTCTGTTGGTGGTTTCTCTCGCTGCGTTGCACTAGTTTTTCAAAAAGCAAATATACCCAGTTGTCTATTTGGAAACTGAATGAGCAATCTGAATAGGCAAACATGAACTCTATATGATCAGCAAACATGTGAAGAGCTCTCTCACTGGCCACTAGAGAAATGCAAATCAAAACAAGAACTTTTTACCTGTAAAACTGGTAAAAATTTGAAAGTCTAGTAACATCCAGTGTTACTGAGGACATAGGGAAAGGGTACTCAAACACCACTGGTAGAAATATAAATCGGTACAAAATTCTTGAAGGGCAAATTTATGTTATGTATCAAAGGGATATGCTGTACCACTCAGAAATCGTGTCTAGAAACCCATCTTATATACCGTCTACCAGGACAGCCGCTAGCTACACATAGCTACTTAAAGTAAATGTAACATTGCTCTGCTGCCCTGCTGCACTTCAAGTGCAACAGTGCCATGAGGCTAGTGCCCATCACAGAGCACAGGGCAGATTTAGATCATTTGCATTATCACACAAAGTTCTGCCTGGTTATGCCGCTGTGGAAATAGCCATAAAAATGGGTAACAGTCAATGCTACATTGATTATAAAGCAAAAAACAATACAGCAAAAAGAATTGTTAAATAAATGTCACATTTATGCTAAAGCGTGTAAGTAAAAAATTCATGCAGATATATGAACAGAAAGAACTCCAATGTTAAAAATGCATGGCAACCACAAGCTGCACTGTAACATTTTGTATATAAACAGATTTATGAAATTAATGACACTAAAAATATCTGCAAGGATACATATCAACCTGTTAGTGGCAGTGAAGGAAAGGGGACTGGAAAGAGGAACTGGGGACTTTCATTTTTAATTTGCTCCTAAACTGCCTGAATTTGTTAAAACCCGAATATATATATCTTGTGTTTTACTGAAGAGATTTTCAAAAGTTCTACTCTTAAAAAGATAACTTCAGGAAGTAAAGAGTCTGATTTTTCTAAACCAGCACCTCCCCCTTTGGTCATCACGTTTTTAGAACTCATCAGAAACATTTCCCGAGCCCTGGAGGAGCCACAGACGTACCCTCCTCCTGCTCTGGCCTCATTCTACCCCCACTTCCCCTCCTTTCCCCTAAATATATTCTTTCCTTCATCCCGTATTTTCACCCACTCACACCTTCACTTTTTTTTTTTTTTTTTTTTTTGAGCTAGGGTCTCAATATGTAGTTCAGGCTGGTCTTGAACTCACTGTGTAATCCAGGCTGACCTTGAACCCACAGGGATCCTCCCACGTCAGCCTCCCGAGTGCTGGGGTTACAGGCGCGCACCGCCCTGCTTGGCATACCCTCACTTCTCAAAGGTTTTATAAAACCACCAACAGGACAACCCCTAATCACGGCACGGTGGAAACCAAGTTCCTCAGCAGCGGTGCTTCTCCCCAGCAGGACAGAACTCACTGCTCCGTGCCCGAGACAAAGCGAGGCAAACGAAAGCAGACGGCCAGGCAACAGCAGACTGCTCACGCGCACCGCTGCAGACACAACCCACCTGCGAAGACATTTGCCAAAACCAATCACGGCGGATATAAGAATATCACCACTAGCAAACCAGGTAAGCAATTATGTTCCAGGTGTGATGGGTTTATTTTATTTTACTCTGATGCAAAACTAAAGATTCCACTATAGCACGGAGACCAATATATTAAAACGTCATGAAAAAGTGGTGCGGGACATGCAGGACGCAATGTACAAACTGGGGGGTCAGGTCACTTCCTTTAACATGACACTACATGGTCGCTGAGGAACACACTTAAATTAACACTGCAGAATTCAAATGAATGTGGCACAAACATGACAATTTCCAGGCCTGCCTTCAAGAACCACCTGGAGGATGGACTTGCAATCTCTCGAATTCAGTGTGAGGAGGATTACAATTCTTTGGAAGAATAAAAAGTTCACACTTTTAAAATTTCACAGAATTTTAAGGCCAAGACATAGTTGGTTCGTTTCTCTTCACTTGCAGGGATACATCTGAGGCTTTACTCAAAACTCATTAAGCTTCCAGTTCAAATCCCAACCCAACCTTGTGGCCTCCGGCGCTGAAGTTCTTCCCATCGATTAAAGCTGACAGGGTCAGTTTGACTCCTGGGGAGAAGAAAACATCAGGATCACTCATGGCCAGTATCACAACCAATTTAAACTTTCTAGCAATAACGGACAGAGCCAACGGCGTGAACTGCAGCTGAGTGTAAGTAACACTAAATCCACACAGTGTTCATCTGAATCACGTGATCTATGATGTAAAGCATGAGCGTGGCAAACCGCATTTGGAGTTTCAGGGTTACAAAAAGAATGAGCAAACGCAAAGGCCAAAGTGGCCAAATTATAGTTTAAAATACATAAATATCCCCTAAGTTTTTCATTTGACTTTCTGTCTGATAACCAAATGTTATCAAGCTATGGTGACGGCAGCTGTCCCACAGGCTACTCTCATTATTCCTCTGTCACCTTCTCCCTAACCCCTCTGTGTTTGCCTTTACATACCTGGTCGCAGGGTCTGAGTATAACCCAGTCCAATCAGGCTGGCATTATTTACTTTAGCCTAAGATCAAGAGATGGGACAGAAACAGAAAGCAGTCAATTCCATTATACTGAAGTCCAATACAACCACTTCAGGCATTAGGTTTCCAAAGCTAAAAGTACCTTAGGCCCAACCTAGAATTGCTGAAAGTGAAAAGGGAATAAATAAAAGGATGATCTTGTAAGAAGTCAACTGGAAGGCAGGAGTAATGGGGATCTTGGGACTGTGCTTAAAGGGCTTGAACAAAACTTTTAAACACACAGTGCAGCCAAACACTTCTGCATCCTGAATCCTTTGAGATGCCAATTCACACCCTCTGACAGCGGTGACAGCATGAACTCTAGTGACAGAAAAACCTACGTGGCTTCAAATCTTGGCGCTGCCACATACTGTGATCTTGATGTTTCTACGCCTGTCTGCTCATCTGTGTATCAGGAGTAAGGTCACACTGCTCAGCACACAAAGTAGCTGTGAGGATTAAATGGGACACTACACATGAAACTTTAGCACAATACCTGAAATCCAAGAGCTCACTTACAGCTATTATTAGTAAGAATTACTAACAGTAATCTAATCCCATAAATTCACAGATTTGAAAACAAGGGGCCAAAGTTATCAAATTACTTCAGAAGGCCAGACAACAGCCAAGTAAGCAGAGAGGCCAGGGCTGGAACCTCAGTTTCCTGACTTGAGACATCATAATTTCTTCACTACACACTGAGCTGCTCGTTAAAGTTAATAAAGAACAGGCAAACTACACCCTATCACAACACTCATCTATTCGGGCAAAAACAGAAGACCAGATCTGATCTGGCAGCACATTCTTACAGATAGCGAAGTTCTACAATCCAGCTTGTATTTAGCAGCAATGCCAAAACGGGTGTTGTTGCTGCCAGCTGTCCATGCAAGGTTTATTGATGTTTCAATCTTTTCATTAACTTTCTGGTAGATAGAACCTCCAAATTCAGTGCCATCGTTCCTGTGTTCACAGCATAAGAAAAAGTCGTAAATACTCATTTGTACCACTGTTACAATATGGAAACAAATTCTAAGACTATCTAAATATAGGTCTCACTTTCTAACTCAAAATTTCAGCAAATTTCCAGCATAAAGGCTATTGAGGGCCGGTGAGATGGCTCAGCGGTGTACACGCCTGCCTGGCAAGCATGAAGGCCTGAGTTCGACTCCCGGAACCCACATACGAAAAAAGGGCCGGTGATATTGCTCAGCGGCACACGCGCCTGCTGGCACGGGAGGTCCTGAGGTCGACCCCCGGTACCCACAAAAAAAAAAAAAAAAAAAAAAAAAAAGACTATGGAACAACTGAATCCAGTTTTGTGATTTATAATCACCTAATTAAAACATAGTGAAATGTGACTGATTTGTTCAGCTCTTTCATATACAGTAAATTGTTTTTCCTTTTCTTTTGCAATAATAAGAATTAAACCCAGGATCCTGACACTGAATTACATCCCCAGACCTTTTGTTTGTTTTAATTTTGAGACAAAGTCAAACTAAGTCACTAAGTTGCCCAGGCTAGGCTCAAACTTGCAATTTTCCTGCCTCAGGTTCCCACAGTACTGGGATTACAGGTATGGCCCACCACACCCAGCCACATAAGGTAAATTTCTTATACACAATTCAATTATGCGGTGCACAGAGGCAAACATCTCTGGTAAATATGATCTACAGACCTAAATATAATCTCCGGGATTTTCAGAGACTACAGAAACTTCAGAGTAGAGTGCAAAGATTCTGAGAACAAGTATAGCAATAAAGCTAATTCTGGATTTTATTTTAAAACACAACATCTACGGGGCACTGCTCCAGAGAAGCACCTAAAAAGCTGCTCTCAGGCGTGCCAACAGTCATGAGTTTTCATGACTTCCCTAATAAAACGTCTGCGTCAGTGCTTCTGTCTAGAATATACCACCGCGTGGCTTCGTTTGAGCCACCATAAATAAATGAGTGTCCAGGGAAGAACCTTCTGCAGAACTTCAGAAGCACGGGGCCCGCCCTTTGCTTTTGCTCCTGGTGCAGGAGCACTGCCTAGGAGCCCAAGGCATGAAACATAACTGAAAAGTTTAGATGCATTCAGTCAACATGGTGCCGCCTACATAAATGAACCCTGAGCTGCTCTCAGGGCTCTCACAACGCCTGAACGCGAGGGGGCAGCAGGGTTCCGAACAAGGGCTCCTACACATCCTACAGGGCTCCTGGCGATGTTCCGGGATGGTTATTCTTCCTAATCCAGCCTGCTTCCAGATACCGCCCAGGTGACTACTGTGCCACAGAAGGCAGAACGTCTCCAAGGACTTTACCAGGGGGCACCCCGCGCTGCGCTCGGGAACCCCCTTCCCAGAGGTTCTCCCACAGAACTCACGACTCCTTCAGGTGCAGGCAGAGGCCAGGAGGCCGGAGCCGTCCGTAGCACAGCGACGTGCGCTGAGCAGACGGCGCCCTGGAGTCTTCCATGGACTGTGGAGACTGCACAGCAAGGACAGGTGTTGAACACGCTGAAAAGCTACTACTTTGCTGAGTGGCGCTAGCACTAAAGAAGGGGTCAATTGTGGACACTCACACATGCGTGTGCAGCTGAAAGTCTGCGGCCTTGTAACCCAGAGCGAAATTATTCTGAGACAGTTTGGATTTGGCTGTGTCAAAACTCATCTGATAGCCAGCAAGCCAACCTTCAAAGGCCAACACAGCCCAGCCATAGATGGTTGGTCCAGAAAAATCGATATCAACGTTACTGCCAAGACTGAAACAATCCCGTTTATAGGACGCCTTTAATTTCCCACTCTTCTTTCTGTGAAAAGAAACAAGGAAACGTGAGTTTCTGCTACTGTCCAGCAGTCTTTAGAGTAAGACCCCCTCTCTCTCCCAATGGACACAGGTGGCAAAAATGTTCCAAGTGAGCTTTGTTAGGGTTAGGAAGGTGCACGCTAGTATTCAAAGTAATAGCATACTTCATGTGTAACTTCCTAAAAGTATGAACAAAATACAAGAGAGACACAGGCTGGTCACAAGAACTAAACTGTGATTAAATAGAAGAAAGCATTCTGAATGTTTTCACCACACAAAAAAAAAAACATGATAAATGTTTGAGGATATATGTTTACCATGATTTGAGCGTTATATAATGTATACATACATCAACACACTACCTAACACCCAAATTTGTATACTTTTGTCACTTAAAAATATATGAAATATAAAAAGATATTTCACTGTGAAATACTATAATCTGAAAATATATACCTACAGACATATGAGAAATCAAATCTCCTTAAATGTCAAATGCCACAAAAAGTAACATCCAAAACCCACAATTAACCTATCACAGAAAGAAGTGTATTTCTTAAAAGAAGAATCCTAAATACCCAAAATCAGTTAATAGCCCTTATCCTACTGACCCTACTATAAAAATATTTATCCTAATGATAACTAAAGCATACGGCAGGAAGGACACACCTGCTGTTCCAGCTGAGGAGAAATTCCACTTTGTATTATTTATCTAGCATCTTGTCCTTAAACTAGCAGGGCCCCATCTGAGGCAGACAGGAAATGGCACAACCCTCATTTTTCACATGAGGAAACTGAGCTAGATATTGGATGATTTACAGAAGCTATGAAATCAAGTCAGTAGCAGAATTACTCACCACAGGGTTTCACAGTCAGTAGACTACATTCCTAGGAAATCAACTGAGCACGATACCATGTTTTTCAATCCGTAGAACAGTTAAGATGTATCCATGGTCTCACACGTTTCTAGCTCCTAAACTTTTCCTCAATGTGCCCCTTAAAGTTTTCATTCATTTGTTCAATTTTCAAATGGAAATTCTACCCTGCATCGAGGAGGGGTCTCCTTACTACACACACAAGGCCTCAGGCACCCCTAACAGCAGCCTCCTAAATTCCTGCCCCTAGATTTTCCACTGTGACTCCTATTCTGAAGTTCTAAGGCTTCAACAATTCAGAAAATGGTGTTTGGATAATTACCCTGTATTCGGTACAAATATAGTATCAAGAGTCAGTTTCAAACCTTCCGCCAACTGAAAAACAAAGATTTTAAATAAACAATTAGTCATTTTCAATTCTCTGACTCAAAAAGCCAATTTTAAGCTTCCTCTAACTTCCTCTTGAAGAAAAAAGAAAGTTACTAAAGAGAGCCAGATACTAAATTATATAATAAATTACCTCTCATCCCTCCCTTTCTCTTTCCCCTCACCCCAGCCATGATTCTCCCATCAAAAACAGGTTAAAATGTACAGGCAAAATCCTATTATAACAAATTATATATAGTACAAAAATAACAGATTCTAATATGACAAAATAATCTTGCTATTTTCTTGAAATTATTCTAATGAGATAACCTGACACTTAACAAGCCAACAAATAATTTATTCAGTTGTACCTTTTCATGATCTATAAATGGCAATGTGCACTTAAACATACCTCAAAACATAGTACCCTGTTCACAGTGGACACTTGACAAATAATTCTGCCAATAGATTTTCTCCTTGAAAATATTAAAGAAGTTTAGAAACATTTTTCCGTGGAGCTAATTTTGCAATAATTACAAAACTAAACTGAATTACTCTACTCAGGAGCAGGGAGGCTGTAGAGCAGAATAAACAGAACTGGCCAGTATAAAAATGTAATGTGGTAATTAGAATATTCACAAAGCCTTATTTTCTAGAAACATAAAGGCATAGCTAAAAAGGCCACACAGAGAGGAAAAAAACACAGCTACTAGTTAGCGTAAGATCTTGTTCGGCTGGTACTTGGAGTTTATTCATTATACAATCCACAAGAGAAACTGAACCTACAAGTAGCTTCTAATACCTTCCCTTACCTTATTCTCCAAAGAGATTTCTGTCCCAAGAGTATTGTCTGTGTTCCATTTCTGGGTGAAGGTGAGTCCATAGTTACAGACCTTGTATTTGGTCTCTAGGTTGCCTGATGCTTTCCCTGTATCAGTGTAAGCATGACCTGAAGTAGAAAACTCCTGGAAAGCAAGAAAACGTAATTAAAATTAGCTCATCAAATAGAAAGCATCTATTTCAGAAGTGTTTAATCCATGAGAAACCAACACAATTTACTTTACTGCAGTACTACTCTACAGCAATTTATTTCCTGCTCTCCTTTGTTTCTAAGCTCTGAACAGTTTAACCATTGCATTCTATCACACTGCTTTTCCTACTGGTATTTATTGTTCCACATCTCTCTAATGGAGCATCTTAAATTCTCTCCTTTAAAGCAAAATACCTTTACTGAAAAAGAAATGCCTTTACTAAAAAAGACAAAAATACTGAATGTCACATATTTTACTTTCAAGGCCTAAAAAAATAGTATCAGTTCTCTGAAATAGCTTTCAAACTAGCAGCTAATGTAGAAGTCCTTAAAAATCCCCCTTTGAATAGGGTCGACACTTCATTACTTTCTTACAAATGTATCTTTACTGTGGAAAAATACAATTACTATAAAATGTACACTTTTAACAATGTTCAAGGGTACAGTTAAGTGGCATTCAGTACATTCACACTGTTGTGAAAAGATTTCTACCTCTCTGCAAAACTATCTGCAAAATTTTCAGCATAAGCAATTCTGATATTGGAAATTATCCATTTTTCACAATAAAATGGAATGCTACAATTTATCTCTTCGTCCTCCTCCTCCATCCTGAATGCCTAAATATGTCCTCCTTCCCGTGAAGTGTCCTTCAGACACATGACAGTAAGAAACTAGAAATAGACTTCCTTTCCTTCTAGGGAAAAGCAGGGTCAACACCTGTTGCTGACAATCTACAAACTGTCAAGAAGAGAACATTTTGACTGGCCCTGTTTGCAAGAAGCATTTCTGAAATGCTGCCAATGTAATGCCAGGCCGCCAACCCTACGCAGCTCCACGGTACCGCCTGAAATGCGAGCCCTCCTTTAACAAATATCCTGCCCCCAACTCGAGTTCCACTGATGGATGAAACAACTGCAAAAGCATGATCTGTTTATCAACACCACACAGAAAGCTTTCAAAGTGAATATCATGCGGCACATTCGGGTCAAGACCTTAGTAAAAAGTGATAAAATGTTAGTCATGTTAAAGAGTTCACTAATTCTTTAGTGTGACAATTGTTTTCTTTTAGTAGCTCCGACTACCCAGTGTATTTTGTTTGTTTTGTTTTTCATTTGTTACTGCGGTGGCTCTACTGAGAGGTGGTACTGGGGATTGAACTAAGCTACATCCCCAGCCCCTGTATTTTGAGACAGGGTCTCACCAAGTCGCTAAGTTCCCAGGTTGGGCTCAAATCTGCGATCCTCCTGTCAGCGTCCCACACCCCAGAGCACTGGGGTTACAGGCGTGCACCTCCACACCTGGCTCTCAGTGTTTCCTTTTTAACTCTACCTTCCAAAAACTTGACAACTACAGCAAATGTGAATCTTAATTTTGGTGTTAGGAAAACGTTACGCATAAAATTAAGGTGATGGAATAGTCTATATGTCTTCCTTATTATCATCATTTCTTAGTCTGAAGCTTATCAAGAAACTATAATACCAGAAGGACAAATCTCAAAGAGAAGGCTAGAATTGGTCTAAGTTGAGTTCCAGGCTCACGACTGCTTCAGTTTTTGTCTAATTTCATAATTAGTTCAAATAAGTAAAAATTACATTCATAACTATACATTTAAAATCTATAGCTCTACATTAAATGCTAGTAAACAACAAAACAAAAAAATTACTGTTAAATAAATGGCACGTGATAAAAATATTCCAAGATACACTCTAAAAAAAAGTAGAATGATCGATGAAATTTATCCTAAACCAAGACCACAGATGCAAAGCAACCATGAAAACAAGCACATAAATAAGCTTTTCCTTACCATCTGAACAGATAAAACCACAGCGGGAGCAGGAAAGGGAGACAAAATTGTAGTTCATGATTTTCACAACACAAATGTGAACAGTACAAATTCTCTAACCTACTCAAAATGCATATCATTCTTCTACTTTAACAAAACTATACACACAGTATGTCCACTTTAGTAAGGTGGGTGCATATACACATATATATATATATATATATATATATATATATATACATATATATATATATTAATTACAGAAATCCAGAGAAAGAAATATAGTGACAAGCCCAGATTATACAAAGCACAATACAAAATATCATAGGAATTACACATCTTTTGTCCTTTTAATTAAATCTGTATATTCAGGGCTGGTGAGATGGCTCAGCGGCGTAAGCGCCTGCCTGGCAAGCGCGAGGGCCTGAGTTCGACTCCCGGAACCCTCATAAGAAAAAGGGGCCGGTGATATCGCTCAGCGGCACGGGTGCCTGATGGCGCGCGAGGTCCTGAGGTCGACCCCCGGTACACACGAAAAAAAAAAAAAATCTGTATATTCAGAAATAAAGTTTGCATGGGTATGAATAGGTATACACCAACAAAAGATGTAGCCAATGAGAAAAAAACACAGGATGAAGTGCAAGAAAAGTTAATCTATTTGCTTAGATTTACAAAATAAAAGCTCTGGTTAACAATGCTTTGAAAATATGTCAACATATTCTTTACTACATCATTAATTTCCAGTAAAAAAGACTGAAATTAAGAGCATCAGTTAAAAACCAAAATAATCTTCTACATGAATACATGTAGAAATACATTTTATTTCTATATTTTGCTTCAACTAATCATGAAGGGGCAGAGATTAGAATTAATTGCTTTCGTAAAAAGATAACAAAACCTACATGAACCTCTCATAATAAAAATAAAGTTTTTACTCTATAATACCAGAAGGATAAATCTCAAAGAGAAGGCTAGTGAATATACATGAATATACATATTCGTGAGAGTATTATGACAGGGGTCACAGTCAAAAATACATATTCTTTTTTTTTTGGTACCAGGGGGTCGACCTCAGGACCTCGCGCGCCAGCAGGCGCCCATGCCGCTGAGCGATATCACCGGCCCCTTTTTCGTATGTGGGTTCCGGGAGTCGAACTCGGGCCCTTGCGCTTGCCAGGCAGGCGCTTAAGCCGCTGAGCCATCTCACCGGCCCCCAAAAATACATATTCTGTATCTTCTAAGAGTAACATGCAAAGTACTCCTCCTATGACAAACATAAAGGGTCTCCCGCACATTAAAACTGATTATCTACAGTTTTAACTGGCGGAGTATGCTCCCTGAAATCTGATAGGACAAAGCTGTGGGAAAGGCAGCGCAGTGCCAAAAGTATGCTGTTTCTTATAACTAGGTGAACAAGGATTTTTAAACAACCTGCTGTTAAGTATGCGGCATCTATTAAAAAATATTTGGTACTCACCACTCCACTACAAGACTTGGTTTTCAGGTCTATTTTGACCATGCCAAACCCTGGATACACACACAAAAACAAAGTAATGTAAAAAATGCAACATTCGCTCCAGTTTTTTCAAGTCAAATTATGAAAATAATATACAGCAGTGATAGCGAACCTTTTAGAGCTTTCAAAGATACAAACAGCCTGCTGCAGCATGCGTGTCATAGGTTCGCCACCACTGGTATATAGTATCTTCCACATGGAAAATAAATGGTATTCTCGTGAAATGAGCGTTCCATAAGAAACTGAATTATAATGAAGTAAAAACTGTAAGTCTCTCAAAATGAATAAATATATATTTCTAAAATATAAGTTAAAGAACAAGTGAATGAAAGGAATATGCACTAAGAACAAAATTACTAGAGTATGTATATTAGAATACACTACTAGAAAACATGTATGTGTGCGCACATATATGGTTAAAATATACAATTAATATTAATAAAAAAATCAAACGTGTATAGTAGAAAAAAACTAAAAACTTGATTTCTGAAACCTAAAAATAAATATCTATTGCAAATCTGAGCATATATGCTGCTCCAAAGAAGTCAAAATCTGTGTCTTCGCGTTTATAAAAATGATGTCATTATTTGCAGGGAGAAGAAGTATTTTCATTATCCTCAGGGCTAGCCAAAGGAGGTATAAATATTACAGGTCTATACTACTACATATTACAGATTACGTTACGTGTAAAGTGTGTGTAGATGTTTGTGTGCACATGTATGCAACTGCTTTTAACGCTTGCAAGGGACTCTGCCCCCAAAGAATGAAGTTCAGTACCCTCTCAGTGTTGCCCCTGAAAGCCTGTGAAGTAGATTATGTTGACTTACCCTCACTTCATTAACAAATTACTTTATAGACAGGAGGAAGTCAACACTAACCCTTAACCCAAATTGGAGATGGCATACTTACCATATCCTTTGTTGAAGACATCCTTGGCAGCCTTTCCTAGGTCACAGTAAGTTGGTGTGTTACACATATCTTACAAAGAAAAATGAAAACAGAGGACAATCATTTAGTGTACATTCACTCATAGCTCTCTACTCTTTCATCCTGTGAGGTGTTTTTTTTCTTCCTTTGAATCACTGAACTGTACACCCTAATGCAATCATAGTTAAGAGGAGGCATTCTGCTCCTTAAAGAGCTTTCCAGAACACTGGAAAATAAAAGGGTTTACCTATGAGATTTCACAGAGATCATCTTTCTGATTACATTTCAAAGAAAAGAAAGTTGTCACAAGCTGAAAATGCTTTGTTAAATTAGACTTCTAAAAAAAATAAAAAAGCAAAACTTATCTTACAAAAACCCTTTGCTATACACCCAAAGAACTGTATAAAGTGACAAGATAAAATTTTTTAAGGAACTATAGGAATATATGCCATCAAAATCCTCCAGGTTAGTGCTGAGGATATAGTAGAATGGCAAAGCATATGTTTAGTATGCATAAGACGGGGTTTAACACCAAACACTGAAGAAAAAAAATCCTCAGGGTTAACATTTTGCTACTCTGAAACTGAATTCTTAAAGTAAGGATTACCATATTCACTGAAATGCATTCATCCAGATGTCCTCTCTCAAATGTAAAAAGAACTGCTATAATTTTACACACAAACCAGAAACAGGCTATTCTACATGCAGTAATCTCCTTACCAAAAAATGGTAAACCCTGAAGTTAAAGTCTTCAAACACCCAAGATACCCTGACTTTGCAACTTGCCTACTCAGCATGCTCCCAACTTTTCTACTGCTAATATGATCCTTACATCAAATGCACCAAGACTGGGCCGGTGAGATGACTCAGCGGCTTAAGCGCCTGCCCGGCAAGCGCGAGGGCCCGAGTTCGACTCCCGGATCCCACATACAAAAAAAGGGCCGGTGATATCGCTCAGCAGCACGGGTGCCTGCTGGCACGCGAGGTCCTGAGGTCGACCCCCCGGTACCCACAAAAAAAAAAAAAAAAATGCACCAAGACTACCAACAATACAGAAGTCCATTCCTCTGCCCTCTTGGTATAATGGAAGATCTTTCATCTTTTCCTACAGCAGGCTGCTATTCCTCTTGCAGATTCAAAAATCATTTCTAATCAATTAGGGAATCCTCTCGGGCAGTCCCATTAGCACCAATGTACTATGCTGTACCAGAAAACTCCAGAGTGCCAGCTAGCACTTACAATTACTAGGAATAGGGCCAGTGAGATGGCTCAGCGGGTAAGCGCCTGCCTGGCAAGCACGAGGGCCCGAGTTCGACTCCCAGAACCCACATACGAAAAAGTGCCGGTGATATCGCTCAGTGGCACGGGCGCCTGCTGGCGCGCGAGGTCCTGAGGTCGACCCCGGTACCCACCAAAAAAAAAAAAAAAAAAAAAAAAAAAAATTACTAGGAATAAACCATCTCAAACTATTTATTGAAATGAATAAATTACGTATATCTAATCCAGCTCTTAATGTGAGCTTCTGCTAAATTTCCACCCATACCATCATAACCAAACATCTGCCCATGATGTACTTAATTGGGAATTAATTTTTAACCTAAACCTATCGAATACAACGGACACTATGATATAAACTTAAAAGGAAAGAGCACACAAAAGATGAGTAGTACAGATACACTAGCTTAAACCATAATAAAATATTGTCTAAGCTACAGGGTTTCATAGTTCACTTTCAGAACAATTGTTTTACAATTCAATCCTCTGTACTCAAATGATCGATTTTGGACTTTTAAGTACTCCCTATTACAATATGCTACTACTCTGTGCCCACAATTGATGCTGTTGAAATGTTGCCAGAATCTATAACTTGGGAGTAAGTATACAAGTGCAAGTACCACATATTCAAACAAATGTTTACAGCATTAGTCTGTTTTTTCACACTGCCAAAAGATACCCTGAAATGTTCAGATACAACCACGTGTACATCTAGGTATTAACTACACTCTTGTAGTACTGTACTGCTATTTTTCAAAACAGGACTATATATACTTCGCAAAAGCCGCGTTGCTGGCTTAATTCACTGACTGATCTCAATTCTGCCCAGTTGAAGCTTACTTTTAGGCCCCTGATTCTTCTGATAGGAAATGCACTGCTGGTATGATCAAGCAAAAATCGCGCAGACAGGGAGCCTTCACGTTACTCGAGGGGGAAGCTACATCCACACGTTTCTGTTAGCTCTGCGGCCGCACTTCCAGCTGGTAGAAAGGCACCGTGCCCTGAGGCCACACCAGACGCAGACGAGGACAGGCGTCGACCAGGGGATCTGCCCACGGAGCCCCTTTGTTCCCGTTCCTGCGTCTCAGGCTGCGCCCACAGCATCCTGCCTCCGGACCCCGAGGCGAAGACTCGCCCGAGGCTGGACGTCGACTCCCGAGAGCAGGGTGAGGGCGGGGCCGAGGCGCAGGTCTGCGGTGCGAGGATCGCCGCCCCTGGAAACCGACCTCCCCTTCGGCCTGACACCGCGAGGGAGTCCGGTCCGCACCCGGGCGTCACCTGCCTCCCGCCGCTCCATCACCTGCGTCGGCGGCGACTCCCTCCCTCCACGCCCATGAGCTCGCCTCCGCCGGCCCGCGGCCCGCCCCTCCCCGCAGGCCGGCCCGGCCCGCGGCCCGCCCCTCCCCGCAGGCCGGCCCGGCCCGCAACCCTCACCTCCAGCCCCAGGGCCCGTCCCGCTCCGCCAGGGCAACGCTGAAGGTCTCCTTCGAACCAACGCCGTCCGCGCCTGCGCGGCCTCGCTCCCCGACGCGGCGCCTGCGCGCCCCTGCGTCCCCCGAGCGCGTCTGCGCCGTCCTGTGGCGCCGCAGTCGCGCCGCGGGTCTGGGTGCGGAGGGCCGCCGCCGGGGCGCACGCACGCTGCCAACCGCCGGGCTCCGAGTGCGCGCGTGCGCGGGACGGCCCGGCGCAGGGTGGGGCGCTCGCGACCGGCGATTTGCCGCGAGGCTACGAACCACAGCTTCGGCCCGAGGGTCTCGTCTCGCGAGAACGCTCCGAGCCCCCCCCAGCTACTGTTGCTATGGAGGAGCGCGGGGAAGGCTCCTGGAGTAGTTGTGGGTTTCTCTGCTGACCCAGGCTGCTGCGTGGCACATCACGCCCACACTTCTCTAGTGCAGGTCTTCCAGGTCTTTATGCGAATTTCACCCAGGCTGACTAAAATTAAAGAATGTGACCCTAGGCCATCTCATCTTTCCCCAGGAAATAAGCGATTTATTCGAGATCATGTAGGTAGGAGGTTATAATATAAAGGGAGAAAAGAGATGGAGGAGGGAAAAATCTTTAGAGGAAAATACCTCTAATCAGTGTAGAAATCTGTAGAAAGAGAAAATCACCACTCTGGATCCATCACAGTAATAAAGGATTCTGGCCAAGAGATGGCTAAGAATATTCCTGTGGCAAGGACATCGTCACATCAAGGGACTCACCTTCACCGAGCGATCAAACTTCACACCGCCAGGAACGAAAATGACCAATGCGACGCCGAGAACACAGATGTTCTCGCCAGAAGTGTGTGATTTGTCTCTATTCATGAGGGCACCATCATGAATCCGGATCGAGGGACCTTCTGCAAAACTGCCCAGTCTCTTAAAAAATACTAACTTTGTGAAAGACTAAGAAAAAGCCTAGTGCACTGTACTAGAATAGGGACAAAGGGAAGACATGACACGATTCTAAATTGGACCCTGGATAAAAAGCAAAGCAGGTCCCGAGGAACATTGTAGTAGCATTTTGACAATGGAGTTTTTCCAGGATGATGTGTCCATGTTTTTAGGAGATACATGCTTAAGTATTTAGAAGTATGTCTGCAAATGGCCCGGAAAAAGAAAAACAAAGACAAAGTGTAACAATTAGTGAAGCAAGGTGGAAATTCTAAGTGTGTCCATTGAACAATTCTGGAAACCTTCTAGGGAGTTTTTTCAAAATAAAAAACCAGGAAGAGAAAAAAAAAAAAAAAACACGAAGTCTGGGGTGATCAGTATAAAATACAGGTTGCTGCTTGAATCAATAGGCAAATACTGTTATTTGCCTGTTGTGTGTTAGGCATTTCAAGTTGATAAGAGAGAAATAAGATAAATGCCCCTAAGGGACTCATAGTGTAACACGGACAAATATCTGCTGAATGAGATAGAATATAACGAATGCCATAAACAAAGCAGAACAACCTAGTACCCAAAATAAAATAAGCTTTGGAGTGCAAAGAAGCTGGGTCTGTTTCTCAGCTCTGTCAGTGCTGGTCTCGGCAAGACCAGCTTAACCGCTCTATGTCTCAGTTTCCACATCTGAAACTAAATAGTGAAACAGAACTAAATAATGTCTACCTTAGAGGACGGTAGTGGATATTAAATCGAACGATGTATTCGTAGCGTGTAATCTACCTGGCACATGTGAAAGGTTCATTAATTAATAACAGATGAAAATTAATATGCTATAGGAGTTTAAGAGCTGTATAAGCAAAGCCCGTATTTATTCACATGCTTAAATATTAGACAAACAACTTCAGTCTACTCTTTGGCTCAGACCCGGCCTTCCAGTACAGCAGGCCAGTAGGAGCACTGCGACTGGGGACTTGGCAACACCCATTCCTTCCCTTCGGTCTCCGCCGGTTCTGTCTTTTGAAAGGCCTGAGCACACCAGTCTCATGTCATCCACAGACCTGCTCTCCCCCGACACCTGGGGAGGTAGAAGTGAGAGGAGGCGTCCAGAGAGCTGCGGCTGAGAAAGCAGACTTTCTTGCTCCCTGTCCCTCTGGCCTTGCTATGTTAGCAGAATCCAGATTAACATCGTCCACCCCAGGATGCCACCTCCCAGCTGTGGCCATTTTCCCACCCACAGTGTGATCTAAACCCTTCAGATGTGTAGAAAGGACTTTCTCCATCCAAATCCTAGGATTGTGGCATTCTGCTTCTACAAAACGGAGAGAATTTTAGAACTTTAGTACATGGTAGGGACTTTAAACTGCTTCCTTTAGGGACACTTGCTAAGTGCTTGCTGTGTACAGGACACTGTGCTCAGAGCTGGGATGTGAGGAAGCACCCTAGGGTAGCGGTCCTGCAGGTCAGTCGGCCACCCACTCGGTTCCAAGGAACGTGCTCACCTGCCTGCCTTGCCTTTTTGAGAGAAAAATCTCAGAAATTAAAAGAGTAGCTGAGAACAGTAGCTCCACTGTGAAGATTTGGTAACTCACTGACCTCAGGTATAAGAATAGAAGATTCTGAAGTCAATGGTGTTATTTAATTGTTTCTTAAAGGAAAAAGAGCCATTGCTTGTTTTCAAAGATTAGAGAATTTCAGTGAGCTTGAGGACCCCCGACTTCCCGAGCAGCTGGCAGCATCTTTGAAAGGAAGGGGTCACAAAGTGTGGAACTGGGCATCTACAAGGAGGCAGCAAAGCACGGGCACAGAGGTAACAGCACCTCCTGACCCTGGAGGGGGCCTGGAGGCATCTCAGGATGGCTGGGGGAACAGGGAGCTGGCTCCTAGAGCAGAGAAGCAGCATGAGCAAGACCAATTGCATAAATCCACGTTGAGCATCTCATCTCAACGAAAAGATCATAAACGTGTACAAAGATTTATCTTGAATAACCTCAATGATTTAAACTAGAAAAAACGAAAACCAAATGCCCAACATTTAGAAGATTCCCTAAATAAACTACAATACATCCATGTTTTGGGTTATGGTTCAGCCATGTGTTCTGATATTTGATGATCTGGGGGGAAAGTCTCAACACAAAAGAGAAGGAAACGAAGAATTCCATTTATGGTGTGTGTGTGGCGGGTAACTTCAAGGAGAGGGAGCTGGATGTAGTGGTGCACTCCTGTAATCTCAGCAGTCTGGGAGGCTGAGGCAGGAGAATTGCAAGTTCAAGCACAGGCCGGGCAGCTTAACGAGCCCTTGCAAAAGGCTGGTGATGTAGCTCACTGCGAAAGCTCTGGGTTTAATCCCCCAACATGAAGAGGGAGAAGGAGAGGTGAGCGGACAAGGAAGGAAACGAGACGCCAGTGGATACCGCCGGTGGGGGACAGGGGTCGGGCAGGAGACCGCAGGGCGCAGAGAGGGTGCGAACCACGGCGGCCGTGCAGCTGGCCTAGGTCAGCCCCGTTTCGGGCACCGGTGAGCGAGGCGTGCACAGAGCACGCACACCCGCGCGCAGACCGCTGGGGGTTCCGCCGAGGTCTAACGCTGCTTCTGCCACGTCAGAGTGTATGATTTTTAACGTTCTTCTTCGCACTTTTCCGTATTTTCCAAAATCTCTAAGATTTGGGCACAATTAGGAGCGTTATTCGAGCCTTACTTTTCACAAGGTGGGAAGTACCCGCATTTCGGAGGGGAATTCCCTCCAGAAGCCGCCTCGCTCGCCGCGGCCACGAGGGGGCGCCACAGACGGGGTCGGCCGGCCTCGCCCACCCCCGCGCGGCCCGAGACTGAGCCCGGCGGGACCCCAGCGGCAGCCGAGCGCCCGCGCCTCTCTCCCCGCGGCGCTCTGCGCAGGCGCTGCGGGCGCCGCCCCCGGGATGCACCGCGGCCGCTCCGCCGTAGGCCGCAGCCCCCCGACCCGTGACCTCGGGCGGGTCGCCTCTCCTCTCTGAGCCTCAGTGTCCCCGTTTCTAAAATGGAAATCCCCAACAGTAAACTCCCGGCCCCCGGGCCCCCGCGGAGGGAGGCTCGGCCGCAGCCTTCTTTGGCCGCAGTTCTGGGGGGGCGTGGACACCCCGGGACTGGGCCGGGAGGGCGCCCTGGAGACGCCGGCGGAAAGCTGCGGCAATGGCCTTCCTCCGGGGGCCCGGGGTGTGCAGAGCTCACGGGGAGCCGCTAAACGTGGCCCGGGGGCCCGGGGAGCTGGGCCGCGGTGCACGCGCGGAATCGCGGCTACTCGCGAGGCCGGGCAGCAGGATCGCAGGTGCAAGGCCAGCCTTTGCAGCCGTCCTGAGCCCCTGTCTCAGCAACTACCAAAGGCTGAAGCTGTAGCTTAATAGTAGAGTGCCAGCCTAGCATGCACAAGACTCTGAGTCCGGTCCCCAGTACCAAAAAAAAAAAAAAAAAAAAAAAAAAACAAAGAAAGAAAGAGAAAAGAAAAGAAAAACTTATTCAGAATAGGCACTTCAGGCAGTTTGGGACTTATACTGTAATGGGATTCACCCCTTACTTTTGAGGGGAAAAAACAGACCCAGCTTGGTCTACATCACCCGGTCCAGGCCAAAACGTGGCAGAACGTGTTCTCTCGCTGGGGAAGAGGCTGCAGACCAGAAATTTCCTCGTCGCTGGCTCCTCCTGGCACCAGGTCGCTAGAGGACATGTTATGTCCACCCCGCGCCCCAGGCCACACACAGGTCGCTGTGGGGTCTGCATTCCTTTCCCTCCCCCACAACGCTCCCACCTCTTCTGTTTCAATGCCCCTCGTGGCCTTGGTCTGGGTCCCCGCAGATCCTCGAGATGACAAGTGTCTGGAGGGGCCACCACCCCAGCCCGGCACCACAGGGCACCAGGGCAGAGCTGACGATCAGCTTTCCGTGCCCCTCGGGCTCAAAATGCCACCACAATCTCATCAAATCCCAGACAGCATTTTGAATTGAAATACAAAGAATAAATGGGGTTAGCTATAGGGATGCAAAAGGAAGAGAAAAAATTAAGAGAATGAAGAGAAGTGAGACGAACTAGAAAGACTGGAAGATGCGGGTGCACATGGGAGGTAGTGACTTCCCTGGGAAAGTAATGGGTTTCACTTGATTGAGCAGGCTTCTGTCCTCCGAGTGGCCTTTACCTCTGGCTTGGTATTTACAGTAAAGAGAGTGCATCAAAGTGAACTCCAGGGAAACATTTTGCTTGCCAAGTTGACATTTCATAGGTGACAAATGCATAGAACCATAAGGCAGAAAGGGCCTCAGGAAATCAGCCATGAACCACTCTAGAACATAATGCCATTTAAAAAATAAAACACCAGCTGGGCATGGTGATGCACATCTGGAATTCCAGCCATTCGGAAGGCTGAGGTAGGATCACAAATTTGAAGCCAACTTAGCAAGATCCTGTATCAAAATTTAAAAATTAAAGCCAGCTTGGGACACAGCTCAGTGCTAGAGCACCCCTGGGTTCCATCCCTCGTACCCCAAAACAAAAACATGTACGTGGCCAGGTGGCCTGTAAACTGCTGCTGGGATGCACTGGGATGCTGGTTCTAGGACACCCGGCACAAAGTTGGGCAGCCCCGACACCAGGCCACACACTTGGACACTGCCTTCTTCCCAGCTTGCCACCTCCTTTCCGACCAAGGAGAGCGGTGCTTCCCGCTGCGCCAGCCTCCTCCTCCTCCTCTTGCCTCTCGGGAATGTAGGCGTCAGCCCCAGCTGATCTTGGCTTCACTCGGGGAAGCAAGAGCAGGGAGGTCCCTGGGACGAGGGTGTCGTGGGGTCAGGTGCCCAGGATTTATGAAGCTACAAGAAATGGCACCTAATTGTTTTAGACAATTAGTCCTGCAGGAAGGACTAGGGATCCTGGTGTGGCATGGGGACAGCTGCCCAGTCTGCAGAGTGGGAGCTGGGCAGCACAGGGACGGGAGGAACTGCAGCTGGAAGGCGACAGACCTCTCCAAGTCCACACAGCTGGTGAGAGAGGACGGCCTCGGTTTCCCCGCTCCGGATGCTGCGGCACATGAGATTCACTTGACCTCCTGACCCCAGGTAAGGAAACGGTGATGCCTTCGAGGTCGGTGCTGGTGCCTTGCCATCTGCCCGCGCCGTCAGCGTGCCCCTCTCATCTCTGACTTTATTCAACATTTCCTCTGAGACTCTGCCAAAGACCTGCTTGTTTCAGTTACTTTGATTTTCTTCTAAGAAAAGCAAAATTTATGGAAATCAAACTGGTTTTAACACAAGAGCCATAACAAAGATTTCCACTCCCAAGTGAACATAAATCATCAGTTCCGACACCCTGCCTTTGACTGCAGGGCAGCAGCTGGAAGGGGAGCCTCCAGGTGCGGCTGCCAAACCCCAGCCGGCAGTTCTCGCCAGGCTGGGGGGCCGCTGGGCGGGCTCGGACCCACAGAACCGAAACCGCATCTCAGGGAATTTCCGGGAATTTTCACTTCCTCTACGCTTACTCGATAGTGCTCAGTTTTAGAGTTCCTTTGGTCCAGGTGTTCATTACAAATCTAGGAGGATCAGCTTGAGGTTTTCAACTGATCCCTGCTGGGGGCATCAACATGGCAACCTGGTGGCCAGAACGGCCCAGGAGGGCTTCCCTGGTCCCCTTGCAGTGACTCTTTGCACAGCACCTCGAGGTGTGGGAACTGCAGGCTGCTCCAGGGGGCCATGCGGAGCGGGTCCTGCAGCTCTTCGCAGGTGTGGACGGCAGCGTCGAGGCGGAGCATCGTGGCAGGAAGCTGCACAGAGGAGCCCACTCACCTCACGGCAGCCTGGAAGCAGAGACCAGGAGCAGAGAAGAAAAAGATACTGTTTTCTGGTTTTCGAGGGTTTTTTGGTTTGGTTTTTTGTTTGTTTGTTTTTCAGTCCTTGGGAGTAAACCAAGGGCTTTTGCATTGAACTACATCTCCAGCTCTTTTTCTTTTTCACTGTTTCAGGCAGGGTCTTGCTAAATTGCCCACCCTGGACTCAAAACTTGCGATCCTCCTGCCTCAGCCTCTGACAGTGCTGGGATTACAGACATGCACCACCAAGCTCAGCCAAAGGTCCTTTTTTTTTTTTTTTTAATATGCGGGTACCAGGAGTCGAACTCAGGACCTCGCACTTGCCAGGCAGGCGCTTATGCCGCTGAGCCATCTCACTGGCCCCAGAGGTCCTTTTTAAGCAGAAACATTTTTAAAGCTTTCCTCTTCCTGAGCCCTCCCTGTTCTCCTCTTCCCACTGCCCCATTGCATCTTGGCCCCGGATAACTGAGATGCAGCTTTGGACAGGAGACGCTGTGCCAGAGGAGCACAGTGACTATTGTCCAGCAGTGAGTCAGGGCAGGTTTGAGAAACACCTGAAGTCCCTTTCTGGGGCATACTTCCTGTCGGTACTTGCTGTCCTCTGAAGTGCTCTGCCTTTTAGAGGTAGCAATAGTCGTCGTCTTTGAAAATGAGGCCTCGGCCAAGAACTGGGCCTTGACGAGCTGCATTCAACAAGTGTCAGTGGAGGCCCTGCTGGGGCCCTTGGTTGCTGGGCACTGAAGTTTATGCGACAATGGGAAGTCCTGGCCTGGGAGAAGGGGACAGATAGTTATTTATAGTTTTATGAGTGCTGGTATCCAGCTAGGTACTCAAAATCTTCTCAAAGTGGGACAGTGTTCCCAAAGGCCCAAGGCAGAGGCTCGGTCACCAGCCTGTGCTGCTATTCAGAGGCGGGGCCTAGCAAGCGGAAGTTGGGTCACTGGGACCCTGGTCCTCCTTGTCAATCTCTTTGCTTCCCAGCCACTGTGGACTGAGTGGCCTCCTCTGCCACACGCCTCCTGCCATGATGTTCTGCCTTGCCGCTCACCCGCAGCCATGGAGGCAACCCACTGAAACCGGGAGCCCAGGTAACTCTTTCTCTTACATCAGTCACCTCTGGTGTTTGCCACAGTAATGGAAAGCGGACCAGCACAGCAAGGCAACGCCAACTTTGCAGTTGAAGAGACTGCAGCCTGGAGTGATCTCACTTGCCCAGTGCCTTCTCCATCACATATTACATAAAAACCTACAGAGCTTTGATTACATTCCAGGCACCCCAAACGCGAGAATGTGAAGCAAATGAGTTATGGCTGTGCCCTTGCAGAGCCCGTTGTCCAGGTTCAGGGACAGATACATGGACAATTGGAGTTTTGTGGGTGCTGGGATAGGCAGATGGATGTGCGGGAGGGGTTGGTCCACAGGCCGGGGCCAGGCCCAGCTGCTGGCTCCGAAGCCCGCACTGTGCTGCACGAGACAGGAGGCAGCGGCACTGCTGGGCGCTGCTGCTCCAGTGTGGAGCCCTGGTCCTGGCATCCGCATTGCTCCCACCCCATCCCGGGAGGCGCAATGGTGCACGCCTCTCGTGCCCCTCTCTACTGCAGTCCAGCAACACTTGATTGTGCGCTAACTTTTCTCGAGGCACATGGCACATGCTGCACCCCATCTCCAGCCCCGGCCCAAGTCGGCACCACCCCCTCCTACCCAGTGAGAATCATCACATATACCCCGTCAGCCACACACACCCACCCTCCAAATGCCGCGCCTGGCTCTCACCACCACTGTGTCACAACTACCTGTGATGGGACCTCTCCGGAGTCACCTGCCACGGTCCCAGCTCCACACTGCCAACAGTTCCATCTTCTTAGAAATTCACCTGCCATTTTCCTGCTCAGGTATCTCCAGTGAGTTTCCATTGCATAGAGAATAAAGTCCAACTTTCTCAGCTTGGCATGTTAGGTTCTTCTCAGTCCCACTCATCTCATCGCCCCATCATTGACCCAGCCACACCGAATCTCTCATTGGAACCCACCTGTACCTCCCTGCCCTCTGAGGCTGGCAGAATTCGAACCCATACTTCTCAACCTAGCAAACTCCTAGTCATCCCACAAAACGCAGCTCAAATATTAACTCTCCTTTATTTCTGCAGAAGGTCTGAACCATGCCCTCCTCTGTGTTTATACACGGATAAGTCCTCCAACCCTGCATTTATAGCTTTATTTTAGTGTTTGTCATAATATACGAGAACCATCCACCCACACATGTCTTATGTCTGGACTCTAGAGGCTCAGTGTTTTATACTCCAGTCCCAGCACTGGGCCATGCTGCACTGTCACAGCGCCCCCACCCTGCCCGGTCCTGCTGTCCATGAATGCTTGCAGGCCCTGGCTCCCAGTGTCTGTCCAGTTAGGTGATGGGAAGCAGAGAAGCCAGTAGAGCAGGGGACCTGGACTCTCGCCTTTATCCTGGGTCCTGTTTAACTTCAAAACAAATTCACAACAGCCCTACCCAGCAGGGTCATCGCAGTGAAGGGTGTCTTATGTCAAAGCAGGTGACAAAAACAGTACTGGGGGAGAAGGAGCTCCCTCTGCAGCTGAGCAGCACCAAGCGACACTGGCCAGAGAACTAGAGCGCGTAAGAAGGACACATGTGGAGAGCCAGTCGAGGGACTCCCCGTGCTCAGCAGTGAGGGGCGGAGGGGGAGCTGTGAGAGCACTTGTCTAGTGTGTGCAAGTCTTGGGGTTCCATCCCCAGCACCCCAAAAAAGAAAAATAGGGTTGTTCTCCTTGCACAAAATGTCCAGACAGAACCCAATGGACCGATGTTAGGTTGTCCCGCAGGAAGACCCAGTAAAACTGAGACTGCACTTATGGCAGAGGGAATCTGCCCTTCTAGATGTCAAATAAACCTCACACCCTTCACGCACTGTGCGTCTACACTGGGAACAATGGAAACAACGAAACAACGAAAAAGGAATTTTGGACCCCGACCTAGATTGTTCTATCCTTAAAACACTTAAGGCAAATTACTTGGCTTCTGTTATCAGTCTGGTGGGGTAAAAATAACCAGACAGCCAGGCCCAGGAGTTCATGCCTGTAGTCCTAACTACTCAGGAGGTTGAGGCAGGAAGATCTCTTGAGCCCAGGAATTGAAGGCCAGTCGGTCGCATGGGCAACACGCAAGACCCTGTCTCAGAAACCCACACACATGCAAACAAACAAATTAATAAATATCAGAGCAAATAAAGGGGGCCGAAACAGAAGCTTCTACACATTCACATTAAGACTGGTAATGCCGCTCAGTGGTAGAGCACTTGCCTAGCGTCCTGAGTTCCAACCCCAGCACCTCCCCCCAAATCTAGAAATTGGAAATCGGAAATCAGCTAGAGACTTAACAACCTGTAGCACTTACGCCAATGTAACACAATGCAGCACAAATTAAATGTGCTGCTCCTAAAACGAATCCAACGCTTCCTACTGAATTGTACACCTCTGTCTAAAACAGGCTTTCTGTGGTCGTCCTCTCCATCCAAACTACTTTTTAGAACGGGATTTCTCCCCGTGGGGAGGCGCAGCAGCCAGGTCCCCGGTGGTCTGCGCCGCGGAACGCAGGTGAGCGCGGCCTTTGATGCCGCGCCGCCCCGGGCCTCTCAGAGCGCGCGGTCGGGGGTTCGCGGCGCCCCTCGCCTCCCCCGCGCCCGTTTTGAACTATCGATCAAACGGATCCGGGGACGTGTCGGGGCCCGTGCGCGGCCCGGACGGAAGCGGGCGGGGGCCGGACCCGCGCTATAACCGTCGCGGCCGGGCGGCGGGCGCACGGCGGGGACATGCGGGGCTCCGGGGCGGCGTTGCTGGCCCTGCTGGGGCTGGGCGGGCTCTGCGCGCCGCTGGCCGCCCTGGTCCTGGACTTCAACAACATCAAGGGCGCCGCGGACGCGCAGGGCGCGCGCAAGGTCGGTGCGGGCGGGGGCGGCAAGGTCGGTGCGGGCGGGCGGGCGAGGTCCCGCGAGCCGCGCGGACGCACGCGGAGATGCTGGGCTCGGAGGTCTGGAGCCCCCAGCTCGGACCCAGGGCCTCGGCGTCGACGCGTTTTATAAATAGGTCTCCAGGTGGCTTGGCTCTACCCTGCCTACAAAGCCGGGACTGAAGCACCACTGGGAAAGCCACGTCTTCAGAGTGGCTGTCGAATACGCTCCACAAGTTGAAGTGGAGATCACGCTTCTGATCGCCGCTGAGGAGACCCTCACCGAGGCCACACAGCCAGCGAACCGCAGCACGGTGGCTGTCGCCGTCGCGGACACTCCGGGAAGGGGCCCCGCTCTTCGCGAGCGCGTGGCGCTGCGCAGGGGCCGCGCGTGCCCCGGCGTCCGTAGGCGTGTGGTGTGCGGTGCGCGGCGCGTGCAGACGCACTGCAGAGGCGTGGGTGGGACGCGTGGGCCGTGAACGAAGGGCTCGACCTCTGCCGCCTCCCCCTTGCGCACGAGGGGCCGCCAAATCGGGTGGTCACCGGGAGCGCCGCGAGCGCCGGGCCGGGGTGACGCGGTTCAGGACGCCACGACTCCGGGAGGCCACGCGCGCCGTCCTGTGTGGCACAGCTCCCGGGGTTCTCGGCCTCCGCGAGACACACGCGGGAGGACAATTTTCTGCCCTTTTCCCTAAGAACGGAAGAAAAGTAATTCGAGTTTTCAAAGCAAGGTGCTTTCGCGAGCAGAGCCGGTAGCTCCGCGGCCGCGGCCCGCGGGGGAGCCCCTCCGGGGCGCCCGCACTCGCCGCGGCTCCAGCGGCCGACGCGTTTCTCTCCGCAGGGCTCGCCGTGCGCGTCGGACGAGGACTGCGGCCCCCGGAAGGTCTGCCTGGCGCCGCGCGGGGAGCAGCCCTTCTGCGCCTCCTGCCGCGGGCCGCGGAGGCCGTGCCAGCGCGGCGCCCTGTGCTGCCCCGGGGCGCGGTGCGCCAACGGTGAGCGGCCCTCGGCGCCGGGAGGGCTGTCGGGGTCACCCCTGAGGCTCGCACACCTCTGCGTTTCCTTTCCGTGACGCGTGACCATTGCCTTCTGGCAGCAACTCTTGCCAGTGACTTGGCCATAACGATTTCAGAGGAAAGACTCTCACCCCTTCCCGTCTCATTGGGTTTTGCTAGTTACTTACCCTCTTTGCCATAGGTGAGCGTGTAAGTAGCGAGTGCATTCCCAGAAACCACGAAGGTTATGTAGAGAAGGCAGAGGCGCAGCCGCACTAACAGAGTGCTAAGTAGCAGGTCCGGCTCCGCTCCCCAAGGTCTAACCTGGTTCCACCCGATTTCCCTTAGATGTGTGTGCGCCCGTGGAAGACGCAAGCCCGGTGCTAGAAAGCAGGATTGACGAGCCCGATGACCTAGACGCCACAGGACCGACTGAGCACCGAGTGGAGAACAAACCCAAGAGGAAGCCAAATACCAAGAAATCGCAAGGCAGTAAGGGTAAGAGCAGCATCCTGGGCACATTTGGTTTAAAGAAAACAGTTCTTCCAGCCTCCTAAAGACAGGCTGGGACCGCCTTTCTCCTTCTCCACCCCAGACACGCGCAGGAGTTTGTCCTGCGGAGCTCTGTGCGATGAGGCGGGGATTGCCACTCGGGAGTGGCAGCCAAGAGGATAGGGAATCACCTAACAGTGCACCGCCAAGCCAGGCGCTCTTTCACCATTAAGCTCAATTTTACACACATACACATACACACACACACGCACACATACACACGCACACACGCCCCTTTCTACGCTATAAACTGTAATTCAGCAAATCACAGTTTCCCTTCCTAGATCCTTGGGATACAGAATAGAGAAATAGGTGCATTAACTTTTCAGGTTCGTAGAAAGTTTTCTTTTTTTTTTCTTTCTCTCTCTCTCTCTCTCCTTTCTCTCTCTCTCTCTCTCTCTCTCTCTCTCTCTCTCTCTCTCTCTCTTTCGTTTCTACAAAGTCTCAAATTCCAGTCTGTGACACAACATAGCCAGTGTTTGAAAGAGGTGACGGGGCCATTCTTGTTTGTGACTTCAGCTTAACTGGCCTCTTACAAGTAAAGGTTTCTCCATAGCACCATAAATCCCATTTAATAAATCATTGCCACCATTTCATTTCTCGAGACTGGAAATCCCATCTTTCCTTGACGAATGTTTTAACTTTGAAAGACAAACAAATCCTGTTACGTGGGGCTGGAATTTCCACGTCATTATTGATTTCAGTGTAAGGCCTATCTCTGTGGGTCCCGCTGGCTGTTTTCATTTTTACCTGTGGCCTTCAGTCCTTGCTCCCTGACCTTATTCCATTAGCAATCTCCCCAGGCGCGGCTTTCTCATTTGTCACTGAGCCCGTATTAATCTTGTTACAGGACAAGAAGGGGAAAGCTGTCTTAGAACTTCGGATTGTGGCCCTGGACTTTGCTGTGCTCGTCATTTTTGGACTAAGATCTGTAAACCAGTTCTATTAGAGGGGCAGCTCTGCTCCAGAAAAGGCCGTAAAGATACTGTGCAAGCCCCAGAAATCTTCCAGCGCTGTGACTGTGGCCCTGGGCTGGCCTGTCGGAGTCGAGGCAGTCAGCAGCACGCAAGGTTAAGAGTCTGCCAGGAAGTACAGAAAGGGGCGAACATTTCAGCACAATGAAGGATCTCACTGTATTCAAGCAGCATCTCAGACACTGACTTTAAAGCGCTTCTGTACAGATACCTCTTGAAATCTAACCTAGAAGCAGCAACAGCCTGAAAGTGGAGAATTATAATGGGCTGCACTGTTAGGAATGGAACCTAGCTTTGGTTTTTTTGGCTGTTACCTCACAAAATGGATGTGATTCTGTAAGAAAAAATAAAGAAAAAATTAGTCCTAAACTACTCATAGTTCAAATAAATCTTTTAAAAATTACATCTAGTTAAAATGTACAAGTGTGATGCTTTGATACATGTATGGCTGACTGGTTACCACAGTCCAGCTAATTAACATATCCATCCCCATAAATCTTTTAAGTAATTTCTGATAAAGGGCTAGTACCTGACAGTGTCTTGGCACCTGATATTAAAAGTAAATGAACTCTTGTAGCTTACCAGGAAAAATTATCTCAGCAAATACTTTGTTTTCTTTATAAACTTCATTGTTTACTTTCGTTTCTTGGAAGCAAAATCGCATTTCACTATAAAAGAATTTGGTTTCTGAAGAAAAAGACTCAAAGGCAATAATATGTTAGGTTTAGATAGTCCTTTGTAAGTTACAAAGCATTTTCACGTACTTTGTTTTCAATAACTTTACTTACCAGTTGATAACTTCTTTTTTTTCTTTCTTCAATCAGATTTTATTGGTACATTTTAGATATACATAATGGTCACATTCATTATAGAGAATTTGTACCTGTATATGATATAACTTATTTTTTCCCCATTCCCCTACCCTCCCTTCAAACCCTCCTTCCCTCCCCATTTACAAAAGCTTTGTTTCCATGTTTACCTTTTTTTCTCATTTTTTTTACTTTTCCCTTCTTTCCTTTCCCCCTTGTTCCCCTCCCCATTTGAACATTTTCTTCCTATTTCATGATACCTATTATACATTTTGGTCCTTATTTACACTGTGGTTTCTTACACTGGAGAAACAATGCAGTATTTACACGTGCATCTGATATATTTCACCAAGAGTATGGTCTCAAGGTGCATCCATTTTCCTAAAAATGTCTCAAGCATATCCTTCTTTATGGCAGAGTAATAATCCATTGTATAAAAAAAACCCACATCTTCTTTATCCATTCACCAGTTGATGGGCACTTGGGTTGTTTCCAGGATTTGGCTATTACAAATTGTGCTGCTGTAAACATAGGTGTGCATATATCACTGTGGTACGATGTTTTAATTCCTTTGGGAAGATACCCAGGAGGAGAATGGCTGAGTCGAATGGAAACTGTAGTCCTAGTTTTCTGAGGACTCTCCATACTGATTTCCACAGTGGTTGCACCAGTCGACACTCCCACCAACAGTGGAGAAGGGTTCCTTTTTCCCACAGCCCCGCCAGCGTTTGTTATTGGTTGATTTCTTGATAATAGCCATTCTTTCTGGGGTGATGTTTTAATTTGCATCTCTCCAATGACCAGTGATATTGCACATTTTTTAATATATTTATTTGCTGTTTGTACTTCTTCATCTGAGAATTGTGTATTCATCTCAGATGCCCATTTTTGGATTGGGTCTTTAAATTTGGGGAGTCTGATTTATTTGAGTTCTTTATATGTTCTTGATAGTAATCCTTTGTCTGAGAAACAGCTGGCAAATATTTTTTCCCACACTGTGGGCTGTCTCTTCACTCTGTTGGTGGTTTCTCTTGCTGTGCAAAAGCTTTTTAATAAGATGAGATCCCACTTGTTGGTTCATTTTGATAGTTCCTGTGCGATTGGGGTTTTATTCATAAAGTCTTTGCCTACACCAGTGTCTTCAAGAGTTTTACTTATTCTGTCTTCTAGCAGATTTAATGTTTCTATTTTAATACTTAGATCTTTGTTCCATTTCAAATTTAGTGCATGGTGAAAGATATGGGACCAATTTTAATCTTTGGAATGTGCAAAGCCAGTTTTTCCAGCACCATTTATTAAAGAGGCTATCTTTCTTCCAGTGAATGTGTTTGGCACCTTTGTCAAAGATATGGTGGCTTAGTATATCTGGAGTTGTTTCCGCATCTTCTAATCTGTTCCATTGATACTTGGATCTGTTTTTTGTGTTTTGTTGTTTTTTGTTTGTTGGTTTGTTTTTGCCAATACCATGCTGTTTTTATCACAGTAGCTTTATAATATAATTTCAAGTCAGGGATTGTGATGCCCCCGCCTTGCCTTTGTTGCGCAGAAATGCCTTTGCTATTCTAGGGCTTTTCTGGTTCCAAATGAATTTTAGGACTGTATTCTCTAATTCTGTGAGATATGCTGTTGGAATTTTGATTGGAATTGCATTAAATCTGTATAACAGTTTTGGAAGTATGGCCATTTTCACTATATTGGTTCTTATCCATGAGCAGGGGATAGCTTTCCATTTTCTGATATCCTCTTCAATCTCCTTTTTCAGAGTACTATAGTTTTCAATGTAAAGGTCTTTTACTTCCTTTGTTAGATTGATTCCTAGGTATTTCTTTTTTTTTTTTTTTTTTTTTTTTTTGATGCTATTGTGAAAGGTGTTGTTTCCCTAATTTCTCTGAGAGTTTGTTATTCATGTACAGGAATGTTATTGATTTTTGAGTGTTGACTTTGTATCCAGCTATACAACTGAATTTGCTTATTAAATCTAGAAGTCTTTTGGTGGAGTTTTTTGGGATCTTCTAGGTAGAGTATCATGCCATCTGTGAATAATGATAATTTAACTTCTTCCTTTCCTATCGTTATTCCTTTTCTTTCTTTCTCTTGTCTAATTGCTCTCACTAATGTTTCCAGAACTATGTTGAATAAGAGTGGTGATAGTGGCCATCCTTGTCTTGTTCCTGATTTTAGAGTGAAAGCTTTCAGTTTTTGTCCATTTAGTATGATGTTAGCTGTTGGTTTGTCAACAAATGGCTTTTATCAGATTGAGGTAAAGACCATCTATTCCAGTTTTCTGTAGGGTTTTTATCATGAATTATAGAGAGCCTTTCCTGGTCCTCATTGCAGTCTGAGAAGTTTATATTTGTAATCCCAAAGGAAAGTTATTGGAATTCTAGCGCATTAATTCCAATCTACCACTTCCAGTGCAACCAATGGTGAGACTAACGACACTAAGGCATATTTGTAGTTGTGGGGAGCCAAGGGGGTCCTAGGTCCAGCCAGGGTGGTGGTTAGCAGAACAAAGTCCCCGACCCAAGGCTGAACCCAGGTTTTATTAATTCTTGATGAGGGACGTGGCTTAGGATGAGGGACTTGTGAGAATGGCAGGAAGTATGTGAGTGCTGTGAGCTGGGCTAGGTAGGAGGCCTGAAATCACCTCTGCAATATGCAGAGAGAAGGATATGCAGAAAGAATAATCTGCATAACTCAATTGGAGGTAGTATCTAATGTTTTAGGGTCAGTGCTTCAGCTCTGTTGTGTAAAGTTTTATGCCCTGGGAAGTCATAGCCTCTTATCTTGAGGCTTGATCCCAGCCGACAGTGACAACATGGAGTGTGGTTCTCCCTCCCGCCTGGCTCATGCGTTTTTGGCTCACGCTACAGGGCGGGGTAACACTGACCTGTTGCCTTGCTTCAAAGACTACACATCAGCACCTTGGCTAGACTGATTTGCACTGCTTAAAGCCAATTGAGGGGATAAGGAAAAGTCCTAGGCAGCTCTGTACATATCTGTACATGGAAATAGGGCCATGTTTAGCCAAAATGGAGATAATGTCTCTTCTTCCAAGGAGAGTTGTCCAGGTGGTCCTCCACAACGAATGGCTGCTGGACTTTGTCAAAAGCTTTTTCTGCATCTATTGAGATGACCATATAGTTTTTGTCCTTGGCTCTGTTGATAAGATGCATTACATTTATTGATTTGTGTATGTTGAACCATCCCTGTATCCCTGGGATGAATCCAACTTGGTCATGATGTATAATTCTCTTGATGATTTGGTGCATTCTATTTGCCAGTATCTTATTGAGGGTTTTTACATCTATGTTCATTAGGGAGATCGGCCTGTAGTTCTCTTTCTTAGTTGAGTCCTTCTCTGTTTTTGGTATTGGGGTGATGCTTGCTTCCAGGAATGAATCTGGGAGTAATGTTTCCCTTTCAATTTCATTAAAGAGTTTGAGAAGTAGTGGTATTAGGTCTTCTCTAAATTTCTTGTAGAATTCATCAGTGAATCCATCAGGGCCTGGGCTTTTCTTTGTTGGTAGGTTTTTAATTACATCTTCGATTTCATTGATATCGGTCTCTTTAGGATTTTTGTATCTTCTTGATTCACCTTTGGTAATTTATATGTATCTAAGAATCTGTCCATTTCTTATGCATTTTCTATCTTATTAGAATACCAGTTCTCAAAGTAGGTATAGATGATCTTCTGGATGGTCTATTGTGAGTTCACTCTTTTCATACCTAATTGCCGTGGATTTGAGTCTTTTCTTTTTTGATAAGGTTGGCTAAGGGTTTGTCGATTTTATTTAATTTTTCAAAGAACCAACTCTTTGATTCATTGACCCATTGGTTGTTCAGGAGGGTGTTATTTAATTTCCATGTGTTTATGAAGTTCTTGTGGTTTCTTTTGCCATTGATTTCCAATTTCATTGCACTATGATCTGATAATATACATGGGATAATTTCAATTCCTTTGCATTTACTTAAGCACGTTCTATGAGCTAGTGTGTGGTGTATTTTGAAGAATGTCTCATGCACAGCTGAGAAGAATGTGTATTCTGATGTTGGGGGTGCAACACTCAAGACATCTACTAAGTCCATTTGTTCAAAGGTTTGGTTCAGTTCTAATATTTCATTTTTTATTTTTTGTCTAGTTGATCTGTGAGTGGGGTATTGATATTCCCCAATACAATTGTATTAATGCTTATTTGATTTCTCATGTCCGTTAATACTTGTTTTATATAGTTGGGTGCACTGGCATTTGTTGCATGTATATTTAAGATTGTTATCACTTCCTCTTGGACTGTTCCCTTCATGAGGATGTGGTGACCTTCTTTGTCTCTCTTCATCAGTCTTGGCTTGAAATTCACTTTGTTTGCAAATAGAATAGTTACCCCTGCTTTTTTCTGGGTTCCTGTCGCATGGAGTATTGTTTTCCATCCTTTGACTTTCAGTCTATGAATTTCTTTTTGAATTAAATGTGTTTCTTGTATGCAGCATATTGTTGGATCTTGCTTCTTGATCCATTCTGCCAGTCTGTGTCTTTTGATTGGTAAATTGAGACCATTAATATTGATGGTTATAACTGATAGTATTGACTTATCCTTGTCATGTTATTTTCCTGTTGTTGGCTCTCCCCTCCTTTTTTTCCCCCTCCATTTAATTGTTTGCCCTGCCTGGTGGATTCCTTCTGATGCAGTTCGTGGAGTTGTTATCTCTTTCTAGAATGTCCTTCAAAACATTTTGGAATGCTGATTTGGTGGTCATAAATTTCCTGAGATGTTCTTTGTCATGAAAATATCTTATTTCTCCATCAGTTTTGAAAGATAGTTTTGTGTGGTACATCAATCTAGGTTGAAGGTTGTTTTCCTTTAGTACTTGAAATACTTCACTCCAAGCTCTTCTTGACTTGAGGGTTTGTGCTGAGAAATCAGCTGTGATTCTGATGGGCTTTCTTTTATAGGTGATTTGTTTCTTTTACCTAACAGCTTTTAAGATTCTATTTTTGTGTAGAATTTCTGGAATCTTGATCATGATATGCCTGGCTGTAGATTTTTTTTTTTTTTTTTATTGTGGCTAGTTGGAGTTCTATATGCCTCACTTATCTGTATGTCAAATTCTTTTATCCTACCAGGCAAGTTTTCTGCCATGATGTCTGTGAATAGTTTTTTGTTTGTTTGTTTTTTCATTTGTTCTAGCTCCTGCTTTTTCATTGACTCCAATCAGTCTTAAGTTATTCTTCTTTGCCTCATCTAGCAATTTGTCATGGTCCTTTGCTATTTTTAAGAAGTCTTTGTTTTCATGATCGCTAACCACAAGCTTTCTATATCTGAGACCCTGTACTCATATTGGCTTAATCTGCTGCAGATACTTTCAATGGAATTTTTATTCTCCTGGAGATCTGCTTGAATTTTCCTTATGGATTCCATTTCTTTCCTATGCTGAGCATTCATGGCTTCCATAATTTTCTTAAGCTCCTCTATTTTTTTTTGTTTGTATCTGCACTAAGCATGGTTTTCATTGTGGACACCATCTCTGCAGTTATCTGAGAAATTATTTCTGATTTGATTTTTTTCTAGAGCCTCATTTAATTGCTTTGTTGTTACACTTCAGAGAGGCCAGGTGGGTGGCTTTTGGATTGTCCCACCTCATTGCCCCCTGGGTTTGCCTTTGGTGAACTGGATGTCTGGGGTTACATCTTGTTTAAGTGTCTTCTCTCTTATTTATTTTTAGTTTAATTCCTGGGTTGATGCTTGTAAATTGCCTATGGTGAGTTGCTTTATTGCTAGTATTTAGAAATGGCTACTTCTCAGAGATGTCTTCCAGGTATAGCTGCTTTTTGGGTTTTGAGTCTGTTGTAAGATCCTCCTTCTTCAATTTGCTGGGGACAAGAAGTTGCTGCCTGCTTGACCCAGCCCCTGGTTCTTTGGCACTGGCCCACAGTATTTTCTATGACCCTTAGGCAATCTCAGTCTTGGTGTACCAGGAAGAACAGCTGGTTAGAACAACTGTATCACTTTGGCTAAAGTGGTACCTCAGCATTAACAATAGCATCAAACATAGCCTAGACAATGACAAACTCAGATAACCATTAATTTTCCACCTTTAACCTTACGAACTAGGTTTGTGGTTATATAACAAAATCTAAAACAAACCAGAAAATTATATGCAGTAAATAAACCCTAAATATTTCACTTTTACTCTCAAGGGAGAAAATTTAAAAGGGGTTAGGGAAAAACTTGAGAAGTAGAAGAGGAGGAAGAGATTAGAAGCAAGGATGGAAGACACGGGGATCATGCAAATTTTGGGAAACTGGTGCTGAAGACAGGAGGGAAGAGAGAAGGAAGAAATAAAAGGAAAAACAGAACCACCACAAAAAAGCTAGAAACCATATTCACACTCACATAAAAACAAGATCAAACTATGAAGGAGAAACAACAAGAAAAAACAAATGAGAGAGAAAAAATAAAGTCCACTTCCAGGTTTGTCTCTGCTGTCACTGGTAGACAACGTGTGGCGACAGAGTCCAGATCTGTGTTGATCTAGCCCAGCAAACCAGCAGTAGCTTTATGGCAGGGCAGTGGATAATCTCAGCGAGCTGCACCTTGATTCCCCCTGAAGTTCAGACTGGATTCTGGCTGTGAGGGTGAGGCCCGTCCAGCCTGCAGCTGGCAGCGCACCTTCCGAGGGCTCTAGCGCAGCTGGGGGCCGCTAGATGGAGCAGCAGTTCTGAGTTCTGAGCTCAGAGGGCCCCTCTCCAAGACGGCTCCCAGCCAATCGCTCTCCTGTGGGACCACCGAGTCCTCAGCACTCACCCCCAGCTAGTGCAGTCCTTCATGTCCACTGCTCCCTCCCACTGCTGCATCTCTGGTGTTATGAGCGGTCGCCGCGTCCGCGGGTTTGAGCTGCTCCTCCCGCGCGGTGAATCCCGATGCAGGGAGAAGGCTCCGCCGGCTCCCTCCGTCTTCGTTGAGTTTCTCTCTCTGCTCTCCCCGGGGGCATCAATTCTCGATTCAGATCCTTCCTGGGTCCAGGGGACCCACTTCCCTCCTTGTCTTCCTCTCGTTGCTGTACTCCGGGGTCTGGACGGCAGCTCGCAGGCTCTTTCTCCGCTGCTCACCACTCCGCCATCTTCCCGGAAGTCTCGGTAACTTCTTATATATCTATATACTTTTTATGTTTAAAACCCAGCAATACCCAAGAGTGTTTCAACTTACATATTTTGATCATTTGGGCATAAATGTTACCTGGAAAAAAACTCAGAAATGAAATTTTGGTTTCTTTAAAGTTTAAGAGGCCATACTTTGTGCATATTAAAAGTGGTTTTACTTAGGGAAGCTCTTTCTAATGGATTCCAACCAAGTGCTACAGATTCCATTAAATAATAAAACACCTGACCTATTTAAGTTATACGCATATATTACAAAATAGAATATAAGCCAAAGAAAAAAATTAATTCTTTGAGGGTTGCTAGTTTATAAAAAAATCTTTCTAAAACCATCTTCTAGAGGCTAGCTTCTGGGTATACCTTACTAACTTGTAATCAGCAGGGAGGGAATGCAGTAGAGTAATACAGTTTACAGCAAATGGCAGAAAAGTAGGAAATAGAAATTCCCATTAAGATTTGCTGTCATCTCATCTCGTTTCTCACCCCCACGCCTACAGTAAAGTATGTTCGTGAACTTAAAATTTAAACTAAACACATTTGTTAAGGAAATAACATCATCCAATAATGTGAAAGAGGCTTTATTGACTACAGCAAGCTAACCATGACGGAGAAACAATCAGTTAAAAACACCAAACACCCTTACATAGCAAAGGTTAAGAAATAAATTAAGACTTCTATTGGGCTGCGCCTAGGAGAGAGAACAGGCTCATTCGCTTCGATCCTTGGGTTCTCGATATTTCCACTGGATGTAATCAAAGATGTCTTTCTCACTATCCACTGGCAGAGGTTCTCCAGCAACTCCTGCACAGAAAGATAGAAAGAGACTAATTCTAAGAGCCAGTTGTGGGATTCAGGTGCAGAGGTTTCCACAGAGAACTGAGAGTTGTGTGGGGCCTGCTTTCTCAAGGAAAAGAAAATGGCGAGCTGGCGAGGGCTGTGGCTCAGTGGCAGAGCTCTTGCCTCATTCAGGCCTGGCCTCTGCCCCCAGCACTACAAAAACAGGGAAAACAGTAACCATGCCTCTAAAACCTGCTCCACTGCTTGCCTCCCGCCTCCCACATGAGCTTGTGTCTGACGTCTCCAGTGCTACACGAGGAGACTGCGTATCCCAATGATGGCCCCAGAAGTCACCTTCAGTCATCATTTTTCTCTCTCCTGCTCCTCGCCATGTCGCGTATCATATAAAACTCTTGTTGGTTCTAGACGGGAACCACTGACGTCACTTGGAAGCTTCACATCGAGCCCCACTCAAGCCCAAAGAACAGACTCAGCCTCTACCAGGGACCCAAGTGACAGTGGATGAGTGCTGAATACAAAAGCTCTACCCTGGTGTACTGCGAATGAAAGCTGTATGTTATGCTTTGAGCACGAAACAGCAAATATTCATCCTTCTAGCGATGAATAATAAGCCATATAGTACACTGTGAAATGTCAAAAAGATCCATAAGGCATCAATTCAGCAAGCCATATTCTTTAAACTTGAAAGCTTGAGGCCACAGCTGCCCAGTTTTGTTTCGTTTTGGTGCTGGTGATGGAATCCAGGGCTCTGCGTGCGCTACGTGAGAACGTGCTCTACCATGGAGCCACAATCCTTGGTCTTCAGTGAAACTAAAATCAATGGTACTTGAGTTCTTCCAAAGTCTTGCAGATACATCGAAACAAATAAACCCTTTAGACCAATAAGATGTTTGACTATTTATTTATTTATTTATTTATTTATTTATTTATTTATTGGTACCCAGGGCCTTCTCACTGAGCTATATTCCCAGTCCTTTTTAAAATTTTGAGATAGGGTCTTGCTAATTGGCTAAGTAGCCCGTGCTGGGCTTGAACTTGTGATCCTCCTGCCTCAGCCTCCCAGAGTGCTGAAGTTATGAGCACACATTACCATGTCTGGCTGACCAGTAAGACTTTTTAATGACAATCATACATAGAAATGGACTTAATTCATTTTAATAGAGCTAGAAATAACTCTTGCCTTAACAGCCCATCAATTAAGGACTTGGACGTGCCTCTTTTTAAAGGAGGGAGAAAAAAATATAAAGAGATGGCAATTAACTGGCATAGTCATTAGAAAGCTTTTTAGAGAAAATAAATTTCTAACCTAAAATATCTTTGAAATAATTTTCTCTCCCTGTGGCAGGCATTACTTCTCAGGTAAACACAAACACTCACCAGTGACTCCCAAGGGACGGATGGTGTATTCATTGATTGTGAAGCCCTGTTCTAGGGCATGAGCTCTCATATTCTTATTGAAAATATCACTCCCAGTGAAGTAGAGAACACCACAATAATACTGATCTTTGGGAATTAACCTACAAAAAAGATACGCAAATATTTTCCTACACATTTCAAATTTACCAAGTACAGAACCCCTAAAATCTGAAAAGAACAAAATACAGTACCTAAAATAAGCCTATGTGATCTAATAGCCTGAAGAGCACATTATTGTTAGGTTGACCAGCACCCAAACTTGCACTGTCTTTAGGTTTTGGAAAACTTGGCTCTGCAAGAAATGTGCAGAAAAGAAAAGCAGAATCACTTAGACACTCACTGTCCTCACACTTGAAACTTTTGAGCTGTGGAAGGCATCACTGTGAGATGAAAGTCTAGAGAAAGAGTCTATAGACTGTCATTCTTTACACATTTCAGGCTAAATATTCTTTTTGCTAGGAACATACGACTCCTCAGAATAAAAAGGGGCTCTACACACTTATGTCAACTTCAAGACATACAGATGGGGCCGGTGAGACGGCTCAGCGGCTTAAGCGCCTGCCTTGCAAGCGCGAAGGCCCGAGTTCGACTCCCGGAACCCACATACGAAAAAGGGGCCGGTGATATCGCTCAGAGGCACGGGTGCCTGTTGGCGCGTGAGGTCCTGAGGTCGTCCCCCCGGTACCCACAAAAAAAAAAAAAAAAAAAAAAAAAAGACATACAGATGGAGGGGGAAAAGGACCCAAGGATGGAAAAGTAATAATAGGTTGACGATAAAATCTGAGGAATACCTGATATCGATTCTTCTGTGTGGATGTTTCTTTTCATCATTTTTACTGGGAAGTTGGCAAACACCCTAAAATGAATATTTTAAAGAATGTTTAGTTTTTAAGCTTCAGACTTAGTTTGAATCAAATTTTTTTTTTTTTTTTTTTTTTTGTGGGTACCGGGGGGTCGACCTCAGGACCTCACGCGCCAACAGGCGCCCGTGCCACTGAGCGATATCACCGGCCCCTTTTTCGTATGTGGGATCCGGGAGTCGAACTCCGGCCCTCGCGCTTGCAAGGCAGGCGCTTATGCCGCTGAGCCATCTCACCGGCCCAGTTTGAATCAAATTTTGAACATGAGGCTATTTTTGTCTTTTACAGTGACAGTTTTAGAATTCTGAGTATTTCAAATGAGTTGCTTTTCTACTTACCACAGCCTTCCCATTACACTTGATGATTATAAGAGAACTACATGAAATAGCGAACGGATTCTAGTTATAAGAATTTGGCTTTTATGCGATTCTAAACAAGAAATTAACCAAGGAAAGCATCAAACATGACAGACAGATGAAACGAACAAGAAAAAGAAACTTGAAACAATGATTTAGAAGAAGAAAACAAACAAGTTACCACAAATATTCCCACAAAATAGAAGATAATATGACACATTAAGTAGGGGCAAAATACTACAGAAAACAAACACTTAGGAAAAGTTTAAATGTGATAGCAGAAGTAGAAAAGTTTGAAGAAATACCTCAAAAATGTATGTGAAAGACAGATGAGAGAAAATAAGAAAAATTAATTTAAAAGAAAATTAGTGGATAATTTTCTTTCTTCTCTATAGGTGAGTTTTCATTATACTTCCACAGTTTTCAAACAAAAATTATCAGTTCATCTTGTCATTTTTTTCCCTTCCAGAAAAATGGGCAAAATTTCTGGGCTGGGCAGCAACCCATACATATGTGAAGAGCTTCCAGATATCACTGAACTTCAAATTTAAAGTATCTAATGCCATTGGAGGAAAAATATGCAAACAACAGGCTTCGGATCCTAAGGAGTATCAAATTAATACACACATCACTAAAAGCCATACTTTTCCACTTAACAAAATAGAAAAATTAAAATAATTTTTAAATTATTTGTTTTTAGTTTTTTTGAGACAGGATCTCACTGTGTAGTCCAGGCTGGTCTTGAACTTACTATGTGGCCTGATTAAAATAATTTTAAAATGGGTATTTTCTTTAGTTGTTTCCATGGCTGAAAGACCACCAAAACATGAAGACTACCTTCGAAGTATGAAACTCATCTTCTTAGGAATCAACAAGTTCCAACTCAACTTCTATTAGCAAGTGGATCAGAAACGTTTCCAGGTGGGATTACGATGAGGCATTACTTTATGAACAGGGGTGCCTGAATACCCACAGGCCATGGCCTTGCTGGCTGTCACATCAGTATCACGATTTCATTTAATGACTATTTCTTTCCTCAGGAAATTTTATTTCCTGAACTTTTTCTGAACTGCTAATGTTAAAGGATTTCTCTGTATTACTGTAAAGTCTTTATTAGATTGAGTGGATTAGTTTTGTTTGCGCTTTCAATTCTGTAGCTTCATGTTGAGTATCTGAAATAAAGCCTTTCATTTCCACAGAGTAGTTACCTTCTACTGTCCCTTGAATTTTTTCCATAGCTATTCCACAGAAAAACCACCCAAAGCCAAATGTGCACAAAATACTAAAATATGAATGGTGGCCATCTTACATAAATATAATAGACAATTAAAAGCAAAAGAAATAGTCTTTTTCTTTCCATGTTTTAATCAGAGGAAAAATGACTCAATTATATAAAGGGCATGATTTTACAAGACTACCTGGAATAACCCTGGCTGTCCTAAGGTTCAACTGCTATTAGCAGAAGGAAATCTATGTTTTGAAGATAATTTGCATGTACATAACTTTAAAACTAGTTAGTGGTTATAGGAACAAAGGTTTTGGAATCAAGTGTACACAGAATGTGAATTTTTTTTTTCACACTTCATAACTTTAATTTACTTTGCAGTCAATTTCCTTTCAGAAACCCGGAGACCTTAACTTCTTTGTACATCTCTGTTCCCTTGATAGATGCTCTGACTTCTGCGGCCCAGCTATCCCTTCCCCTTGATAGCTACTCGCCTGGCTCACTGCCTTGTGTCAAGGCTTTCCCTAAGTTCCATTCTTTTTTTTTTTTTTTTTTCTGTGGGTACCGGGGGGTCAACCTCAGGACCTCGCGTGCCAGCAGGCGCCCGTGCCGCTGAGCGATATCACCGGCCCCTTTTTCGTATGTGGGATCCGGGAGTCAAACTCGGGCCCTCGCACTTGCAAGGCAGGCGCTTATGCCGCTGAGCCATCTCACCAGCCCTCTATTCTTTTAATGAGGCTTCCCCTACACACCCTACCTAATTTTGCCTCCTCCACTCCCATCTCCCCCAATCCTGACCTCCCTTTTTTATAGCACTGACTACTACCTTAACCAAATATACTAAAAAGTTCACCTACTTATGTTCATTGTTAACGATCAGTCCCTTCCCACAACCTCCAAATATAAATTCTACTTACAGAATTAAAATCAAATTAAATTTAAAAAGGAGGTTCTTGGGCATTTGCAAGCCCTATTTTTAATCATGTGTGTATATACTTCTGGGCACAGAGTAAGATGTCAAAACTTGACAGAGTCAAAAGAATAAAGCATAGATTTCATTCCCAAAGAGTGATAAGAACTATTTTTTGATCTTGCCCAAAGTTTTTCCAAAAATGCTGCTAAAGTGTGACAAACTTAGGGGATACTTTCACAGCCCATTAAAATCACCACGTTCCACTTAATGACACAAGTGTGCGTGTGGTTGAACATGCATCCCATGACCTCTCACTCTTTGCTCCCCTTACTACTGCTAAGTGCGCATTCCGCAGCAGCCATGCACCCGCACCACTGTGCAGCGATCACCGCCCTCCGACCGCAGAACCTTCCATCACCCCCACCGAGACTCTGCTCCTACCGGACACAAACTTCCCGTTTTCTGCTCTTCCAGGCCTAACACCTACCCTCTACTTTCTGAATGACTGATTCTTTCTTTCTCAATCACCTTCTCCAACTTTTAGCCAGCACTCCTGTCAAATCCGTCAAATCATTAGCAAGTCCACACCCCAGAGCACAGTTCCTTTCCTATCAGTCATGCAACTCAGGACAAGCGGACAGAGAGTAGAGATCCAAACGAAGCATTTAAGTTAAGAACAAAAATAAGCCTAAGAAAGAATCTCGATCCTAGATTTCTACTGGCTTTCCTGTTGGTGATTACACAGGGCCATTTACCTGGTTTTATTCACTTGTCTTGAGTTTCTAAATGTCAATGTGGTAGGAAATCCACTGGACTCTGACAGAGCATCATGGCGCTTCCCGGGAAGCCTGGGCCAGCACCCCACAACCTCCCTCTTATCATCCCACTGTCATGGTTCTTCTGGGTGTTGGCTTATGCACCCCGATACCTCCTCTCTCGGGTGTGGATTAACACTCTTCAGTCACTTCTAACCTCACTGAAGAATTCTGAGTTAGAGAATACAAGAATGATTTGCTATTTTCAGGAAAAACTTGCTGTGTGTCAAAGGCACATTTTTTAAAAAAGCAAATTATGCTTATTTATTTTGATGGTATACTTACACACGGGAGTTTGAGAGGAAATTCTTTACTATTCTGAAAGTAGCCCTGCGATTCTGGCCCCTGCTAATTATTTCCCCTAAGGTCTCAGGGATGTCCTATTTGTTGCCTGTAACACAAGCCACAGCGAAGTCACAAACTCAGATGGTTACTGAACCGTCTCCAGCAGTTTTTTCAGACCTGTTAACTCAAGTGAGTACTCACCATAAACTTGGTTTCGCCCTTTGACAGAGTATCTGTGATGAAACGGATCTTTTGTAACTGCTCCACAACATGATGTAACAGCTTTGGCTGCAGAATCATAATCGGGGAAATAAGAACAGGAGCAGTTACCTCGTTATGATTAAAAAACAAAACAAAACAAAACAAAACCCTTTTTTTGGCGGGGGGTGCTGGGGATTGAATCTGGGGCCTTATGCTCTACCAGAGTTCCAGCCCTAAAAAAATATTTTTAACACGAGTTTTCAGATTTTCTACAGAGAAATCTCTATGTTTTCAGTTTCTGGCTTTTAGTTTCTTTTCCATGCTAGGTATTGAGCTGGTGCCTCACAGATCTTAGGCAAGTGCTCTGCTCTAAGCTACACCCCCAGAACTCTCTGTTCCTGTTAATGTTCTTAGTGAGTACCTTTCCCCTCTAACAGAAAAGTCATCTTGTCAAATAAAATATACTTTTAGAAACCAGTTTTCGCCAATCTCATGATATCCTAAAGTAAACATAATTTATGTTTATATGTTTCATTAAATCAAAGAGTTAGCTGCTTCACTGTTTGTTATTTTTTGTTTTATTTTGGTTTTAGTACCAGGAATCGAACTCACAACCTCGCACTTACCAGGCAGGCACTGTGCCGCTGAGCTATATCCCCAGCCCTGCTTTACTGTTTATTAATGGCACATATATTCCAAAATCAGTAATATTTTTGCCTTCATGAGTTTTCTAATAAAAATAAAGTTTCTTGGGGAATAAAAAGTAAAGTTTCTCAATATTTTAACAGAGAAATATTCCCTTAGTAAAAATCTAATATCACACTTAATATTTCTGAAATAGCTATCAGTAGACAACACAAAATCATGAGAATATTTAATTAAATTTCATGTCTTTCAAATGTCAGACTGTCCTCCCAATTGCTCCAAGAAAACTCGTGTATCCCTTTCCAGAACTCAGTCAGGCGGAACACTTTCACTGCCTTTTCAGAATGATTAAAATAAGCTTTACTATGAAAATGTCCACTATCATTTAGAAGACGGTATTCACTGCTGCATTGGAACTAATAACACTCAGTTATAAACTCTGACGTACCTGCTTGGTCGATTCTGAAGTAAAGTTTGGATGGGTCAGAAGAACGTCCATGTCACCACTGGACTCTGCACCTGTGACACCAAAGAACATACATGGAGCACTCTGTAAACCCATCAAGTAGGCCAACACAGAAGTAAACGAAGCATGCACAGAGAAGAGCCTTACTTCTTACAGCCTAACTTTCTACTTCACTGGGCTTCATATTCAGAATTACTTAAAAAATTTCAATTTTCTGTCCAATTATGAAGGCATACTGATAGAGACAGCAGAATCTGGACAATAACAGTAATTAGCATTAGATATAAATTACATACAATTTATTACTCTAATGCATTAAAAATGTACCTAACCACTCAATAATAAAAACAATATTTAGGGGCTGGCGATACAGCTAAGCAGCACAGTGCCTGCCTCGCAAGTTCGAGGTCCTAAGTTCAATTCCTGGTACCAAAACAAACAACAAAAAAAAAAACCCAAACAATATTTAGAAACAGCTTTAAAATACAACTATTTTAGGGCCGGTGAGATGGCTCAGCAGCGTAAGCGCCTGCCTTGCAAGCGCGAGGGCCCGAGTTTGACTCCCGGCTCCCACATACGAAAAAGGGGCCGGTGATATCGCTCAGCGGCACGGGTGCCTGTTGGCGCACGAGGTCCTGAGGTCGACCCCCCGGTACCCACAAAAAAAAAAAAAAATACAACTATTTTAAATGATGAGATACCTAAATAATCTTAATATGCTATAACTCTATAAAAGTTAATCAGGGGCTGGGGATGTAGCTCAGCAGCACAGTGACTGCCTGGCAAGAGCAAGGTCCTGATTCAATTCCCGGTACCAAAAAAAAAAAAAAAGTTAATCAGAAAGCTTATTTTAATTCTTATGACTGAATTCACTTAGTAAATATTGGTAAAAAATCACTACAGTGGTATCCTAAGTGGATAAGAACACAGCACTTAAAAATAATTTGGGCTTTGGTTTTGATCTTACAACCATGTAACTTCAGCAAGTTATGCACAGCTGTTTGATTCTTACTCTATATTATAAAATTTTGTCTCCATTTAGATTTTTTTTTACTTTAAATCCACCTACCCACCCACCCAGTAGTGCAAATGAGGACTCTACATTCCTCTAAATGTCAGCTTCTGTGTTTATAAACTGCTGAAAACTACATCGAGCTACTGTGTAACTAAACAAGAGCATATGTGAAAGCATTTGGCACAGCCTGGTACACAGCATAAAGTAATTCTGTTTCCTCGCCTCTTCATGCTGATTAGCGCAGTATCTGTAAAAGACACAAGGTGGCCAGAGTCCTTGGAGATCACCACTCTACACATCAACAATCTTCACCAAATACTCTCACCTGCCTTTGTCTGCAGGAGGCCAAGAGCCCCTACAGATACATGAAACCAGAGTGCCAACCAAGCCACTTAGTCCATTTTCCATCCTAAGCACTTCATCACACACCGTAGCTACAGTTTTTGCAATTTGAGGTGTGACAACAAAACTAGCATGGATTTCTTTTTCCTCCACAATTTCATAGACAGAAGATTTGTTCCTACCATAGATCTTAGCAACCTGAGCATACAGGTTTTTTCCCTTTCCTTATTAACTCAAGAATTTTCCCCTTTTCACTTAAAGGAAGCACTTTCTTCCTTCCTTTTTTTTTTTTTTTTGTGGGTACCAGGGGTCGACCTCAGGACCTCATGCGCCAGCAGGCACCCGTGCCGCTGAGCGATATCACCGGCCCTTTTTTCGTATGTGGGTTCCGGGAGTCGAACTCAGGCCCTCGCACTTGCCAGGCAGGCGCGTACGCCACTGAGCCATCTCACCGGCCCCCTTTCTCTTTCTTTAAAAAAATTTTTTTTTTTTGTGGTACTGCGGATGGAATCCAGGGCCATGTGCTCGCTCAGCAAACACTGTACCACCAACCTGCATCCCCAGCCAGGAAGCACTTTAAAGCTTCTGTTTGGTATATCCAAATTGCAAGCAGTGCCACTGTTGTGATCTGGGGCCACTGTCAAATATAGCAAGGGTTACTTGAACACAAGCACAGTTATATGTCAACAACTAATCCCCAGACACCTGATCCTAGTCCCTGAGACAGGTGCTAAGTGAGCAGCAGGAAGCAGTATATCCAGCTCAGAGGTGCTGGGCAGACAGAGGATTCACTTCCAGGTCGAGTGGGAGTTTTCATCACACTACTCAGAATAGAATGCGATTTAAAACTTGAGTTGCTTATTCCTAGAATTTTCATTTTAATATGTTCAGACTGTGGTTGACTCTGAGTAACTGAAACCTCAGAAAGTAAAACTATGGATAAGTGGCAGACTACTGTATTTAAATATAAAGAAGACAAAATTAAATGTGTACTCATTCCTGGACATCTATGGAAGCTATTTTCACAAAGAACATTCTATTATCTTTTCTTTTTTTCTTTCTCCTAAAAGCTGAATGTCTTTTATCATCCACCAGCCATCTACCACCAAAATGTTTTATTAAAAAAAAAATAATAAAACTATTAGCAAAAAGAAAGAGCAAAAGAAAAACTAAGGGTCCATTAATGAGGCAATGGGTAAAGTATGGTACACCCCCACATTCAAATGTTATATAGCTAAACAAAAGAATAAAGATGCTCTCTATACATTGATATGGAAAGATCTCCAGAATGCATTTGCAAGTGAAAAAAGTAACAGAGAGTACTGTACATATACATTATATTACCAGTGAAAAAAGGGATGGGGGGTGATCCCAGGACGCATACTCATATTCATGCAGATACACTGCAACAATACACAAGACAGTGGTTATTAACGGGACGAAGGCGGAAGGGAGTGAAGAGTCAACAGGATAATGCGAGACTTTGTAGGGTATCCTTTTTTTTTATATTGAAGTTTGTAACCATATAACATGCTCAATAATAAAATAGAAATTATAACTTCAGGAAGGTTGTCATATTCAGTACAGCATGCATTTGGCTTGCTGTGCATCAAAATCTGCATTTTGAAAATATAGATGCCAAGTTTCCACTTAACAAGATTACTTGGTAGGTTTGTAGCTGGGTACAACTTATGTATATTTTTTTAAGTTTCCAGGTGTTTCTGATGCAGACAATATTGAATAACTGGTTAACACCAATACTCTCATTTTGCAAATATGGAAAGTAGGACAAGCAAGACAGACTTCACTAAAATCATACAGTGGTAAGTAGATCTGGCCTCAGAACCAGGTCTTTTTACCCAGTCCAAAGTTCTTTCTACTTATCAGCAGCTATGGATTTCATTCTTTTCTTCTCCCCAACACTAAATTCCTACAGCAACTACCTAGAGTTTTTCGAATAGCCCATCAACAACTTCCTAGCAAAATTCTATCAATGGCCATAGATGCAGTCCATGTTATCTATTGTACTCTAAAATGTTTAAATAAAAGTTTTCTACCCCAATTTTAATCTTTTTCCCTACTTGGGATTGAACCCAGGGCCTTGCGCATGCTATGTGAGCACTTCAACACTGAGCTACACACCCACCGGAAAGTTAATATTTTAAAATTTCTTTAGCCTTTTGAATTTTAAGCCAGTAAGAGTCAGGACTGTGTGATTCTCTTTCCTTGGATTCACACAGTAAGTGGGGATCTGACTGAAAAAACTGGTAAGAACTGGTTTTGAACAGATCATGGAACAATTTTGGTGGTCACTGTCCAGAGAGGGTTGGCATAGAATCATGAATGTAATACACAGAACAAAACAGTGACATTACACAGACCACTTGTTTACATCAAAGTAGTAAATGAGAGTAAATGAATCCCATGACACAGCACCTCAAACACCCCTAGTTGGTGGGTGTGGTGGTGCTCACCTATAATCTCAATGCCTGGGAGGATGAGGCAGGAGGATCCCCTGGGCCAGCCTAGGCTACACAGTGAGTTCAAGGCCAACTTGAACTACACAGTGAGACCCTGTCTCAAAACACCAAAACCTGCTCAGTCATCCTCCCTCTGTTCATTCACGCACACATTCAACGAGTGTTTATGAAGCACCAGTGTACCGGGAGGCACTGTGCTAAACCCCGAGGGAGAGGTGAAGATGAAGGCACATGCCCTGCCCATGGGGGCTCCCAGTTTCACTGTGCAGTGATGTGAAGAGCAACAGCGCACCCCGAGCAGTGCTGATGGACACACATAGCCAAGGACTCCCGCCGTGGGGTCCTGCAGAAGCTCAGCACCTCCTCTGCTTCATAATATGGCTCAGTCATGGGCTTTCGGTCCGTGACGCGATGGTGACCCACAGCGTGAGCACAGTCACAGTGGACCCGGAAATGGGCTATTCCTGCAAGCTTTCAGAGGACGCAGGTGCCTGGCTGAGGTGGCTGCAACTGGCAGCAGGCCAGCCTCACCCTCCACTCACTCCCCTGAGAGTTCAGAAGTCATCTCGTGCACTACTCGCCAGACGGAGGGGCCTTGGAGAGGAACCGAGCACTCCTGTCACCAGCCCAGGCTGCTTCCTCCTGCAGGGTGACTTGCTTTCCATCATCCTTGGCAATTCAGGCAAAGAGGTGGCATCTGGGGGTGTGCAGTGACCACAGAGGGCCCGACTCCTACTTCCCATGGTGTTGGGAACATCTGGCCACAGGCATTCAGAGGAGGAGTCCAGCCAGGTGTGGCGCCACATGCCGGTAATCCCAGCATTCAAGAGGCTGAGGCAGGAGGACCACTGCAAATTCGAAGCCGGTCTGGGCTTTTTCACAGTGAGTCCAAGGCCAGCCTGGACTACAGAGTGAGGCCCTGTCTTAAAGAACAAGAGGAGCCCACAGACAGCACTCAAACCCTGAGTGTCCACTGCCCCACTCCTCCTTCCTGTCTCTGCAAAGTGCGTTCCCCACGTTGGCCACCATGGGTAAATTCTGGATGTGGGCTGCAGCTCTGGGCTCAGACTCTATGCCAAGTTATGCAGTCACAAAAGGATACTGTATGACTACTAATCGGCCTTGCTGAACCCTTCCCACCTGGAACTACATCCTCTATGGCTGCCGGGGAGTCACAGTGAGAACGAAGGGGGCTGAACTCCAAAGCCCTGGCATTCTGTCCTTATCTGCTTAGTTAATGTGAAGAGTGTGTTAGCCTCATGACAGGAACAGTTCAATTAGTAAATGTTTAAGATTTGGATCTATGATTATTATAAATTTAATTTTATAAATACTCCTGTGATTAAAAAAAAAAAAAAAGTATACGGCCAGGCATAGTGGCACATGCCTGTCATTCCAGCTCTTGGGAGGCTGAGGCAGGAGGATCACCACCAGTTCCAGGCTAGTCTAGGCTACACAGTGAATCCAAGGCCAGTCTAAAACTACTTAGTGAGGCCCTGCCTCAATAAACAAAATTACAGAGGATGAACTCATCCTCTGAAAATGAAGTTTTAAAATGACTATCCCGATTTTACTTTTTAATAAATGTACTAAACTTAAATTTCTCATTTAGTGTATCTCCACAGATCACTCACACAGACAAAAAAACAAAACAAAAAAACCCCAAAAACCCTCAGAATCTGTACAATAGAAGCTCTCCATTTTCTGTATCACCTTATCTTTTTCGTATATCAATCTGTTAATATAAAAAAAGTATCTGCTTATAAAAACATCACCACAATGTCATCTGCCCCAGACACATCCAATCAGATGGCACCGACACCCGTCTGTCCCACACACTTCTAGGAATTGTCTGCGCTGTGCTCAGCGGATCCTGCTCTGCTGTCTTCAGATGTCCACGTTGGTTTCTATGGATATCCTTCGGGTCACGCTCCGAAAATCCTAGATGAATGTCAGGAAGTAGAAAATGAAATCAAAGGCCTCGCCGATGGCGCTGACAAGGTGATACACGTAATCCTTCTCCTCCGGATTCCACTTCAGCTTGGTGATAGAGATCAGGGAGGCGCAGGCGATCATAGAGAGGTCAGCTGCACAGGACACCACAGAGATGGCCATCCGTGTATGGCACAGGGACAGGCTGTTCCACTGGGGACAGGACTTGTAGGAGATGACGGACTGCAGGAGGATGTACATTACGCCGCACACGAAGGCAAGCAGGGCGCTGCCGTCATGGACCACCGGTATGGCCAGCTCCTGGAAGTTGGCCACGATGCCCATGCCAATGCAGCCCACCAGGCCGAGGTCTAGCGACACCAGGTGGAGGATGGATGTGCTGAAGTAGCTGGTTTCATTTTGCTTCTCCAAGATTTTATATCTCGTGTACATCATGACCATGTCAAGAAACGCAGAGAAGTTTATCATGAATCCAAAAATACCGCTCTCCGGAGGGGTTATTCCTGTATCACTGATGTAGGGCAGGAAGGGGTTCACGTGCCCAGAGAGCACGGCCACCACGTAGGAGATGACTGCAGCCGTCGACCTGGTCACCAGCAAGAAGGGGAGGAAGGTCCTGCCCTGCAGGAAGCACCAAATGGTGGGGCGCAGTCGCTGGGGGAGGGGGTCGTCCAGAGGCAGCGGCTGGAAGCAGGAAGGGGTACTTGGAGTACCAGGGACCAGGGCGGAGACCAGGAGATCGGCGGGGCGGGGTGGGGCAGCTGTTGTGACACCGTGAGGTTACAAACTAGAAATATTGCCCCCACCCTCACCCCGGGCCTGCACATGACACCTGTGGGCCACAGGGCCCAGGTCTTTACAGTTCTGAGACATTATTCTTTAGATCCACTATAGAAAATGTGGAAAATTTTAACAAAATACAGCTAACCACAGTTTCACTACCATCTAGTCAAAGACAATCATCATTAGCATTTCGATCTACTTAAAATCAATATGTCAATTTTATTAAACTTAGTCATAAAATATCCTATAATAAAATTAGGATGTTTCCTGTTTATACATAGTCCCATTTATGAACAAATAAACTTGGCTAATACTGTACAAGGGGGGTCTTAGTAAATCTGAAGTAAGCCAAATTGCATCTTTTTAATCCAAGTTATTCATATACGCTCGGCAATTGTAACATCAAAGCATGAATAGCCCGAGATTAGGAAGTGTATTACCTCTTCTGAAACTGCCACAGACTGTAGCAATGTATTCAGAATCCAGTTTTTTAACTTCACTTAGTACAATATCCTAATAGAAGAAAAATTAAGTCAGTAATCCAAAAATGGCTTTCCACCTTGACATTCTCAACACTAATCAAACAACACAATTCAGTACACTCTTACTTGCATTTGTAACATCTCTTCACGAGGGATTCTTTTTTCAAAGTCTTCAAAATATCTATAACGGCAAAAGATTTTTGTAAATTTAAATCTCTTTAAAAATTAAACTGTCTACATACTAAGTACCCTTATACCAGCAGATCACTCTCATGAGTCCCACAAATCAAGAGTAGAATACACTGAGAAGACAACAGTGAAAGTGGGGGAGGGTGTCTATTCTTGAAGTTAATTCTTTGTAATACGTCAGAGACTTCATCTAAACTATTTGAGTCAGGTTCACATAAGAAGAGTAAATAGATATATTTAAGCTAGTACATGTTTTCAAAGCAGACTACTCTCTACTGGCAAGTCAAGGGGTTATAGTTTATTGCTCGTGAATCCTGCAAAAATACTGTGGAAGAAGCGCTAGTGTACTATTGCACAGTAGTGTGACTTTAGATAAAAATAACAGTTTATGTCAAAAGCTAGAAGAAAGGATTTTGAACGTTTTCACCACAAAAAAATGATATTTGGGGAGATATGTTTAACTTGATTTACATATTATAAAATATGTACATATATCAAAACACATCACACCTCACAAATATACACAATTACATATTTAAATTAATAAATAACACCAAAAATCCTGCAAAATTATATTTTAAAATATTATCCTAACAACCTGGATGAACTCAGATGCTAAGTGAAAGAACCCAGTCATAAAAAAACATGTATTGGCCACAATGGATTCCATTTATATGACATTATATTCATTATATGACACATCCAGAATAGGCAATCTGTGGAGACAGATGGATGAGTGGTTGATTATCTAGGGCTGAGGAGGGTGACAGGGCAAGGTGTATTCGATGAATGGGGAATGACAGCTCAGGTGCACAGGGTTCTTTTGGGATAATAAAAATATCCTGAAACTGACTGTATAATGGTTGCATAACTCCAGGGATATAGCAAAAATCATTAAACTCTATAGTTTAAATGGTTGAATTGTATGTAATTGTATCTCAAAAAGGCTGTCATAAAGATATTTCAGGTTGAAATAATATCTAAAAATGATGATGTACCTATTCAAAACCAGTTTTCCCAAAGAACAGGTGACCTCATTTACTATGGAAATGCAAGGAAAGTGAGAACGACACCATCCTGCTGTTACTGGTACTGCTCTTAGAATAGTAACGTAAATTTAAAGATATTTTGGTAAGGCATCAACAGGAAAGTTCAGAAGATTACTGGGACCGAATCACCAACCACAGGTACATACAGCACTTACTATCATCAGAAGAAATCCATACCTAGCACACAAAATCATTATGGCACTGACACAGGAACATGCTCCTTAGTCATTCTTATGCTGTTTCTTAGGTGTGTGTGGTTTAAGTTTAGTTTTTCATGTTTGATGTTCTTCTCAAGCAGACTATAAATCCCTTAAAAGCTACACGGAACCTCTTACATACTTATCTCAGACATAGCATAGTGCTTTGTACAAGACCAAGTAAACACTCGTCATCTGCCTGATGTACTCAGTTGTACTTATCTTAGGAGGAAGCTCCCTGCTGAAGTCAAGAGAATGAGGGAATCCTCAAAAACAAGTACACAAACTAGAAATCAATAACAAAATGTATGAAAATAGGCACAAAATCTACAAGAGTCTGCAATGAATTTAGCATTTCTAAACTAAAAAATGGTTATATTTAGCTAAGTGTGAAGAATTATGGTATATAAAGAATGTTTATAAAAAGTTTTTACTTTTACTTCTCAAGTATCAAAAGAAAATTTGCTATCTTACTTTAGCCCAATTCGTTGATGATGGTTCAATTTATCTTCATGTTTCCTGAGATCTGAATAGAGGATAAAGTTGAGGTGTTAATTGAAATTTTTTTTTGGAAAAACTGAACTCCATAGCCCTTTTACAAAAAACGACAGAGATGAAATGATTTTGGAAACAGAGAAAAAATTTCAGATATTAAAAACTAGATAAAATGACTCTTCAAGTTAATGTAAAACTAACAGCTGATTTCATGATCATTTTTATCTACTGAATCAAAATATCAGTTAAGCGCTGCATGAAATAGTAGATAAAATATAGCAGGAATTACATCAAATTTTACTGGCTATAGCAAAAAGCAACCTTAAAAGAACCACTGCTAGTTAATAATTTACTGTTCATAGCAGTAGTAGTATCCACAACTTCTGAAGACTTTACGATTAACTGGGATCATTCATATTGTACACTTGTTCATCTGCTTCCTTCAGTTAGTACTGACTAGTGATTTCTGCTAAAACTCCTGTTGAAAGTAAAAGCACTGTACTATCTTCATTTTTTTACTCTGCAAAAGCTGTCATAACACTGTGTCTTAAGACAAAAAGTGAGTTAGTTCTATTGGGTACTCTTCCTTTTCTAGGTCTAAGTACAGTAGTGAGCTTTGTTTAAAGAAACAAGAGAAGTGCACTTTAAATGCAGTTCCTACAATTAACCTGATATTCACAAATGCACGTGTCTCTGGATATATAAAATAGAAAATAAGCATCTTCATCACACATAGAGCATTTAATATCACCCACAGAAAACACTTTAGTATATGTCTGAAAGTGAACTGGAAATATTGAGCTTATCATGTAGATATCAAGTTACATTACTTATCTGAATTATGAAATATAAACACCAGAAAAGTAGATCCTTGACACTACCATGAATGACTTTGAGAAGCCCACAAATTCTGGACCCCTTTAGCCAATCATCTCACTCAGATAAACGGCATATGCTACAAGCAGAAAGCCACACATCCCCTCTGAGACACACAGAACTCATCCTCTCTAGTCGTGTGACTCACACAAATTCTCAGATTAGTAATATTACTGATGAATAATGCCTTATGGGAGTCAGTTACCATTTTTAAGTATTTGCTATGCATCAAGCACTCTGCTAAGTGTTTGATTACTACATTAAGTCATATGAGGTAGAAATACCTATTCAGGTCAGTCTTCAAAACCTGTCCACCTAACACTGGGGCTGTTTGTAAGTAGCTGAACCCACAAATACTAAACTCCAAATGCCACGGATGTGATGAATCCATACATATAGAATATGCCCTTCCTTGGGAAGCATGCATAGACAGGTTAACTTTAGAGGATTGCTGTATTAGGTTCAAGGAAAATGTTTTAAACTTACTTGACTTGGGCTCTACTTTTATTACTTCCTTGAAAGAAAAAATTCCTTCAATAAGTATTATGAATCTTTAACAAAAATCTTTCTCAATATACATAGATTTTAGTCTGATATATAAGACTTTGCCTAATATTTTATTAAAGAAATAAAAGCAATTTACATCTTCTAAAAATTTGCAAATTATAACTATTTCATTGTCTTAAAGTTATTTCTTGCTCTTTCTGATTTTCTTCTGAGTTATAAACTTAAAAATGTTTAAGATGGGAATATAAACTATATCCTATGCATATTCTATATTGCAGAATTAAAAAGAAAGTCTTTATTGATTGAAAACAAATTTTTCAAATTCGCATTTGTTAGCGCATTAACAGTCCTTTGGGACTATATTTAACTGGAATTAGTAACCTATGGTATTACTCACCTTCTAATGTTTTAATTCCTTCATCTACAAACTTCCTTGCAGCAGATGGACTATAAAGAAAGAAACAATATCAATATCAGGTGAAACTGAGGGTCTTTTTAACAAATAACCAAATGTCTGTTATGTCAAACATAAAAGATACTAAGCTAAGCAAGACCTGATAAAATGTTTCATGGTTACTTTACTAATGTTCAATTTTATCCAAAGAACTTTTGAAGGTTCAATTATTAGGAAGACAACCATGCACTTGGGAATGAGAAGAGATACCTAAGCAGCTAGCCATCATGATGGCCATATACTGTACGGACATATGAGCTCTTGAAAACTGGTCATTCAACTAAGGTCTACTGAGGAACCACTACATGACAAATACTCTGCTGAAAACACAGCACAAATAAGACAAATAACAACCTTGGTCTTCATCCAGTAGTCTTGAGTTCCCACAGAGAATGCCCACTCTCAGTATACTATGTTTAAGAATTTATTATACTTTAGAATAATTTTCATCAGAAATACAGCCATGAATACCTAAAGGAATGCCTTATTCCATAAAGATGAGAGCTAAGTAAAGCCTTGTGGCCTTAATTTTTTTTTTTTTTTTTTGGTACCAGGAATCAAACTCACAACCTCGCACTTGCCAGGCAGGCACTGTGCTGCTGAGCTATATCTCTGGCCCATGGCCTTAATATTTCAATGTTAATCTTTCCTTTGTCCAGTGTCAAAGAAGCTACCTTCCTTGATAGCTCAAATTTTAAGATAAAGATTCCTTCATTAAAAACTGTCCAAAAGCTTGTTCCAAATTATGAGGTACTATGGATAAAAGCTTAAGTGCTTAAGATAAACATACTCAGAGAAGCAGAAGAGCGTTATCTGAAGGGGGCAGTAAGACATATTCAGCAAGTGGAGTTTAGAGCAAGGAAGGGATTTTTCCTGGCTGGAGAATCAAAGCAGTTCGTGAAGGAGGTGACATTTGCTGGTACGTGCTTTTACAGTGGAGGCAGCATCTGACAAACTAGGCTTGGACCATAAGGAAGGGTGATCATACCAGAAGGTGCATCGTACGGGCAAAGGTAAAAACACAGAATACAGGTTTGGAAGGGAAGCAAATCTAAGTTTATAAAATCACAGGCTTTACAGAGAAATAGCATGTTGGTCAGCTAACATAAAAAATAAAACCAATCTACATCTGTGTCTGCTTAATAGTTCTTACCCAATGCCGCTAACTCGAGTCAAGAAATTGATGGACGAACTTGTATCATCTTGCCGAATCTAAGGGAAAAAAATGGTTAACAGTGACTTAAGAATGCTTTGAGGATGTAAATTATCTCATTGGGAATATACCAGTATGCTACGAGAGATGAAGGGCCATTTAATTTGCCTGGATAACCCAGACAGAAGTATTCGTATCCATCATATATAGTTACAGGTAACAGCAGCTGAGGATGTCCCGTCTCTGATGTATTCAACGCTTTCCAAAATTTTTGCCTGGGGTGTAGCTCAGTGACAGAGTATATGTTTAGCATGGACCGGGCCCTGGGTTCAATCCCTAGGACCAAACAATTAAATGAATTTCTTTTCCTTTAAATTGTCAGAGATATATAGATATATACATATATAGATATATTTATCACGTATAACATGATATTTTGAAGTCTACATATGTTGTAGAAGGGTTAAATCTAGCTCATTAAGAAATTCATGGCCTCTCATAGTTATTTTTAACTATAAAAACATTTAAGGTACACTCTCTGCATTTTCAATTTCCCAATACTTTTAAAGGGCCTATTCATAAAAGGCTAACAATCATTAGGGTGAAATAAAATCATAACAATGCTTGGGAGAGTTTAAGCACAGAAATTCTAAATGATGGACCGGTGAGATGGCTCAGCAGCATAAGCGCCTGCCTGGCAAGCGCGAGGGCCTGAGTTCGACTCCCGGAACCCACATACGAGAAAAGGGCCGGTGATATCGCTCAGCGGCACGGGTGCCTGCTGGTGCGCGAGGTCCTGAGGTCGACCCCCAGTACCCACCAAAAAAAAAAAAAAAAGAAATTCTAAATGATAATAATCTTTTAGCCAAAGTTATAATCTCTTATAATCTCTTTTCTGAATGGTACTGAAAATGAAGAGCCAACGCTACCATCAATGCTAATAGTTGCTTAAATGTCACATAAAGTGGAAAAAAATTGTGTGTGCATGTGTGTGTGCACACATGTGTGCGTAGTTTTTGTTTTAGATGGTGTCTCATTTTGTTGCTTAGCCTGATCTCAAATTCATGAGCTAAAGTAATTCTCCCACTCAGCCTCCCAAGGACAGCTGGAACTATAGGAATACAACACTACACCGGGCTAATACGTGAAAATTTTGTAGAGCAATATTCACATTCTTAGAAACAGAATACTTAAAGCCAGAAAGTTCATTCATACCTTTTCCTTCTGAGTCTCACTAGACTGACTGACATCAATCACCCCTGACACATGATAGTTGCCATAAAGGAAGATACTGTAATCAAATAAGTAAACAAGTTAAATTTTACCTTTTCCAGTTTACGCAATTTTCCCGTTGCTAAAAACTCATCAATTTTTTCAGCAATTTTTGTTCCTACTCCAGGCTACAAAGAAAATTAAAAGTCATAAAAATATAATATCTACCAAATCACTAAAAAATAGTAAAAAGTGAAAAATGAAAAACAAATGATCATTTGACAAGTTTTAAGACAAAGGACACAGAAATCTGAACCCTAGTAATAAATTCTCCCACAGCCAAAATGCTTAAATGATAGGCAAAAAAGAGAAAGCATAACAAAATAAATGACTCCGGTTTATTTAAAATTAATTTTTGTTATAGAACAAGTTAGAAAATTCTACAAAGAATATTAAATCACTTGTCAATCTCACTGATCTGAAAATTAAGATCACCTGTAGCCTTATCCCCTAACATCTGTGACGCACTGAGTTCTTTTCTGCTTACAAATACACATACATACTTATGCATTTTTTCTAAATACATTATGGACAGATTTTCATATCAATAAATATAACTATGGTATCTTTAGTGGCTGCATAGTACATCATTGTATGAATGTATAATCTACCTAACAAACGCTCTACACAGTGGCATCATGAACTTCTTTTACAGCACAGGTTCTTGAGCTCCAGCATATATCAGCATGGGTGGAGGAGGACAGACAGGACCGGATGGGACTGATCACTTTGTCAAGGGGAAGAGGAAGAGGCCAAGAATTTGCACTTCTAAGTTCCCAGGTGCTGCTGTTCTGGGCACCACACTTTGAGAACCACAACTGTACAGTCCAACATAGCATACTAGGCACATGTGACAATTTAAGTGGAATTGAAATTTTAAATTTTTCAGTTACACTGGCCTCATTTCAAGAACTCAGTAGCCAAAAGCGGGTGGACAGCAGTGCTCCCGAATGTAAGCTCTAAAGGGCAGAGAGCCTATCTTCACTTAGTGCCTGGCACGTAAGTCCTCGAAAGTTATGAACCAATGGATCCTTGTTGCTGTTTCAAAGGACATACACATTCTATCAAGTCAGCCTTCAGGAAAGCTGTAAGTGAACACATCCATCAGCAGTAAGTGAGTGTCCCTTCTTTTACATCTTTGTCCTCACTTCGTAGTATAATATATTGGATAATTTGATAGACACTATATAGTATCTTGTTTTAATTTCCAACTTTATTAGTGAAGTTGAATTTTCATGTTGGTCCTTTTTAGTTATACCTTCAACATGTGATAAGACATATGCTACTTACTTTCTACTTTCTCATGGCCCTATGTTCCCTTCTATATTCTGGGTTTATTTAATGATTAAAAAATGGCCTAAGGGCCGGTGAGATAGCTCAGCAGCATAAGCACCTGCCCGGCAAGCCCGAGGTCCTGACTTTGACTCCCGGAACCCACATAAAGGAAAAAAAGGGCCGGTGATATCGCTCAGTGGCACAAGCGCTTGCTGGAAAGTACGAGGTCCTGAGGTCGACTCCCAGTACCCACTTTAAAAAAAAAAAAAAAAAAAGGCCTAAAACTACTGAGTGCAAATTCAAGTTCTGAAAAGAGCAATTACAAAGTAGAAATGAACAAAATGTTTAGGGAAATTAGAAAAGGGAAATTACTCAGCTTCTCATTTCCTATATCAGATGATAAAAAAGGTGATTAATTTACAGTAGTGCTAACAATAATTTTATTCTATAACATACTGACCTCAAGCATCACTACAATAAATTTTACTCCATAAAATAATGACCTCAAGCAATTTAGACTCAACCCATTTCTTATACCTATCATTAAGAAAAACAAGACATCTAGATTTTTTTTTTTTTTGTGGGTACCGGGGGGGTCGACCTCAGGACCTTGAGCGCCAGCAGGCGCCCGTGCCGCTGAGCGATATCACCGGCCCTTTTTTCGTATGTGGGTTCCGGGAGTCGAACTCGGGCCCTCGCACTTGCCAGGCAGGCGCATATGCCGCTGAGCCATCTCACCGTCCCCCTAGATTTTTTTTTCAGATTTCTGGAATTACTGCAGAGCCTTCATATGGACTACATAGTATATCTGTTATTGTTCTAGATAACGAAAAGGAATAATGATGATTTTTTATGTTAAGTCTAATCTAATGTAAAAGTAGTTTCAGATACTTTTGTATTACTATTAGGGAAATATCACGATCTCAGATTTGGGATGAAGATTATCACAGTTTTCCAGAAATCTTTCTATAATAAATGAGGAAGCTATCTGCAGTAAATATGAGGAGTTTTGAATCATTTGGTAGAATTTAGGTGAGAGAAAACAATCTATTAATAGGTAGACCTTCCCAGGATATTCTTAATTGATGTTGTTACAAACTACCAGGAGATGTGGCCCTCTAGAAACTGTGACACTGTTAGTAAACAGGACCTCATGGAAATTACAAAGAACTGGGCTAACAGCCATAATATGAAAGGGCTTCATCATGTGATTATTAGCAGGTAAGAGCTTCTAGGGGATACTAATTCCTGTAAGTTCTCATAGCTGGGAATCAGAGAAAAATAGCTAAGAACCAATACGCTAGTATCACTCTCAGACACCAAGGTCTTCTTAAGGACCCACACTCAAGGTAGAACTCAATGGAAGAGTGACAACATGCATACATGGCAAAGTAGAGAAAACAGCTGTAATTACATAAATTTTTAAAAATGTTAACCTACGTTTCCTCCAAATAAAAACACTTGAGTTGGAAAGTATGCTTGATAAAAAATTAATCTTATTCCAAGACATCAGGAGAAGTGACCTCTGCCCATATATGAGTCAAGGCAACCTCCTCAGAGAGATGAGCTTAGTTTTGTGGGAACCCAGAATATGTACAGGAATGAACTCTTCAATCAAAGCGCTCACTAAACCTACCAATTTCTTGGCTTCTGCTCCACTCTTGATTTTGTGTGGGTATTTTGCTATAACTGATGCTGCTTTCCTATAATGAAAAAAAAAAAAAAAAAGGAAAACAAATTAAAAGTCCATCAAGGCCTTAACTTTCTTTAACTGATATCTATATACCAAGATAACTAGTTCTCCATCTTTACATAAAACTTAAAACTTAGCTAGCTGACAAATCACCTACTATATTTTTAACTTTTAAAAGTATCTTGACATTCCTTTCTATACCTAAAGAATAATGCCAGTACAACATACTAGAACTTATATGACACAATGAAAGCAGTCCTAAAAGGAAAGTTTACAGGCTGAGAACTACATCACAAAAACAAAGCCAGTACAAATAAATAACTTAATGATGCACCTCAAAGTCCTAGAAAAACAAGAATAATCCAAATGCAAAGCTACAAGGAAGGAAATTATAAAAATCATAAATCAATGAAATTGAGAAAAAAAATACAAAGAGTCAATGAATTGAAGAGTTGGTTCTTCAAAAGAATAAACAAAATAGACAAATCCTTAGCTAATCTAAACAAAAAAAAAAAAAGGAGAGAAAAGACATGAATTGGCTCAATAAGAAATGAAAAAAAGCCAGGCGTGGTGGCGCATGCCACCTAGTAATTCCAGTACTAGGGAGGCTGAGGCAGGAAGACCGCCCAGAGTTTGAGCCCAGCCTGGGCTATAAGAGGGGGTTGAAGGCCAGGCTAAATTACAGAGTGAGACTCTGTCTCAAAACACCAAAAAGAAATGAAAAAGGTGAAATCACAACCGACACTACCAAAATAAAAAAGACTATTAACAATTACTCTGGAAACCTGTAAACCAATACATTGGATAATTCAGAAGAAATGGATAGACTCCTGGGTACATATGAATTACCAAAACTGAATCAAGATGTAAAAATCCTAAATAATCTAGGCAATTAAACTGAAGCAGTAACAAATAATCTGCCAACTAAGAAAGCCCAGGTCCAGACAGGTTCACTGCTGAATTCTACAGAAACTTCAAGGAAGATATAGCAATACTCCTCAAGTTTCTAATGAAATTGAAAGGGAAGGAGTACTCCTAAAGTCATTCCTGGAAGCTACCATTACCCTGATTCCAAATCAGACAAAAAAGAGAAGCATAGACCAATCTCTTTAATGAATATAGATGCAAAAATATCTCAACAAGATATTGGCAAGTGGGATGCAACAAATCATCAAAAAGATCATACATGATGACCAAGTAGGCTTCATCCTAGGGATGTAAGGATGGTTCAACATATGCTAATCCATAAATGTAACTCATCACATAAACAGAAGCAAGGACAAAAATCACACTGTCGGGCCAGGGATATAGCTCAGTGGCACAGTGCCTACCTGGCAAGCACAAGGTCCTGATTTTGATTCCCGATACCAAAGGAAAAAAAAAAAAATCACACAGTCCTCTCAATAAACACAGAAAAAGCTTTTGACAAAATCTAATATTCTCTCATGATGATAAGTAAAGAAAATAGAAGGACCTTATCTCAATCTGATAAAAGCCATTTATGACCAATCTACTGCTAACATCATATTAAATGAGGAAAAACTGAAAGCTTTCCCTCTAAAACCAGAACATGACAAGGATGTCCACTATCACCACACCTGTACAACATAATGCTTGAAACATTAACAAGAGCAATTAGGCAAGAAATAAAAAGAGATATGTACAGGAAAGGAAGAAGTCAAATTAATATTTGCAGATAACAAGATCCTCTACAGAGAAGACCCAAAAAATCCAACAAAAGACTCATAAATTAATAACCAAATTCAGTAACGTAGGATACAAAAATCAATGCACAAAAATCAGTAGTGCTCTTGTATACTGATAATGAACCTACTGAAAAGGAAATTTGGAAGAAACACCATTCACAATAGCACCAAGAAAAATTACTTAGGAGTTAGCCTAATTAAGGAAATAAAAGAGCTCTACAATGAAAATTATAGTACTGTACTGTGAAAAAGGAAATCGAAAAGGAAATCCATCAGAAAATAGAAAGATATTTCCTAATCCTGGAAAGGCAGAACCAGTATAGTCAAAAAGGCCACACTTCCAAAACTGATATACAGATTTAACTCAATCTCCCAAGCAAAATTCCAACAGCATTCTTTACAAACTGGAGAAAACAATCTTAAAATTCATATCGAACCAGAAGAGACCCAGCATAGCAAAAGCAATCCTGGGTACAAAGAGCAAAGCGGGAGGCATCACAATCCCCAACCTGAAGTTGTATTACAAAGCTACTTTGATAAAAACAGCAGGGTACTGACACAAAAATAGACATGAGCATCAATGGAACAAAATAGAGTATGCAGAAACAACCCCAAGCACATTCAACTATCTGATCTTTGACAAAGGGGCCAAAAACATACACTGGAAGAAAGACAGCCTCTTTAATAAATGGTGTTGGGAAAGCTGGCTATCCACATGCAGAAGATTGAATCTATATCCATATCTCTCACCATGTACTAAACTAAAACCAAAATGGATCAAAGAACTAAATATTGAAACACAAACATTTAACCCACTGGAAGACAAAATAGGTAAAATTTGAAGTCATAAGCTTCGGAAAGGACTTTCTGAACAGAACCCTGGTTGCACAGGAAATAGTACCAAAAATCAACAAATGGTATCATACCAAATTAAAGAGCTTCTGCACAGCAAAAGAAACAACCAAGAGAGCGAAAAGACAAACTACAGAACGGAAAACCCTTTTGGCAGTTATTCTTCAGTGTTATAGTTTGTGTTCGGATGTTCCCACAAAGCCTCACATGGTCATGAGGGGGCGGGTTTTTTGGAGGCGACTGTATCTAGAGTTTGTGATTGGTTCACTGTCTCGTGCTGGGATTGGGGGTGTGAGTGCTATACCTGCCACAGGGTGGGTAACCTGCATACAAAATAAGGGAGGGAAAGGCTTCTCTCCCTTTTGTCTTTGCTGCTTTTGCTGTCTTTGCCAGCAGGAACAGCAGCCCCTCTGCCATGCCACCCTGCCTTGGAGCCAGCTGATCATGGACTGAAACCTCCACAAACTGTGAGCTAAATAAACCTTTCCCCTGTTATCTCTGGGTGTTGGCTATTTTGTCTCAGCAATGAGAGAAAAGTAACTAAGACACTCAGAGGACTCATATCTAGAATATATAAAGAACTAAAAAATATTAGACTCCCCCCAAATAAAAGACCCAATCAAAAAATGAATAGACACTTCACAGAAGAAATACAAATGGCCAATAAATACATGAAGACATACACAACATCTCTGGCCATTTGAGAAATGCAAATTAAAACAACACTGAGATTTCATTTTACTCCAGAAAGAATGGACAGCAACAAGAAATCAAATAACAACAAATGCTGGAGAGGCTGTGCGGAAAAGGAACTCTTCTATGGAAACCAGTGTTGTGGAGTTTCCTCAAAAAACTAGAAATTGGGGCTGGTGAGATAGCTCAGCGGCATAAGCGCCTGCCTGGCAAGCGCGAGGTCCTGAGTTCGACTCCCAGTACCTGCATATAAAAACAAACAAACAAACAAACAAAAAGAACTAGAAATTGCATTTGACCCAGCGATTCCCCTTTTAGGTATCTTCCAAAACAGTTATACATCGTATTATAGTGATACATGGATACCCATGTTTATACCAGCACAACTGAAATAGCTAAATCTTGGAAGCAGCCTATATGTCCATCAACAGATGAATGGATAAAGAAAATGTGGTTTTTACAAAAGATGGAGAACTCTGCCATAAAGAAAGATAAACTTGAATCATTTCTAGGAAAATGGATACATCTTAAGACTATAATGTTAAGTGAAATAAATCAGACACAAGCTTAAATACTGAATGGTTTCTCTTATATGAGAAACCCAAAGTATAAAGAAAGAGCAAAATACAAGACAGACAATAGGAAGCAGGGAGAAGCAAGCAAAAGGCAGTTTATGAAAGTTATTTCAGGAAAATCAAGTTGGTCCGGATAATTGGTGCTACAGGACAGAGCCTGACAAGGAACAAAAATTAGATCATGGAAGACCTTTTGAGCTGAGTGTGATGGTACACACCTACAGTCCCAGCTACTTGGGATACTGAGGAAGGGGAACTGCAAGTTAGAGCCAGTCTGGACAACTTTAGTGAAACCCTGTCTCAAAATAAAGTTGAGAAAATGCTGAGGATGTAGCTCAGCAGTAGAGTGTCTGCCTAGCATGTGTGAGGCCCTGGGTTCAATCCCCAGTACCACATTAAAGGGGGGGGGTGTTCATACGCCATAATGTATTTGGGCTTTATCAAGGTAAAGAGAAAATATTTAATTAAAATGGAAGAATGACAGGATTAGATAACTAATTTCAAAAGATTGCTTTGGCCACAACCAACAGAAATGTATATGGGGGGGGAGCAACATGCAGGGATAGTAGGGTATCATTTGCTTTTTTGGACTAATTTCCCATTCATGCCATACCGCTTAAACAAACTGATTTACTGGCTTCATATCTCAATGCCTTGCTATATTTTGTTTCCTTTGTCTAAATTGCTTTTCCTCTCATTTAACCCCTGATGTGCTCCTTCAAAACTAAAAACCTTATCTCTGAAGACTGTTGTGACCCAATCAGATTATATAGTTGACTACTCTCTAACTTCCAGATTACCAACATATGGATGATAGTTCAATTACTTTATATAGGAAGTCATAGGAAGTAAGGAACAGAGGAAGCGTAATCAATTTTGAAATATGTTCAGTGGGTATGGAAAACCTCTGGAGAAAAGCCCAGCGAGACACAGCTTTGAAGTCACTGACAGAAGTGGTATTCAGATGGTAAGCCACTTGAATATGTGGTAAACCAAGAAAGGGAAAGTATGAAAGTGAGAGAAGAGGGCTATCGGCAGACTTCTGGGAATACCAACAAGATAAGACAGATGAAGGAAGAAGTACTATCACAGGAGTCAAGGGAAAGGCTCTGATGTGAGATTCTCTGTGGTGAGTGCCACGGAGAGTGCAATAAGATCAGATATAGGTGAGAGTATTTTCAGAGGTGGTAGGATGAAAATTATACTACAATGACTGACTATAGTAGAAGTCCACACATGAAAATGATTATCCAAGAAAACTAACTGAAGGAAAGAGATAAGCTTCTAGCTAAAGGGAAGTTAGGATTCCTTTGGTTTTACCTTAAAGAGCTCCTCAGCTACTAAAGTCCCCCGACCTGCATATTTTGACAGGCTAAGGAGCAGATGGAGGTGGATGTGGGCATAATGGCTAGGACAAGCCTCCTTGCGAGGCCCCTGGTGATGGACAAGGATGGGATCCCATGAATGTGACAGAATCAGCCAGGGGCCAACCAGATGGAAGGATGTTTCCTTGAACTACATTTATTTCACAGTATAGACCTCACCCACTGTCTTTCATTATGGCTTAAAATCACACTGCATTTCCAGAGAATCACGTTTGATGATGGGGAAAATATGTAGGCAATTGATACGGGAGCTTATCTGAATTGATCTAGAGAGCTCTATCAAACTTCTTCTGGAAATATTAAATAGGTATCACCGGGTTCTTGCTTTTTTTCCCTTTTGAAGATTGTCCAAATATCCACGGGACCCTCAACCCTGTCACCTGTCACACAAAACAAGGGTATCCCAGAACGCATGCTACCAGCCAATGCCGCACTGTCCCACCTGTAAGCATTGTACTTGTGGATAGCCTGGCTCACGTTCTTCTCAAAGTTTGCGAGTTCTGAAAAGGCAACGAGAGGATCGGGTGAGCAAGAACCACGAGTAAACACAGGAGAGCTGGGTTCCCTCTAGGGGATGCCCACCCGATTCTCCCAGGCCAGACCACAGGGCGCGCCGGCGGTGAGCAGGAGAGCCGGAGCACCGGAGCACTACGATTAACCACCAAAGACGCCCGCGGGAGGCGACCCGCTGCAAGGGGCTGCCCTACCCTTGGGCAGCCTGGACAGGAGAGAAGGCAGGCTGGCCGTGGGTGGAAGAGAGAAGGAAGCGGTGCGGCGGCCGGGACTCACCCATGAGCATGTCGGTGATTCCCCCGTTGAGCGTCTCCTGCGGCGCCTTGCGTTTACTCATGGCGGCCTGCACGGAGGACCCCAGGTGTCCAGCACCTGAGCCAGACCCCCTCTCCCAGTCCTACCGAGGGACCGAGACTTGGAGCAGGGAAAGAGCCAGCCGGTACACTGAGATAGGCGCGACCCGCCGGACAATGGCCGCCTCTGACAGGAGGCGCGGCGCGCGTGATGACGTCACGGCGTTGGGCCAGGGGTGGGGCTGGGAGGCTCACCCGGCCCGGGAAGCGTGCGAGGGGCGGGGCCAGGTACGCGAAGGGCGGGGCCAGGTACGCGAGGGGCGGGGCCCGGCGGGCTGGAGGCGTCTGGATTCCCTAAGTAAGACGGCCAGGGCCAGGGACCAGAGAGGGAAGACTGCTCTTGCGGACACGCAGGTGCATCGTAATAATCGCTCGGTGAGGGATATAGCGTGTGGAAGGCGAGGAGACAGGCCACTTCCCGTCCACGCTCCTGGGCCTCAAGAGCAGGACCGAAATGACCGGTACAGGCAGCCTCCCATCCAGAGCTGTCCAGCATCTCCCAACGCAGAGCTAAGATGTGAGCCCTCCTGCCTTTTGTCAGGTCCCGGCGACGAAGAGCATGAGAAAGGGAGCAGTGTCTCACCTGGGCCACCAGCAGCGAGCCCTTATTATACCCTGAGAAACGGAAACGCGACATCAGCATTATTTTATACATGTAACTCCTGCTTCATCCCAACTGCAATTCCAGGCAGTTGTTTTGTGTATAAATTTAAATTTTTATTACAAAATGACACATAGTTGCTATTGAAAAATTTGAAAAGTGTAAAAGAAGAAAATTAAAATTAGTCATTATGGGAAGCAATACTCCCAAATTCATTCCTGGAAGCAAGCATTACCCTGATACCAAAACCAGAGAAGGACCCAACTAAGAAAGAGAACTACAGGCCAATCTCCCTAATGAACATAGATGCAAAAATCCTCAGTAAGATACTGGCAAACAGAATCCAGCAAATCATCAAGAAGATTATACACCATGACCAAGTTGGATTCATCCCAGGGATGCAGGGATGGTTCAACATACATAAATCAATAAATGTAATACACCATATTAACAGAACCAAAGACAAAAATCACATGATCATCTCAATAGATGCAGAAAAAGCTTTTGACAAAGTCCAGCACCTTTTCATGATAAAAACCCTACAGAAAATTGGAATAGAGGGTCTTTATCTCAACCTGGTAAAAGCTGTCTATGACAAACCAACAGCCAATATTATACTAAATGGCCAAAGACTGAAAGCCTTCCCTCTAAAATCAGGAACAAGACAAGGATGCCCACTGTCCCCACTCTTTTTCAACATAGTTCTGGAAACTTGAGCCGGAGCAATTAGACAAGAGAAAGAAATAAAAGGAATAATGATTGGAAAGGAAGAAGTTAAATTATCATTATTTGCAGATGACATGATACTCTACACAGAAGACCCCAAAAACTCCACTAAACAACTGCTAGATTTAATAAGCAAATTCAGTAGTGTAGCTGGATACAAAGTCAATACTCAAAAGTCAATAGCCTTCCTGTATACAAATAACAAACTTACTGAAAGAGAAGTTAGGGAAACAATACCTTTCACAATAACATCCAAAAAAATGAAATACCTAGGAATCAACCTCACAAAGGATGTAAAAGACCTATACACTGAAAACTATAGTACTCTGAAAAAGGAGATTGAAGAGGATATCAGAAAATGGAAAGATATCCCTTGCTCCTGGATAGGAAGAACCAATATAGTGAAAATGGCCATACTTCCAAAATTGTTATACAGATTTAATGCAATTCCAATCAAAATTCCAACAGCATATCTCACAGCATTAGAGAAAACAATCCTAAAATTCATTTGGAATCAGAAGAGACCTAGAATAGCAAACAAAGGCAATTCTGGGCAACAAAGGCAAGGCAGGGGGCATCACAATCCCCGACTTGAAATTATACTATAAAGCTACTGTGATAAAAACAGTGTGGTACTGGCAAAAAAACAGACCTGAAGATCAATGGAACAGATTAGAAGATGCTGAAACAACCCCAGACATACTAAGCCACCTTATCTTTGACAAAGGTGCCAAATACATTCAGTGGAAGAAAGATAGCCTCTTTAATAAATGGTGCTGGAAAAACTGGCTCTACACATGCCGAAGATTAAAACTAGACCCATATCTTTCACCGTGCACTAAACTAAATTCAAAATGGATCAGAGATCTAAATATTAAAACAGAAACATTAAATCTTCTGGAAGGTAGGATAGGTAAAACCCTTGAAGACATAGGTGTAGGCAAAGACTTTATGAATAAAACCTCAACCGCATGGGAACTATCCCAAAGAATCAACAACTGGGAACTCATCTTATTAAAAAGCTTTTGCACAGCAAGAGAAACCACCAACAGAGTGAAGAGACAACCCACAATGTGGGAAAAAATGTTTGCCAGCTGTTCCTCAGACAAAGGATTACTATCGAGAACATATAAAGAACTCAAAAAAATCAGACCTCCCAAATTTAAAGACCCACTCCAAAAATGGGCATCTGAGATGAATACACATTTCTCAGATGAAGAAATACAAATGGCAAATAAATATACAAAAATATGTGCAACATCACTAGTCATTCGAGAGATGCAAATTAAAACAACACTGAGATACCATCTCACCCAGAAAGAATGGCTATTATCAAGAAATCAACTAATAACAAATGCTGGAGGGGCTGTGGGGAAAAAGGAACCCTTCTTCACTGTTGGTGGGAGTGTTGACTGGTACAGCCACTGTGAAAATCAGTGTGGAGATTCCTCAAAAAACTAGGGTTGGAGGTCCCATTTGACCCAGCTATTCCCCTTCTGGGTATCTTCCCAGAAGAATTAAAAACATCGTACCACAGTGATATATGTGCACCCATGTTTATAGCAGCGCAATTTGTAATAGCCAGATCTTGGAAACAACCCAAATGCCCATCAACTGAGGAATGGATAAGGAAGATGTGGTATTTTTATACAATGGAGTACTATTCAGCCATAAAGAAGCAAAAACTGGAGACTTTTATAGGTAAATGGATGCAACTCGAGAAAATACTCATAAGTGAAATAAACCGGACGCACATGTGTAAGCATCGTATTGTCTCCCTAGTATGAGAAACTGAAAGAGTAAATAAGATCCAAAATGTACAATAGACATGGTGAATCAAAAAGAAACTGGTCAAAAGGAAAGAGAGACTGGAATAGGGGAATAGGGAAAAGAAAGAAGGGAAAGGGAAAAATATTACATATATATATATATATATATATATATATATATATATATATGATGGTTTAGATAGATACACTACCAATTTTACTTAGTTCATTGAAGAGTAAGGTTTGTGCCAATGTTTGGACAATTGAATGCCAATATCTGGTATCCTGAATAACTAACTTAAAGATAATAATACGTAATGCATTAACCATTGTTACCCTCCTATTATGTTGTTTTGAAAATTTGTTCTTTTTTGATTTGTTGTGTTTTTTCTTCTCTTTAAAATAAAAAAAAATTAGTCATTATCTCACCATCCAGCTTAAGTCCTATTTATAATTTAGGACATACATTTCTTGGTTTCTAATACAGTTCTTTTAAAATTTCCATTTTACGAAATAAGTAGTGCTTCAGACTAGTTTCTTTTATTAGCCAGGTCATGGTTGTTTTCCTTTTTACAACATCAGTGTAAATCTTAAGTAATGCATATTAGACATTTGTATTCCTTTTTTGTGAATTTCCCACTCACATCCTTTGTTTAGTTTCCTTAGGGGTTTGTCCTAGTAATTCATTGCTGGGACAATTGTGTCCCAGCACCCACAATTTAAAGGAGAAGAGGTTTATCTGGACTAATGGTTTTTAGAGGTTTCGGTTCATAGTCCGCTGGCTCCAGGCGAAAAGGTGACCTTCTGGCGGAAGAAAGCTGCTAAGTCATGGCAATCAGGAAGCCGAAAGAGGAGGGAGGAGCTAGGGAGGGAGATACATACACCCTTCCAGATTGCCCCCAGGGACCTGCCTCTAAACCAAGTCCCACCTGTACCATCAAGGCCCTCCCCTGTTGCACCAATCACCTTCCACAAGCCCACCTCTGAGTGCCTGAGACTTTGGTAGAACCAAAACACAGCGGGTATTTCTTATTAATTTGTTAGATCTTTTATATACTACTACAGTACTTATCCTTTTGTATAACTTTGTAAAAACTTTTATAAATTTTGTTTTTTCTAATTTGTTTCTTGCCTTTTATTCCTACAACGTAATTCCCATCTGTTTAGATTTACGACTTTGCCTCATTTTCTCCCCCATTCATATTTTTCTCCTATTCATATTTTTCCCTATCAAATTGCTACTCCAGGCTATATTCAGATTATTTTGTTCTGGAGAATTATTATTCTTCACTCAAAATGTTTTAATTCACCCCCAAAGTTTGAAAGTTACAAATGTAGGGAATTGTGAGATCATTTTTTAAGTATTATGAACACCATGTAAAAATCAGTACCAGAGAATCCAAGAAAAATGATCCCTTCTGTCTTTATCTTGTTACACCAACCTACATTTGAGCTATGTAACCACTCTTCTTGAAGTAACTTATCGATTGACTCCTAAGGTAGCACATACTCTGCATTTTCCTTCTCTTTTCTGGCTATTTTCCACCCGCTCTTCACTCTCCAGCTTTTATGAGAGATGGCCTCGGGCCTCAATTCTCCAAGGAGCTTTTCCACCTTGTCAAGTTTTACCTTCTTAAATGCATGTCTAGCTTGAAGACTCCCACATTTCTATATCTAGCCTTGAGCTCCAGTCTCACACACCAGACTTACTCCTGGGTGTCTCTAGTTCTTCATCATATGTATCTTGAAGATAAAATGTCCTAAAGAACTCTTGATTCTTTTCCCATTAGCTTCTCCTGAACTTTCCCCCATCATAGCAAATGACACTTCAATCCATTCTGCCATCAGCCCAAACCTGAGAAGTCTTTCTTATTTGCTCTTTTTATGCCCCACATTCAGTCTATCGGCAAGTTCTTGTTCCGTCTCCAGAACACCGCTGGCCTTCAGTCTCTGCAGGTTTCACATCTACAGTCAACCATGGATCACAGATACCCTGAATAAAACTGTGTCTGTCCTAAACATACACCTATGTTTTTCTTGTTATTCCCTAAAGACAATGTAACTGAATGTATATAACATGTACACTGGATCAGATATAACCAGACATGATTTAAAATACAGGACAGGATATTCATAGGTTCTGTACAAACCCTTGGCCACTTTAGTAAGGGTCCTGAGCATCTTCTGACTTTGATATACTTGGGGTTGCTGGAACAACGCCCCATGGATATGGAGAAGACTATATACGTTCTGGGTCAGATTCTCTCTCCTCACCTCAGTCTAGTGCAACCCTCCATGGTCTATGAGCTACCGCCATAGCCTCATCAATTGACTTCCTGCTTCTGCTCTTGTCCCCTCCAGACTGGCCAGCAAAAAGGACAAGAGTGATCTTTAAAGATATAATACCAAAGTACATCACATTTATTTAAATATCCTCTCACTCCACCTTGAGTGAAATCTGAACTCCTTCCTGTGGCCCAGGCCTAATAGGATCCACGGTGACCCAGGATGATCCTAATAGAAACCTGCCTGCTCTATTTTAATTCTTGCCACTTTTCTCTCTGCCTACGGCACCCATGTCACTAGGTAGTGCACGCATGTACCTGCTTCAGGTGGTTTTCTCTGTGTGAGCCTTTGTCTGGCTGCCTTCTTCTCACTACTTGAACCTCAACACAGTAGTCACATCTCCGTCGCATTCCTGAACAATGACCAGATACTCTCTTTTCCATTACTGTGCCTTATTTTCTTCATAGCACTTAACACTATTTGAAACTTTCAGGTTTGTTGTTTATTATGTACTCCCTGCTCACCCCTTCTCTCACCAACATAAGTGTAAACTCTATGAGAGCAGGGACTTAATTTTTGTTTGCCACATAATAAACACTCACTGCTCTGGGTGCCGTGTATACAGCAACCAATAAACCAAATCTCTTGTGGAGATCTGCAGATGTCAGGTGGTGATAAAACAGCATTAAAACTCAAGGGCCCAGGGGTGTGGCTCAGTTGTGGAGCATATGTGAGGCCCAAGATTCAATCCCCAGCATCACAAAAACAAACAAAACAAGTCAAAATGACAGTCATAAGGGCAGCCCCTGAAAGGTGGGGTAGGGATGGGTTCTAGGTCAGAGAGGGTGGTTAGGAAAGGCCTCTCTGATACGGCTACCATAAGCAGAGATGAAGAGGAAGGGAGCAGTGAGCATGTCCAGGGAACATAGTCCAGGCAGAAGAAGAAACAAGGACAGCTCGAAGACTGAAAGTGAAAAATTCTTCACAAACTGGAACAAGTTTGTCGCCATTTAACCAATAACCATTGATGGGAACCATACTGACGGGAATTACTAACTTAGAATGAGCCGCTTTGACTTGAGGAAATGAAATAGCAAGGGTGGTGCACAGTAAGCAAGGGTGAGAGTGGCAGAGAGGTGGCAGCAGTGGGAGAGAAGGTGACGTGGAGGTGTGGTGGGGCCCAGATCATGTAGGACCTTCTGGTAGGCTGTTGTTAGAACTTTGGATTTTACTCTGAGTGAAGTGTAATCCTTGGAAGGTTTTGAGCAGAGAAGTGATGATCTAACATAGGTTTCAAAATAATTATTCTGGCTGAGGTAGGGTAGGAGACAAGCTAGGAGGCGACTGCAGTAGTCCAGGCAAGATATGGTGATGGCTTAGGCCAGGGGACATCGAAGGAGACAGTGAGAAGGATTCAGATGTGGATATATTTTGAATGCTGAATCAGCAGGACTCACAACTTGGAGGGAGATGGTGAGAAAGTCAGGGGTGGCTCCGTGGTTATTTGAGTCACTAGAAGAATGTAGCTGCCATTTATGAAGATGGGAAGACTGCGAGGAGTAAGTCTGGGAGGGGAAATCAGAAGCGGGCTTTGGGAATGTGAAATCTCTATATAGTCCAGTTGACAGTGTGGACAAAGCAGTTGGATATACTCTGGAGTGCAGGAGGCAGGGCTGAGCTAGAGATGTAAATTTGAAACCATCTACATAGTATTTAAAGCTCTGAGGCAGAATTAAATCACTTTGGGAGTAAAGGTATCTTGAGAGAAAGAAGAAATCTGGCTGGGGAAGGAAGATAGTTAGAGACCAGGTGGGTATCATGGAATTAGCTGAGAAAACAGGAAGAACCATCCATGGCAAGGGTTTTATCAGGTAAAGAGTGTTAAAAACTTTCCATAAAGAAGCAGCAGCCTGATCTGAGATGAATATACATTTCTCAGATGAAGAAATACAAATGGCAAATAAATATACAAAAAAATGTGTAACATCATTAGTCACTTGAGAGATGCAAATTAAAACAACACTGAGATACCATCTCACCCAGAAAGAATGGCTATTATCAAGAAATCAACTCATAACAAATGCTGGAGGGGCTGTGGGGAAAAAAGAACCCTTCTCCACTGTTGGTGGGAGTGTCGACTGGTACAACAACTCTGGAAATCAGTGTGGAGATTCCTCAAAAAACTGGGATTGGAGGTCCCATTTGGCCCAGCTATTCCCCTTCTGGGTATCTTCCCAGAAGAATTAAAAACATCGTACCACAGCGATATATATACACTCATGTTAATAGCAGCACAATTTGTAATAGCCAGATCTTGGAAACAACCCAAATGCCCATCAACCGAGGAATGGATAAGAAAGATGTGGTATTTTTATACAATGGAGTACTATTCAGCCATAAAGAAGGATAAACTGGAGACTTTTATAGGTAAATGGATGCAACTCGAGAAAATATTCATAAGTGAAATTAACCGGACGCACAGGTGTAAACATCGTATTGTCTCCCTAGTGTGAGAAACTGAAAGAGTAAATAAGATCCAAAATGTACAATGGATATGATGAATCAGAAAGAAACTGGTCAAAAGGAAAGAGAGTCTGGGATGGGGGAATGGGGAAAAGAAAGAAGGGAAAAGGAAAAAATTGTATTTATATATAAGATGGTTAAGATAGATACACTACTAATTTTGCTTAGTTCATTGAAGAGAAAGGTTTAGGCCAGTAATGTTTGAACAATTGAATGCTGATATCTTGTACCCTGAGTAACTAATTTAAAGATAACAATACATAATGTTGGGCCGGTGAGATGGCTCAGCGGCTTAAGCGCCTGCCTTGCAAGCGCGAGGGCCCGAGTTCGACTCCCGGATCCCACATACGGAAAAGGGGCCGGTGATATCGCTCAGTGGCACGGGTGCCTGTTGGCACGCGAGGTCCTGAGGTCGACCCCCCGGTACCCACAAAAAAAAAAAAAAAACAATACATAATGTTACCCTCCTATTATGTTGTTTTGAAATTTTCTGTTTTGTTTTGTTTTGTTTTGCTTTTTCTTCTCTTTAAAATAAAAAAAAAAAAAGAAAAAAGAAAAGCAGCAGCAGCCTGGTGAGTATAGGGCAAATGAACACTGCGTAGAAGCTGGTAGGACATGAGCTTAGAGGCCAAGGCGAAGGCCACTGCAGCCAGACCATGGAGACCAGACTTGAGTCTCTAGACCGTTTCAAGCAGCTTAGTGACATTTCCAAATTTTCTTATAGTAAAATCACTCTAGTAGCACTACAGAAGATGTGTCTCTGTTAGATGGGAGGTATTAGTAAGTATTCTAAAAACAAGGAGACTATTTAAAAAACTAAGGCAAGAGAGCACAAGAAAGGGAAAAAGTTTAATTAGGAGGTGAAAAATAGGTGGGCCTTGGATGATAGAAGCACGGATGATGAAAGGTGTTAGCACGACCAGAGCTGTATTTTGGATCTCAATTGTGTCCCAAAGGCCCACATTTTGGAGGCTTGAGGCCCAGGGAGGTGCTGTAAGCCAGTGTGGAACCTTTGAGAGGTGAGGCCTCCTGGGAGGCTTTTCAGTATTAGGGCTGTGGGACTCCCAGTCTCTTCCTCTCTGCTCCCCAGCCACAAGGTAGGTAGTTTTGTTCCACCATGGGATGTGCTGCCAAAGTAACAGGAACAATAACCACAGAGAGCACCTCCAAAACTGTGGACCAAAACAACACTTTTCTTTTTATAAGGTGATTATTTCAGGTATTTGTTCAGTAACAAAGCTAACACAACCACTAATCTGTAGCTTATGGGACTTAATGGGTGGCAATTTCGTTACCTGAAATAAAAAACATAGATGCAACAGATTTGAGGCATGGAAAGATAATAAACATAGTGTTTTTTTTTTTTTTTTAATTTTATTTTAAAGAGAAGAAAAAACAAAACAAATCAAAAGAAGAACAAATTTTCAAAACAACATAATAGGAGGGTAACAATGGTTAATACATTGCGTATTACTATCTTTAAGTTAGTTATTCAGGACACCAGACATTAGCATTTAATTATCCAAACATTATTGGCACAAACCTTACTCTTCAATGAACTAAGTAAAAATCGTAGTGTATCTATCCTAACCATCTTATATATATATATATACAATTTTTTTTCCCTTTCCCTTCTTTCTTTTCCCTATTCCAGTCTCTCTTTCCTTTTGACCAGTGTCTTTTTGATTCACCATGTCTATTGTACATTTTGGATCTTATTTACTCTTTCAGTTTCTCATACTAGAGAGACAATACGATGCTTACACATGTGCTTCTGGTTTATTTCACTTATGAGTATTTTCTCGAGTTGCATCCATTTACCTATAAAAGTCTCCAGTTTATCCTTCTTAATGGCTGAATAGTACTCCATTGTATAAAAATACCACATCTTTCTTATCCATTCCTCAGTTGATGGGCATTTGGGTTGTTTCCAAGATCTGGCTATTACAAATTGTGCTGCTATAAACATGGGTGCACATATATCGCTGTGGTATGATGTTTTTAATTCTTCTGGGAAGATGCCCAGAAGGGGAATAGCTGGGTCAAATGGGACCTCCAACCCTAGCTTTTTGAGGAATCTCCACACTGACTTCCACAGTGGCTGTACCAGTCAACACTCCCACCAACAGTGAAGAAGGGTTCCTTTTTCCCCACAGCCCCTCCAGCATTTGTTATTAGTTGATTTCTTTATAGTAGCCATTCTTTCTGGGGTGAGATGGTATCTCAGTGTTGTTTTAATTTGCATCTCTCGAATGACTAGTGATGTTGCACATTTTTTTGTATATTTATTTGCCATTAGTATTTCTTCATCTGAGAAATGTGTATTCATCTCAGATGCCCATTTTTGGAGTGGGTCTTTAAATTTGGGAGGTCTGATTTTTTTGAGTTCTTTATATGTTCTCGATAGTAATCCTTTGTCTGAGGAACAGCTGGCAAACATTTTTTCCCACATTGTGGGTTGTCTCTTCACTCTGTTGGTGGTTTCTCTTGCTGTGCAAAAGCTTTTTAATAAGATGAGATCCCAGTTATTGATTCTTTGGGATAGTTCCCGTGCGGTTGAGCTTTTATTCATAAAGTCTTTGCCTACACCAATGTCTCCAAGGGTTTTACCTATCCTACCTTCCAGCAGATTTAATGTTTCTGTTTTAATATTTAGATCTCTGATCCATTTTGAATTTAGTTTAGTGCATGGTGAAAGATATGGGTCTAGTTTTAATCTTCGGCATGTGTAGAGCCAGTTTTTCCAGCACCATTTATTAAAGAGGCTATCTTTCTTCCAGCGAATGTGTTTGGCACCTTTGTCAAAGATAAGGTGGCTTAGTATGTCTGGGGTTGTTTCAGCATCTTCTAATCCATTCCATTGATCTTCAGGTCTGTTTTTTTGCCAGTACCACACTGTTTTTATCACAGTAGCTTTATAGTATAATTTCAAGTCGGGGATTGTGATGCCCCCTGCCTTGCCTTTGTTGCCCAGAATTGCCTTTGCTATTCTAGGTCTCTTCTGATTCCAAATGAATTTTAGGATTGTTTTCTCTAATTCTGTGAGATATGCTGTTGGAATTTTGATTGGAATTGCATTAAATCTGTATAACAATTTTGGAAGTATGGCCATTTTCACTATATTGGTTCTTCCTATCCAGGAGCAAGGGATATCTTTCCATTTTCTGATATCCTCTTCAATCTCCTTTTTCAGAGTACTGTAGTTTTCAGTATAGAGGTCTTTTACATCCTTCGTGAGGTTGATTCCTAGGTATTTCATTTTTTTGGATGTTATTGTGAAAGGTATTGTTTCCCTAATTTCTCTTTCAGTAAGTTTGTTATTTGTGTACAGGAAGGCTATTGACTTTTGAGTATTGACTTTGTATCCAGCTACACTACTGAATTTGCTTATCAAATCTAGCAGTTTTTTAGTGGAGTTTTTGGGGTCTTCTGTGTAGAGTATCATGTCATCTGCAAATAATGATAATTTAACTTCTTCCTTTCCAATCATTATTCCTTTTATTTCTTTCTCTTGTCTAATCGCTCTGGCTAAAGTTTCCAGAACTATGTTGAATAAGAGTGGGGACAGTGGACATCCTTGTCTTGTTCCTGATTTTAGAGGGAAGGCTTTCAGTTTTTGGCCATTTAGTATGATATTGGCTGTTGGTTTGTCATAGATAGCTTTTACCAGATTGAGATAAAGACCCTCTATTCCAATTTTCTGTAGGGTTTTTATCATGAAAAGGTGCTGGACTTTGTCAAAAGCTTTTTCTGCATCTATTGAGATGATCATGTGATTTTTGTCTTTGGTTCTGTTAATATGCTGTATTACATTTATTGATTTACGTATGTTGAACCATCCCTGCATCCCTGGGATGAATCCAACTTGGTCATGGTGTATAATCTTCTTGATGATTTGTTGGATTCTGTTTGCCAGTATCTTGTTAAGGATTTTTGCATCTATGTTCATTAGGGAGATTGGCCTGTAGTTCTCTTTCTTAGTTGGGTCCTTCTCTGGTTTTGGTATCAGGGTAATGCTTGCTTCCAGGAATGAATTTGGGAGTATTGCTTCCCTTTCAATTTCATTAAAAAGTTTGAGAAGTAGGGGCGTTAGGTCTTCTCTAAATTTCTTGTAGAATTCGGCAGTGAATCCATCAGGGCCTGGACTTTTCTTTGTTGGGAGGTTTTTAATTACATCTTCAATTTCATTGGTTGATATTGGTTTATTTAGGATTTTTAAATCTTCTTGATTTAGCTTTGGTAATTCATACGAATCTAGGAATCTGTCCATTTCTTCTGCATTTTCCATCTTAGTAGAATATAAATTTTCAAAATAGGTATAGATGATCTTCTGGATTTCTGTAGGGTCCGTCGTGATATCACCCTTTTCATTTTCAATTGCATGGATTTGAGTCTTTTCTTTTCTTTTTTTAATAAGGTTGGATAAGGGTTTGTCAATCTTATTTATTCTTTCAAAGAACCAACTTTTTGCTTCATTGATTCTTTGTATTGTTTTTTTATTCTCCAATACGTTAATTTCTGCTCTGATCTTTATAATTTCCTCCCTTGTACGGGCTTTTGGCTTAACCTGCTCTTCTTTTTCTAGAAGCTCGAGGTTCACCCTTAAGTTGTTTATTTGCGCTTGCTCTATTTTCCTGATATAAGTATTTAATGCTATAAATTTCCCTCTTAGGACTGCTTTCATTGTATCCCATAAGTTCCGGTATGTTGTACTGTCATTATCATTCAGTTGTAGAAAGTGACTAATTTCTTCTTTAATTTCATCTGTGACCCATTGGTTGTTCAGGAGGATGCTGTTTAATTTCCATGTGTTTAGGGAGTTTTTGTGGGATCTTTTGCCATTGATTTCCAATTTCATTGCACTATGGTCTGATAATATGCATGGGATAATTTCAATTCCTTTGCATTTATTTAAGCAGGTTTTATGAGCTAGTAAAACATAGTGTTTTTGAGGCGTTTGGATATGTTGCAATGGGTAGATACAAACATTTGAAGTTAGAATTACAAGTGTGTGAGCCTCAGCATAAACATGATAGTTCCAATCATGAGCTTCAAACTTGGAAAAAGCCAGCATTATCCTTCAAATTTATAAAACATACCTTCTGTTTTGAGTACCCATGGAAAATTACAGGCTCTTTTCAGATATAAAAATAAATGCAAAAATATTAAATGACATGTTAACTGAATTTAAAAACAGTACAAGCAAATATTTGACGAATTCCAAACCAATTTATGATTTTAAAAGGATTCAGAAAACCAGAATAGAAGAAAACATCCTTAACCTAATAATGACTATGTATTCCAGAAACCCACAGTAAACACTCCTTTTGGCAAAGAGATTTTGGTCTCAGAAGAGGGCAAGGATGTCCACTGTCATCAGCACTGTACAAACAGACCCTAGCCAATGTAGTGAGACAAGAAAAAGAAATAAAAGATTAGAAGAGACAAAATCATAAATATTTACAGTGAAAAGTAATATACAGATGACACAATAAAATCAAGATGCACTATTAAAACTAATAAAAGTTCACTGTTTCCAACTATATGATTGAATTATAAGCATTAATTTATTCCCATCTACCAGCAACAATCAATAAAATAGAAATTGTAGAAAATAAAATATATTGACAAAATTACCTAAGTCAGCAAGAGAATAGAACTATCAAAGTTTAGGAATTAATTTTTTTAATGCACAACATCCAGAAGGGTAAAATCTTCAAGCTATTTAAAAGTTTTAAAAGAAGACCTGAATAAATGGACACATGACATACATGAATCTCACAGCTACAACAGTGAGGGAAAGAAGTTAGACACAAAAGCACGTACCCTAGGACCACGTTTACATGAAGTTCAAACAGGCAATACTACCTCTGGCAACTGCATTCAGAAAACTAGTTGTTTTTGGCGGTGGGGGTAATCAGCTAGGAGGAAACAGGTCTGAGTTTCCTGAGCGTGTGGCTTGGCCCATTAGCAGGGACTGTGTCAAATCATTTCCCCTCCCTCGATCCACGCTGACGCTTCTGAGTGTTCTCTATGGCCTGTCGCCTAAAGAAGAAAAGGCTGTAGCTCAGTTTACTGATGGCTCTTCACAACATGCTGAAAGTAGACCGCTGCAGCACTAACGACCCCACTCAGGTAGCTCTGAAGGATGGTGGTAAAGAAAATCCCCTAGGGGTAAAACTTTATAGATTAGCATCTATTTTTACCCACTTTGTCTGAAATAAGACGTGGCCAGAAATGTGGATCTACTCTGATTCATGGGCTCGTACTGATGGGTTGGCTGGATGATCACAGGATTGGAGGCAAAAGGGTTAGAAGATTGGAGACAGTGAAGCAGGAAGAGACACGTGGGTAGACGTCGCAGAACAGACACAAATTGAAGATATTCACACCTTATGTGAATGTCCATCAAAGGACAGCCGCTGCTTTGGTTCGTAATAATCAGACGACAGCATTACACAGTGAGTGGATGTCAGGCTTTCTCCAGCCACCCCAGGGTTTGCTCAACAGATCGTGAACAAAGTGGCACAAGGACAGGGATGGAGGCTATGTGCAGGTTCACCAACATGAACGTCCCCTTACAAAACGGACCTTGCTCATGCTACTGTTTATCTGCCAACAGAGACTAACACTGAGTCCCCCAAATACAGCACACAATTCCCCCAGAAGCGATCTGATGGCAGGCTGATTACAGTGAACCTCTCTTACCTGCAAGGAGCAGATTTACCCTCATTGTCATGCTTTGTTGGGTTAGACACATAATCTGAATATGAATTTGTCTTCCCTTCCTGCTCTGCCAGCACCACATCTGTGGACCCACAGGACTGCACTCCGCATACCACTGCTCCCCATCAAGGATCTCATTTTTCAGCAAAGGCAGGCTCAGCTCAGGAAGTTAACTACACTTACCACATGCCCCACCATCCAGAAGTGGTTACTGGAGTAACCGGAACTGGGATGGCTTAATGAAGAGTTACAGCCCCAGTTGGAGCATGCCATGTTTTAAAAAGTGAAATATGTGCACTGGCTCTAATATCATTATATGAAGCAAAGGCCACACCTCCCACAGGGGTCAGAATGCTTGGGTCTGAGGATCAAAGGCTGAAAGTAGGAGTGGCTTATCCTACAGCATATTTAAAAACTCACTTGGAAAATTTTTGTTTCCCATGCTGGCAATGTTGAACTCTGCTGGCCTAGAGCTGCTAGTGCTCAAGGGTGGGTGGGATACTTCAATCAAGACTACAGTGAGGTGCCATCGAGTTGGGAGGTAAGATGCCATTTGGGACTCCTTGAGGCAAAAAAAAAAAAAAGTGCTTATTGATTGGGATGATTGATCTTGGTTGCCAAGGGGAACTGGATTGCTGCTACACCACTGGGGCAGAGATACAGTGAGGACTGGTCTGGATCCCAGGGGATTATCTGGGTCAGCTCTAGATACACTCATATGTCATAGTTAATAATAATGGAAGAGCAAAAATTAAAAGCTGGAGGATCTTGGACTCAGATTCTTTTAGGAATGACAATCTGAATTACTGCACTGGATAAGTAATTCCAAAAACCTAAAGTTATTGGCTGAGGGCAAGGGAAAGAGATCAATAGCTATCAACTACAGCTTCATGGAAGACATCAGTAGTAATTACAAAAAGAGGGACTGCAGTAAGTAGCTTTTCAAATTTTTTTTCTGTTATATGTAACTGCCTATTTGTGTGTGTTATCTACAACATGTGGGGTGAGTTGGGGGGGGACCAGCAGAGACCACTGGGCTTGTGTAAAGGCAACATAGCGTGGACAGAGGGCAAAAAGGCCATCTGTAGGGAACAAAGAGAAGTGGGTCCCTTTTATAGGAATTGAAAGAAGGCAAGGGACATCGGGCAGGAAGTGGGCAAAGTCCTGTGTCTGGCATAAATCCTCAGGTGTCTCCAGATGTCCCAGGACCTGCAAAATTCCTCGTCCTGTCTTACCTCCTTTTCGAAGTCCTGTGCTGGACAAACTCGGGTTGAGCTGAGTTTCCTGCTGAGAGTGGTGCCTCTGCTGGCAGGCAGGTTGGAGGCTGGGGAAGTCAGGTCCGATTTGAACCTTACATTATCCACTCCTCTCTCTCTCCCGGTATTATGTTATATACAAGTTGCTGGAGATAAATTTTATAATTTGGTGTAATTCAATTTGGTGAATAACTAATATAGCTACTAATGGGTTCAGTGACTGCTCAGTCAATGCATTTAATTTTGGGGAAAGGATGAGAATTTGTTTACTTCTAGGAAAGGTGGCTGGATGCTGCTAGATGGAAACAGAGTCAGTCAGTTGTTTAGAAGTTTAAATGTATGTAGAAGGATGCATGTGGAAACTGAGTAGCCAAAGAGTGTGCTATTGTTTCTTAAATCCAAATCCACCATTGTCTTGCTTTGGCTACTAGGACATTCTTCCCCTGCCAAGTGGAAGGACATTAAGCATTTTCAGAAAGGACACTGGAAGACAACAGGTCTCTTCTGTGTATTTGGGGGGCCATCTGCTGGAGTGTGCTGCAGCCAGCAGGAAGATTCCTTTGGCAGCACAAAGGGTGGCTTCCCACACTGCACTACCCCGTGGGCGGTTTCCAAGTGAGATCCATACACGCAGTACCTCTCTCTCTCTGTGGGCCTGGCACCTGGGGTTCCTGTGAGTTCGTCAGCACAGACAGCTCCTCAGAGCCATGCCCTCTCCAGCCAGATCCAGCTGGACCTCAGCTGAGAGCAGCAGCTCTTTCAGATGTTTCCTCCTTGAGTCCTCTGCCTCAGCCACTGAGAAAGAGGCTGCTTTCTGCTACTTGGTTTTTTTTGTGTGTGTGGGTACCAGGGGTCAAACTCAGGACCTCGCGCACCAGCAGACGCCCGTGCCGCTGAGCAATGTAACCGGCCCTTTTTTCATATGTGAGTACCGGGAGTCAAACTCAGGACCTTGTGCTTGCCAGGCAGGCGCTTATGCCGCCGAGCCATCTCACGGGCCTGCTACTTGGTATCTTAAAGCTGTTCACACACAAGAAGCCGATTCTCTGCTGTGGTTAAGTGATTTTTTATATTAAGCTTTCTTTACTAAAAGTACTGTGTGGCTTTATATTCCTGACTGGACCTTTACTAAAATAAGTATGATGGTGGTACTGTGGTTATGTTAAAAACAAAAAGGGGTAGAGGGCCGGGGTGTGGCAGAAGACTTGCTTGACACGCACGAGGCCCTGGGGTCCACCCCCAGCACGTGTGCACACTAAGCTTTTGGAGATACATACTGAAATATGGGTGAAGTGCTGTGATGTCTGGGATTTAATTAATAAATAAAAGGTGAGGAAATACACGTATTGATATCTGTTGAGTCCAGGAAAGTGGAATATAGTTCTTCATACTTTTGCCTATTTTTATATAGATGCCAAATTCTCCATCATAAAACATTTTGAAAATCCCTAAATATCCAAATATTCCTGCAGTCATCTGTGCCACAGCATGGCCATGGGAACCTTTGTGACAGTAAACGAGGGGGCAGTTAGTGTTGGGATAATCTGATGTCTGCCCCATTCCCACTGCCAAATACTGGGGCTAGGGCACACGCCTGAGACCAACTGGCCCTCTCACAGAGGTCAAATGTTATTTATCTTTACCAAATCTCTCCATAGATAAAATTATGATAATGATAACAGTACTTAGCTCATCAGAATTGTTTATAGAAGACTTATCAACTAAAACCCACTGGTCGGAAACACCATTTTTTAAAAAGTTTAACTTTTTTTTTTTTAACTAAATCCCAAAATTCCTGTAATATATTAAAATATATTAATGAAATGTTTCCATAAAAACACCGAACAATAAATACTATGTTCAATAAATACTTTGCTGAGGGTTCCAGCTCAAGGATTCACACCTTTCTTCTGAGACAGGGTCTCACTATGCAGCCCAGGCCGGCCACACACTCAGTGTCCTGCCTCAGCCTGAGTGCTGGCGTTACGGGTATGTGCCACCGTGCCCGGCTTCATATCTATTCTCGTGCATTAAAATCGGCATGGATTTGAGACAATCCAGAATACACTGTTTTGAAATCCACAGCTCATCTGAGTTTTAACCACAACTGGAAAAAAATAACAGTACTCCTAATTCCTCCACTACTACTACAGATAGGGATGGCGGTGCCCACCTGTGAAATCAGCTACTCTGGAGCTCTTGAGACTGGAGGAGGCACGGAACAGAACCTCCCCAGTGCCCTCAGAGGACGTGGTCCAGGTGACGTCTGGGTGTCGGAGACGTAAGAACAAACTTCTCTTGTCTTAGGCCTGGGAAACTCACACAGCCAGGCAGAGCAGGCTTCCTTGGGGGTTTGTGTCTGTGCCCACTCACTGGCTTCTCTAGCACCCAACGTGGGCTACGTAAAACAGAAACAAACAATTCCAGGAATTCACTGCCCACGTCATGCTCAGAGCCCAGGTCTCCAGACAGTCGCATCATTCCTTTCAGAATCTTACACTGTATTTGCTTATACACGATGTCCAAGGATTTAAAAGCACATCTATTTCATCTGTTTAGAAGCAAGAAGTCCTAACTCCTGGGTTTCCCCTTTTTTAATTAATTAGCATGGTCCAGCAAAAAACTTGTTAAACTATGGCTTTGCTTATGTCATTTTCTTGCTAGAAATTCTTGAGTGACTCCCAGTTACCTGTAAAATGTGTCCGCAGCCTCTACATAGCCAGCATTCACTACCATCCCTAATATGCCCCCATCTCAGCTTTGTACTCTTTTATTTCCTACGTGTCCTTTACCAAAGATTCCAAACCATGCTTTCTCAGACTCTAGACCTTTTGGATGTTAAATTAAGCCAGTTTTTATTATAAGCCTTTTCAGATAGGTTACCAGTGTACAGTGTGACTCTCCAAGAAGCAATGAAAGCATGCAGCATTTCCTAAACTTACTTCACCAGGGACTGCTTCATGCTATCTCCATGGAAGCCACTTTGTGAAATCCCTCTACTCCAACTTTCTTCTCTAAGCATATGTTATCTGTCTGTGATCACCTACACTAGTTTTGCTTTCCTGCTATGTCCATATATTTTTAAAAGTTTTGTGAAATATGAAAGAAGTAGTGCTACTGCACTGTTACCGATCCAGGTACTATTCAATTTTACAAAATTTCCCGTTTTGTTGAACTCTGAGTTTAGAAAGCCTAACCACAGTTATAACAGTGAACTGTAGGACCCCATGCAAGTAACACTTGAGTCCTGTTAAAAAATACAGAAACTGTTTGTAAAAATAGCCAATTTAATAATACTGCTGGATGACATGAAAGGCAGGCACACAGAGGTGTTTGACGAGGCAGAGGTGGGCAGCGGCACCAGGCTGGTGCCTGACAGGCACTTTGTTTCTTCCCTTCGGTGTGACAGCTGACTCCCGGGTGACCCGTGGCTGGCTCTAGTGAGTCAGGCTAGTGGAATGGATGCAGACAGCAGCGAGTTTGGCTTCACTGTACAGCCCTGCCGAAAGCAGATGACCACCAATGTAGTAGGTTTAGCAGCAGTTAAGTGAAAAGTGGAAGAAAGGACGTGGCCAGGCCAAACGTATGACTAAAACATCTGCTGAACAGAAGCTGAATCCACATGAAACCCTGGCTGTACGAGTGAGGCAGACAGGTCAAGGCCTCTCTGGAGTTGAGGAGGGGACAGGGCGGGACAGGCTGGCATCAGCTGCCATCTCAGCTCTGTCCTGAAACATTCTAGGCAGACTTCCGTCCAGCAGTCCTCATGGCAAACCATATCAGAGGTCTTTATTCACAGCAGAGGAAGCGGCTGTGGCGGCTGCTTCCCTGATCACTCGTGACTGGCACTGACACACACGGGGCTGTGACGGAGGCCTTCTGGTGTGCACACACGGCACCAGCACCACCTGCAGAGGGCTGCGTCCTGGGCCAGGGCAAAGATCACAGCTGCGGGGAAGTGAGACCTCCATCCAGGTGCTGGAGAGTGCCAGGACATTGCTGCAGCAGGAGCCACCAGGGGAGAGCCACAGGCCAGGTGTGGAAGCCCCAATCACAAGGCCTGCTCGACAGCACTCTGTTCCTCGTCCTCTGTGTGTAACCAGCTCCAGTCCAGAGCCTGAAAGTACAGGCATGTTAAATATTCAGTGGCCACTGTAAACCTCAGCTCATCTTTTCTGGGGGCAAGCAGCACAATGTGGAAGTATGGTTAAACCTTTCGTCAACACAGTCCTGACACTGCGCCACACCCTTGAGCCGAGCTTCCTTTGGACTGAAATCCTGTGACTGTGCAAACTGGAAAGGTAACTTCAGTCCTGCCTGTAGTTTACAGCTCTCATGTACAGGCCCACTGAAGGCAGGTGGGAGTGAGAGCTAAGCTCGGCCACCAATTTCCAGCCTTATGGAAGAAATGGGCACGGAAGACTTCCTTTTCCACTGGCAGACTATGAGTAAGCAGTGAAATGATCAATATATAGTAGGAGTGGAAGAGCAGCAAGAGACAGAGAGCCCACACTCTGGAGAAGATGACTAGCTTACTCAAGGCCAAGGGAATCATTTAGGATCCTCTCAGCAGTTTAAGCTTTGCCTTCGTGTACCTTCCCATTCTAACACTGACATTGCTGAGCTCCGTACCCTTGAGCTGCAGGGCCATGACAGGTTCCTGTCTGTCACTGGAGCCCAGCAGAGCAGCCAGCACACACCGAGGGGCAGCAGCGGTACCCACAGCGCAGGTGGGCATAATGGGAGTAATGTTGCCTCCTCGCCAGGGTTAAAATCTCATAAAGATTAATAAGATAATACATATAATGTGCCTGTAGCATGCAATAATTAATAGCCATAATTACTACACATAATTTAAAATGTATCAGAAAGTCCTAAGTATCTACCGAGGCCGTATGAGACTGAGGTTAACACTGGACGGCTTTTCATTTCCTTCCCTGTTTTGCTGCAGAAGGGGCCGGGGGCTGGGGTTCCTGAGGGAATTACCATGAGGCCCTGGCCCTGCTCCGTCACGGCGCTCTGCACGGCGCTCTCCAGCCGGGAGCACAGGGAGTGCGCTTCGGCCACGAGCTCCTCACTGCGGGCGACAATCGAGCGTCAGACTGTTAGGAAGAGGTCACTCGCACGCGTTGCAGCTATTACTACCACTTTAACATGTGTTATAGAGCTTTTGACATTATTTTTAAAACAAAGTAGCAATTATTTTGGCCCTGAATGCCTTAAAACAGCACATCACTGACTCGTGACATCATTCGTCTGATTAAGTACTTCTTAGAAGCCAAAATCCAGGCATAAGCATTATTGTTCAAAGTAAGAAAAGTACATAGATATCCAAGAATAAACAAGCAAAGAGCTCTTTTTTACTTCCTACATAGCAGACTAGTTCTCTCCAAACTTCCAAAAAATCTAAAGCTTTTTCCCAAGTCACCTGTTTTCCAATTTTTGAAACAGAAAGGAAAAAAACAAACACAGCAATTTGCCAGGTTTCCATGTTTCCTTCTGATCTGAAAAGCGAAGTTCTGGAGACCTATTTAATCCAATCTGCTCTCTCTTCTCTGCAGTAAGAAATGCATGTGTCCTATCATGAACAGGCCACCACGGGACACGGACAATCTAATAAACCATTCTTCCTTTTCTGACCTCAGCTCTGTGACATGGAGACCACCACGACCCCTGTGCTCCCCGGAGGGCTTTTCTGGGCTCTGAGAGTAACACTGGAGGAAAAGCACCCGGGACAGGATGTCAGTACCCTTTAACACCTTCACTCTGCGAAACGTGGCACTGTGTGTGGGAAGGGTGCCTTTTTTTTTTTTTTTTTTTTGCAGTGCTGTGGACGGAACCAGGGCCTCACGTAAGCTAGGCAACTGCTACACCATGGGGCTATGCTCTAGGCCTCCACAGCATGTCACTGAAAGCCATCGTGAGTCACTGAACAGGTAACACTAGGTCAGGATGGCATTTTGGGAGGACTGAGGGCTTGGTGGCAGAACAGACAGGAAGGGGCCAGGATGTTCTGTTCACTGCTCTGCCGCAGTGGCCCAGGCAAGAGTGGGCAACGGAGGGATGAACGGATGATGAGAGACACTGGGAAGAAAAACAGTAGCTTGGTAAATGGAGGTGAGCAGGAGGGTGGCGGCTAGAGGACTCAGGCTAACAAAGAGGATTCATTCTGAAGGGCCGCTAGTTTTGAAGCACAGAGAATGACTGGCAGACTATAAGTGACAGCACTTTCAATATCCTCACTAAGCAATTAGTAACCCAACCCTCGGACAAAGAAAATATTTAGTTAGCGAGTTACAAGGGACAATGGGAGCCAAATATACAGCCTTAGGCTATGTACAGAGGTGTGCAATCATTACAGTGTGTAGTTTTAAAACACTTCCATCCCCAGAATACACTACACTTGATCTTAGTCACGAGGCCAAGAAGCAATAGCATATATATAACAAAGAGAAGCAGGCACAAAATTATTGGACAGATGTTTATCAGTGATGACAAGCACTGCCATCCCCAGCAGCCCCCGAAGTGCCCTGATGTGCACTGCTAACTGACTCACCTTTCCTTGGCTGGCTCAGGTAAGCTGTCAGAGGCAGTGGAAGGCTGGGACATCAGCTGACCAGAGTGGCTGAGTCGAGACGTGTTCAAGCTATCTGGGCTTCCGCTGACAGGACCACGGACCTTGCTCTGAAGCACAAAACCAGAAAGGCAGCCAACAAAATTTTGAAGCCAAGTGATTGAACAAACTTTACACTCACACTACAGTATTTCTGCTGCAAGACACCATGGCTATTCCTCGAAACTACCAGCCCATGTCTGGGACGACAGCTGAGACTTCGCGTTCCACCTCAAAGCGTGTCTGTGCCAACAGTGTGCTTTCTGAGAAAGGATTCTACACACTGGGAGACGTGGGCACCTGTACTTCTAGGCTTTATTTCATTCATGTGATTCCTTAATGAACTCTTACATAGAAAGAAAGGGGAGATATTTCTAGCCTATTCCAAGCACAAGACTGAGCTACATGAAAGCTTAGGGGACTGTGACCCATACCTGCTGTGATACAGCGAAGGGAAATTGCGATACTCCAGCTCTGGGGTGCTGCAGCCACCCACACCTCCTCATACTTACAGCCCAAGCACGTGACCTACTGCCAACTTCTCAGCACTTCAGGCCACCTCCCTTGCTGAGCCTCTGGCCAGTTGTCACCTGTCTGCCTCAAAAATTCCTCCCTGTCCCTGCTCCTTGCACCCAGCCCTTGGCCCTTGAGCTAGAGACCCTCCCTGGTTTCATCTCCTCCCCTCCAGCTGAACCAGCCTTTCCACCGTCAACTCCAGCCTGCTCTTCCTCCACCTGCTGTGCCTCCCCTGCTGTCCAGCACCTGGAGAGACCCAGCCGCCCATTCCTCCTCCTGCCCTAGGCTTTCAAGGCTGTGAGGCGGCAGGCCATTCCCACACAGCTGGCGTTAGCTGCTCCCCAAATTTCTATGCACCCAGGAGCCACCCAACTCCAGCCCCCCACCGTGTGGCCCTGGCTCAATCCAGTTTTAGCTGACACAAGGTAACATCTCTAAAACACGAATGGGGTCACAGCGTTCCATAAGCTCCTTTGATCTGAAAGGGAACCTGTCCAGTTTCTCCAAATGGTGCTTCCACAAGCCAGCCCCGACGCTCCCATTCCATCCTCGGTGATCACTCCTGCCACCCAGGAGACATCAGGTTTGTCCAGGCCTCCAGGCCTTTGATAAAGCAAAGCATTGTCCTGGAACGTCCTTCTGGGCAGCCAGCCCACCACCTAACTCCTACTCACCCCTTCAGAAAGTGTCCTTTCCCCTCCCCTCTGAGGAGGAAGCTGGGTCCTCCCTGCCTCCACTGCTCACCCGGACACAGCTTTACAGCACCTCCTGCTCTGGACGGCTGGCTGCGTCCCCGCCTGACCATGACTCCTGGAGACAGGCAGAGCCCCAGGAGTGGCCTCCTCTGTGCGCACCTCCACTCCTCCCAACTTCTTCATCCCATTGTGGCTGTTTTCTTTCTTAGAGGAGGAAATGCCACTCAGCCCTCCCAAGGCAAACCCACTACCCATGCTCCTGGTCAGCACTGTGGGCATCAACTGTGCCCTCTCGCCAACACCGTCAATCTCCTGCTCAGCTCAGCTCCCGCCTCCAGGCTGACTGGAACAAGCAGCCCTCTGCCCACCACCTACCCTCCTCTGCCCTTGAAGCTTCTGCTGACTGCACTGCTCCCTTCCCTCTCTCCCACCTCCCTGCGGCCCTTAATAACAGGGTCACCCTTCGGCAGCTCCAGCGCCGTGCCCTGCACGTCCCCTGCCTCCAGCTATCTGGCTTCCCATGTCCTCCTGGGGGCTGTCAGTGTGGCCACAGAGGCATTGAGGCATGTGCATGGCAGGTGCAGGTTGCATTGCCAGGGCAGCACATACTGGGGGAGCGTCAGCCCTAAAACAGATGGCCATGTCTTCGCTCTGACCTGTCACTTGACCTTATTTAGGAAAAGGGTCTTTGCAGAGGTAACTGGGTGAAGGACCCCGAGAGATCATCCCAGACTATTCAAGTGTGACCCACGTCTGGTGACAGTGTCCAGAGGGAGACACAGAGATCATAGGATAGAAACCAAGGAATGCCTGGCAACCCGGAAATCAGAGACATCAGGGTGAAATCTCCCCCAGAGCCACGGAGGGGCACTGTCCTGCTGACACCTGGAGTCTAGACTTCTGGTCTCAAGACCTCTGAGACAATAACCTCTGAGGTTTGAAGCCACCTGTTTGTACCGATTACAGCTGCCATGAGAATAATAAAAGCAACAGGAGCAGCCCTTCCTCTAGCCTCTGCACGCAACCCTTGCTCCATCACAAGCAGCAGCCTAAGCAGTAGCTGTCGAGGGCTCCAGATGGCCCTGAGGCCCACGGGTGGGAGGCTGGGCAATGGCGGGCACTGTCACTCACACACGCGATCTTCAGGAGGTTCCAGAGCTCCTTCTGCCGCTTCTCCTGGAGCTGGACGACAGTCTTCTCATCCTCGTTCATCAGATTCACCACCTCTTCCACCTTGGGCAGCAACTCCAGGGCCTTCTGCTTGCAAACCACAGTTTTACTGGGAAGAACAAACATGATGCGCTCCCATGGGCTTTGGGCTGGATAGCACAGCACCCTCCCCAGCATTTAGGGGTCCGGTGAGGACCTGCAGCAGTTTCCCTGACAGTAACAGCTCCAACTGGATGGCCTCCCTCCCCAGAGCTGAGCTGCGGTTCTAGCTCCTACCCTTGAGCTGCAAAGGGGCTTCGTACCTCAGCTGTGTATAAATCACTCGCACTTTCTTCTCGAAGCCTTGAATGGCCTGAAGTAGTAAACGCACCATTTCCTGACTGTCACCATCTGTTCGCTGGTCTGGGGAAGAGAGTGGCACAGTTGCTCCAGGAAGGTGGCAGGGAGGACCAGTGCCTCAGAAATGAGACAGAAAGGCACTGATGCAGCCTGGACCACCTACCTCTTGGCTTTTCCCTTAGTCTCCTGTAGAGCTCTCTTGCTTGCTCCTCTCTGAAATACACAAGCAGCTGTGTGCAGAGTCAAGGCCTAACAGGCACATACACAACACTGCTAATTCTATTTTTTTTTTTTTGAGACAGGGTCTTGCTATGTAGTTCAGGCTGGCCATGAACTCACTATGAAGCCTAGGCTGGCCTTGAACTTGTGGCGATCCTCCTGCCTCAGCCTCCTGAGTGCTGGGATTACAGGCGTGCACCACCACGCCCAGCCAGCACTGCTACTCCTTGCCAGCACAGTTACTGACTTCTAGACAAAAGACTTAAGCTGAGCAGTGAAACCAAATCTCCTGCCTGCATTATCTATTTAATCTCATTTTACCCTTGTCTTCCACAGTAATCAGGCCAAGAATGTCTCATCACATGAGGACAGTGATCAGCAAGAGGACAGCGGGCAGGGCCCCTCTACGCTGCTGACTGTGTAACATGTCAGGAACTGTACATGGGCAGATTAATCACAGAGGAGGACACACCAAGGGAATACTGACCTCTGTTCTTCAGATCTGTGGAACTAATAAGTATCTTGTGATTCAGATCTGAGTGTGTCATCTGGCACCTTCTCTGTGAGCAGGAGCCCAGCAATCTGGTGACACCCACCACCTGCCTATATAAACCACCCCTCAGTCAGCTTCACGGCAAGATGGACTTGGACAAGAATCCTCCAGCTCCTTGGCCAGCCAGTAGGCACCTTCCTTGCCTCAGCACATCCTCTCCCAATCTAACCATCACGCTGTGTGGCAAGCTCTGGTACCAAGACTGATCACAGGTCCTTCTTGACTGACGACTAGTCTTTCTGGTGATGTCCATAGCAATCAAGTGGCAGCCCTCATTATCAAAACTCAAATACCCCTAAGGTTTAATGAGGAAGAAATATTCATGCCATCCTGAATTCCTCCTCCACTTGGCTTCTATAATGTGACTCCAGTGCCCTCCCTGGGCCTGAGCAGGAAAATATGCCCACCCTGAAAACCTGAGCCCATGGAGGGGTACAAGCTCCTATACTTTTCCCCTAATACAGGAGAGACTGGAAACATCCTCCAAGGAGACTCTGATTTGAAAACTAGGGAATTAAGAGCTAAAGAATTAGAGGACATAAAAAACAAATAATTAAATTTCCGTTCAGATTTATCATCCTAAGAATCCTAGCATCAGGAAACACTGCTGAGTTCAAAGTGACAGACCCCTCAATAAACTGATCCGGGCTATCCGCATACCGGGGGCTACAAGTTACTTCCTCCAGCTAGTGCAGGTCTGCCCGACACCGCATCCCCTCATGGAGCCAATGCCAGATACCCGAAAAAGGCTCAAGTGAACAGTGTTTGTGTCCAAACTCCTAGGCTTGCCAGGCTCTTCCCTCTCTGTAACACTTCCTCTTTGAGCCTCAAAACCTGGATTGGGGTAGGTGGACCAAGCAGGCATGTCCGATAGGATGGTAAAGGCCACTTGCATTTTACAGCCTTTATAGATTACAAACTGCTTCTCAAATGTGTTATCTGAATGGATCCTTACAACTCTGTGAGATCAGCGGGGTTTCTTTGCCACTTAATAGCTTTGAAAACTAAGGCTCAGACTCATGTGATTTGCCCTGGCTCACCTCTGGGACATACACAGATGACTGACCAGGGGACAGGCTCTGTGGGAGAACAGTGCCACAGCCTCCTGGGACTATCCCAACACACACACAGAACTCCGCCAGCAGTACTCACAGGTCGTCCAGTGTGCCGCCCTGCTTGCGCCCCATTGGGCTCCTCTGCAAGTCCACAATGTCAGTCTGCAGGGCCATCATCCGCTCCACCAGATACTTCACTTCGTTCTCCTAAGGAAAAGGCTGTGCTAATGTCAACTGATGTAAGGAGAGCATACTGAGATGCAAGATCTGCCAGGGGCGACAGGGGAGACCCTTCTAACTCCAAGGAGACTCTCAATTGAATGGCCAGAAGGAACGTGAACTCTGGCATCAGAAAGAGTTGAGTTTGGTTCCTGCATCTACCACTTTCTCTCTGTGGGACCCCTGGGAAGCTACCTAACCTATGAGATGCACTTTTGGCTTCAATAAGATAGGCTTCTAATAGGGCCATTCAAGTATCTGGCACAGAAAAGATGGCCAATGCACATTCCTCTGTCCCCCCTTAAAGTGTCCATCTCAATGCCAACCCATGTGGGGAGGCCTAGATCCCTTTATTTCAAAGATGAGGTGTGTGAGAACCAAGTCTGAGAGAAGCACAGCCCGCCTCTACGGCTAAGGAACCATCTACAGGACGTCCACACCGAGCGCGCCTGCATCCACCAGGACTATTACCAAACCAGAGAGCAGGGCACAGGGAAGGGTCCTCATCCAAGGGCACAGGGGAAGGCGGTGGGGAAGCCTTGGAGCCCAGGGGCTTGTTTTTCTGCAAGGTTCACGGAGTCATGCTCACTTCCTCTGGCTTCACGATTACTCTCTTCAGCGGCACGTGATTTACGTGTCCTGAGACTTTCTGCCTCAATTTCGTCTTTCTTACGGATTTCACATCCAACAAAACTAAGCAAACACTTCTGACAAGAGGGAGTGCTGATCATCCTCCAATGCTTTTCCTAAGAGCAAGAGCGCTAGGCTCTGCCTCAAGGGCACGTGGCATTTGCTCCTTACTTAAATGTGGAACCGCTCTGTCCCTCTGGACAGCACGGGGGTCTCGCCACAGGACGCCTCCTGTGTGCTCTCCGTTTGTTTCCAGAAAGTTCGGTTATCGTCTAAGGGGATGGTGAGGAAAACTTGAATTCTGACACAGAAGACCAACCCAGTGTTTGACAAGAGTGGAAACAGAATGAAGCCTCACCCAGACCACAAGTACAAAAACTGAATTTGAGTTTCCTACCCGCCCACACAGCTCCACTTTCTGTTCCATTTCCTTCCAGGCCAGCAGCAGTTTATCTGATGCTAGAAAAAAAATTAAGGGAAAAAAACAAATAAAAACAAAATGAAAATACCAGAAAACCAAAACAGAAATAAGCAACTCTGTAAGAGGAGGAAAAAAATCCTCAAAAAGAAAAAAAGAAAGGGTCTCTTAAATTCACCGTGGAATACTCACTGATCCCGAACTCAGTCTGCTCACTGTACTTCTCCAGGTCGATCTGGATGCTGGTTTTAAAGAAATCCAACTTGGCCTTGAGCTGCTGAGACATGGAGGCCATGGAATTCTTCATTTTGGAGAGGCAGCTGTTATTCCGGAGGAGATTCATCCTGCAGAGACCACAAGAAATGGAACGTTGGAGAGTGCTGGGATCCAATACCATTTCCTACAATAACAGAACCCCATCAAAAGTCAAGGGAGGTCCTCCCTGTAATAACACCCATCATTATTATTACTAAAGCAGCCATTTATAACTGTGAGGACAATTTTCTGGCCTTCGATGATACATGAGGTTCTGCACCAAAATTGGAATCAGGCAAAGTACTACATAAAGGACTAATAATATAAACTTGTCATAACTGGGGACAGAGTCAGTAAGTTCCCTAGGTGATAATCAGGGGAGTTTTGCCAACCCAAATGACAATAAGCTTCTCTGAGGTCCAAATTCTGCCCACAGCTTGGCCCACCCAACCCTCGGTTCTGCACTCCTGCTCCATGTGCTAACCACATTCACCTCGTCAGGCTCTCGTTGGGTGGAAGGGGCCTCCCTCCAGCTGGCCTGCCCCAGCCACTTCCTACTGTCCAAACCAGTGTCTCCCTCTTGTCTCCCAAAACAGTTGCCTCTGGTCCCTGCCTCAGCCACCTCCCAAGGGCCAAAGCCACCAAGCAATTCTAAATGAACTAAGTCAAGAACATCAGGCACAGTACATGGCAGCTCGCTGTCCCTGCTGCAGCCGGTTGCAGTCCTCCTTCAGGGTCTGGACGCTGTGCCAAACCTGGCCCCATACTTTCCTCAGCTGGAAGAAAGGGAGATTCCTCTTGGGCTCCTGAACTGCGCATAGAGACAAGCAACTGTCAGAGGATGTCTCTCCTGCAAAAGGCCAAATCCTCCCTTGCCACTCACCGGCCCTTGAAAAACTATTAACTACTATGCTAACACAGAACCTGCTGGGCGTTACCCCTTTTTTACCCCTCAGCACTGAAGATTAAACTCAGGGCCTTTGTGCTGAGCTACATCCCAGCCCTTTTCTATTTTTAATTTTGAGGTGGATCTTCCTAAGGCTCAACTGCTCAGGCTCGGCTTGAACTTGCAATTGATTCTCCTGCCTCAGCCTCCTGGAGAGCTGGGATTACAGGTGTGCACCACCACCCTTGGATCCCTACATATATTTTCAATAGAAACTCAACATTCATGATATTTGAAGTTATATTAAAACCTATAAAATGCAACATCAGCCAGCAGTACTGAAGATGATTAAATAAGCAGGAAGGCTGGAGATCTCTTAAGATCTGTTTATTCTGAATGTGTAGGTGGGGGTGGGGTGGGGACACAGGAGTGGCAGAGGCATTAAAATGTTCTCAGAACACTCATGCAATGGGACACTATTGGCCATTAAAACAAGGCAGTTCTATATGCACCAATGGTGGAAACACCTGGAAAACAGTTAATTCAAAAGGGTAGGAACAGAGCAGTGTATGCTGTCTGACATCACCATCTGTGCAGGAGAAAGTGCCCTGGAAGGACGCCCAAGCACCTCGCAGCAGCGTTCTTCCTGGGGGAACTCACTAGTGGGGGAACTGGGCCAAGACTGGTTTCTTTCTCGTTGTGTATTCCTTCTCATGTACCTTTTGAGTTTTTAAAAACATCACGTATACACACTAATTATTAAAATATAAATGCAACTTGAAAAATAAATCAAATGCCTAGTAGGCAAGCAGGCAGTATTCTCTGCTCTGAGGGTGACGTTCCCTTTCTCCCCTGTGCCTGGGCCACTCCTGCCACTCCCTGACTGAGTACGCAGATTTCCCCGCTCCACCCTCCCTCTCCGTTGTCCCAAGTACCACAGCTGCTCATGTTTAAAGAAATGATGCTCTTACGGATACAACTGACACTTTCGGGCTGGGGTCGTGGGGAGATCTGAGTCTCATAGGTGATTTTACTGTTGTCGAAGAGGAAGACAAGATCCATGTCCAAAGTGCGGCCCTCGTTTGGCTGCAAAGAGGCAAGGACAGAATGAGATCAAATGGATCCAACCACTCCCTTTTCCAACTAACCCTAGGCAGCTTCAGAGCACTTCCTGCTGTCACCGAGGGTATCCTCTTAGGCCAACAGGTACAGAGCACGCACAATGCTTTTCTTCCTGATTCCACACACGCTTCCTTACTGCCGTCCTTCTACGCCGATTTTCTGAAGCTCACTGTCTACTTCCTTACGCAGTGACTGTTTCTCCTACGTTAACCCCACCGCCATGCTGAGTTATGTGCGCTTCAGTCTACACTGCTGCAATCAACGCAGGCACTTAGCTCTGTACACAGGGATAATCATAAAAGGCTTTTGCTGACTCAGAAGAGCAGAGCATCATTTTGGCAATAAAGCCAAATGAAAGCCACTCTCCATGGTCTGGAAGGAACAAGTCAAGCATGGAGTGCTGTCTGTCTGCCAGTGGGGCACACAGGGGACTCCGCAGTCCATCGTACAGCAACAAGCAAGCACCTGTGTTGCGGGGTTAACTGCTTCACAGGGTAAAGTAGCAATCAGACCGTGTGGTTCATTTCCTACGAGACAAAGTCAGAGAACAGCAGGGAAGCCTGCAAGCAGCCAGTGCTCACCTTGCCATCGGAAATACACTGAGTGGCAGGCTTGTCGGGGATCAAGGCCAGACCTGCCTCCTGCAGCAGCTCCTGGTCCTTCTCTGGGATTCCCGTATCCTCCTGAATTCTGGCCTTCAAGCTCTTCAGACTCTCGTCTTCTGTTACTGGATAGGTGTGAATGGCGCCTGTGACCATGTTCAAGATATGAACCAGCTGCAACACAACGCGGACGTTAGGAGAAGTAGTCTTTACAGAGGTGCCCGTCTACGTGCCCAGATCCTCCACTATTCTCCACATTTCCCAGCCCCACGAGTTGAAGGCCTAACTTGAGGAAGGGAGGCAGGCCCCTGGGCTCCTGTGTTCCAGTCTTCAATATTCTTGTCTGTCCCCTGCAGTGGCCGGGCCGCCAGTGTTAATTACTCATGGTCCCATCAGCTCACTGTGGAGACAGACTCTCCCTTGACCCTGTACTGCCCACTCAGCCGCCTGGGCGTGGTGAGCTTGTCCTGCGTACCTCCCTCTAGTCCCACTGTTCCTGGGGCTCCCTAGGCTGTGTGCTCACCTGCAGGTTTAAGATGTCATCCAGGGCCCGGAAGCAGCCATTGGGCCCATACTGGGGGTCTGTGCCCCTCTGCCGGGGGTGCCACATAAGCATCAGCTGCAACCACTTCTCCAGGCGCTCGGCCAGCACACTAAGGACAGGAGCAGAGTGAGGGGCAACGCGAGGCTCGGGCTGCAGCACAGGCGGATCTGACAGTGCGGCCTGGGGCACGTCTTGTCATGAGGGCAGCCATAACAATTATTGAAAATGAAAATGGACACATCTGAGAGAAAGAGCCAAAATGCTACCAATGCATTTAACTATTCAGTACTTATCCCTCTCTCCTAACCTCCCACCGAAACAGCTCTCAGCAGTCAGAGATTTCAAGCATGGACCGGCAAGCAGACTGATCTCCGCTGGCTGTATAGGAATGACCTTCGAGGCGGCTTCAACGTGCCCCTTGGGGCTGGGAGGCAACTCAGGGGTACACACAGCACCGCACAGCACGCACAGTGGTGCCCTTGGTTCCGTCCCCAGCACTGCAGCCAGGGGTGGGGGTCACACAGTCTAGACCAGGGTTCTCCAGGCTTGGGCCTCGGACAGTACTGGTCTGGGGCTTGTTAGGAACAGGGCCGCACAACAGAAGGTGAGTGGCAGGGGAGCAAGCACAGCTCCCATCTCCTGAATGACGCCTGAGCGCCCCCTCCTGTCAGGTCAGAGAGCTGACTCCTCCTGTGAACTGTGCACCGGAGCGACCTAGGTGGTGAGGTTATGAGAACCTAATTAACAGTGAAGTGCACAGGAGAAATGTCGCACTGCAGTCATCCTGAAACCACCCCCCACCTAGTACACTGAAAAACTGTCTCCCATGAAACTGGTCCCTGCTTCGAGAAAGGTGGTTTGCTGAGCGAGACCCCGTGCTGCCAGACTGGTTAACCCAGCCCATCAGGAGCATCTGGTGGGTGCACACACACAAATTTCAAACTCTCTCCTGGCCCTGCATCGGCCTCCTGGAGGCCTCAGACCCTTCCCAGAGGCCTCGAGAGCTCCCGACTGCTTCCCCAGCAAGCCTCTGCTTGTCCCAACCTCCACCCTACGCGTTTATCTTCCTCCACCCTCTTCATCTGCTCATGTCCTACAATCTTTCCAGAACCTGCCCAGAAGTCCCAGCATAGACAGTCACTGCACATAAGACCTCTCCCATCCTCAAATAATCCTGGTCCTCACTGCCCGTGCAATGCAGTTATGTGTGACTGCCTTGAAAATGTCCTTTGTAATGTGACCCAATTCTGGTAAATTAGTTACCTGCTTACGTTCTGGCTCTAAGACTAGACTGAAGATTTACTTGTTGACTATGACATAGTTTTAGGCCAAACAGTGCAAAGAGAAATAAGGTGTAACTCCTATCTTTAAAAGGCCAAGACGGTCTCATCTCCAGCACCACAAAAAGAAAAGAAATGAAAAGGTGATTTCTGAGGAGATGAGTGAAGGAATTTCTATTTGAGATGGATTACGGCAAATTCTCAGTCTTACTTAAAAGTTATCAGATGTCACCTCAGATTTGCCTTCTGCAAAAGGAAGGCAAGTATGTAGAAGCGTCAGATGGCCGGGCCTTACCTGTTGAGATTGTTGGGGTAAGGTAAAGAGCTTGAGAACTTCACTGCTCCATTCAAGTCTTCACTAACGACGATGTCTACCTCGCTCTTCTGCCGGACTTTTGAATGCCTGCAAATGAGCCATCTGTTGAGTATGTGCGCCCAGTGGTCACGAGCCCTTTCCATCTGTAACATGACATTACAACTCTATAGGACACTCGGGATACCACCCCCCGGTGGACACTTAACCTTCTGGAATAACGGTCAACACCCTGGTGTTAAGGTTTGTATCCAGATGTCCCCCAAAGCCTCATGTGCTCCTAGGTGGGACTTCTGGGAGTTGACTGGATTGTGGTGTCGTGACACTCATTGGTGGATTAGTCCACTAATGTGGATCACTGGGGGCGTGGCCCATACGGGTCCATCTCCCTCCCTCCTCTCTTGATCCTTCTCTCTGCTTCCTGCTGCCCTGCCATGAGCTGTCTCTCCTCTATCATGCCTTGTGCTGAAACCACTAAAAACTGAGCCAAAATAAATCTCTCCTACTTACACTTGTGGGTGCTGGATATTGTGTCTCAGTGGCAAAAACGTAACTGAGATACCAGTTTTCTCTAAGCATGGTGGGTACTGGAGCTAGGGGTGTAAAGGCTATGTCAGACTCACCAAGACAACAACAACGACAAAGGTCAATGTACCTGAGCATGTTTCTGAAGGACAGCCTACCAGGTCCATTGACTGTTTATGCCCTGAGTTCTGCAGACAGTATGGCTGACCCCTGTATCACCCTTGGCTTTTTCTTTTCCCTAATTCCATTTCATCTGTACAAGTGCTCGTGTTCTGACAAAGGGTATATAATTATAATTATAATTATAATCTTCCAAACCAAGATCATACAGACATGTCACATTCATATGAAATAGGCATGATACGCACACACACATGCACTTCCCTCACAGGTAAGTATTTTTTCTAAGGATAAATGAACTTTCACTTTTTCCAACTTGAGGACCTCTTGGTATACCTCAAGTAAAATTTGAAGGGAAGTAATTAAACTCAACTGGCTTCCAGCCTTCCTGATAACAAGGAAAACAATATAAATGTGGAGAATGCCTCACTGGTAAACTATGTGCTTCCTCTCTTCGCTGCTATGAAACCCCATGTAGTCTGCCACTTAGTGGTGAGGAAATGAGGACCGGGTTATCTCTCCAGGGTCGCACGACAAGTGAGTGGCAGAAATGGTAACTCAGATTCAAACTCGGGTGTTCTCTCTACTCTGCCTGATGTCCAAATACATTTTTCCCACAAGAGTTGGGAAATTCAAACGAAAAGTGCTCTAGACCAAGTGTCACCGGCAAGCAGGGACCTGGCCTACGAGGACCACACAGAATTGCTGCACACAGCAGAGGCCACTGTGCACAACTCCAGGGGAAACTGTGATGGGGGAGTCGGGCCCAAGGCTTTCTAATTAAAGGATAATTCTGCTACAGAAAACTTAGTCTGGAAGTGGAAAGTTAGAAAAGGGCGCACTAAATAAAACATGTGTTACTTAGGTTAGTCCTGAAATGGATTTCAAAGCGGCTTTGTGATAGAACTATAAAACCCAAGTTGCCTCTGCCCTGAAATTACTTTCTACCGCTTCCTTAGATGGAGAGGAAAATTGTTAACAAAATTGTCTAAGGCATTAAAAAAGCCAATGACGGAGGCTCTACTTCTTCCTGGGTTTCGCAGCAGCCCACCTGCAGTGGCCTCCTGGCTTCCCACGCCTCTGAGGGAAGTTCTAGGAAGAAGATTCTGCAGACAGCAGGCTCACAACAAAGATGCTCAACCATCAGCGACATATTCCCAAGCAGCGTTTGCTCTTCTAGTTCTCATGGATTTTAACTCATCTTGTTAGAAATCATGGAAAAGATTAACATTAGAACTAAACAAATGCAACAATCCCTTGGTTAATTAAAACCAGTACAGATGTACAAATAATTCAGAACTACTTTTATGATGGTTACGCCAGTAAGTGTGACCATTAATTACCTAATTCTCCAATGTTCCAGAACCTCCGCAGCTAAAGCAGCAGCGCCTGCTCTGTGGTAATCACCACAGGAGGGCGCCCTCTGCCCTCACTAGATGCCCCTTTGCATTCCCCAGGCCTAGGCTCTCAGGGAACCACTCTCTCCTAGAACCTATTTCCCAGGTCATTCACACTTTATTCTTTTCAATAAACATTCTCATGCAGTAAATACTTGTCCTTTGAAAAGTTAACGTTTTTACCACTTCCAGAAAGGTATTTAGAAAGAACAGCCAGTGTGGGCAATTCGTGGTGAGAAGGAGAAGCGCATATTTATGGCTGCTTTGGGTGAGCAGTGTAACACACATCAAAGCCCTTACAGGATGCATATTCTTTCATCTGTTAATTCCATTCCTAGGAATCTGTCCTAGAGAAATAACTGCATGCACCATCACCTCCCTACCAGGATATTACTCTTGGTGTTATTTTAAGAAACCAAAGTTGTAAACCACTCAAGCTTCCAGCCACAGGGCACAAGTACAGCCACTCAGTGGAATTCCAAGTAATATGGAAAACACAGAAACATTCAGTATTAGTTTGAAAAGCAGGTTACATCAGAGTGTACACAATAACTTTTTTTTTTTTTTAAGGATATAAAACATACACACATACATACACACTGAAAGTCTGGAGACACACAAAAACGTTCATAATAACTGTTTTCAGATTGTCTTATTATACATGATTCTTGCTTACTTTTTCCATATTTTCCAAAAACATAGAATAACATTAGTCTGACACAAATGAGGGGTGATCAAACTGTGTGGTATTTTTAGGCTCAAGACAAGGGATTTGGGGCCGGTGAGATGGCTCAGCGGCTTAAGCGCCTGCCCGGCAAGCGCGAGGGCCCGAGTTTGACTCCCGGATCCCACATACGAAAAAGGGGCTGGTGATATCGCTCAGAGGCACGGGTGCCTGCTGGCGCGCGAGGTCCTGAGGTCGACCCCCCGGTACCCACCAAAAAAAAAAAAAAAAAAAAAAAGACAAGGGATTTTTTGTGTTATAAACTGGCTCTGAAGGAAATTCTCACTGTGAAATCTTTTAAAGACATGTGCAAGACAGCGTTCATACTATGCTACCACTGGTGTAAAAAAGGGGAAGATCCATACAGGAAAAATACATGCCAATTTGATCGAATGGGTATAAAATGTCATAGAAACCAGGATATCAAGTACCCGAGGGGAAGAGACCACAGGGCTGAGAGATTAGCACGAGACCTTTTTTTTGGTACCAGGAATCGAACTCAGGACCTCGCGCCTGCCAGGCAGGTGCTGTGCCACTGAGCTGTATCCCCGGCCTATGAAACTTCTTTTCACTATGCATTTTTTATACTTTTGAAGTTTAAAACTTGTAAACTTACTACTGCTCCCCCAAAAAAGTGAGATTAAAAAAATTCTGAGCAACGGCAGCCTCATTTAAATTAGTGTGGCCTCTTAAGGAATAATTTTTTTTTTTTTTTTTTTTTGTGGGTACCGGGGGTCGACCTCAGGACCTCGCGTGCCAGCAGGCGCCCGTGCCGCTGAGCGATATCACTGGCCCTTTTTTTGTATGTGGGTTCCGGGAGTCGAACTCGGGCCCTCGCGCTTGCCAGGCAGGCGCATACACCGCTGAGCCATCTCACCGGCCCCTAAGGAATAATTTTGACTGAAAATTAACTGATTTGGGGGAATGTTAGCTTTTAAATTATCCATGTCAGTGAGAGTTAACTTTCTTTTCTTATCCCCCCAGTACTTTATTTAACTTAAAAACTGTGTATATTTATCATGTGCAACACCGTATTTTGCACTTATTTGCATACATGTTTTCTACACATTGTAGAATGAAGTAATTAACGTATGTATTACCTCATGTACTTATAATTCTTTGTGGTGATGATTAACTTATATTTATAAATAATACATTATTTTTATAATTAGTTAAAAAAAGGCAGGTGTGGTGGTGCATGCCTGTAATTCCAGCTACTTGGAAGGCTGAGGTAGGAGGACTGAGTTTGAATCCAGTGAGGGCAAATTGGTGAGTCCTCCATCTCAAAAAAAGAAAAAGTTAACAGAGTGGTTTTTAGAAACCTTAATTGTATCCTTTGATTTTTTAACTAGAAAATAGTTTTTATCATTTCTTAGGTTCACATTTTAAGCCACTTTCTTACACTTTTAAAACAAAAATTTATACCCAAGTGTAGTGAAACTGGTCAGTGTAAGTTTTCACATAAATGGCTGTCTGGGCCTGTCTGCACATACGGTCTTTACTTCCATTTACTAATACACAGCATGCCCGGTTTAGCCGCTGGAAATAACAAAGTCCTGCCTTGTTACTGAATACACAGCAAATGACACTGATCTGCTACCTATTCAAAGACATTACTTAACAGTTGCTCTGTTTTCCTGGGTGTGTGGCGCTCACACATGGGTCCCACCGGGCCTCCCTCCTGGGGAAAGCACAGCTGGCTCAGGCAGCCTGGGGCACATGGTGAACCGGGAGGATGACAAGGATGAGCAGAGCCAGGCTCTCCCCTGGGCAGCTCCCAGGGCCCCCTGGGCTCACTCACCATTGTACCGGCTGCCAGTTGGGGAGGAAAGGCCGGAAGCCAGTGATGCACTCGAAGGCCAGGGTGCCGAAGCTCCAGTAGTCCACGGTCACTGTGTACTTCTGCTGCTCCAGCAGCTCAGGGGCCTGCAACCACACAAGCAGGGACATGTCCTGTCAGGAAGGGCAGCAGTCATCTCACCAGGGCCCACGCTCTCCGGGTTCCATCCTGGGACGTGTCCACTTGCAAGGAGGTGACCAGCCAAGTCAGCCGATATGACCTAGGGGTTGCTGCACCTCACACGCTCATTAAGTGCTGGCAGAGGGCACAGGAGTCAGGGCCCCCGGAGTCATTCTAGAGTAGGCCAGTGCTTAGCATGGACCACACTTGTGCTTCAGTTTGTCCCCTTTGATAATGATGGTTAGAGGCTATGGATGTGGCTCAGTGGGAGAGCACATGGCTAGCATGTGTGAGGCCCTGGGTTCCACCCCCAGTGGCACACGTGCGTTCGCACACACACACACACACACACACACACACACACACACACACGAGCTGAAGGATGGCGGCATTTTAGGAGTTTATTGAAAACTAACTCAGGGTAGTACCCAGTTCTGTGTGCCATGTAGAGATGGGAAGACAGGTTAGTACAGCCAGGGAAAATGCTACTAAGCTGCATTAAATGCAGACCCATGCAATGGGATGGGATATTTACAACCAGGCAGGAAAAAGCCAAAGGCATGACTCCTTGTCAAGGTGGAGAGAGCCTGGGTGATGTAGGATGGTGACAGGGCCCAGGTGAGCCTGGTCCCATTCCAGAGTGGACCATCACAGAGATGGGACTGGCCATGGTTGCTGTGGAAATGCGACATTTACAAAAGGGCCAGGGAGCCCAAACCCAGAGAAGTGTGGGGATGGTCAGTCACTGGGGGGTCTGGCTAGGGACGGATGTCTGAACACCTGACTCGGCATCCTGGGCAGAGTGTGGGGTTGCCTTCAGCAAGCTGCTGCTGAGCTGCAGCGACTCCAGGGGGCCGCAGGATGCATGTGTTGACACCTTACCTGGACACTGGGATGCCTCCACTGCACAGAGGACTTGCCCACTTCCCTAGCTGGTAGGACGGGCAGGAAACACAGTGCACACAGAGAGCCATCAAGCCCTTTCTTATTAAAGAACTAGACGGCATGCCTAAGCCCATCTAGCCCAGTGGCTTTCAACTGCAGACCCTATTACAATCACAGTGACTGGCCACTGTCACAGGCAAGCAGCCCACGATGGCTCTGAGAGTGCTCTGCCAAGCACCTCATCCCTGCACCTGCACTGCTGCACCGCTCTGCACGGACGCTGGTGCCCTCCGCCTTCCTGCATGCCCACTGCTCACTCCCGTCCCAGGCGGGTCACTCTCTACACAGTACCAGCAGCGGTCTCTTCAAAGCCTGGGCCTTCTCCGACGTAAAGCCCGTCAGCGTCACTCCAGAGTTCTGAAGATACAGTCTAAAAGCTTTAGCCCAGCTACAAGGGTCCTTGCCTCCCTCCCCAGCTTTAATTTCAGACCCTCTTTTCCTTCCTCCAGGGCCCGGTCACACTCTCAGGTCTTTCTATGCACCATCCCTCTGCCCAGACCCCCTCTTCCTCTACACCTCCACCTCCTCCACTCTCCAGCCCTTCCACCTCCTCATCCTGCAGGGCATGGGCTACACTAGCTCCTCCTACAAACATTCCTAGAGTGCCCAGCGGTTTTTCTGAGTTTTGTGGATATCACGGCAATGCCTACTTTCTTGTAAAGCTCTAAGATCCTGAAGAGGTGGAAAATGCATATCTTCTTTGCCAATGCATCGCCAGCACTTGGCATGCAGACTACACTGGGTCCATATTCCTGAATGAACGAGTGACCCAAACAGAAGCCTGGTCCTCAGGCAACATAAGGTAATGGAAGGGGGAGCCCAGCCTTATAAAACGTGTAGCCTCTAGACCAGTGTGAGTCTAATTAAATCCCTTTATTTCCAGATAAAATACTGAGGCACAGCCAGGCTGCAGGATCTGTGTAAGGACACTAGCACAGCCCTTGTGATGTCAGAGAAGACAAGGACTCCTTCCAGGGGGCATCTTTTGGCAGGGAATGCTCATTCAAGTGGATTATGGCTCTACAACAAGCTCACATGACAATTTGTACGCGTTCAGGAAATACCCACAGAGCCCGCAAGAGTCAGATGTGTGGAAGGTAAGGCAGAGCAGAGCCCCACAAACACGCCACCAGAGAAACCGATAAGCAAACACATAAATTCCATCTCTTACCAGGTACTGCAAGGTCCCCACAAAGGAAGTACAAAGACTGCCCTGATCCAGTTCCTTGGCATATCCTAGGTCAATAATTTTGTGTATTAACTGTAAAAAAGGAAGTAAAAATCTAAGGGTTATAAGAATACACTGTTCTTCCATTAGGGCAGAAATATTTCTAAATTCCCAACAGGTATGGGAGCCTAGATTAAATGCCACCACATAACAAAGGAAAATGTCCTCGGCATGGTAGATTCAAGGCAAGACAAAATGCACGCTCTAAAGAGGCTAGGTACATGTTTTGTCTTGCCCTGCCTCTGGTCATCACAGAGAGGCCAACATTAACAGGCCACACACCAGCCCTTAAGAGTCCTAAGCATGGACTTCTAAGTGAGAGACCCAGCCAGCCCCTTCTTAGGAAACACAGTCCTCAAATCTTGGAACTACCAGCAAGAATGAGTGTGCCCTGGAACAAAGATGACCCTGTCACAGTCATGGGTCGGGTCTACGTTGCTGACGGAAGTGCTATCAGGAGGGATGAGTGGCCTCGGAGTTGAGTTAGCCCATTCCACTCAGCTGGGCCTTGCTCCTCACCCCTGGCTGAACAAACACAGAGGGTGAGCCCCAGTGGCCGCCATCCTACACAGGGGGCCCTCAAGCTCTGGGGAAACCCAGGCTGGAGTGGGCTCGAGATGAACGGGCCGCCTCCAAAGGCCCCCCTCACCCACATCCACAACCAACGCACACTGGGTTCCATTTTAGAATCAAAATCTGATGTTCTCAAAACAAACGGAAAACCAAGTCTGTTTCCAAGAAGTGCTAATCCCAGAGGCGAGGGTAGAGGTAGGACAACAAACATTATTTTCCTTATCGGATTCCTACAACATAGGCAACTAACAATGTGATCCATTCAAACTTACCTCAATCTACAAACAATAACTCTTTTGCTGAATTTGGTTTCAAATCAAAACACTGCCAGAGAATCAAAGCATGACTCAAGGAAATGTGAATATAAACGAACCTACAGAACAGTTCCTTCTCTAGCAGGCATCTCCTGGGGCAGCCCCAAGACATCCTGAGGGTCACTCACTCTTTGCTCTCCTTGCTGCAGAACGATGTTTTCTGGTTTTAGATCCCGATGGATGATTCTGTTTTCGTGAAGGTATCTAAGTGCAGACGCTGAAAGGGTGGAAAGGGAGAGAGTTTTTATTACGTCTAGGAAACGCTTTTCATTTCACAATCTCCTACTGTGTTCCTGAAATGCACTCTGACTGTTGGCGCACACACTCCTGGTGGAGGGAAGAGGCCTGGGCAGAAGCTCCTCAGGCAGAAAGAAGGGGACCTGGCTAGATGAGCAGAACTTTGACTCCCACTAGATTCTGGCTTCTTCATGTGACCTCCTCTGCCCCGCCAAAAAATAAAAAATGCTTTGCCTTGTATCCATGAGGTCACCAGCTACAGCCTACAGCAACACATCATGTAGCATGGACCACAGCATCCCAACTCAGAAATGCAAAACTCTCAGGCCTCACCACAGCATCTTAAGCCCTCCAGGTGATGCTTACAGTGATAAAATCTGAGAAGGGGACTCCCCTGAGCCTAAATTCTGCAGGTGAGCAAGGGAGAAGGGCCCTTCAGGCGAAGACTACTATGGTCGTAAGATAGACTCAGTGAGGTCAGTGCTGGCTTCAAGGAAGAAGTGGGGAAACACAGTGGGGAGACCTTCAATCTTCAAACAGTTCACTGTGTATTACAGTGAGCTGAGTTTCCTGGCAGGTTCTGTGGGCTATAAAAGGGGCATGTTGCCAGCTCTAGGAAGCTCAGCATCTAGGAGAGAAAGAGACAGCTGTGCCACCCTGCAGTGAGGCCTTTTGACACCCACAGCTTCTTCCGTGAGGATGGTGGAGGAGGAATGCCCTGGCACACAGTGATTGGGACCCATCCCTCTGCAGCTCAGACCCCAACAAGACAGGGTGGTTACTACACTGTAAGAGGAGTTTAACAGCTTTAACAGAATCCCAGCTAACTGTACCACAGAAGAGAAAAATGGAGTATTACAGAAAAAACTACCCTTACCAGGAGGGGATGTGACTGTGTGCCTAGGGAGTTCAACAGACTAAAAACTGCAGTGTTTAGTAAGTTGGCTGGAAACAAATATATACAAATCAACAGATTTTCTCTTTGTTAGCTTACCTAATTGAAAAGGTAAAAAATCCCATTCATATTAATGTCAAAAGCTCCACAACCAAGCAATACATTTAGCAGAAAAAAAAGTAGTGTTATGTGATGAAAACTACATGGCATACAGAAAAATAGCGCAAATAAGAGGTTTTAAATTTTTACAGTAAAAGAGAGTATAAACAAAGGTAAAGAGGCTGGGAAAAAATACCTGCAACACATATGCCAAAGAGTAAGTACACCTAAAAGACAAACAGCACTTAGAGAAGAACACAACCTAGTAGAAAAACGGGTGACAACTCGGAGGGGCATCCACAGAAGAGGAGGCTCGAGTGGCAATCAATTATGTGCAAAGTAGGTCAAGCTCCCCGGTAGTCAGAAAATGGAAAGGAAAGCAACATGAAATACCATTTTACATCTCTTCAGCCATGAAGAAGTTAAAGTGAGAAATGAAAGGCACTATTCTACATTGCTGGAAGGAGTAGAAATGGGTCTGTACTTTTGGAAAAGTACAGTAACATGGAGCTATTAAATTGTAAGATTTTTCTAACTATTATTTACACCTCTGGGACTCCAGCTTATAAAATCAAGAGCATCGTGACACAAATGTAAGGGTACTACACCTTCTGCATAGCATGGAATAAACTAACCAGAAATAAAGTGGACGTCAACACTAAGGGAATGGCTGGACAGATTACGGCTGACCCACATTATGACGGGCAGCTCCTTAGAGATGATTTAGGGTTACAGTCTCTGGCTCAGAAGAATGGAAGTGATGCAACTGCTGAGCAAATGGTATGACTGTTTTTTGTTGTTTTGGGAAAAAAGTAAATAAAAAGCAACAGTAAAAACAACACTGAGAGGTTGAATAATAAGCCCTCTCTGTACGACCACACATACTCCTCACACACACACACATAGACACACATAAACATAGACACACATAAACACACCCACACACACAGCCCTCACACAAACACACGCAAACACACACGTGCGTGCACGCACACGCACACACATGCACACAAGACAGAGCCCAGAGAGGGCTCACGCACGCTCTGTGAAGACTTCCGGGGGAGCATTTCCTAAAAGCGCAGCAGACAGACAGAGAGCTGCACACGGAAGTGTGCCCCATCAGGGGAGTTCCAGATCAGGACAGTACGTTGCACTACAAAACTCTGAATTACATCTGTCTTTTCAAACCCAGGCTTTGGCCACAAAGTTCCCACATTCCCTAGTTGTTCTTATTTTCTTTACTTTCCTACCTGACACAATAAACTCTCTCAGGCCCAGTTACCAACCACGCTAAGTCAAAGACGCTGTTTTCCCTATGCCTGAAGAGCTCCCCTCCATCTTGTTCTCAAATGTATTATTACCTTCTAAAGCCCAATGTTTCTTCAAAGCACTTCCATTTTTGTGTTACTAATTTTTATTAAAGAATCAAAGTCAAGTATAATAAAACTCTAACAACTGCACCTACACAACCCTGCAGACAGGGATGGCAGTACTAGTGAATCAAAGCTACTGATCAGGGGCCGGTGAGAAGGCTCAGCGGCTTAAGCGCCTGCCCGGCAAGCGCGAGGGCCCGAGTTCAACTCCCGGAACCCACATACGAAAAAAGGGTCGGTGATATTGCTCAGCGGCACGGGCGCCTACTGGCGCGCGAGGTCCTGAGGCCGACCCCCCGGTACCCACAAAAAAAAAAAAAGCTACTGATCAGCAGGGAGTGGGGCCATGTGATAACTCGAAAAGTCTGTCACAGCCAAGTGTGGTGACACCTACCTTTAAACCCAGCATTCTAGGAGGCTGAGACAGGAGGACTGCAAGTTCAACCGCAGCCTGGGCAACTTAGCAAGATCCTGTCTCAAAAAAATTAAAAGCAGAGAGGGCATGCTGGGGATATAGCTCAATGTGACAGCCCTGACTTCAATCCCCAGTACCACCAAAACAAACAAACAAAAAAACACAACAGTCTGTTCACTGATGGATGCACAAAAGACCCACTCTGGTAGACGACAAACTGCTAAAGAGCATCAGGATATAAAATGGTGCCTCGGTTCACAAACACTTTTGTTTCAAACAATTTGATTCACAAACAGAAGCATTTGGCAAAATTTTGTTTTTGTTTGCAAACTCTGCATCGGGTGACACACATGCCCATGGCCATCTTTCCAATACAAACACAAATGTGGCCAGATTTTTCCAAAATCATAGAATAAGTTCTATGTCTGTTCTAAAGCAGAAAGGTGAGACTCACTGCAACTTGAGCAAGTTCCTAGGCCAAGACTAAGACAAGGACCCTGAAGCTGGAAGTATGTCATCTTAGGGGGATACCATGGGGCACACTCAGGTGGGGCGTCCACCAGCCCCTAGTGAGGACAAACAGCACACTGTCCTCTGCACCTCACTGATGGGGAGCTGCCCCAGACCTTCAGAGGAAAGGATGCAGCTGGTACCCTAAACCCTGATGACTACCAATGGCTGTTTTTTCTGACGCTTAAGCAACTATACCTGACAAGTTCTTACCCTCATTTCAAGGGAGCCATTTATTCTCCATATTCCTGTGGGCTTAATAAAGCCCAAGATTATAGAGCCTGAGGGCCACAGTTATACATGGTTTCCTGGCTGAGAGGACGTGCCAGAGCCTGGCAGTAGACCTTCTGCTGTCAAGGCTTCCTGAGGGCTCCCTCACATGCAAGGCTTTGGTCTGACTGCACTACCGTTCACAAAACAGTGCCCGAGGAGTAGTGTCAGGAGGTGACTGCAAACCATCTCAAGCTGAGAGAAACTAACTTAAACCAGATGGAAAATGTGATACTGAGATTAAGAAAAACAGTGCTACATCTGCAAGTTTACAAAAATATCTAAGCCCCTAGGCAAGGCTGGGTGTGGGTGCACATCTGTAATCCCAGCCCTCTGGGAGGTGAGGCAAGAGGATTGAGAGTTTGAGCTCAGCCTGGACACCTTATCAACTTAGCAAGGGCCTGTCCCAAAATAAAAATTAAAAAATACAGGCCGGTGATATAGCTCAGCAGCATAAGCGCCTGCCTGGCAAGTGCAAGGTCCGGAGTTCGACTCCCGGTACCCGCATATAAAAAAAAAAAAAATTAAAAATACAACAAGGGCTGGGCATGTAGCTCAGTGTGAGGGCCCTGGGTTCAACTACTGGACACAAAAATACAAAAACCAAATAAACCCCCAGTTATAGTGACAGTATACACTACGAAAGTTGAAAACCACACCATCACAACACATGGTTAATGTTGCATGTTCCAACTACACCATGTGGGCTGGTGGTGTAGCATAGTGGTGCATGCTTGCCTAATAGGGGCGAGGCCCCAGGTTCCAGCACTGCCCCCACCCCCCCACACTGATTTGATGACACTGTGGCATCTCTTAGGACAGACACTGCAGAAAGGTCAGGTGAGGAATTCGTCCCAGGAACTAACATCCTTGCTGCTGTCATCCTTGTCAGGACGACCCAAGGGAGCTAACCCAGCTCTCCCTTCACTGGTAAGGCAGATTCAACACCTAAGTGAAGAATGCGAACATCCAGAACTCCAACGCTCAGCCCACTTATTTTCTCGGATGACAAAGCCCAAGTTGGGAACAGATGGAGCACCTGGACTTCCTGCAAGGAAGCCATGTCGGAAGGGCATGTCCATGAGTCCCTACCCACCATGTGGCAGGTGCCAAAGCTCTGCTAAGCTCCCTTCAGAACACTTGTTCGAGATGCATTCGATTGAGAACTGGAAAGGGACTGACCGAAAACTCAAGAGAGACATCAGAAGAAGAGAAGGTGGTCACCAACCACAAGTCCAGGTCACCACTGAGTAGACAGGCAACGGGATGGTCATGCACTGATAAAAAGACTGTGTGCCTACTGTGTGCCAGCCAGTTTGTGCCACTAGACTTGCCAGACGAAACAGACTGGCAGGCCAGCTGTGGCCGTGTGGAGAAAGATTTGGTCTGGCTAAAGGCTTCTGGCTGAAACAGGCTCCGTGGGCGGAGCGGTAGCTATGCGGAACTGCGGGCTGTCCTATCACATTACCCTTCCTGCATTCTCAGCGACATTCCCTGAGTACTGCAGAGTCGTGCCAGTTTCTCATCCCTGCAGATAGATGGCCTCGACACCCCCGCTGCAACACCGGGTGCTCTGAATGTGCCTCTCAACTTCGCATTCGCTGTCCACAGAGATGTGGGGAACTGTGTGACTGAGATGTAGGTTACGGAAAAGCGCACAGAACAGTGGGACATTTGTGTGTCAACTGTACTCTTCCCTGAGTACTTTGTTTGTGTGCATGCTTTTCTTTCAGTTTTGGAATCTTCTTCCTTACTGCCTGGACATCTTTTTCAAGATTCTCTTGCCATTGATCATTCATTTTTATTATGATTATTGGTTTCTTCCAGCAGACTTTGCACTTCATGAGAGTACTAATGACTTTCTATGCTCTCAGACCCGAGCACAATACCTGAGGAAAAAAATGGACATTTTCTAACGAATTATGTATTTTTTCTTTTTGAGAGCATCTTTTGACAGGATTTTGCTGGGTAATGCAGGCTGACCTTGAACTCACAGCGATCCCTCCTGCCTCAACCTCCCAAATGCTGGGATTACAGGTGGCAATTAATGTCTTGGAGAGAAATACCCCTCCCCCTGTCTTCCATACCTAGAAAGATACATGCATTTTCTCTTGTTTAAGAAAAATCTATCCAGATTCCCCCAAAAATTATTTGAAGACCATTAGTTTATGTGTGGAAAAACTTGGGAGTACCATACTCATATTCTAGTGTTGCTGGCATGAGAAATGTTATCAGTTAATATATGTAACAAGTTTCCTCCCTTAACTAAAAAAAAAAAAAAAAAAAAAAAACAGGCTCCATGACTAATGAGCAAGGTGGCAGGGCAGCAACACCAAGCCTAAGAGGAAAGTGCAAGATCCTCCTCCCACCCACTCAGAAAGCGTTCACCAAGCGGCAGAACCACAGGAGACAGTCACTGAATGAAGGCCCAGGTCTAAGGCTGTGCCTCCAGAGAGATGACTGAGGGTTCCTGGGAAGGGCAGAAGCAGCATGCAGGCTGGCAGGAGGGTCAGACAGTGGTTCAAGAGTCAAGTACAGTACATGTAAGGCTGGCCACAGTGGCTGGGGAGAACCATTAGCTAACAGTTAACTATCATAGACGTTTCCTTTCGAAAGCATGAAAGATGGATTAGCAAAAGCAGGTAAGGCCTGTAAGGGGTCATGGCAGTGATCTGCTCTACACCGAACTAGTGGAGGCAGTAGCAGAGGATATGGGAACAGAATATACAACACAAAGGAGGAGGGCTGGATTTGGAAACTGTGTGTGTGTTTGTGTGTGTGCACGTATGCACGCACATGCCTGTGTGTAGCTGGGGATGCAACCCAGGGCTTGTATGTGCTAGGCAAGCACTCTACCATTGAGGTGTACCCTGAACCCTGGAGACACTTTAAATAGCAGGGTATGGAAAAGGAACAGAGAAGTAGATTCCAAGAAGAAACAAGATTCAAAATTGTGACACTTGTGTCTGAGTGACTGGTAGAAAGATGGGTCTAGTGACACAAGAAAGGATGCCATAAAGGAATCTGTTTTCAGGAGGAACCTAAGACTTCCATCTGGAAGTGACTTTGGAAGACATCTCCTATCAACATGGATACAGACTTCAGTATACAGAGAAGATTTTAGGATAAAGAAGCCACAAGAGCGCCTAGCAAAGAAAGTAGTAGGAAGCAGAAAACCAGTGGTTCAGGGCAGAGATGGAATGGGATGGAGCAGGAATGAACAGAAATCAGGAAGACAAAGGTCCTGGCAGTGACACAGAAGGTAAGTCCACGGGAAGCAGTCAGGCTGGGGCGGCTGAGTGGTCCTCAATGACCCTCTGGGGCCACCATCCCGAAGATCAGCTATCTGAGTAGTGAAATGGAACCGCTGGAGTAGAAGGGACCTGGGAAATCATACAGAGGCCCAGACATCTCATTCTGAACACAAGGATACCCAAGTCCAGAAAGTTTTATGCCAAAGTTACAGAGCTGGCCAAGTAGAGAAGCTAGGAATGAACGCTGTGGTCCTCCCTATAACTATTGCTATATTTGTTAATCTGGTTCTTTATGTTTTTCCAACACACTTTCTATACAGATGATCTGAGATCAAGTAATTATCTTTTGTTATAATCAACAGTGGAGTCAGACCAACATGTTCAATAGAACCTGCATAAAAATCAAGGAGTAGGGAAACCCTACATAGAGCCCAATTTTCCAGTTCCTAGGGTAGAGCTCTCCTCCCTTGGGCAGGCTGTGTGTTCCCAGCATCCTCCCTGCTCATTACCGAAGTCCTGGATGCCCAACAGGAGCAGCTCCAGCAGCGGAGACAGTGACACAGGGATGAGAGACAAACTGGGAGCAGGGCTCCTAAAAGTGACCTGGCCAGGGCTGCAGCCCAGCTCAGCTTCTCCCAATGTCATGTGTAGAGAAAGGCTCAGGCCCCAGCCCAGGCACTACTGGGAGGCATGGAACCTCAGGAGGTGGACTTGTGAGAGGTCTTCCAGCCCCTGGATGTGTGCCTTGAGGGGACAGTGGGACCCCAGCTCCTTTCCCTGTAACTCTTTCCATCTCTTTCACATCCTGGTCCTGCGGTGAGCATACTCGCTGCCCAAAAGCAATGAGCTAAACAATCCCGAGCAAAAGCTGCAAAACTGTGAGCCCAATGAAACTTTTCTCTTCATAAGTTGATCATCTCAGGTATTTGTTAGAATATCAGACAGCTGACTACCAGTCAGCACAGCCAACCAGCCATCTAGAGAATATAATGTAAAATCCAACGACCCACAGTGGTCACACAGATGGGTCCTGGCCTGCCCAGCTGGCCTTGGCAGCAGCAGGATCTCCAGCCCTACCCCAGCAGCAGGAGTGCTGCCACCTGCCCCTGGGTCTTGACTGCCCAAAGTTGCCCCTCCACTGGCAGAAGGAAACATACTCCAATGTTTTCCAAAGTATAATGAGCAATATCCTAAATAGAGTTCTTCCGCGAGTTATTTTTGGGTCACATTACATAAAGTCCAAATCATCTCCGGCGCCTCCAGTGTAGGGGCAAGTCCTGACACCTTGCTGCACAGGAAGCAGGAGGTTCACGCTGCGCCTGCCAGCCACCTGCTCACTTCTCATGGGTGCTCTGCAGGATTTCACCACAATTTACATCCGCTGGACAAATCCTATGCATGTCTACTTTCTGCTGCTGATCTGAGCTGGCATCTCTGGGAGGTGAGAGGCACAGAAGACCTTGGGGGCAAACAAGTTTAACCCAGCAGAGCAGGCAATGAACTGGCTGAGGGTGTGGCTCCATCACTTATCTGAAGTCAGCTGGGGAGGGAACAGCAGTCAGCTCCAACAAAAGGCACTTGGGGCCAGCACTGGAACAAAATATGCTCAGGAAATGTGTAAAACACAAGTTGTTAGATGAGCTGCTCCATACAGCTGCTGAACTCTGACTCAGTCCCGAAATCCTTGCAAAAGAAATAAATCTGATGGGTCTTATTCACAAAGCAGAAATGTGAATAAAAGTAACATCGCAACTGATCAGGGACTTCAACCACACCCACAAACTCAGAGGAATAGACTGCATCTATGGGTGATGGAGATGAGAATGGAGAGGGGGCCACCTGCCAGGTTTGCGGCTCAACCTCCCATTGTGACCCAAATTAGGGAGGAGGTTTTCCAACAGGGAGACATGAATCCAAATGCAGAGGGGGTAGAAAAAGAGCGAGGAAGGATCATCTGCCAAGTGTCCATTCTGCTAGGAAAAGAGCACTGCGCTAGAGCTTTGTGTACACCATCTCATTTTCTCCTCATAACAATCCAACAAGGTGAGCAATGCCCACATCTTACCACCAATGAAACAGCAATTCTGAAAAATCACTTAACACACCCCAGGTCATACCGTCAATAAGTGGAAGAGCGGCTTTGTGAGGTAGTAGTGTTAATATGTGGACATCTGGATTTGAAAACTGAAGTCCTTACTTAATTAATGTTGGGATTTATTTCATTCAATTGATAAATATTTATAGAGAAGTTGATATATATAAGGTACTACTGCTCTAGATACTGGAGACAAAATAGTGAGTAAAGTTTCTGCCTTTAAGAAGTTTAATCCAGGGCTGGGGGAGCAGTTCAGTGGTAGGGTACACGGTGAGCATACATGAGGCCCTGGGTTCCACCGCCAGCACCAAAAACAAAAACAAAATTTAAATTCTAGTGTGTTAGCCCTTCAGAGTCTAATTATTTCTAATTTAGGATCACCGAGAGGAACAAAGGATCAGTGACCTAAAGAATTTAATATCCACTACCCACAGGAGAGCTGTACTGCATTAGCACTTCAGAGCTCACCTGTCTTGCTTATTCTGATTTTCATATTACACACACACACACACACACACAGCTGCTTAGATAATGTCAAAGCTCCCATACAAGCCAATGGTAAATGGATTCAAAATGCACCCAAACCTAAAGAATCTGTAGTGAGTGGAGGCATGATTAGTTCCAGTAGAAAAATCACTAGAAGTGAAACATGATAAGCAGTAGACAGTTCTGTGGACTCGAGCCAATACTTTAAAGAACTTTTTAGCTAGGCATGATGGCGCACACCTGTAATCCCAGCACTTTGGAGGCTGACCAGGAAGAGCAGATTTGAGTGCAGCTTGGGCAATTCAGTGACTTAGCGAGACCCTGTCTGAAAATACAAAAGGGCTGGGAATGTAATTCAGCATGAAGGCCATGGGTTCAATCCCCAGTGCCACAACACAAAAACAACAAAAGCCTATAAATTCTAACAAAAGTTGACCATGAAGAAAAAAAGAATATTCCCCATCTGTGGTGGATTGACAACTGGTGGGCAACTTGTAACACCCAGCTGAACTGAGTCAGCGTGGTGCCTGGTGTGGAGGGCCCACCTGAGGACGGTTGCCAACAACATAAAAAGGAGAACTGGAGAGGAAGAGGTGGTGCTGTCGGTTCTCCTTGAGGAGCTTGTCACGCTGGCTTTCCTGATAGGAACTTGGCTGTTCTCGCTGTCGGAGGAGCTCGGGACCTCACTGTTGCTGAGGATGGCTGTGGTGACTTTCGGGGGAGCTCTGGTTCTTACTCTGAGTGTCGCTTCCTGGCTCCGGGGTAGATCCCTCAGTCTGCTGGCACAGATCCTTCATCCCGCTGGTGCAGACTTTCTAGCTTCCACTGCTGACCTTTGAGCCTTCCCAGTGCAGATTCATGAAATACACTTGCATGAGACATTGTTGTGGGCCCTAGGCCTTCAGCTGGACTCATGAGGGCATGGTCATGGGCTCTAGGTCTTCAGCTGGACTCATACAGGACACTGCTGTAGGATCCAGGCCATCAGCTGGATTCTTTGGGTCTTTAGTGTGTGGACAGATTTCCTGCACTTTTTGTATATGACTCTTTGGGTGACTATTACAAAATAACTCTATAAATTATGTGTCCTGTATTGTATTGTTTCCCTTGCAAACCCTGACTACAACACCATCCTACCTGCTTTCAATTCAACAGTAAACAAATTAGTAATTTGGCCACCGAAGGTAAAAGATACAACAAAGTAAACATCTGAGGAAAAAGTGTGGGAGGAGCCTTATGGCAAGGTGCCAAGAACACGGGGATTCCTGACCTCTGCACCAAGGGCTGCAGTAGTTGGGGGCCCTTCTGGCAGGTCCTGTGGAGAACTCCACACAAGGAAGGTAACGCTGGGGTAATGGCACTTTGCCGTCCAAGTGAACTCCACCGAAAAGGAAGAGATGAGTTACAGAGAGAGAGGGGTGTTTTGTGTGTCAGACTGTTTGGCTCCTAGCCTTAAACACGTCATTTTGTGACTCTTCCCCTCATCTCCTTTTCACCTCCCTCCATCCAGTGCACCAGGCCAAGAGCTGGAGAACACAGCTTTACACGTGTGACAGATGTGAACTACTGGTGAAGAAGTTAAGGGAAGTATCTAAGTTCGTCCACTCTTAACTTTTCAAAATATTTGACCATTTGACAAAAAAAGGTTTGAACAAATGAAAGTTACACAGAGCTTCAAAAGGCTGAGGCGGAGAGGTATGAAAATGGTATCATACATCAAACCTGGGGCAAATACTCAAAGATAAACTCTGGGTAACTCTGACCCTTAGATCCTAAACTATCAACTTACACCAACATCTCTAGAAATTATAAAAAAGCCCTGAGCAGGGCTTAGTGGCACCTATGGAGTCCACTTCCCTAGGCTCAGGCTGCTGATGACCTTCACGCCTCATCCTCCTGCAGTCAGCCCCAGGGCCCAGGAGATGCTCCGCTATAAGGCAACCCGTTCTCCCAAAGCCATGTGGCCTTCTCAGGGTGCCACAGACACCCTCCTCTGAGGACGCTGGTGTGACCAAAGGGTTAAACAAGGGCAGTTTTTTCCTGTGCCTGAAGCGGGCAACACAGAGTGGAAAAATTCACTGCCAAGGGATGGAATTCATGCAAATGACAACCACCTCCATCACCGGCCTTTCCAGGAAAGCGGGGAGCAGAGCTCTGAATGGGAAAGGAAATCTGTTACTCTCCATGATTTCATCCGGAAGGAAGGGAGAGCTATTTGAGTCCAGAGTCAGCCTGACTAGTCCCTCACTGACCTCCCCACTCCCCGGGGCCCTCCATGCCCTTCCACCCTCTGTAAAGACCACAGGATGGGGGCAGCTCCCCTTTGAGCTCCGCAGGGATTCACAAGGTCCCACACGGTTTCCCTGAGGGCACAACTGCCTCCCAGGGCTGGGGCTTACCAATGTCACTCAGCAGGGTGAGAATGGCTCCTTCCCGCAGGCCGCAGCAGTTCTCAAACTGGTTCAGGTACTGCCAAGAGTTGCAAAGAAAATCAGCGTGAGTGGTCACAAGCCACCAATCAACCCTCCAGTGCGCACCACCTGCTGAGCCCACCTGAGTGTGAGCACTGGGCCCTGAGCTTTGGGGACCTGATTCTGCAGAGCTCTGGGCAGCAGGCCTGGCTGAGACTGGTACAAGCAGTGGAGGCAGAGGCAGTGCCCCGGGGCCCTCCCATGTTCACAGCGCGGGTCCTGGCAGGGGGTGTCTGACTCACTCCGAGGTGAGGAATTTTCAAGCCTCACCTGCCTCCACAAGTCAGAAGGAGAAGGCCAGGGTCTAAGCTCGGCTGCAACTGTCGGCTCCGGAGAGTCCCGCAGCCACCCAGACCGCTTCCCCGACACGGCTTGCCACGTGGTAGTGACAAGGCAGGAGCATTCGGCACGCACCTGCTGTGAGCCCACACATTCTCTGCATGGACCAGCATGGCGAGGCTCAGCTGCACCATCACACATCTCCCTGTGCCCTCAGAGCTAAGTGTGCTGGACTCCCCAGAGCAGGGACGAGGAAACAGACCAGAGGAGTCCGATGTCTGCAGCACACATGGGATTAGAGGCAGGGCCGGAAGTGGAAGCCAAGACCTCCCGACCCATATCCAACACTTCGCCCTTGGCCTGCTGGGCTGCTCCATTTGCTGAGGGGCTCAGCATGCTGCTGCAAGTTGGCCTCCAATAGAGACAGCAGAAAAAGTAACTTCCCAACTGAGGCTCAGGGTCGTGGGTTAATATTTACATTCCTCAACATTTAAGGGACTATTTACCTATGCAGCACTCTTTTTGGGTTTTTTAAGACTAAGTCTTGCAATGTTGCTAGGCTGGCCTGGAACTCCTGGGTACAAGCCATCCTCCCTCCCGACAGACTTAACTCTTTAAGTCAGTTCTGACCTTGGCATTTTCTTATGTGCTGGCCAAGAGTGTCCCTGTGCCATGAGTACAGATTTTGAGTGTTTTAGAGGAGGGAGACAGGCTGCCTCATTTGGGGAGCAGAGGGCACATGGCTCACAGCGCCCACCCTGGCAATGAGCCTCAAGGTCAGGCCCCTAGGGTGCCCCCTCCTCAAGCCTCCCGCAGATTTGCCTGCAGCCCACACCAGGTGTCATCATCGTCGTCCTTGGCTCACTGGCTCTTTGCTGCCTAGCAGCAGGTCACCACACCATTACCCCATGGCTTTATCTCCACACAACCGCAGCCTGTGACAGATGAGCGCCACAAGGACAGGAAAGTACAGAAAGAACTGTCAAGTTCTCCATTTCTCACTGGTTATCAGTGCCACTCCTGGGTCATGCCGACGACTGTGTTCACATCCTGCCTGCTACACCCTTCCGGGGACGTGCCCACCACCCACAGACTGACCCTCGTGGAGATTTCCCTTTTACAAGATAAGAGTAGAGAGAAAAGCACACAGTGTGCCTGGAAACTGCCACATCCAGACGGAACAAAAGCCTGGGCACCTGCCACCCCAACCCTCGCAGGTCACAGACCCTCTGGAAGGAGGAGCTAAGAGCAGCTGTGCTAAGAGCAGATTAAAAAGAAAATCAAAACATTCCCTTTCCTACTGTTCTACTGCATCAGCCAACGTCACAGACCCCCAGCTCTGCTGAGCTCCGTGAGGCCCAGCCATCAGCCACACTCCTGGGCCCTGCCGCCTGTCCGTAATGTCAGAATCCTATCGTGTACCAACACCACCAGCTGTTAAAGGCCTCAACTGTGCTGCTGTGTGAAAGCAGCTTGTGGAGAACATCTGGGAGGTGGCACATGGAACGGTCCCTGAGGTCACCCTCTGGCCTCTCAGACAGAGGAGGTGCTATGAGGCGGGAGAAGGCAGAGCTCCAAGTGAGTCAGGGGTGGGTCTGAACCGCAGCCTGGTTCCTGGATGACTAAGCCGGCTCCCTTCCTGCTACGCTGTGCCCTGCTGTCACACCTGGAGAAAGCCCTTCCTCGTGAGGACAGAGCGAGGCTGACCCCGAAAGCCCAAGGTAGCCCTGACAGCCAAAGGAGAAGTTTGTGTTGGAATTCGCCCAGCCTCTCTCATGGCTCAGCTCGGATGATGGGTTTTTCCCCGTCATTTTAGTGATCACGGTGCAGGATGTACAGAGTCCTTCCCTGGCTTCCGCGTCAAGGCATCTGATTCACAGGCACACGCAGCACCCCAAAGCGGGCACGGAGGAGGGGGTGTGAGAAGGAAAAGCCTGCTTAAGTCACTGTGGTTCCCTGAGCTGCTGGTGACATCGGTGAAAAGATCCCCTCTCCTCCATTCCCGGTATGCTAGCCCTGCCCAGATGGGCTGAGCACCCTGCCACCCCAAAACCTTACCTTCCGGAGGTCTCCTCCTTGGCAGTACTCCATGGCCAGCAGGGGCAAGTCATTGGGCGCCAAGTTCTGCATCCCCTCGGGGACATCCCGGGCAGCCACCACATTGGGGTGGTTCAGCCTGGGAAGGATGAGAAACCAATGAGGGCAGAACCTGGGCTTTAGCACGAACCTGCTCCTCCTCCATGTCCCAGCCAAGCTCACCTTCTCACCGAGGCCTGGGACAAGAAGGGCCCTGGAGGACACAGCCAGATGACTGACTTCCCTTCGCGCCTAGGACAGCAGCAGCCACCTGCTCTACTTCCAGCACCCTGAACTCAAGTACCCTGGCACCGCACCTGTGTCACCTAATGGTCTTTAGAGTGCCCATCTCAAGTCCTCACCGTTCTGCAAAACTGTTTCTAAAAGCAGAGAAAACAGAGGGACTTCAAAGCTCATGCCGCTCGGGGGGACACTGTGTGCGTGCGCGCCCACCCTTCAGACGAGGCCAGCAGAGGGAGCAGCTGCTTGCTGTCTCACAGGCTGGAAGCCGGGAAGACAGCATCCACCTGGCAAGCGACAGACCTGTCTCTACTCTATTAGCAATGGATACTAGCAGGAGGCTGACAGCAGAGCCACGTACCACTCCAGAACTGGAAATACAGGGGAAGGACTGTTTTGGTGATGAAGGAAAATTCACCACAATGACTATGTATTTCTGAGATGGGGCCTTGCTATGTTGCCTAGGACTGGCCTTGTATTCCTGGGCTCAAGTGATCCTCCACCTCAGCTTCCCAAGTAGCTGGGACTACAGGTGGGTGTCACTACACTTAGATATAATAACTAGTTTAAATTATTTACTAAAAGAAATAAACATGACTAAGACCCAGTGACATCTTTAATGTCACTCTGTCAGGAGTCTCCAGAAGGGGAAAGCCATCTGTCATGGCTTCAATCTAAAATATCCCCCAAAATTCTCATGTGCTCAGAGGTGGGGACTGGCCAGAAGGGGCAGGTCACCAGGGGTATGACCTGGAAGGGTATATTTTTGTCCCTGGCTCCTCCGTCTGCTATGCTGCCATGTCTTCCCTCCATGCCATTTCTGCCTTGCAGTTGGCTTACCATGGACTGAACCCACTGAAACTGTGAGCCAAAATAAACCTCTCCTTTAAGTTGTGGGCATCAAGTATTTTGTCCCAGTGAGGGGAAAGCTAACACAATGTATCTGCACAGCCTGGCTGGGGTCCCAATGGTATAGATCTCACTTCAATGTCCCCAGGCTGCTGTAGTGGCTCTGGCAGCTCTGTGCCCAGGCCTCACCTTCTCATGATCTGGATCTCCAGGCACCAGCGCTCCCGGTTTCGTGGGCTGAGCTCCTGCCGGCACTGCTTGATGGCAATCTGTTCACCTGTTTCCTGTAGGAAGAGGACCGGCAGAATGAACTGAGCATGTGATCACCTCTTGTGGCTGGGAGGGCTCACAGGTCTCCCTGAGAGCCCCGGGGTACTAATCTCTGGAATCTGGAGTACCCCACCACATGCCCCTCAGCCTGCCCTTCTGCTCAGTTTCTACCCACCTAGAGTCTACAAAGCCTGCTCTGTCCCTGCCTCCTCCGTGAAACCTCTGCTGACCATGCCTGCCTATGGAGGTTTCTATTTCTCTCACTGAGCCCTACCTCACTCTGTATTATGTTAAACCATATGACACTGCTAATATTTGGCCCCTTTTTTTTTTCCAGTACTAGGGATTTAATCCAGGGTCTTCACACTGAGCTGCATTGCCAGCCCAATTTTTTTATTTTTTATTTTGACACAGAGTCTTACTAAATCACTAGGTTGTCCAGGCTGGGCTCAAACTTGAGATCCTCCTGTGTCAGCCTCCCATAGTGCTGGGATTACAGGCATGCAATACCATGCCTGGCTGGCCATGAACTGGCCATTTTGACCTATAAAAATGGCACTTCTACATAGCTCAACCTAATGTCACATTGAGCATCTTCAGTGTTTCATGTAAGAGTTTTGCCTCTAGAGAGAATACAAGCTAGCAGAGTAGGTAGGATGCAGGCCAGCTCAGATTCCAACTCTGTCTTCTACTGGCTACATGACCTTGGCAAACCACGTGGTCTGACTCACTGTCTTCCCCATAAAAAGGTAACAATGACAGCCATCTGCCAGGCTGCCATGGAGATGAGCACTGGCAGTGTCCAGCCCTTAGCACATGTTCGATGAGCACATGGGGACTCCCATGTCACAATGCAGGTATCCTGCCCTTAGAATCCTTTGGAGCCTGGCTCCACCTGCCACTCTCCCACGGCTCAGGCCTGTGATACTGCATCCAGATCAGACCTTCTGTCCCAGTCATGCAGCACAGGACTTTGCCTCCTCCGTGTTCCTAGAAGAGGTGGTTCCTTCACTGCACACATACTAGTTAGTTCTTCTCTATGGGGCGACAGGTTTCCTTTCTCCTTTCTTTCTGAAATTATAGACATGTCCATCTCCATGGGCTTTGGCCTCTACACAAGGAAGTAGCACATCCTCCACTGTCGTTTCTTTTTTTTTTTTTTTTTTTTTTTTTGTGGGTACTGGGGGGTCGACCTCAGGACCTCGCGCCTCAGCAGGCGCCCGTGCCGCTGAGCGATATCACCGGCCCCTTTTTTGTATGTGGGTTCCGGGAGTCGAACTCGGGCCCTCGCGCTTGCAAGGCAGGCGCTTAAACCGCTGAGCCATCTCACCGGCCCCACTGTCGTTTCTTGAAGGACGAGAAGGGAATCAACTTTTCTATGACTAATTAGCTGAGTAACTGGTTCCTGAGGATTAATGCCTCTCTCTCTGTTGGTGCACTAAGAAGCCAAAGGGGCCCTGGGGCAGGTGGGGGACTGAGGCTGTGTGCTGGTGTCAACACAACGAGTGGCTCTCGCTCAAGCACTTCAGCCATCACCACTAAGCCCCTGCCCTCTCCTTAGGCCCAGGGGCTCCTCCAGGATGGCTGAGGGACAGCAGTGCCCCTAGCCACAGCTGATACCAGCACCACTAAGCAAGCTGACCCATGTTATCATCCCTGGAGCCCTGCATGAAGCGTAGATCTGGGGATGTGCCACAGCCAACTGGATGGCAAGGTAACTACCAAAATTCTACAGATTTCACACTTTATGATACACTCACCTTCACACAGTTGTCTGTGCCCATCTGCAAAAGGCAAACAACTGCACCTTCAAAATCAGCTACATTTGACATGGATAATACTGTTGGCCCCTTCGGAAGATGCCCTGTCAGACCACTTCCCAGGTTTCTCATTTCATGAAAACGTGGGACTTAAAAAGACATGCAGAGGATGGGCAAGAGCTCATACTGCACACAGCTACAGCAGTCAAAGTGCACCACAGTCTCATGTTAACACACTGGCCACAACCCCTCCAGGACCAAGGCCACCCCGTGAGCCAAGGAACAAGGGCAATCTCCAAACACAAGCAGAAGTTGTCTAGTGAGGCCACTGCCTTCCCAATCAATAAACCAACCCTAAACGCACATTCAACAACTCAGAGCTTTGGAAGTAAGGCAGGAGCATCTTTTGACCATGACAGCTTCAATGCCAGAAAGGATATACTTACAGAACCTCTAAAACTCTCAGAAGCTGCTTTTATTGAAGCTCAGTATTGCTTTAAGCTTTCCAAGATGCAACTACTACACATGCCTACTCTTAATGGCTTTATAATGATGTTAATTCACGCAACATACAATTAACCCATTGAAAAATACAATTCAGTGGTTTGGGGGATATTCAGAGTTGCAACCAAAACCACAACCAGTATTGAGCATGTTCACCACCCTGCAAAGAAGCCCCTCCCCATTAGCAGTCACCTCATTTTCCCACGCTCTTCTAGCCCTCTGCAGCGCTAATCGATGGGTCTGCCTGTTCTGGATGCTTCGTGTACACAGTCACAGAGTATGTGGGCTTTTGAGACTGGCTTTTCTCACACAGCACAATGTTTCAAAGGTCCATTCATGCCGCAGTCACATGTCCACTTCTGTGACATCCACAGGCTCCAGGGCACAGCCTACAGCAGCGAGTGTGACTAACCAGGTCTCCCTAGGGATTATCTTCCTCCTTTCTTAGGACCTTGATCTCTGGCCTGCAACTGAGTCAACTGGTACAGCTGTACAACTGACCCTGGGCGGAAATCCGCCTCATGCTTTTCCAGAGTTAGAGAGCACTTCATGGGAATACCACCAGTCAACGCACAGGCTGCACCCAGCCCTGGACATCGGCAGCTCTCCCCATGCTGCTGTCTGTTTCCAAAGTAACTGGAATGTGGTTTCTGGTTTCTCTTCCCATTAGGGTTCAGACTCCCCTCCCTTCTCCTTTCTCCTCTCCTCCCCTCTCTTCTTATTTATTTATTTATTTGAGACAGGGTCTTACTATATAGTCCAGTCCGGCCTTGAATTTGCAATCCTCCTGCCTCAGCCTCCCAAGTGCTGGGATGACAGGTGTGCACCACCATGCCCAGTACACACTCCAATATTTTACCCAATTCTATGGTAGCTTCATGAACAGCAGCTCTCACTAATGCTGTTTGGTATCCTTGGAATGTGCATCCCCAACAAAACTCTCGTTGAAAATCAACCGCTATTATAACAGCAGTAAAAGATGGGACCTCTGAAAAGCGGTGACAAGGCCACAGGCAGCCATTGGTGAGGCTAAGGCCACCACACAAGGCAAATCTGGTCTCCACTGCCTCACTGCCAGGAGATGACACAGGAAGCAGACCTGGGCCAGATGCCAGTGCCTTTGTCTGAGCCTTCCCGGCCTCCAGGACTTCAAGAAATGGATTTCTGTTCATTACAAAACTTTGGTCCCTTGGCCAGTGAGATGGCTCAGCGGTGTAAGCGCCTGCCTGGCAAGCGCGAGGGCCCGAGTTTGACTCCCAGAACCCACATATGAAAAAGGGGCCGGTGGTATCACTCAGTGGCACAGGCGCCTGCTGGCACGCGAAGTCCTGAGGTCAACCCCCGGTACCCACACAAAAAAAAAAACAAAAACCTTCGGTCCCATGAATTCTGTTACAGCAGCACAAAACAGACTAACAGACACTGTGACTGACACTGGCTGCCAGGCAATGGGATCTCCAGAGAAGCTCGAACTGTGGAAAGCAGAGTTCTGCAGGTGAGGGCTGCAGGGCCAGGCCACCAAGCCAGGTGACAGCGTGAGCATCCCTTCCTCGGACAGGGCCTCCAAGACAGTGCCACAAGCAATGGATGAGCTCAGCAGAAGAAATGGACTCACGATGTGCTACCTTGGGACTCTGAGGTTCTAAATCAAGACAATGGAAATCTGTATTTACCTAACTTCAACACACAGTGCGTTAGTCTTCTGTTGCTGCTACCATAGATCACCACAACCCCAGTGGCTTAAACAACACAACCTCGGGCTGGTGAGATAGCTCAGTGGTGTAAGCGCCTGCCTGGCAAGCGCAAGGGCCCGAGTTCAACTCCCCAAACCCACATACAAAAAAGGGGCCGGTGATATCGCTCAGCGGCACGGGCACAGCAAGGTCCTGAGGTCGACTTCCAGTACCCACACACACACAAAAATAAATAAATAAAAATAAAAGCACATTTAAAAAACAAAAACAAAAACAAGAACACAACCTCATCCTTAAGCCGAAGCCTGACATGGGAGCACAGGGCCTTGCTTTCTGGAGGCGGCAGGGGAGAATCTGCTTCCTTGCCTTCTGCAACTAAGAGGCTGCCCATGTGCCAGTGCTCACGGCCCTCGACCTAGTCTCACGTCCAGAAATAGCCAGTCCAGTCCTTCTCATCTTGTCACTCTGATACTGCCTCTCCTGACCCCCCTTCCACTTCTAAGGACCCTGTCACTGCACAGGTCCACTGGACAATCAGGACGATCTCTCTCTAAGACCAGGTCATCAGTAACTTGAGTCTGCAACCTCGATTCCCGCTTGCCAAGCAGCCTCTCATTTTCACAGGTTCAAGGAGTCCCCAGATTAGGACACGGAAATCTTTCGGGGGAGCCATTACTCTGTCTACCACAAATAATAGTACGTCTCCTTCGTAACACATGACAGATAATCAGACTCAAAAGGTGGGCATAAGCGATTTAGGGAATCTGTCAGGCTATATACTGGGTAATTGTAGTCTTTCGCCCAACACAAATACTGGACCTAACACACAGCTGTCACTGGTCCCATCCAGAAGCCAGGAGTAGATTTTTGTATAGAAAACTGATACTGAAGACTGATGATTTGATACTGGCCTTATACTTCAAACTCGAACTAAAAAGAATAAATCTAGCAATATGAACACTGAACAAGACTTAGAACAACTGAGCAGGGACCAAGACTGACTTGCAACCTGTGAGGCACTCAGCATGGTCTTACAGCTGCAGGAGAACCCTGATTTCCTACACCTAGGGATGGCTGAGATAGAGACGCACAAACTTTCCTCTACTCAGTGGCCCACATCTGCCTCTCAAAATACTCTAGCACATTCCCCTTCTTCCATGAATAATATTTCATTTGAGACAGAATGACTTTCTCTTACTAAAAATATACCTGCTCCTGAAAGCAAAATTCAACTGACAGGTACATAAATAGCCTCGGAATACTGGTTACAAACCCTGGGGAGTTTGTTCATCATCAGCAGAGAACTCAAACAGCAGTGGATGACTTTCTTCCTTTCGTCCAGAACCCCCAGGAAGTCTTAGCTCAGTGCTAAGACTGGTGCTACCTCAGTGTCTGGCTTTCTAGTAAGTGAACTGCTCTAGTGGGACCAGATTTAAAATTGGTTTGTATTTTGGGAAAACAGGGAAGGGAGACAACAGCATTAATCTATAGGAGTGTAGCTGATTTTGAAGGTCCTGACATTTGTAATTCTTTGCTTTTTAGAGAAGAAAACATAACACTTGCATATAAGTGTGCGTGTTTTATAAGGTGTACAAAAGGCAGGGAGTGAGGGGACACACACCTCAGACTTCACGTAGCTCCCAAGAGGTGCTTCAGCAGAGGTGACCAGAACGCAGTGTGCCTGGGAAGCAAAGGGCTGGCCCAGCCCCTGAAGTTAACTTCTTAATGGGCCAGAGAAACACGCAGGAGGCTAAGAGCTCCACCTAAACCCTTACCCCAAAAATTCTGTTCCGCACAACCATCCACACAGGCCACAGTGGTATAAGCAGCAATCAGCAATAACCTCCTCGTTCCTTCTCAGACTCTGACCCCCTGGATGAGTGTTTAAGAAAGAAGGTGCAAAGCGGGGCCCCGAGAGATTTGGGGATGGGGCCCACCTGGGAAGGCTGGCTGCAGCTTCCTCCCTTTTTTTTTTTGTGGGTACCGGGGGTCGACCTCAGGACCTCGCATGCCAGCAGGCGCCTGTGCCGCTGAGCGATATCACCAGCCCTTTTTTCATATGCGGGTACCGGGAGTCGAACTCAGGACCTTGCGCTTGCCAGGCAGGCGCTTATGCCGCTGAGCCATCTCACCAGCCCTTCCTCCCTTTCTTGACACGTGATGAAGACACTCTTCCCCTCAGCACTGACCAGTCCTTCTAAGAGGACCACAACTTCAACCCTCCTCCCTATTATGCAGGCACCCAGTGGGCCCAGAGGCCTTCGATCTCACTTACAGGAGCCAGGAGCATGGCTCCGAGAGAAAGGTGTGACTCCCTCCTCCTTTGCCTGGCAAATGTGTGGTGTGCAGGACATTACTTACTTAGGCTTTGCACTCAGCCCTAACGGAAATGACTCTACCCTTTCGATGACGCCAATTAAAATGAAATGTGGCCTCTGACCCATAGTGAGCCTTGGATGAACTACAGCACTATCACTTCCTTTTTCTGGTCCAATGTAAAGTGGCTCTTACCCACTTGACTTGTCTTCTCTTTTTCCTGTCTGGTTATCTGAAGTCTACCTCCCTTCAAGATCCTGCTGAAGTCCCATTTTGCCTCTCAGCATTCAAAGGTGAGACTATGGACGAGCACCTGGAATACCAGGCACTCCACCCTCTCTGTAGGAGATAACCAGTTATCGCTGCCATACGATTTAGTGCTTACATCTAGACTTACTCAATATATTCCCATGCATTCATTCCGTCACCTCAGTTAGAAGGTAAGTACGTGAAGGACAGTCTTCTCTTTTTTCTGCTGTACCCCAAACAAAGCTTGGGCTCATGCCCAATAAAATATTAGTAAACCAGGGTGGTAGTGCAAGCCTGTAGTCCCAGCACTCTGGGGGGCTGAGGTAGGCAGATTACAAGTTTGGATCCAGCCTGGGCAACTTAGCAACTTAGGCCCCATCTCAAAATAAAAAGTAAAAAAGGGTGGGGAATATGGCTTAATGTGAAGAGGTGCAATCTCCAAGTCTGATAGGTGGATGAGATCTGAACATTAAAACATGCAGATAAGCAAAAGTGCGCTTATATCCAGGAAAAGTCAGTACTACTTCGTAGCAAGGACAACTGACAACACCTTGCCTTGTAACAGCAGGTGCATTCATTACCTCCTCCAACTTCGGCGTGACCCCAGGCCCCAGGCAGCACTTCCTGGCCACTAGCAAGTGCACGAGACAGATACCTCCAAGGCATCCTGGGAGGTCTCCAGACGCTTCCAGAGAGGAGCTGCCCCATGTCTGGCTGGTCGTATTGGGGATCCAGATTGGAGAGGATCATTATCTTAGGACCTTATAATGCATGTGGGAAACTGTGACCCAAAGTCAAGAATGTGGCAAGTGGCAGAATGGGGATCTGAACCAAGGTCCGTATGGTGGTGAGCCACCCCCCACTCCTAAAAGTTGCTGCAGGATGGGATTACTGCAGTTATCTCCTTTCTTCCTCTTTCATATATAACAAGAACTTACTGAAAACACCAGCTTGGCTATGTCAAGGAATAGTTTGTGCTAAGGCTTGAGCTGGGGATAAGGGTTTATAGACTGAGGAGGGATTGTCATGGCCCACACAGTGGAGAATCAGGGAAACCAGGGAAAATGGGGCTGCGGTAGGTTGTTATGCCACTCTTCCTCACTGGAAAATACAGGTAGTACTCTTATCCAAACTGCTTGGGCCAAGTATTTCAGATTTTGGATTTTTTTCAGGTTTTGGGATATTTGCATATGCATAATGAAGTATCTCGGAACAGGATCCAGGTCTAAGCACTCAATTCTTTTTTGTTTCACAACCCCTTACACACATAGCCTGATGGTAGTTTTATACATATTTACAGTGCACCTGCATTCTGACTGTGACGTGTCAGGAGGACAGGTGTGGAACAGTCCACTTGGGGCGCTATGAGGTGCTCAAGCTGTTCCGGATTCCGGAGCATTTCTGGATTAAGAATGTACAACCTGTACTCACTCTAGAGTTCTCTGTTTAACAAGGAAGACTTTTGCATCTTGCCTTCCAAAGGGTTTTTCTGTCAGTACTTCAAAATGGTTTAGAATGACTGCAGAGAACAGTACCTACAAAACACTGGGAATGTTCTGGGGGTAGCCCTAACCTTAGTCCCCCAGCTGGAGAAGTCACAGGGGGGAATTTGGGATTTGAAAAGATGCAAGTTCCAATTCCAGCTTCTTTATTTACTAGCCTCACATTCCATAACCTCCCTGTGCCTCAGTTTCTTCAGTTATAAAATGGGAACAGACAATACTTCCTTTGAGAATTATTGTGAAAACTGGAAATAAAGCACGTAAGAGATGCATCTTTCCAGCAACAGCTTAGCAGTGTGCATGCCTAGCATGCATGAGGCTCTGAGTTTGATTCCCAGCAGTGGACAATAAAACCATGTAAGATACTTAGCCCAATGCTGGTATAGAGTAGGTTCTCAATAAATGATGAGAGTCAGGCCTCACTTTTCTGACTGAGAATAACAATGCTTAGGCTCTCCCAAGTAATTTCTCCTGTGAGAACTACAAATAATCTCTCCCTTGCAGATGAGATAAAGTACAAGGTGTATGTGTGTTAAGCACGCACTTATGTGTTTGCATATGCACTTACTCCTGACCAGAGTTAGGTAACCAATACCTTCATTGCATCCAAGAGGCTCTGCACAGACGCTGCGCCTTCTGCTCAGCTTCTGATCTTGGATGCTGACTAAAGGCTTCCCAAACTGAGGAACAACCCACGGCCAAGTGCAGGAGGGCCAGAGTGTCCTGGACTGAGCAGGTTCATCCGCAAGCACCACTAAGTACCTGTCCACCTTCCACGCCTCCCTTCCCTCCCCTTCCTCAGCTCCTAGCCCAGGCCTGTGCATTTTACCTGAAAATATCTCTAAGTCTACCCACTTCTCCCCATCTCCAGGACTACTCCCACAGCTTCATAACTGTCTCTCCACATTACTGGGCAGCGCCAGTCATGCCCAGGGGCAGCCCTGAGAGCCGACTGTTAAATAGTTTAGCAAGAACAGGAGGTTCAACTGCTGGCAGCCTGGAATCGGCGCTGGTGAGAATAAGTTACTGTGGAAGTGGTCAGCACTGAAAATCAGGGCAGTTTTTTAGAAGCTGGCAAAAATTTTGCAATGCCACACCCAATGCCCGGGCCCCTTCTAATCTGTCCCTGCAGTAAGAACGAACCTGCCTTCAATACCTTCATGCCTCCGCCATCCCCCTGCCTCTAGACCAGAGGAAAACCTCCCCAGCTTACACTGCCAACAACTCCCCGCAGGGTGACTCTCACCTTCTATCTTGAGCCACCTGGTTCCCCTGGTCCCCTAGAGTCCCACCAGCCCTTCAATCCTGCCCACTTGCAGTACCACTTTCTTGGGGACGCCTCTCCACCCCAGGATAAGATCTCATTGCACCAGGTCCTCTCCTCGGTCACACTTATAAGTGGCAGTGCCCTTTTATAATTAGTGGATTAATGGTTTTTTTTCTTCTTCAAAATACAGTTGATAAATACTTATGGATGAACTGTGTGATTCTGTGCACGTAACACATATATAAAATCTCTGCCATAGAGGAATCAAAGAAACCCAAGGCCCAGTGCAGCCCTGGCTCACAGGAACCGAGACAACTGACGGGACGCTCCTGCTTACACACAGCTAACGAGGCAGTGGCCAAGAGACACCAGACGGGCCGAGACGAGGAGCTCAACAGAAGTCCGCGTAGCTGAGGGAGGGATGGTCTACAGAGGGACTGCGAGGAGGCGACCCAGGTCCTGGAGGAGTGGGCAGAATTTATCAAACACATCAAGGAGAGGGAGGCCTGTCCATTCCAACACCCAAGAGAAAGGCAATGCTGGGTAGAGGCAGGGTGCAGACAGGCTATGGATGGGCCTCAAACTGTAGCAGAAAATGCCCCCCCCAGCCAGTATACTTCAGTTTGTTAGTTACCCAGGTAATAGTTCCTGCTTCAGATCAAGTTGCTCCTGTCTCTTAGAAATGGCTGTCACTGCGATGCATAGCTGGTCACTATAATGCACACTGTATAAACCAATCCCCAACTGACGAGCCATTCTGCCTCTGTACTTCCTGCTTGCTTATCTCATATAAGCCCTAGACCACCAGAGATCAGAGCCTGACATTTTGGGAGTGATCCCGATCAGTGCCAGTTGACATTAAATAAATCTACCTCCAAATCCTGGGTGAGGTTTCAGTGTTTCTGCTTGCGTTGCAAAATGACAGGAGTCCAGTTTTTGGCTTTTCAAAAGTAAAGAACAGGGGAGGAAAAAAGATGGCGGATGAGTAAGAAGCACGCAGCGAAACTCTCTAAAAGTTGCCATTGGACTACCGGAATATAGTGACCGGGAGAGCGCAGGAGGGGAGGAGATGCCTCCCCGGGACCCAGAAAAGTTCTGAAGCGCAGCTTGGGACCCCGGGCACCAGTGAAGGGTACTTTTCAACAAAAAAGGAGCAGACCGCGCGCGCACCTTCTACCATCCCAGGAATCACAGCACGACAGAAGCTCAAAGCTGCGGACACACGGTGACAGCTGGCGCCCAGGGAGCCCCCACGGAGGATCGCGAGACAGCCGCGGAGCAGGGGAGCAACGGAGAACGGCGCTGGCCAGCGGTGAGTGTCTCTCAGCCACAGCTGTCCCGCGCCAGAGAGCGACTGGCTGGGCGCCATTGTGGGGGGTGCGGCGAAAATCAGAGCAGCAGGAAAACAGCGCTGGGAACTCGCGCTCCGGACAGGGCAGCGCGGCGCCTCTCAGACCCGCGGACGTGCGCTGAGGGCCGCGGGTGAACGAGACTGGTCTCTCAGCCACACCTGTCCCGCGCCAGAGAGCGACTGGCCCGGCGCCATTGTGGGGGGCGTGGCGAAAATCAGAGCGGCGGGAAAGCAGTGCGCTGACAGCGGCGGGGGAAGGAGACCGGTCTCCGCCTGAAAGACCACGCTCTGCTCACCGCCCCACCAAAGGGCCGCTCTTGGCTCGCTGGGCCGGACCTGCACGGAACAGGACTCTGTCATCACACGGTGCCTGCCTACAGCAGAGTCAACACCTGGAACTGATTCTCTTTATTTTTTTTATTTTTACTTTTATTTTTATTATTTTACTTTTTTTATATATATATATATTTTTCTCTCTCATTAGTTTTTTGTTCTGGTGAAGGGTTTTTATTTATTTATTTATTTATTTTTCTTTTGTGGGGTTTTATTTTTGTTTTGTCTGTTTGCTTTGTTGTTTTTGTCTACATTTTTGTTTCTGTTTGTCTATTTGCTCTTTCCTTCATTATTCTCTCTGGTTTTTATATGAGTGTAAACAGCGCCTCTAACCTCTTTGTGATTGTGGTTGTGATCTGTTCTTCCTTTTATCCTTTCCTTCTCTTTTTCCCACCAGTCCTCTGCACCAGTGTCCCAATGTTAGTGGGATCCCTCTTGGTCCTCTAACCTTACATCTAATTCCTTCCGCTTCTCCCAATACTCTATTTCCTCCTTAACTCATTTTAACTTTAAACTCCTGAGGGGAAAAATTGACACACTAAGGACTTGTATACTGCATATAATTTTTCTGGTGTGTTTTAGATTTTGTTATATAACCGCAACTCTACTTTATACAGCTAAAAGTGGTAAATGACTGGTTAGCTCAGTCTGTCATTTTCTAGGCTGTGTTTGATGCTTCAGTTACCATTATAACCAAATGTGAAATAATTGTTCTAAACAGCTTTCCTTCCTGATATTTCATGATTGATATTGACTAAGGGACACAGAAAATACAGTGACACAGTACCAAAGATTCAAGGACTGGGCCAAACAGGTAGCAACTTCTCACATCCAATGAATTGAAGAGGTAGCATCTGGCAGAAAGCTCAAAACCCAAAAGCAAGCTCCACTTGGAAGATACTGCAGAGAAGTAGTCATCTTCTAAAGATCTTGAACACTAGCAATAAAGTAACCTATCATAGGTAATTTATGAACATCACCCCAGGAATTAAATTAAATTGAAAGAAAAAATGAGACGACACTTAAACAAGATGCAACCCCACACATCCAATTCACCAAAGGCAAACCTAGGGGGCAACGAGGTGGGACAATCCGAAAGCCACCCACCTGGCCTATCTCAAGGGGTAACAACAAAACAACTGAATGAGGCTCTGGAAAAAATTACAACAGAAATAATTTCACAGATAACTGCAGAGATAATGTCCACAATGAAGACCATGCTTAAGGACACTATAGCTGATACAGACAAAAAAATAGATGAGCTTAAGAAAACTATAGAAACCATGAATGCTCAGCATAGGAAAGAAATGGAATCCATAAGGCAGATACAAGCAGATATCCAAGACAACAAAAATTCCATTGAAAGTATTTATAGCAGATTAAGCCAATGTGAGGACAGGATCTCAGATATAGAAGACAGGCTTGCAATTAGTGATCATGAAAAGAAAGAATTCTTAAAAACAGCAAGGGACCATGAAAAATCAATTCAGCAGCTGCTAGATGACTCAAAGATAAACAACTTAAGAATAATTGGAATAAATGAAAAAGCAGGAGATAGCATCAATGACATTAAAACCTTGTTCAAAGACATTATTACGGAGAACTTCCCTGGAAGAGAAAAAGAATTTGACCCCAACATAAAGGAAGCTTTTAGAACACCAACTAGACATGACCAAAAAAAAACTTCAGCCAGACATATCATAGTCAAGATCCCAGAAATTCAACAGAAGGGCAGAATCTTAAAAGCTGTTAGGGACAAGAGACAAATCACCTATAAAGGAAAACCCGTCAGAATCACAGCTGACTTTTCAGCACAAACCCTCAAGTCAAGAAGAGCTTGGAATGACGTATTTCAAGCTCTAAAGGAAAATAATTTTCAACCCAGATTGATGTACCCTCAAAACTATCTTTCAAAATTGATGGAGAAATAAAATACTTCCATGACAAAGAACATCTGAGAAAATTTATGTCCACCAAACCAGCACTCCAAAATGTTCTGAAGGACATTCTAGAAAGAGATAGGAACCCCAACAGAAGGGATCCACCAGGCAGGGCAGATAATTAAATAGCGGGAAAGGGGAAAAACAAACAAAGAGTGGGAACCAACAACAGGAAAATATCATGACAAGTATAAGTCAATACATATCAGTTTTAACCATCAATGTTAACGGTCTCAATTCACCAACCAAAAGGCACAGACTGGCAAAATGGATCAAGAAGCAAGATCCAACAATATGCTGTATACAAGAAACACATTTAATTCAGAAAGAAATTCATAGACTGAAAGTCAAAGGATGGAAAACAATACTCCATGCCACAGGAACCCAGAAAAAAGCAGGGGTAGCTATTCTTTTTGCAGACAAAGTGAATTTCAAGCCAAGAATGATTCAGACAGATAAAGACAGTCATTACATCCTTGTAAAGGGAACAATCCAAGAGGAAGAGATAACGATCATAAATATATATGCGTCAAATACCAATGCACCCAACTATATAAAACAAGTACTAAAGGACATGAAAAATCAAATAAGCACTAATATAATTATATTGGGAGATCTCAATACTCCACTGTCACAAAAAGACAGATCAACTAGACAGAAAATCAATAATATAATAGAACTGAACTAAACTTTTGAACAAATGGACTTAGTAGATGTCTACAGAGTGTTCCACCCCACAACATCAGAATACACATTCTTCTCAGCTACACATGGGACGTTCTCCAAAATAGACCACATACTAGCTCATAAAACCTGCTTAAGTAAATGCAAAGGAATTGAAATTATCCCATGCATATTATCAGACCATAGTGCAATGAAATTGGAAATCAATGGCAAAAGAAATCACAAAAACTCCCTAAACACATGGAAATTAAACAGCACCCTCCTGAACAACCAATGGGTCACAGATAAAATTAAAGAAGAAATTAGACAATTTCTACAACTGAATGATAATGACAGTACAACATACCGGAACTTATGGGATACAATGAAAGCAGTCCTAAGAGGGAAATTTATAGCATTAAATACTTATATTAGGAAAATAAAGCAAGCGCAAATAAACAACTTAATGGTGAACCTCGAACTTCTAGAAAAAGAAGAGCAGGTTAAGCCAAAAGCCCGTACAAGGGAGGAAATTATAAAGATCAGAGCAGAAATTAATGTATTGGAGACTAAAAAAACAATACAAAGAATCAATGAAGCAAAAAGTTGGTTCTTTGAGAGAATAAATAAGATTGACAAATCCTTATCCAACCTTATTAAAAAAAGAAAAGAAAAGACTCAAATCCATGCAATTGAAAATGAAAAGGGTGATACCACAACGGACCCTGCAGAAATCCAGAAGATCATCTATACCTATTTTAAAAATCTATATTCTACTAAGATGGAAAATACAGAAGAAATGGACAGATTCCTAGATTAGTATGAATTACCAAAGCTGAATCAAGAAGATTTAAAAATCCTAAATAAGGGCCAGTGAGATGGCTCAGCGGTTTAAGCGCCTGCCTTGCAAGCGCGAGGGCCCGAGTTCGACTCCCGGAACACACATACAAAAAAGGGGCCGGTGATATCGCTCAGCGGCACGGGTGCCTGCTGGCGCGCGAGGTCCTGAGGTCGACCCCCCGGTACCCACAAAAAAAAAAAAAAAAAAAAAAATCCTAAATAAACCAATATCACCCAATGAAATTGAAGATGTAATTAAAAACCTCCCAACAAAGAAAAGCCCAGGCCTTGATGGATTCACTGCCAAATTCTACAAGAAATTTAGAGAAGACCTAACACCACTACTTCTCAAACTTTTTAATGAAATTGAAAGGGAAGCAATAATCCCAAATTCATTCCTGGAAGCAAGCATTACCCTGATACCAAAACCAGAGAAGGACCCAACTAAGAAAGAGAACTACAGGCCAATCTCCCTAATGAACATAGATGCAAAAATCCTTAACAAGATACTGGCAAACAGAATCCAACAAATCATCAAGAAGATTATACACCATGACCAAGTTGGATTCATCCCTGGGATGCAGGGATGGTTCAACATACATAAATCAATAAATGTAATACACCATATCAACAGAACCAAAGACAAAAATCACATGATCATCTCAATAGATGCAGAAAAAGCTTTTGACAAAGTCCAGCACCTTTTCATGATAAAAACCCTACAGAAAATTGGAATAGAGGGTCTTTATCTCAACCTGGTAAAAGCTATCTATGACAAACCAACAGCCAATATTATACTAAATGGCCAAAAACTGAAAGCCTTCCCTCTAAAATCAGGAACAAGACAAGGACGTCCACTGTCCCCACTCTTGTTCAACATAGTTCTGGAAACTTGAGCCAGAGCAATTAGACAAGAGAAAGAAATAAAGGGAATAATGATTGGAAAGGAAGAAGTTAAATTATCATTATTTGCAGATGACATGATACTCTACACAGAAGACCCCAAAAACTCCACTAAAAAACTGCTAGATTTAATAAGCAAATTCAGTAGTGTAGCTGGATACAAAGTCAATACTCAAAAGTCAATAGCCTTCCTGTACACAAATAACAAACTTACTGAAAGAGAAATTAGGGAAACAATACCTTTCACAATAACATCCAAAAAAATGAAATACCTAGGAATCAACCTCAAAAAGGATGTAAAAGACCTATACACTGAAAACTACAGTACTCTGAAAAAGGAGATTGAAGAGGATATCAGAAAATGGAAAGATATCCCTTGCTCCTGGATAGGAAGAACCAATATAGTGAAAATGGCCATACTTCCAAAATTGTTATACAGATTTAATGCAATTCCAATCAAAATTCCAACAGCGTATCTCATAGAATTAGAGAAAACAATCCTAAAATTCATTTGGAATCAGAAGAGACCTAGAATAGCAAAGGCAATTCTGGGCAACAAAGGCAAGGCAGGGGGCATCACAATCCCCGACTTGAAATTATACTATAAAGCTACTGTGATAAAAACAGTGTGGTACTGGCAAAAAAAACAGACCTGAAGATCAATGGAACAGATTAGAAGACGCTGAAACAACCCCAGACATACTAAGCCACCTTATCTTTGACAAAGGTGCCAAACACATTCGCTGGAAGAAAGATAGCCTCTTTAATAAATGGTGCTGGAAAGACTGGCTCTACACATGCCGAAGATTAAAACTAGACCCATATCTTTCACCATGCACTAAACTAAATTCAAAATGGATCAGAGATCTAAATATTAAAACAGAAACATTAAATCTGCTGGAAGGTAGGATAGGTAAAACCCTTGAAGACATTGGTGTAGGCAAAGACTTTATGAATAAAAACTCAACCGCATGGGAACTATCTCAAAGAATCAATAACTGGGATCTCATCTTATTAAAAAGCTTTTGCACAGCAAGAGAAACCACCAACAGAGTGAAAAGGACAACCTACAACGTGGGAAAAAATGTTTGCCAGCTGTTCCTCAGACAAAGGATTACTATCGAGAACATATAAAGAACTCAAAAAAATCAGACCTCCCAAATTTAAAGACCCACTCCAAAAATGGGCATCTGAGATGAATACACATTTCTCAGATGGAGAAATACTAATGGCAAATAAATATACAAAAAAATGTGCAACGTCACTAATCATTCGAGAGATGCAAATTAAAACAACACTGAGATACCATCTCACCCCAGAAAGAATGGCTACTATAAAGAAATCAACTAATAACAAATGCTGGAGGGGCTGTGGGGAAAAAGGAACCCTTCTTCACTGTTGGTGGGAGTGTCGACTGGTACAGCCACTATGGAAGTCTGTGTGGAGATTCCTCAAAAAACTAGGGTTGGAGGTCCCATTTGACCCAGCTATTCCCCTTCTGGGTATCTTCCCAGAAGAATTAAAAACATCGTACCACAGTGATATATGTGCACCCATGTTTATAGCAGCACAATTTGTAATAGCCAGATCTTGGAAACAACCCAAATGCCCATCAACTGAGGAATGGATAAGAAAGATGTGGTATTTTTATACAATGGAGTACTATTCAGCCATAAAGAAGGATAAACTGGAGACTTTTATAGGTAAATGGATGCAACTCGAGAAAATACTCATAAGTGAAATAAACCGATGCACATGTGTAAGCATCGTATTGTCTCTCTAGTATGAGAAACTGAAAGAGTAAATAAGATCCAAAATGTACAATAGACACGGTGAATCAAAAAGAAATTGGTCAATAGGAAAGAGAGACTGGAATAGGGAAAAGAAAGAAGGGAAAGGGAAAATAAAATTGTATATATATATATAAGATGGTTAAGATAGATACACTACCAATTTTACTTAGTTCATTGAAGAGTAAGGTTTGAGCCAATAATGTTTGGACAATTGAATGCTAATGTCTGGTATCCTGAATAACTAACTTAAAGATAATAATACGTAATGCATTGACCATTGTTACCTTCATATTATGTTGTTTTGAAAATTTGTTCTTTTTTTGATTTGTTTTGTTTTTTCTTCTCTTTAAAATAAAAAAAATTAATTAATTAATTAAAAAAAAAGTAAAGAACAAATTAAAGCTTCAGAAAAGGAGAAAGAAGTGGGAAGCAGTAATTCTAGGACTAATCTGCACACACACATACACGTCCCTACCTATAAAGCCAAACATAAATTCTATCTGCCAATCTCTTTTCAAGCCCAGAGGCCACTCTGAGCTAGAGATGGAAGGCACGGGGCACATGTGGACACAATCTTTTTGAAGGAAACCAGAATGTCTCCAGCTAAGATGACTTTCAGAACCACAAAGCACTAGGTTTATGTGGGGCCACAGATGCAGCTGGCCCTTCTGTCTTAATGCTGGCCCTGGCTATCCTCTGACCAGGACAAACTTGAGGCAGTTAGGCTCCTAAGGACTTCTCAACCACAGGGTGTACTGAAATCCCAGTTTCCAAGTTGGGTGTGTGAACGTTACCACCCATGGAGCCATATGCAACCATCCAGCTCCGGTCCCCACACTCCTCCAGGGGTCCAAGCATGCACTTGGAGCTGACAGTCTCAAGCACAGCCCCAGGTACCTTCCAAAGAAAAGACACAGGAGGCAGCTGGAACGCCCATCTTTATGGTCATCTCTGCTGCTCCCAGGTGATGACCAGCCGCCCCTCAGGCCACAAAAGCTCCTTTAGCCCTTGACTAAAACCAGTGCTTCCTTCAAGGATTTGAATTGGTGGATCCAAATTTCACATCAGGAACTTAATTTCTGCTGTTTGATGACTGAGGGTTTCCTAGAGCAATAGTCTCCAAATTGGGTATGTGTATCACCCCAAGCTGGAATCCAAAATAAAATAAAAGTAAGCTTCCATGTGGCACTCTCCCCCAATCATTCATCATGGGCCATTCGCCACACCTGGTACTCGAGGTACCCAGAGGAAAGGAGGCGTCCCATAGCAGGAGGGTGCACATGGCCCAAGGAGTTGCCACAGGTTACTTGCCCTACATAGGTGGGATTATAAGTCAGATCGTGCAATTTTGGGAAAATAACTTGTATAATGAACTAGTGTTTTAAAGAGATTCCTGCAGAGAATTTCAGACTCTCTAATGCCTGTATAAACCAAATACAGAAGAACTGACAGCTCTAATGTGAGAAAGTCACATCAGACACAGAAGGACCAAACACAGGAAGGTTCTAATCAGGTCCAAAAAAAACTTGATCCAAATCACTCAAAATTATAGAAATTATCTACAATGTGAATTTTTACCCCCCTTCCCACTACAGTACTGGGGATTGAACCCCAGGCCTTCTCACTAAACTACATCCCGTCTTTTTTGGTTTTTTGAGACAAGGTGTAGCTAAGTTGCCTAGGCTGGGCTCCAGCTTGGGAACCTCCTGCCTTCTGAATAGCTGGAATTACAGCCATGTATGTATGAACACTGTCTGGTATGTACACACAGCCATCCATTATCTTTAAAAATAAATCATTCTCACTTACATGAGGATCTGTGTATTTTGTGCTATACAGTAGTACAAGTAATACTGGGAGGGATTGTAATTAGCAGGCATTTAAAATATTTTAAGTAAATAAATTTAAAAGTGTAAAATATTTCGTTATCCTAAGTTTTTCTCTTTGTAGGCTTTATAACATGTATCAGTACACAATGTATTCATGCATGATCTTTTTTGAGATAGGGTCTCGCTGTGTAGTTCAGACTGGCTTTGAGTTCACTATGTACCCCAGGCTGGTCTTGAACTCACAGTTCCTCCTGCCTCAGCCTCCCAAGTGCTGGGATGACAGGTGTGTGCCACCACACCCAGCTGGTGCATGACCTTCTGATGTAAGCAAAAATCTATGATCTAAAATATGTAACTGGGGCAGAGAGCTTCATTTTTTTTTACTATTTCGGCGCCATACTTCGAAAAGCTTTGAGTCAGCTTAGCAAGCCTGAGGTCCCCTCCCAGTTCCCCTTCTGAAGCCCTAGCCCGCCATCCACTGAGAGCGCAGGGCCGAGGCCACCCGGGGCCTGACTCGCGCCGCCTGCCCTCAGCGCCTACCTGGTTGTGCCAGCGGATGACGTTTCCAAAGCCCCCTGTCCCCAGCCGTTCTTTCATTTCCCAGGACCCGCATGTCTGCGTTGGCAGGGAAGGTGACCAGCTCATGCTGACGCCTGCTAACTCTGCAAGCAAGGTGGGGGGGGGGGGTAAGAAAAACAACCGGAGCCCGGCAGGCGGCCTGGGAACCGCTGCTCCCCACGAGGCAGCAGACCCTGGGCCAGCTCGCCTCCGGGAAGGTGCGGGTCGGGGCGCTGGCCGGCCTGGGGCGAACTCCGCCCCCCCGCGGCCGTGGGCAGTCGCCCCGGAAGGGGCCCCGGCTCGCCGCCCACGGCCACGCGTGTCCGCAGCGTGCAGGTGTCCCCGCTGCCCACGGCCCCTCCAAGACAGACCCGCGCCCGGAGCCCCGACTTCAGCGCCCCTAGCTCTCGGGCGCCGCCAGGCGGGAGGGCGCGGGCCGCGGCGGGACTCACCGTCGCCGGGGGCGAGGGCCGGGCGGGGCGGGCGGCGGCAGCCCGGACCCTCAGAGCGGCGCGCAGGCCCCGGCCTCCTCCTGGGCGCTTCCGGGTCTGACGTCACGGACACGTGACCCGCCCTTAAAGGGGCCGCCCGGGGCGCCGGCATTCGCGGTTCCGCCCCGGCCGGCGGCCCTGCATGGGGGTGGCGGCCGGAGACGGTCTCGCCGAGGAGGAAGACGGCCCTAGAGTGGGTCCGCGGGCGTGAGGACCCCGGCCCGCGAGGCGGGACGCGGCGCGGGGATTTCCTGCTGCCGGAGCTCACCCCACGCCCCGTGCGGAATTCCCCGTGCGGGGTGGGGGGCGTGGCGGGGGTGTGACGGGGCGTGGCGGCAGCGCGGGGGCGCTCCGGGACCGGGAGTGGAAGCCGGAGGAGGCCGGGAGTGGAAGCCGGAGGAGGCCCGGAGCGAGCAGGAGTGTCCTCCGCCTGGCGAATGCGAGCGGACTCGGGCGACCCTGGGGCAGCCGGGACCGCTGGATGGCAGAACGACGACCACAGACAGGCTCTGCGAGAGCAGGACCACAGGCGCGGCGTCCACAGGCGCGGGGTCCACAGGCGCGGCGTCCACGCACTGGGTTCACAGGCATGGGGTCCACAGGCGCCGCGTCCGCAGGTCCACAGGCACGGAATCCAGAGGCGCAGCGTCCGCAGGCGCGGAGTCCAGGGGCATGGAGCTGGAAGACCCAGCTGAAGAGTAGCCAGAGACTTCATCTTTTGTGCGGTGGAGAGTTTGATACAAACAACATGTGCTATTCTTATGGTTGCCTACAAATAATAAGTGCTAACCCTGTGGTGATAAAAATATATTTTTCTTTATGGTACAAATACATTTTTTAGAAGACATTTTTATAAGTTTCTTAAAAAGATTCACTAGGTAAGTTTTTCTGGCACACAGGCGGTGTGGTTACAAGTTGTGGCACAGGCACACCGGTCGTATGGCTATCACAAGCTAGTTTAGACTCAGAAAGTAAGTTTAGAACCGTGCAGGCACATAAGATGGCTTCTCCTGCTCACCAGAACTGCGTGAGGCCGGTTGGCCACCGTCAGGGAAGATCAGTAAGAGCCTGCTCCTCAGAAGTGACAGCACCCACGCCCAAAAAGAAAAGACAGAAATACAGTAAAGTCAGGCTACACTGGAGTCTCAGCTCCAGCACCGCGGGAAGTCTGCAGACAGCCCGGAGGCGCACATGCTTCTCCTGGACCGCTGCAAATAGCAAGGGCCTTCCTGCTGCGTTTCCCGGGTGTGGGTGTGTGTGTGTGTGTGTGTGTGTGTGTGTGTAAAACGTATTAAAAGAAACCAAGAGATTATAAAACTTGGCGTTTGTGAAGTGCTTACTTTGTGCCAGGCATTATCCTAAACTCTCTTTAGATTTCTCCAGTCCTCAGGACAAGCCTACAAATTGAACACCAGCACACCATCGTTATTATTACCTCCATTTTTCCAGTGAGAAGACTGGTGAAGAGAAAGGGCAAGCCTTTATCCCTCAGTCACAGAGCTACTAACTGGATGAACTGAATTTCAAACCCAGGCAGCTGGTTCCCAGGCCCATCTTCTTACTATCTGGTTGGAAGTACCATGCTGAGCAGTTCACAAGGAGACAAACTTTAATTTTTGAATCCAAATCCTTAATTTTTGAATCCAGATTATGGGCTGCCTGTATGTTAGGACTGGTTACTTAACCAATCCAAACATCCATTTCCTCTTCGTAAAATGTAGGCACTATTAGGTTGAATTGCATGAAGTTGTCATTTATTTTAGAAATCAAAGACAGTCAAAACATCAGTAAGGAAGATTAGCAGTTTCACCTGGGTGGAACTAACAGTAGCAGGACAGGAAGGTGCATAAGTCAAAGGAGGCTAGCAGAGTTGTGAGGGGCAAGCCGGATGCTGGGAGGAGCACGGGGGACTGGAGTTAGCTCTGAGTGACGTGTGTCGAAAGCAGGTGCCAGTCCTATGTGTGCACCAGCATTGTTGGGAATTGAACCTGGGCTTTGCACACGCTAAGCACGTACTCTACCACTGAGCCACAGCCCTAACCCCTGCTTAGCATTTCTCGATCACTCTGTAGTTACAGCTAAATTAAAGCACACACTCGGCCTCAAAGCACAAGGAAACAGAAACAAGAGTCCATAGTCAGAAACCACGAGAATAGTGCTTGGCAGAGTTTAAGTACACTGTGTTTGTTTAATAAATTTTGAAATATTGAGTACCGTATGTGCTGAACACTGTAGAATCTGTTTCCTATTTGATGTCTTAAAAGGTTTTTCTTTAATCCTATCACCTCTGAAAATCACTGTTCTGAAAAACTTACCAAGATGTCCACCGGTATGCCAGAGGCTTACTCAACACTACTGTAATTTGAGCTTTCATTTCGTTCAGCTCAAAACAACTTGGTTTTCAACTGAATATAAATCTCTCTGATAAGATTGTGTATTAATAGGCTTTTTTAAAAAAATTAATGACTGCCCAGGAAGGGGCCTCTGGATTTTATCATATTGCAACCAGGATATTTATCATTTTAAGCCCTTTCCCACCAGATAAGACCATATCCAGATCTCTGCTGCATCTGGTCTCTGTCCTATTCCGGAGATGTGAGCAGACTGTTGACAGATATTTTTCAGATGCTCTAAAAAAAAGTGTTCATTGTTCTTTGTGGCTGACTGTGCTACTAGGATGCGACCTTCAGGTAATCAAGAAATACTGAGCATCTAAGCTCTAAGCATCACCGACCCCGGGCATCCAAGCAACATCAGTCACATCAGAGGCACTTAGAATCTTACGGGGAGACCGTGGAGCAGGAGAGACAAGGCCCAGGCAATGTCAATTGGGTACTAATTTGCTCTGTTGCAGAGACAGTACAGCACCATGATAAGGATGCAGTGTCTAAGCATCATTAATTTTAAAATGAAATCTTGTTCCTAGAGGAAGTCAGAGATAACTATCCTCTTTCTCAGTCTTGAAGGTCATCAGTTGATTAAATCTGCTGTCTCCCCTAATAGGAGCCAGGCAAAGCAGCACTAGCTTCTCTTTGTGAGGAAGGGACCGTTTCCTGCACCCATGCCAAAGATAGGAAGTAAGCAGGACAGGACACTCCATTCCCACCACCCAGAGTCAGCTGTGGTCCCATGATTTCAGCAACTCTTTCATTACCCTTCCAAGAATGTTTTATCCTAGCCCTGCAGAGAGAGGACTCTGCAAGTCAGGTCTTGCTCCTTCAACAAATGTTCCTCCACCAGGAAAGTTGGAAGAACTCGTTTAGTTGGAGAGCATGAAGAAATCTGCCTTTCTTTCAGGGAAGTTGGTGAGAGAAGGTGTGGACTGGTGGAGTCTGATGGTGACAGTGAGCCTCGGCCCAGCCCTTGTAAGCTCAGCGCATAGCCGTGCAGAGAGGAAGGAAAGGGCGGCCAGCTTCTAAGGAGGTGCTCAGTCAATGGTGAAACTTCAAGAGGAATCAGGTCTGATAGGCCATCAGCCCTCGAACAGGATCAAATACTGAAAGCCGAGGATTCGGCCGTGAATCACCCTCCCTGAAGGAATGATAGCTTGGGAGAGGAAGGCACTTGAGAAGCTCCCTTCACTTTTTCTTTTTTTTTTTTGTGGGCACCCGGGGGTCGACCTCAGGACCTCGCACGCCAGCAGGCGCCCATGCCGCTGAGCGATATCACCGGCCCTTTTTTCATATGTGGGTTCCAGGAGTCGAACTCAGGACCTCGCGCTTGCCAGGCAGGCACTTATGCCGCTGAGCTATCTCACTAGCCCGCTCCCTTCACCTTTACACGTTTTTATTCCAGTAATTCAACTCAAAAAGGAAGAAATCACGAAAGGACAACTGCCTACCCCTTAGCGGGGGGAGGAGGCATATATGTTTATACTGCCTGGCAGGTGTGTTCCTTAGCTTAGCTCAGTTCTGAGCACCTGCTTTTGCTCCCTGGGAGCAAAGATTCTGTGCATTGCTGCATCTCTAGTGCTAAGTGCATCGTGAGTGTTCAATTACATTTTTACTGGGTGAATGATGGAATTGGCCAATGCAAAGCTTGGTGGTTCTGCATTCTAGCTTTTGGCTATATGTGATCTCTTGAGGTCGAGAGACATGGATTCCAACCCAGAATCTGCCTTTTTTGACTTTGTGAACTCAAGCAGTTTACTGAATCTCACTGGACCTCAGGTTTATGTTTTGTAAAATGGGGGCTAATAAAACCTACTTATGGTTATATAGTTTAAATGTGTATCACAGACCCAGATGTTTATTAAGCCCTCTTTGAATAGTAATTATTAATGCTGTTATTTTATTATTTGTGTGTGTGTGTGTGTGGTGCTGGGGCACTAAGGATTGAACCCAGAGCTTTGTGCACAAAGCACTCTGTCACTGAGCTACACTGCCAGCTCTGAAGGAACCTGTAATCAGCTGAGATCCCCATCCTTTGGGATTGAAGCAAAATGTGCTCAGGTATCCCTCCCTTCCCTTTAAGTACAAGTTCTCTGACTTCTACCTTTCCTACTTCTCTAGGACTTTGAAGTCCCAGATGGGGTGGCTGATGTGGGGAGAAGAGTGGTATGATTTTTACTCACCTCCAACTCAGACTTCCTACTTTTCCTAAATTCTTAACTGCCCTTTCTAAATGGATCCTCCTCCCTGCCACAACTGGTTTATTTTGTCATCACTTTGTTCTGATGGTTCATAGCACTTATCCTTAATTTTAATACTGTGTTTGTTCTTTGTTTGTTGCCCACCTCCCCCAATACTGTCAGCTGCCTGCTGCATATTTTGTGCCCAACTGCGTAAGCATTGCTTCGTGCTGCCTCCCACAATAGCAACAACATTCATTGCTGCATAGTAAGTGCCTTCTATGGTTTGGATAAGTGTCCCCCAAAGACTCACGGGTTAAAGACCTAGTCCCCAGTCTACAGCCCTATTGGAGGCTGTGGGATCTCTAAGAGCTGGGCCAAGTGAGAGGTCTTCCAGTCACCAGGGTATGTCCTTGAAGGGACCCCAGCTTTTTCCTGTCTTTTTGCTTCCTGGCTGGCATGAAGTGAGCAGCTCTGCTCCACCAAGACTCCCTTGTATGTGAGCTGCCTCACCACGGGCCCAGGACACCAGGGCCAAGGACCATGGACTGGCACCTCTGAAACTATGAGCCAAAGCTATCACTTTTTGTAAAAGTTGTTTATCGCAAGTATTTGGTCACAGTGACGCAAAGCTTAAAAAATGCTCAAATTACTTATGGAACAATTTGATGAGTTTATGGATTATTTTGCTATCTAAAATTGGTGGATCCTGCCCTTTCTTCCAGAGGTAGAAGTCAGTCCTTTCCTGTGATTTCAGCTAATGATTGTTCACAGGAGAACTTGGTGTTTAACAGACTTGAGCAACATCGTGATGAGGTGGGAAGATTGATATCACAGTGCCACAAGCCATCAGAAATTAAATATCGGACAACTTCTCTTCAAAGGTCCACAAGCACTTCTGCAGCTCCTGTCCAGCCCTCCCATCTTCTCCTCCCTCCTCAGGCCACATGTGCTTTAACAAACAACCAGATCTCTCCCAGTTTCTCCTGCAGAGCAGCTGGCTCTCCTCAGCCCCCATGTGCATGCTTCCCTGAGGTCTAAGGTGGCAGCCCAGTGACCACACATTGGTTTGGAATGCCAGGCCTGCTCTCTGGGTGTCTTGTTCACCAGCCCATGGCTGACATCCTGCCTTCCCAGGGGAGAGGGAGCCCCGCCTCCTCAGGCAGACACCACTCACCCCAGACCATCTGGGTACTCTGTTAGCACCTTCCCTTTTTCGTGACCAAAGTCCTGGGCTAACCAAAGGGCCACCTCGCAGTGTCTGGTTCTTTTCTTTGTGGGCCCTAGCCACCACTCTGAAATAAAAAGGACCCCATAGTGTTTTGATTCGAATTGTGCCTCCCCTTAGAAGACAGCAACACTGACAGATTTCTTTCTGTTATTTTATTACTACGAACTGGCAATCTGAGGGAATTCACAGGGTTGGGTGTGTGGGTCAACAAGGTGGACAAAATAAGGCAGGACTTGGAGGAATAATTACTTTTTAAAAAATGAACATGTAAAAGATAAATTTATTTACTTATTTATTTAGTGGTACTGGGAACAGAACCTAGGGCCTCGCATAAGCTAGGCAAATATTCTTCCACTGAGCTACCTCCCTAGCCCTGTTCACTTTCTATTTTGAACAGAGTCTTGCTAATTTGCCCAGGAGGAAGAATAATTCTTAGGGGGAAAAAGGTATAGATCCCTACTCATTTTATTATCAGAGGGTATTTAAATACATAGACAATCTATTTCAACACACAAACAAAACCAGAAGTATAATTTATATACCATGAAATTTACCAATTTTAAGTGTACAATGTAATACTTTTTTGTTTGTTTTTGTAGTGCAAGTATTGAACCAAAGCTACCACTGAGCTACATCTCCAGCCCTTTTTATTTTTTATTATGAGACAGGGTCTCCCTAAGTTACCTAGGCTGGCCTCAAACTCTTGACCCTCCTGCCTCAGTCTCCTGAGTAGCTGGGATTACAGGTGTTCACCACTGCCCTGGCTATGTTAATGAGTGTGTGTGTGTGTGTGTGTGTGTGTGTGTGTGTGTGTGTGTGTGTGTTTACAACTGCATATAGCCTTGGAAGAGTCACAAGAATCACTCCAGAAGCTCCCCAGGCCTTGGCATCCTCCCTTACATTCTGAGCCCCAGTCCCTGGCAACCTGTGAATCTGTGGTCACTGTAGTTTTGTAGCTTGGCTTGTTTTAATTTGTCTTCTTAGCTACAATTTCTAGAGAAACATTAAGGTGTGGCCAGACTGCTGGGTTGGGCTGGATTTCTCATGCCATGGAGTCAGAGGCCAAAGATGACCAAATGGCTGACCCAGGCAGGAATGGCCCAGATCAGCAGCCCCAGAAGAATGCAGGGCTGATCTCCTGAGGTGGGAAGGACTGCTAGTCACTGAGACTGCAGAGCCTATGCCAAAAATCAGGGACTCAGAAGAAAGAGAGAGAGAGACAGAGAGACAGAGACAGAGAGAGAGCACCAGTGAAGATGGGAACCTCAGGTAAAGGCTGGGCAGTGGTGCAGCTCCACTATGAGCCCCAGATCCGTCCTGAGCTGAGGCTGGCTCCTCAGTGCTTCCCCTTATCAGTGCTTTCGGTCCCACCTGCCTGCCTGTCCCCACTTCTCCTTTCCGCAGGAGGTTATGGGTGACTCCCAGGCCTGCGGGAGACCAAAATATGGCACCCCAAATGACACTGTAGAAGACCAGCATATGTCACCTCAAAATATCCTCTTTGGCATAGGAATTATTTTGAGAAATAAGCAGCCTAAGAAGCTCTGAAAACAGAATTGAACTTCACCTTTTCATAAGAGAAATCGACATCTACAAAAATGATCTACATTTATGGGCATGTCTCCCTCTGTTCACCAGGAAGAGGACACAACAGAAAGTCACCAGATTATTAATGGTGAGGACACCAATGAGAACCCGTGTAACTAACCTGACCCTGTTACCACACTTTCCTAGGCGCCTCGGAACTGTCCGACCCAGACCGTCCATGTTTCAGTTGGAGATGGAACAGAAGCCTGAACTCTAAGCCTCCTCTCTAGATTTTACTCATTTCTCTGGGTATCTTCTACATATGCACAAGGCAGACATGCTATTAAACTTCCAGTATTTTTCTCTTTTTAATCTGTCTTTTGTTACAGGGGGTCCCACCCAGAGACACAGAAAGGATAGAAAAAAAATTATTTTTCTGTCCATACAGTTTTGATGACCCAGATGGAAAACTTGGGGCCCTCCCCCACTAGCTCTGGAACCTGCTGGTGGAACCTTGGGAAAACCAGAATAGGGCAAAAGGGTCCCCTGGGTCTCTGTCCTGTAGCACATGTCATGAAAAGCAGGTAAACATTTCTCTTTGTCACTTCTGCCCCAAATTCATATTGGCAGAAGAAAATATTTGTAAGAATTAGAAATTTTTTTTGTATTGTGCCTATGGTTAAGTTCAGTTTTAGGGTAACTATTGGTTATTCATCTTTTCACTTCTAGGAATAGCTATCGCTTTCTGTTTTGTCTACTTTTGTGTGCTAAAAGCTGGTCTTACATTTCTACCTGTCTGGGTGTCCAGGTTACCAGGCCTACCTGAACAGGCAGCCAACCATGAGGCTGATACACCCACGAGTAGGGCCAGACAGAAATGTGGTTCGTATCCTCATTTGCAACTAGTATTCTACCAGCTATTTCCAGAGCTCAGAGTTTTCTAAGACTTCCCATCTCTGGGCTGTCTTTGGGAGTCGCACTAGGGTTCTGGAGAGCTATATCTTTGGAAACTTCTTTGGAAGATCCCATAAAAGTTCCATAAAAGGCTAATTAATTCGAAGTCACCAGAGGCATATTACTTTTGGTCTTGACTCATGTGATACCCATTCCTCTGATGGAAGCATAAATTATTTAGAAAAGAGTTCAGTACTGCCCGGGATATTTACTATTCGTCCCAGCTGGACTCGATAATAAGATATTTGAAAGGGTGAAAACAGGCGCCTCCGCAGTCAGAGGCGAGCTGACCAGGTGTTCAGACTCTGACAGCAGCTGTTTTTAAAGGCGTCTCTGTTGTGTTTGACCCTGTTTCTCCCGAGAGGTTTCAGGCCTGACACCAGCTTCTCGAACCTCTGCTAACTCCATGCTTCCCGAACATTGTCCACCTCCTTACTGCTGGCATGATTCCCTGCGGTGCCCTGGGACCTCGCTGGCTTTTTCAGGACACTAAAATCTCTCCAAACTGCCTCCCCGAGTCCTCTGTTTCCCACCACTTCTGCCCCTCCTTCTTCTTTCGCCACCTTCCATCTTCCCTTCAGCTCTCGAGTTCTCGTTTTGCCCCGTTCAAGCCCCACTTCCTCCATGGTTCTGCCCACCCTGCCAGCCTTTATCCTTCTCTCTCCAGCCCCTCAACCCTTAAACATTGGGCACCCCTGTTCTCAACAGACTCAGGTCCCCCAGAAGAGACTACCTGAGTGTAAAAAGGCAAAAAGTAATTGGGGGCCGGTGAGATGGCTCAGCGGCCTAAGCGCCTGCCTTGCAAGCGCGAGGGCCCGAGTTCGACTCCCGGAACCCACATACGAAAAAGGGGCTGGTGATATCGCTCAGCGGCACGGGCGCCTGCTGGCACGCGAGGTCCTGAGGTCGACCCCCAGTACCCACAAAAAAAAATAATAATAATAATTGGAACAGGCTGGGTGTTTACCCGCACACGTGGCCTCTGGACGCATTGAGTCAGCATCTCCTCAGGCACCTGCCCAAAATTTAGTCTGCACCTTGCATAAGCTCAACCTCTGATCATGGGCAAATGTGCCCCAAAACTCTTTCTTGGAGAAAACATGCGTCCTTTCTCTGTACTTTGAGATGTCCTCTTTCTAGACTGCTTTCTTTCTTTTTTATCTATCCTGTTTTCTCTGGGATCTGAGGGGGTATCTCATCGCAAAGCAATTTTTCATCATAAGAGGGGAAAGGCTATTTGAAAAAAAAACCCAACTAATGATAATCTTAAGTCTTTTCTGTAAACATTGATTTTATTTTTATTTGAGACAGAATCTCATGAAGTTACAGGACTGGTTCAAACTTGCCTCCTGCTTTAGCAGGAGTGTCTGGGATCCAAGGTACGTGCCGCCATGTACAGCAAGGTATTTTTGTTCCTCAATGAACTAGTGTCTTTCTATTGCCATGAAAAAATAGGGCAGGCCAGGTAGTTTCCAAAGAATAGAGATTTACCCAGCTCATGGCTCTGCAGGCTGGAGATCCAACATCTGGTTGGCATCAGGCGATGACCTTCTTGCTGGGCACAACACGGTGGAGGGCGTCAGTCTTTGGGAAGCACTCTGGCGTGGGTCTCTCCTCCTCTTATACAACCCAAATATACTCCTGCCCTCATCTCACCCTAACAACCCCCAAAGGCCCCACCTCCAAATACTATTAACATAAGCATAAGTTGGGAATTAAGTTTCAAACACATGAGCTTTCGTGGGGTACAGTTTGCACTCCCACAAACGGTGGCCAGGAGTTCCTTTTCTGTGTCCTTGGCAGAGCTTTCTCTTTTGTCTCATTGGGGTAAGTGGTATCTCATTGTGGTTTTGATTTGCAGTTCTCTGCGGGTTCATGATGTTGGTTATTTTTTCTCATATGCTTTTCTGGACATTCGTGTAGCCTCTTTGGAGAAATGTTTATTCAGGTCAATTTGCACATTTTAAAATTGGATTATTTTGGTCAACATTTTGTTTTATTTTGTTTAGAAGACTTTTTTGTGGTTTTTGATTTTTAAAATTATCATTATTATATTGATTTAGTTTTTGCTGTTGAGTTTTTCAAGTTCCTTATATACCCTGGAAATGAGTTCCTTGTTAGATGAATAGTTTTCCAGTAGTTCTCCTCACTCTACAGGTTGTCTCTTCACTCCACTCTGTGGGTTGCTCCCTTTGCGGTATAGAAGGCTTTTAGTTGGTGCAATCCTGTTTGTCTTTTTTTTTTTTTTTTTTTTTTTTTGTTTTGTTACTTTTGGTTTGGGGGGTCATATTAAAAAATCTTTGCCCAGACCAATGTCCTAAAGAATTTCCCTTATGTTTTCTTCCAGTAATTTCATAGTTTGAGGTCAACATTTGAGTCTTTTATCCACTTCGATTTTTGTAGAGGATGAGAGGTAGGAGACTAGATTCTTTTTTTCTGTATATAAATATCCACTTTTCCCAGCACAATTTATTGAAGAGATTTTCCTTTTCCAATATATATTCCTGCAGTCTCTGTCAAAAATGGGTTGGTTGAAAATATGTGGGGTTATTTCTTGGTTATTTCTAGGTTCCATCAGTCTGTGTGTCTGGTTTTTTGTTTCCTTTTGTTTTTTTTGCCAGTACCATGCTGTTTTGATTACTACAGCTTTGTAGTGTATTTTGAAGTCAGGTAACATCATGCCTCCTGCTTTGTTCATTTTGCTCAGACTATTCAGGACTTTTGTAGTTCTATACAAATTTTAGGAGATTTTTTCCTATTTCTGTGAAGAATGTCATTAGTATTCTGATAGGAGCTGCCTTGAATCTGTAGACTGCTTTGGGTAGTATGCACATTTTTACAATAAATGTCTGCATCTTTTTCATGACTTCTTCAATTTCTTTCATCAGTGTTCTGTAATTTCCATTGTAGAGATCATTCACTTCCTCGACTAAATTTATTCCCAGTTATTGATCTTAATTTATTTTATTTGTTGCTATTATGAATGTGATCGTTTTCTTGATTTCATTTTTAGCAATTTTGTTACTCGTATATAAAAACTTACTGGGCCGGTGAGATGGCTCAGCGGCGTAAGCGCCTGCCTGGCAAGTGCCAGGGCCCGAGTTCAACTCCCTGAACCCACATACGGAAAAAGGGCCGGTGATATCACTCAGCGGCACGGGCACCTGCTGGCACGTGAGGTCCTGAGGTCGACCCCTGGTACCCACAATTAAAAAAAAAAAAAAAAAAAAAACTTACTGATTTTTGTATGTTGATTTTGTATTGTCCAACCTCAATGAATTTGTTTCTAAGTACTATCAGTTTTTGGTGACATCTTTAGGTTTTTCTCTATATAAAATCATGTTGTCTGCAAGCAGTGATATTTGACCTCCTCCTTTTCTATTTGGATGCCCATTACTTATCTCTCTTGCCTTACTGCTCCATGACTTCCAATACTATGTGTAAGAAGAGTAATGAAAGTAGATGCTCTTGTCTAGTTGCTGATCTTAGAGGAAATGACTTGAGCTCTTCCTCATTCTGTATGGTGTTGTCTGCAGGTTTTTCATAAGTAACCTTTATTGTACTGAGGTGCACTCCTTCCATACATAACTTCTTGGTGTAGAATTTACTAAATGTTTTTTTCAGTCTTTGGGATAACCACATGATTTATGCCTTTTTTTCTGTTGATGTGATGATATATTTATTGATTTGCTTATGCTGAATCTTACATTCCTGGAATAAATACCAAGTGCTTGTGGTGTATCATCATTTTTATGTTCGGTTGAATTTAGTTTGCTCATATTTTGTTGCAAACTTTTGTGTCTAAGTTCATCAGAAGTATTTATCTTTAATTTTGTTTTTTTGTTGTGTCCTTGTCTGGTTTTGGTATCAGAGTGATGCTGGCCTCATAGAATGAGTTTGGAAAGAATCCTACCCTTTCAATATTTTGGAATAGTTTTATGAGAAGTGGAATTCATTCTTCTTTAAATGTTTGATGGGCCTAGTATGTAGCTCAGTGGTAGAGCACTTGCCTAGTGTGAGAAAGAAAGAAAGAGAGAGAGAGAGAGAGAGAGAGAGAGAGAGAGAGAGAGAGAGAGAGAAAGAAAGAAAGAAAGAAAGAAAGAAAGAAAGAAAGAAAGAAAGAAAGAAAGAAAGAAAGAAAAGAAAAGAAAGGAATTTGGTAGAATTTAGGAGTGAAGTCATCCGGTCCTGAGATTTTCTTTGTTGGGAGACTACTGGTGATTCAAAACTTATTGTTAATGGTCTCTTCAGACTTTTTATGGCCTCATGGTTCAAACTTTGCAGGTTATATGTATCTAGAAGAGTATCCACTTATTCTCGATTTTCCAGTCGATTGGCAGATGGTCATTCATAACAGCCTGAGATGATATCTGTGGCATCAGTTGTAATGTCTCCTTTTTCATCTCTGACTTCATTTGAGCTCTCTCTCATTAGTTTTGCTAAAGCTTTGTCATTTTTTAATATTTTTTCCAAAAACCATCTCTTCATTCACTGATCTCTTGCATTGTTTTAATTAATGAATTAGGGTTCTATTTCATTTATTCTGCTTTGGTCTCTTTTCCCTCTACTAATTTGGGTTTGGATTTGTTCTTGTTTTTCTAGTTCCTGGAGTTACATCACTAGGCTATTTATTTGAACTTTTAAAAAAATGTAGGTACTTCTGTCAGTACTGCTTTTTCTACCTACAGAGTTTGGAATGTTGTGTTTTGTTTGCTTGTTTTTTTTTTTTTTAAGTTTTTATTTAATGTTGATGTTTCTTTGTTGATTTTTTTTCCAGTCTGGATGATCTATCCGTTGAAGAAAGTGGAGTATTGAAGTCCATATGTATTATTATATTACTGCGTATCTCTCCTTTTGCATCTGATGTTTGCTATATATAATTGGAGTGCATATGTATTTACAATTTTTGTTGAATTGATTATTTTATTATATAGTATACCCCCACAAAATCATGATTCAGAGTTTGCAGCCTCAGTTGTTGGCAAATTTTTCCTTAGAACCTAATAACTGTTCGTGGAAACCCCTGCAATTTCATAGAAATGGCAAATATCCCCCGCAGTCGTTGTTTGGTGGGAGGTTTGCAAGTAGCCAATCCGAGAGCGTTATTCAGTTCTCCTTGCTGCCGATTGGCTGCTGTCCTACAACCCTGGGCAGATGCACCAGCATTGCCGCATCCTAACAGGGTGCTGTACCACTGTAGCCATCTCAAGTGTTCTCGGTTTTGTTCTTTTTAAAGCCCTAGGAGACCTAAGATTCCACTAAAATGCCCTGCACCTTCTAAGACTTCTGGCAATGAGCCTAAGCACCAGAAGAAGTTTAAGACACTCCAGAAGTTTGAATTACTGGATTTGCTCCAGAGCTAAGAAGTTATTTTAGTTGAAAATGAATTAAATTGTGACCATATCTGAATTTTTCTGACCATACCTGAAATTTGCAGTTTTTCACAATTCATGGGTGCTCTAGGAACACAACCCCTGCAAATTTTGGGAGTATAGTAATTACCCTATAGTAATCTTTATGAATTTTTTTGCAGTTTTGGACTGGAAGTCAATTTTTAAATTTTTAAAAATGTATGTATGTATGTATTGTGGTTTTTTTGAGACAGGGTCTTGCTATGTAGTTCAGGTTGGACTTGAGCTCACTCTGTAGCCCAGGATGGCCTTGAACTTGAACTTGTGGTGATCCTCCTGCCACGGCAGTCCCAACTGTTGGGGTCACAGGGGTGCGCTATATTGTCTGGCTCAAAGTCTGTTTTATCTAATGTAGGCATAGCTGTGCTTGTTCACTTTTGGTTCTATTTATATGGTATATCTTTTCCATACCTTCACTTCCAGACTATGTATGCCTTCACTGTGAAGTGAATTTTGCAGGCATCACATTGGATTTGTTTGTTTGTTTTTAGTCTATTGACCTAGGCTCTACCTTCTTTTTTTTTCTTCGTCTTCCTGGTTTTTTTTTTTTTTTTTTTTTGAGAGAGGGCCTTGCTATGTAGTTCAGGCTGGCCTTGAACTCATTTTTAGCCCAGGCTGGCCTCGAACTCACAGCAATCCTCTTGCTTCAGCCTCCCAAGTGCTGAGATCACAGGCATGTACCACCACGCCCCTCTGCTCTACCTTCTAATTAGGAAATTTAATTCATTTACATTCAAGATTACATATTATTGATAAGTAATGACATACTCCTGTCATTTTGTTAATTTTTTCTGATCATTTCATATATCCTTTGTTTGTCTCTTCTCATGTTGTTTATCTTCAGGGTTTGTGGGTTTTCTGTATTGATAAAGTGTGACTTCCCTTTCTATTTCTTCTGTGTATCTGCTCCCTAGTGAGTTTTAGCTTTTTCATGTCATCATGACTGAAGTTATCATTGTTTTGCTTCTGGTATAGAACTCCCTTACATAATTTTTGGTAGAGTCTGTCTAGTAGTGAATTCTCTCCATTTTGCTTGTCTTGGAAATGCTTTATTTTTTCTTCATTTCTGAAGTATAGCATTTCTGGGCATAGTATTCTTGGCTGGCAGGTTTTTTTTCTTTCACTACTTCAAATGTATCATCCCACTCTCTTCAGTCCTACACTTATGTGGAAAAGCATGCTGACAGTCCGGTGGAGAGTCCCATCTCAGCGACAACTTTGCTCTTGCTTTTGTAGAACTCCCTCTTTGTCTTGTACTTTAGATAGTTTGACTATCACATGTTTTGGAAAGGATATTTTTTTTTTTTGGTTGACTCTGTTGTGAGTCTTTTGAGGTTCTGGGACCATCAAGGTCAGTATCTTTCCTAAGATTTGGGAAATTTTCTGCAATTATTTCATTGAATAGGTTTTGTATGCTTTTATCCTTCCCTCCTTCTGAAACACGCATTAAAGTTTGCTCACTTGATGATGTCTCATAAGTCTTGAAGGCTTTCTTCATTCTTTTCAATTATTTTCCCCTTTGGTTTTTTTTTTTTTTTTTTTTAATGTGGGTACCGGGAGTCGACCTCAGGGCCTCGTGCTTGCCAGCAAGTGCTTGTGCCACTGAGCAATATCACCGGCCCTTTTTTTCCTTTACATGGGTTCCAGGAGTCGAACTCAGGACCTCACGCTTGCCAGGCAGGCGCTTATGCCGCTGAGCTATCTCACCGGCCCCCCCTTTGTTTTATGACTGAATTATTTCAAGAGATCTGTCTTCAAGCTCAGAAATTCTTTATTCTGCTTCTATTCTGCTGTGAGGCTCTCAACTCTATATTTTATTACGTTTTTTGAGTTCTTCATCACCATGATTTCTGTTTGCTTCTTTATGATCTTTTTTTGCTGAACTTCTAATCATATCATGAATTTTCTTCCTAATTTCTTTGAACTGCCTCTCTGTGTTTTCTTGTATTTCATTAGTCTTCTTTAAAATCATTAGTTTGAATTCTTTTTCAGGTAGGTATTTCACTGATTTCCTTTTCTTTGAGGTCTGCAGCTGGAGAACCATCCTTAACTCTGGAGGCATGATGTTACTTTGCTTTTTCATGCTTCTTGTGTGCCTACATTGATATTTGTGCATCTTGTAAATCAGTTGCTCTACAATTATTTTTTTGATGCTAGAAGTTGAACCGAGGGCCTTTGGACTGAGTTACATCCCCATCCATCCCCTTTTTTGAGACACGGACTCCTTAAATTTCCCAGGCTGGGCTCAAACTTGCAATCTTCCTGTCTCAGCCTCCCAGAATGCTAGGATTATAGTCATGTACCACCATGCCAGGCTTTGTAAATTTTATTTTATTTTATTTATTTATTTACTTTTTGTGGGTACCGGGGGTCGACCTCAGGACCTCACGCGCCAGTAGGCGCCCGTGGCTCTGAGCGATATCACCGGCCCTTTTTCGTATGTGGGATCTGGGAGTCGAACTCGGGCCCTCGCGCCTGCCAGGCAGGCGCTTATGCCGCTGAGCCATCTCACCGGCCCCTGTAAATTTTAGAGGGTGGCTTTCACAGAAAAAGTCCCTGGCAGTGTACCCTGGTGTGCTGGGTGGACACACTGCATTGGTTTGGGCCCCAGGTGGGAGGCTTAGTGCAGCGTCTGCTCTGGTCCGTGGCAGGGAAATCTGAGAGGGGCTTGGTGGCCAAGGCTGCAGGTTGTATGGTTGCCCTCGTGATGGGGAAGCAGGGCTGCTGGCTCTTCAGGGCACGGCACTCCCGCAGAGACTCCCGCTGAGCGCTGGGCTGCCTGGCCGTGTTTGTGCAGGGGTCTGGCTGCTCCGATGGGACCGGGTAGGTGTTGCTCAGCATGACTGGTAGTGGATGAGGGGACCTGTAAGTGTCCTGAGGCCACGCCGAAGGCAGGATAGACCAGTAGCCCCGAACAGGGCACTGTTGTGTGAGTGTGCAAAGGCTTCTTTGAGCTTTGGGGTCTGACCTGCTTGGAATGGGCTGCTGAGCTGTTTCCCAGAGCTGAGAGTGGGTAAATGGGGCTGCTCCTGTACTTCTCAGGGCCTCCATGCACTGAGAGCTGAGAACAAGCTGTGAACCGCTCTGGGGCTGCAGGAACATGGGGAACAGGCTGGGCCACTTAAAAAAGGCGTCTCAGCCGCTGGCTGGGCTTGGGTGGGAACCACCTGGACACTTCTAGGGCAGCAAGGGGATGGCAGGGCTGCCCGACTGTGGCCCAATGTTTCTGCAGGCCGAGCTGCTCAGGTGGGCTGTGGGTGGGTGGATGGGCCGCCTGGTGGGGGGGGGGTCTCAGGATGGTACCGTGGAGCAGCAGCCTGGGTAGCAGGGCGCGCTGTGTGCTGGACACTTTCTCCCGGGCACCGCAGCGGGGTGGGGACCTGCAGTCTGCGAGGTGGCAGCAGATGCTTCCAGAGTCCATGGCATGATGAGGGCTCCTGCTTATCTTTGCTCACTTAGCAGAGTCCCTCTTGGTTCAGGGTTGATCTGGAGATGTAGCAGGAGGTGCTGTGTGCTTAGTTTCCTTCTGTGTAAGGACACAAGTGGCTCCGTGCTGCAAATTCTCTGCCACATTCCCACGGTAGCAGGTGCTCTGCTTCAGACACTTCGGTGAAATAGCTGTTCTTTCTTCTCTTTTTTGGGGGGTGCTTTGTTGTGGAGGGAAGCATGCCAGATACTTCTACCCTGCCAGCTCACTGACACTGCGCCTAGACGTAGTCTTTATGACTTGAACTAACGTCAGGATTTTCCTGAGGGCCTCTGGAACATCTTGAAAGATTTGCCTTCTTACAAAAAAAGAGATATTAAACAAATTAGCCCAATGTGCTATGCTAAATTATATTAGAAAAAGAAGTGATATGCTGGGCATGGTGGCATACGCCTGTAATCCCAGCGCTCTGGGAGGCTGAGGCAGGAGGATCACAAGCTGAAGCCTAGCCTGGGCAACTTAGTGACTTAGTGAGACCTGCCTCAAAATTAAAAATAAAAAAGGACTGGAGATGTAGCTCAGTGCGAAGGCCCAGTAGCACAATTCCCAGTAGCACAATAAATAAATAAATAAATAAATAAATAAATAAATAAATAAATAAATAATACTAAACCTTCTTTATGTTTTATTTAAATGGATGTATGTTATTTATTATTCTAGGCATTATATGAAATTCCTAAAGCTCTTTATGTCCTAGTTCTAGTTACTACCGTAAAATGTTGAAATCCTTGTCAATTACTTATAAGTGAACTCTCATCATATCTTTCAACATCAAGCTAATTGTTTTATTCTGATGCTTTAAAAATAAAAAAGGCGGGGCCAATGAGATGGCTGAGTGGCTTAAGCACCTGCCTGGCAAGCGCGAGGGCCCGATTCGACTCCCGGATCCCACATACGAAAAAGGGGCCGGTGATATCGCTCAGCGGCACGGGCGCCTGCTGGCGCGCGAGGTCCTGAGGTCAACCCCCTGATACCCACAAAAAAAAAATAAAAATAAAAATAAAAATAAAAATAAAATAAAAAAGGCTTGGTAGCTTGGTTGTGTTGTTCCTTCACATAATTGTTTTACAAATGAGCAATAAATGTTATTTGCCTGCAGGCCCAGGAACCTGGGAATATTTTATGGTCCTCAATACTACAAGTATTGTTCGCAAAGACTGGACAAGCTAGACAAATTCCCAGCTTGGCTTCCTACCCTTCAGAGGCCTTTAACATCTAATCCTAGATTCTTCATTAAAATTCTAACAAAGCAGAGCTAAAAAGAACTTATATGATTAATTGCTATTTTTGTTGAACTTATATAAGTAATCAGGCCTAGTTTAATGAGTCTAGACTTATGCAAACCAATTAGTCCTACTTCTATTATGTTTGGTAGAAATAGGGGTGATTTTAGAAAGAAAGTTTATGTTTAAATAAAAAACTCTAGTGTACCCATAATTAGATTCTAGTCCTGTTCATTGTCTTTGGGGTTTTGTTATCTATCTGTAAACCGGATGAGTCCCGAATTACTCTAGCTTTCTCCTATACCTGGCTGACTCTAACATTCTGAAACAGTCTGACTCGGGATTGCTAAGAACAAGGATGGGTTCGTCCTTTTCATGAAGCCCAAGAGGCTGAACCTGAACAAACTTGTAACATCCTTCAGAGAAATCGCCAGAGCTCACATATGAACGACCTTCCTGCCTCTTGCTACCTTGGCCGTCCAGAGAGTTTCCCAGAACACCTAACGACATCACCAGGAGCTTCAAACTGCAGAAGATTCAACAACCCATCATTCAGAAATTTTGACAGGCAGACTCCAGACTCAGAAACTGGGTTTACAGTCTGCTCCAATTATTATTCTTTGTTTTCATAGCAATGGCTGTTGTTAAATGATGGATAATTCTAGGTAGAAATCTAGCTTAGTAGAAGCCCACCTGCAGCACTATCTCTTAAACCAAGATGTAACTGCATAAATAGACTGAACTACTGTGTTAGTCAGCTTTATGATACTGTAATACATACCTGAGATAATCAGTTTATAAAGACAAAATGTTTATTTTGGCTCCAGTTTTGGAGGTTTCAAATCGTGATCAGTTGGCTCTGTTAGCAGCCAGTGCATTACCCATGGGTAATGGAAATTAAAACTGAGGTGTGAATTTGCAAGCAGAAGGCACCACTTGGGAAATGAAGTGTGGGCTAGGAGGCAGTTCTGACAAAGACCAAGCCACTTGCTAACAAAGAAAGTAGAGGAAAATAGGGAAGGGGCTTCAGTCTGAGGAACTGAAGGAGACACAGGTCCAAAAAGGAGGATCAGACTGGCCCAACAGCAGAAGAGCAGGGACCAATTTTATGCTGTGCCATGAGGGGCTCTGTCTGGTTGATCATCACCTCAGTCCTGGTTTCATTTCTTATCTCTGGAGAGCGGACTCCTTATCACTTAGGGAGAAATTTGGTTTCCGCGAGGTGACTTTTTCTCACCTGGAACAGCGCTGTCATCATGTGTCATCTCCAAGGCTCTGCTTTTCCTGGGCCCCAAGGTAATTACAGGTTTAGGACAATGGCTAGAGACTTCTAGGCCCGTCAGTGTAGGGGGTCTGGAACTGGACATCGTAAGAACTGGAAATTAGATGTTCTTGAAAATCCTGAAAATTAGTTACTCTTATATTGTTGTCCTCAGTCTTGAAGGGGGATGAGATAGGGTAGGTATCATAAGCTTTATAATACAGGCATTCCTTAAGTCAGTGGTGGCGAACTTAGGCAACGCGTACCATAGCAGGCTGTAAGATTGAAAGCTCTGTTACTGTGTTTTTCTTTTAAGACAAAAGATGTCGGGCCAGTGAGATGGCTCAGCGGCATAAGCGCCTGCCTGGCAAGTGCAAGGTCCTGAGTTCGACTCCTGGAACCCACATACGAAAAAAGGGCCGGTGATATCACTCAGTGGCATGTGCGCCTGCTGGTGAACGAGGTCCTGAGGTCGACCCCCGGTACCCACAAAAAAAAAAAAAAAGACAAAAGATGTTAATGTATGAGTCGTTTTTTCTAAACTAAAACCTCAGTATTGAGGTTTAATTGTAATGTTGGCACTTCGCAATAAATAAGTGGATTTTGGGTTGCAGTTTGGGCACTTGTCTCTAAAAGCTTCACCGCCACCATTGCCTTACGTGATTAACATGCCCACGTGCAGAGTTGAGCAGGGGCCTGACCCAAAGTTATAAAGTAATAAAGGAGACAAACCATGAAGGCAGAGATGCCAAGCTTTACCCTGCTTTTGTTACCCCTGGCCATCTGCAGGCCCAGCCACCAGGTCCCCACTGTACAACTCTATCGCTTGCAGGCTTGTGATGGGCAGCACATCGTGCGGGAGCGCATGGCAGAAGAAAACTCTTCCCCTTGTAGCAGAGAGGTGAGAGACAGAGAGAGAGAGAGGGAGAGAAAGGGGTTGTGGTCCCACTGTTACCAGATTTTGGGGTGCTGGGGTCTCCTTCTGGAGGTGGCTTCTAGGTTCTTTCCATCTCAAAGAGTTGAACAAAATGAGCAAAACATTGGCAATGTTGCACATTTATTTGAGATAGGAAAAATTAAAAATGAAGGGTAAGGGGAAACTGGCTCTACAGAGTGAGTTTGGGCTGAGTAAAATGGGAGAAAAAACAAAAATAATACAGATATAAAAAATTAAAGATAGGGCTGGTGAGATAGCTCAGCAGCATAAGCGCCTGCCTGCCAAGCACGAGGGCCCAAGTTTGACTCCCGGAACCCACATACGAAAAAAGGGCCGGTGATATCGCTCAGCGGCATGGGCACCTGCTGGTGCCCGAGGTCCTGAGGTCGACCCCCAGTACCCACAAAAAAAAAAAAAAATTAAAGATAAAGGAACACCTAGAATGTAGAGTGGGGTAACACGAGGTGGCACATTAGTGAGCTCTTCATGGCATCTTGTCTCCTTATTCATTCCACACATTGCAGGTTCTTATGAGAAGTCCACGTGTGGGGATTCAGGAACTGTTCTGCGCGTGTGTCCTGGAATTCTATGATTAACAGGTCACGCTTAGGCCCCAGCTTGCTTTACCAAGCCCTACCTCCTGCCTCATTACTATCAACATCCAGGCCTGCGCACCTCCTTCTAGCTTCCACTTCTGAAAAGGCTCACAGCCTCCTGCTCACCATGCCAGGACCCAGCCTTTTCCGGACAGAACTTTGGGGGACATTTAAGATCCCAACTATACTACCCATTCCCACATAGAGTCGAGTCCAATGAGATGAGGCACTTGGTCTAAACGTGTTCATTCTTGTTTTTTCATGTTGGTTCCCATCTGGTTTTTTTCCTCGCTCACCATTTTCAGATCTCATGTAACTTCTAACCTGAAGCTCTCTCTACAGCTACCAGCTCAGCTTTCAATGTGTGAAACTTCCTGTAAAAGTGGACTTTCCAATGGGAGGCTATTGGAGACCGGAATTCACCACCCCCAATATGCCCCTTTAGCCTAAGGATTATTTAGAGAAACTGTGACCAAAATAGAGGCTCTGAAAATAAAGTAGAAGTTATCTTTGTGTAAGGAAAATTTACTCCTATAAAGGAAATCTCCTTTTTGTAAATGTTCTCACTCTCTGTACCAGGAAAAGGATGACTAAATCACAAGAGATTGTTATCAATGGGGAAAGCATGTACTTAAGTCTGCACAACACGTCTTACTCGTGTTTACTGAGCTTTTTCTTGGTCACCTTCCCACAATTGCTGCCCCTCCCCTTTTGCGTCAACTAGAGATGGTATTTACACCTGAAATTCTAAACCACCTCTTTAAAATTTTCTCAGGTACACGTTACAATTTCCCATACACATTAACATATACATGTTAACACATTCTGCCATTTTCTTGTTAATCTTTTGTTACAAAGAATTCATAAAGTATAGAGGGAAAAGTATATTTCTTTTACTACACCCTTTTTTACCCTTGGACATATTTTCTAAGAATAGGACTTTCTTTTACATAAGTACAATTCAATTATTAAAACCTGAGGACTTAACATTGATACAAAAATGCTACCTAATTCACAGCTCATATTTAGATTTTGTTGTACTGGTAATATCATTTATTGCTATTTTTTTGTTAGCCCAGGATCCAATCCAGGATAATGTATTCCATTTATTTAATTATCATATCTGTTACTCTTTAATCTATGAAAATTCTTCTTTGTAAATTCTGTAAAAAGCCTTTCTTTATTTTTCTTGACTTTTCTTGTTGATGAAGAAAATTAGCCTTTTGACAATAATTTTCCTAATTTATTACTTATTCTCTGATATTGCCTTGGATATTTTCTTTTCTTTTTTTGCCATGCAAAAGTTTTAAACACAGTAGCTTTGTAGTATAATTTCAAGTCAGGGATTGTGATGCCTCCTGCCTTGCCTTTGTTGCCCAGGATTGCCTTTGCTATTCTAGGTCTCTTTTGGCTCGAAATGAATTTTAGGAATGTTTTCTCTAGATCTGTGAGGTATGCTAATGGTATTTTTATCAGGATTGCATTAAATCTGTATAACAGTTTTGGGAGTAGGGCCATTTTCACTATGTTGGTTCTTCCTATCCATGAGCAAGGTATATCTTTCCATTTTCTGATATCCTCTTTGATCTCCTTTTTCAGAGTACCGTAATTTTCAATGTACACATCTTTTACTTCCTTTGTTGGAGTAATTCCTAAGTATTTCATTTTTTGGATGCAAACGGACCTGAGGATCAATGGACCAGATTGGAAGATGCAGAAACAACTCCAAATACACTCAGCCACCTTATCTTTGACAAAGGAGCCAAACACATTCACTACAAGAAAGATAGCCTCTTTAATAAATGGTGCTGGGAAAATTGGCTTTTCACATGTCAAAGACTAAAAACCCATGTCTATCACCATGCACTAAACTAAAATCGAAATGTATCAAAGATCTAAATTAAGATTAGAATAGAAAATCTGCTGGAAGAGAGAATAGGCAGAACTCATGAAGACATAGGTGTAGGCAAAGATTTCATAAACAAAACCCTGATTACATGGGAAATAATAAAAAGAATCAACAACTGGGATCTCATCCTATTAAAAAGCTTTTGCACAGCAAAATAATCACCAATAAAGTGAAAAGAAAACCCACAGAATGTGAAAAAATTTTAGCCAGTTGTCCCTCAGACAAAGGACTTATATATAGAACATATGAAGAAGTGAAAAAAGTCAGACCCCCCCCAATTCAAAGACCCAATCCAAAAATGGGCATCTGAAATGAATACACATTTCTCAGAAAAAGCAATACAAATGGCAAATAAATATATGAAAAAATATTCAACATCACTGGTTATTTGAGAGATGCAAGTTAGAACAATGCTGAGATTCCACCTCACCCCAGAAAGAAATCAACCAATAACAAATGCTGGAGGGGCTGTGGGGAAAAAGGAACCCTTCTCCACTGTTGGTGGGAGCGTAGACTGGTGCAACTACTGTGGAAATCAGTGTGGAGATTCCTCAAAAAACTAGGATTAGAAGTCCCATTTGACCCAGCTATTACCCTTCTGGGTATCTTCCTGGAAGAATTTAAAACATACCACAGCAATATATGCACACCCATGTTTATAGCTGCACAGTTTGTAATAGCTAAATTTTGGAAATAAATCAAATGCCCATCAACAGAGGAATGGATTTAAAAAGTTTTTTTTAACACAGTGGAGTACTACTCAGCCATAAAGAATACACTTGAGATATTTCTAGGTAAATGGATGGATCTTGAGACCACACTCCTAAGTGAAATAAATCAGACACACATGTGTAAATATCACACTGTGTCCTTGGTGTGAGAAACTGAAAGAGTGCATAAGGATCAAAATGTACAATAGATACTGTGAAATAGTAAGAAATTGTTCAAAAGGAAAGAGGAACTAGGGAGGGGGGAGAGGGAAAGGAAGGAAGAGAAAAGGAGAAAAAAAATGATTGCAAAAAGGATAAAATGGAAACAAAGCTTTGTAAATAAGGAGAAGAAGAGGAATGAAGGGAGGGGAGAGGATTGGGGAGAAAAAGAGGAATCAAGATATATCATAGACAGGTACAAGTTCCCTATGATGAATATGATCATTATGTGTATCTAAATTATACCAATAAACTTAACAAAAAAAGTTTTAAACATTTATGATGACCAACTTAGTGATATTTCATGGTTTCTAGGGTTTAGATTCTGATTAGAGAAGCCTTTTCTAGTGCAAGATAACCAATAAATTTCACTGAAGTTTTATCTTTATACTTTTGTAGTTTCTTTTTTCAGGTGTAATGAATGATTCATTTGGTATTTCTTTTTGTGTAAGGAATGAGGAAAGGATTCAGAACTATTGCCCTACCTTTCAAGGGACGAGCTTACTGTTCCAGCCATTTATTTTAAAATCCGTCTTACTTCCCACTGCACTGAAATGCCACCATTACTATAAACTTCATTCTCATTTGTTTTAACTCTACATCTGAACTTCACTTGGTTCAATTCATATTTTCATTTTTTTTTTCCTCCAGGAAAAACTACTTTCATCGTTATAGCTTCGTATTATGTTTTCCCACTTGGAAGAGGATACATGATCTCATTTAACCCTCAAAATAGTTCAGAGAGAAAATACTTTCTCCCAGGACTGCATTAGGAAATGGGAGAGAAGTGCAACAACGTATCCATGGCTGCAGGACACTAGCAGCTGAGCAGATCTGCACCAGCCTCATCACTTCTGTCCAAGCCCATTTTGAATGTGGCTTTCCAGCAGAGCTTTGTAGGTTTTTGTGTGTCACCAAGATCCAGAAGGGCCACCAGAACAATGACAAGCATCACATTCATTACTCTTAGATGGGCCCAGTTGCTAGAACTATTCCTGCTCTATGTGGTAGATGCTTATGGAAAGCTGTCTTACCCAGTTTTTATAAAGTGAACCCTATTCAGATGGGCCAGAGAAGTTGAAAGGGAGTCTTCAAAGAAGTTCTAATAAGGAGACCTCAAGATGGCGGATGAGTAAGAAGCAGGCAGCAAAACTCTCTCTAAAAGTTACCATTGGAACACGGGAATATAGCGACCCAGAAAGCGCAGGAGGGGGGGAGATGCCTCCCCGAAACCCAGAAAAGTTCTGAAGCGCAATCTGGGACCCCCGGCACCAGTGACGGGTGACTTCCAACAAAGAAGAAGGAAAGAAGGAGCAGACCGCGCGCGTGCACCTTCTAATATCCCGGGAGTTGGAGCGCCGGCGGAGGCTCAACTCTACGGACACACGGTGGCAGCTGGCGCCCAGGGAGCCCCCACGGAGGATCCTGAGACAGCGGCGGGGCAGGGGAGCGGCGGAGAACGGCGCTGACCGGCGGTGAGTGTCTCTCAGCCACAGCTGCCCCGCGCCAGAGAGCGACCGGCCGGGCGCCATTGTGGGGGGTGTGGCGAAACTCAGAGCGGCTCGGAAACTGCTCTGGGAACTTGTGCTCTGGACAGGGCAGCACAGGGCCTCTCAATTGAGCCCACGAAAGTGTGCTGAGGTCAGCAGGCGAACGAGACTGGACTCTCAGCCACACCTGTCCCGCGCCAGAGAGCGACTGGCCCTGCGCCATTGTGGGGGGCGTGGCGAAAAACCAGAGCGGCGGGAACCAGTGCAGGGAACCCGCGCTCCGGACAGCACACTGAGCCTCTCAGGCCCAGGGATCGTGAAAGGGCGGCGAGAGCGGAGGCGAGCTAGACTGGTCTCTGCCTGAACGTACGCGCCTCTGCTCACCACCCGCCAGAGGGCGCTCCTGGCTTACTGGGACGGACCTGCACAGAACAGGACTTTGTCACAAGGTACCTGCCTACAACAGAGTCAACACCTGGAACTGATTCTTTTTATATTTTTTATTTTTATTTTTATTTTTTATTTTTATTTTTATTTTTTTTCTCACTGATTTGTTTTTTTGTTCTGGCGAAGGGTTTTTTTGTTTTTGTTTTGTTTTGTTTTGTTTTGTTTTTTGGTGGGGTTTTATTTTTGATCTGTCTGTTTTATTGTTTTTATCTTTGTTTTTGTTTCTGTATGTGTATTTGCTCTTTCCTTCATTATTCTCTCTGGTTTTTTATATGAGTGTAAACAGCGCCTCTAACTTCTTTGTGATTGTGGTTGTGATCTGTTCTTCCTTTTATCCCTTCCTTCTCTTTTTACCACCTGTCCTCTGCACTAGTGTCCCAATTTTAGTGGGATCCCTCTTGGTCCTCTAACCTTACATCTAATTCCTTCCTCTTCTCCCAATACTCTATTTCCTCCTTAACTCATCTTAAATTTAAACTCCTCAAGGAAAAATTGACATACATAGGACTTGTATACTGCATATAATTTTTCTGGTGTGTTTTAGATTTTGTTATATAACCGCAACTCTATACAGCTAAAAGTGGTAAATAACTGGTTAGCTCAGTCTGTCATTTTTTAGGCTGTGTTTGATGCTTTAGTTAACATTATAGCCAAATGTGAAATAATTGTTCTAAACATCTTTCCTTCCTGATATTTCATGATTGAGATTGACTAAGGGACACAGAAAATACAGTGGCACAGTACCAAAGAATCAAGGACTGGGCCAAACAGGTAGCAACTTCGCATACCCAACGAATTGAAGAGGTAGGATCTGGCAGAAAGCTCAAAACCTAAAAGCAAGCTCCACTTGGAAGATACTGCAGAGAAGTAGTCATCTTCTAAAGATCTTAAACACTAGCAATAAAGTAACCTACTATAGGTAATTTGCAAACATCACCCCAGGAATTAAAGAAAGAAAAAATGAGACGACACTTAAACAAGATGCAACCACACACATCCAATTCACCAAAGGCAAACCTAGGGAGCAACGAGGTGGGACAATCCGAAAGCCACCCACCTGGCCTATCTGAAGTGGTAACAACAAAGCAACTGAATGAGGTTCTGGAAAAAATTAAAACAGAAATAATCTCACAGATAACTGCAGAGATAATGTCTACAATGAAGACCATGCTTAAGGACACTATAGCTGATACAGACAAAAAAATAGATGAACTTAAGAAAACTATAGAAACCATGAATGCTCAGCATAGGAAAGAAATGGAATCTATAAGGCAGATTCAAGCAGATATCCAAGAGATAAAAAATTCCATTGAAAGTATTTGTAGCAGAATAAGCCAATGCGAGGACAGGATCTCAGATATAGAAGACAGGCTTGCAATTAGTGATCATGAAATGGAAAAATTCTTAAAAATAGCAAGGGACCATGAAAAATCAATTCAGCAGCTGCTAGATGACTCAAAGATAAACAACTTAAGAATAATTGGAATAAATGAAAAAGCAGGAGATAGCATCAACGACATTAAAACCTTGTTCAAAGACATAATCAGGGAGAACTTTCCTGGAAGAGAAAAGGAATTTGACACCCCTATAAGTGAAGCTTTTAGAACACCAACTAGACATGATCAAAAAAAAACTTCAGCCAGACATATTATAGTCAAGATCCCAGAAATTCAACAGAAGGGCAGAATCTTAAAAGCTGTTAGGGAGAAGAGACAAATCACCTATGAAGGAAAACCCATCAGAATCACAGCTGACTTTTCAGCACAAACCCTCAATTCAAGAAGAGCTTGGAATGATGTATTGCAAGCTCTAAAGGAAAATAATTTTCAGCCCAGATTGATGTACCCTGCAAAACTATCTTTCAAAATTGATGGAGAAATAAAATACTTTCATGACAAAGAACATCTGAGAAAATTTATGACCACCAAACCAGCACTCCAAAACGTTCTGAAGGACATTCTAGAAAGAGATAGGAACCCCAACAGAAGGAATCCACCAGGCAGGGCAAATAATTAAATAGCCGGAAAGCGGAAAAACAAAGAGTGGGAACCAACAACAGGAAAATATCATGACAAGTCAATACATATCAGTTTTAACCATCAATGTTAACGGTCTCAATTCACCAATCAAAAGGCACAGACTGGCGAAATGGATCAAGAAGCAAGATCCAACAATATGCTGTATACAAGAAACACATTTAATTCAGAAAGAAATTCATAGACTGAAAGTCAAAGGATGGAAAACAATACTCCATGCCACAGGAACCCAGAAAAAAGCAGGGGTAGCTATTCTTTTTGCAGACAAAGTGAACTTCAAGCCAAGAAGGATTCAGAGAGATAAAGACGGTCATTACATCCTTGTAAAGGGAACAATCCGAGAGGAAGAGATAACGATCATAAATATATATGCATCAAATACCAATGCACCCAGCTATATAAAACAAGTACTAAAGGACATGAAAAATCAAATAAGCACTAATACAATTATATTGGGAGATCTCAATACTCCACTGTCACAAAAAGATAGATCAACTGGACAGAAAATCAATAATGAAATAGTAGAACTGAACCAAACTTTTGAACAAATGGACTTAGTAGATGTCTACAGAGTGTTCCATCCCACAACATCAGAATACACATTTTTCTCAGCTGCACATGGGACGTTCTCCAAAATAGACCACATACTAGCTCATAAAACCTGCTTAAGTAAATGCAAAGGAATTGAAATTATCCCATGCATATTATCAGACCATAGTGCAATGAAATTGGAAATCAATGGCAAAAGATCCCACAAAAACTCCCTAAACACATGGAAATTAAACAGCATCCTCCTGAACAACCAATGGGTCACAGATGAAATTAAAGAAGAAATTAGTCACTTTCTACAACTGAATGATAATGACAGTACAACATACCGGAACTTATGGGATACAATGAAAGCAGTCCTAAGAGGGAAATTTATAGCATTAAACACTTATATCAGGAAAATAGAGCAAGCGCAAATAAACAACTTAAGGGTGAACCTCGAGCTTCTAGAAAAAGAAGAGCAGGTTAAGCCAAAAGCCCGTACAAGGGAGGAAATTATAAAGATCAGAGCAGAAATTAACGTATTGGAGAATAAAAAAACAATACAAAGAATCAATGAAGCAAAAAGTTGGTTCTTTGAAAGAATAAATAAGATTGACAAACCCTTATCCAACCTTATTAAAAAAAGAAAAGAAAAGACTCAAATCCATGCAATTGAAAATGAAAAGGGTGATATCACGACAGACCCTGCAGAAATCCAGAAGATCATCTATACCTATTTTGAAAATTTATATTCTACTAAGATGGAAAATGCAGAAGAAATGGACAGATTCCTAGATTCGTATGAATTACCAAAGCTGAATCAAGAAGATTTAAAAATCCTAAATAAACCAATATCAGCCAATGAAATTGAAGATGTAATTAAAAACCTCCCAACAAAGAAAAGCCCAGGCCCTGATGGATTCACTGCCGAATTCTACAAGAAATTTAGAGAAGACCTAACGCCCCTACTTCTCAAACTTTTCAATGAAATTGAAAGGGAAGCAATACTCCCAAATTCATTCCTGGAAGCAAGCATTACCCTGATACCAAAACCAGAGAAGGACCCAACTAAGAAAGAGAACTACAGGCCAATCTCCCTAATGAACATAGATGCAAAAATCCTTAATAAGATACTGGCAAACAGAATCCAACAAATCATCAAGAAGATTATACACCATGACCAAGTTGGATTCATCCCAGGGATGCAGGGATGGTTCAACATACGTAAATCAATAAATGTAATACAGCATATTAACAGAACCAAAGACAAAAATCACATGATCATCTCAATAGATGCAGAAAAAGCTTTTGACAAAGTCCAGCACCTTTTCATGATAAAAACCCTACAGAAAATTGGAATAGAGGGTCTTTATCTCAATCTGGTAAAAGCTATCTATGACAAACCAACAGCCAATATTATACTAAATGGCCAAAAACTGAAAGCCTTCCCTCTAAAATCAGGAACAAGACAAGGATGTCCACTGTCCCCACTCTTATTCAACATAGTTCTGGAAACTTTAGCCAGAGCGATTAGACAAGAGAAAGAAATAAAAGGAATAATGATTGGAAAGGAAGAAGTTAAATTATCATTATTTGCAGATGACATGATACTCTACACAGAAGACCCCAAAAACTCCACTAAAAAACTGCTAGATTTAATAAGCAAATTCAGTAGTGTAGCTGGATACAAAGTCAATACTCAAAAGTCAATAGCCTTCCTGTACACAAATAACAAACTTACTGAAAGAGAAATTAGGGAAACAATACCTTTCACAATAACATCCAAAAAAATGAAATACCTAGGAATCAACCTCACGAAGGATGTAAAAGACCTCTATACTGAAAACTACAGTACTCTGAAAAAGGAGATTGAAGAGGATATCAGAAAATGGAAAGATATCCCTTGCTCCTGGATAGGAAGAACCAATATAGTGAAAATGGCCATACTTCCAAAATTGTTATACAGATTTAATGCAATTCCAATCAAAATTCCAACAGCATATCTCACAGAATTAGAGAAAACAATCCTAAAATTCATTTGGAATCAGAAGAGACCTAGAATAGCAAAGGCAATTCTGGGCAACAAAGGCAAGGCAGGGGGCATCACTATCCCCGACTTGAAATTATACTATAAAGCTACTGTGATAAAAACAGTGTGGTACTGGCAAAAAAACAGACCTGAAGATCAATGGAACAGATTAGAAGATGCTGAAACAACCCCAGACATACTAAGCCACCTTGTCTTTGACAAAGGTGCCAAACACATTCGCTGGAAGAAAGATAGCCTCTTTAATAAATGGTGCTGGAAAAACTGGCTCTACACATGCCGAAGATTAAAACTAGATCCATATCTTTCACCATGCACTAAACTAAATTCAAAATGGATCAGAGATCTAAATATTAAAACAGAAACATTAAATCTGCTGGAAGGTAGGATAGGTAAAACCCTTGGAAACATTGGTGTAGGCAAAGACTTTATGAATAAAAACTCAACCGCACGGGAACTATCCCAAAGAATCAATAACTGGGATCTCATCTTATTAAAAAGCTTTTGCACAGCAAGAGAAACCACCAACAGAGTGAAGAGACAACCCACAATGTGGGAAAAAATGTTTGCCAGCTGTTCCTCAGACAAAGGATTACTATCGAGAACATATAAAGAACTCAAAAAAATCAGACCTCCCAAATTTAAAGACCCACTCCAAAAATGGGCATCTGAGATGAATACACATTTCTCAGATGAAGAAATACTAATGGCAAATAAATATACAAAAAAATGTGCAACATCACTAGTCATTCGAGAGATGCAAATTAAAACAACACTGAGATACCATCTCACCCCAGAAAGAATGGCTACTATTAAGAAATCAACTAATAACAAATGCTGGAGGGGCTGTGGGGAAAAAGGAACCCTTCTTCACTGTTGGTGGGAGTGTCGACTGGTACAGCCACTGTGGAAGTCAGTGTGGAGATTCCTCAGAAAACTAGGGTTGGAGGTCCCATTTGACCCAGCTATTCCCCTTCTGGGCATCTTCCCAGAAGAATTAAAAACATCGTACCACAGCGATATATGTGCACCCATGTTTATAGCAGCACAATTTGTAATAGCCAGATCTTGGAAACAACCCAAATGCCCATCAACTGAGGAATGGATAAGAAAGATGTGGTATTTTTATACAATGGAGTACTATTCAGCCATAAAGAAGGATAAACTGGAGACTTTTATAGGTAAATGGATGCAACTCGAGAAAATACTCATAAGTGAAATAAACCAGAAGCACATGTGTAAGCATCGTATTATCTCTCTAGTATGAGAAACTGAAAGAGTAAATAAGATCCAAAATGTACAATAGACATGGTGAATCAAAAAGAAACTGGTCAAAAGGAAAGAGAGACTGGAATAGGGAAAAGAAAGAAGGGAAAGGGAAAAAAATTGTATATATATATATATAAGATGGTTAAGATAGATACACTACCATTTTTACTTAGTTCATTGAAGAGTAAGGTTTGTGCCAATAATGTTTGGACAATTGAATGCTAATGTCTGGTGTCCTGAATAACTAACTTAAAGATAGTAATACGTAATGTATTAACCATTGTTACCCTCCTATTATGTTTGTTTGAAAATTTGTTCTTCTTTTGATTTGTTTTGTTTTTTCTTCTCTTTAAAATAAAATAAAAAAAAAAAAAAAAAAAAAAAAGAAGTTCTAATAAGCAGAGTTCTTTTGCCATGGTAAAATTTGCTTCTTTGCTTATCTGTTTTGTGATTCAAATTTGGAGAATACATTGGGTCGCTTAAAAAGAGGCATGCCCAGGAGAGCGTGGTGGTGTATGTCTGTAATCCCAGTGCTTGGGAGGCTGAGCCAGGAGGATCACCATGAGTTTGAGGTCAGCCTGGGCTACATAGTGAGTTCAAGGCCAGCCTGGACTTCATAGTGAGTCCCTGTCTCAAAAAAAAAAAAAAAAAAAAAAAAAAAAAGGGAGGGGGAGACATTGTGATAATTGTGTCTGAAAACCAGAAGTGTTTAAGAAGGAGCCATGGGATTGGACTCTAAGATAAAGAGCAAATCTGTCTTTCCTCTTTGCCACCATCGGCCCTGACAGCTGCCGGATAAAAACTACCCGAGAAGCGATGGTCTACACACTCTAAGAAACCAGTTCGTCTTTCTTAGTTGGGAAATTTGAAATTGCCTGCAGGGGGATTCAAAGACCAGAACGGCTGCTTAAGAAGCTGTTTCCGGGCCGGTGAGATGGCTCAGCGGTGTAAGCGCCTGCCTTGCAAGCGCAAGGGCCCGAGTTCAACTCCCAGAACCCACATACGAAAAAGGGGCCGGTGATATCGCTCAGCGGCACGGGTGCCTGTTGGTGCGCGAGGTCCTGAGGTCGACCCCCCGGTACCCACAAAAAAAAAAAAAAAAAAAAAAAAAGAAGCTGTTTCCACTGGCCCTTGTCACTGAGATCCTGCGATTTCTGCAGCAAGATCAGGAAAGTGTTACTGCACTTCTGTGTCTACTGATGCTGCAGAGCTAAGACTTAGCAAGTGTCCCTCCCTGCCTCCTCCGTGCTAGCGGATTTGAACACTTGTTGGACCGTTGTGTATACAAAGTTTTTACATAGAAGATCATTGCATCTTTTAATACTTTCAAAATGCAAAACAGTATATATCAAGGGACAGAGGTTCTGAACAACAGAGAAACATACAGCACAGAAAGCAAAAACTTCTACAAAGGCACTCACAAAAATTCATTCTTCTGTAATTTCACCTAGAGCTATGTCATGAGTCCTTATTCTAACAACAGGCACATGTTCCCCTGGACGGATGTGCCGCTTCTTAATTGCCCACTTCCCTGTTCCCAACTTTGGCAATTACAACAGTTTCGCAGTTAACATCCTTGTGTGCTTACCTTTACACACAGGCCAAGAATTTTATAGAAATTCCTGGAAGTAGACTTGCTTGTTCAAAAGGTATGCAAATATAAATATTTGCAATAGCTATTACCTAATTGCTATCCAAATTGTTTATGCTTTTATTTATCTTTTCCAGATAAGAGCCTCTGGGACTATTAAATTAAAGCTGGCTTAATCCTTGATTTTATTGTGATCAAAGATGAAACTATGAGCTCTGTGTTAGTCACCTTTACATTAGGTAATAAAATACCTAAGATAATCTTAGAAGGGGGATTTCATTTTGGGTCATATTTTGGTTTCAGTCCACGATCAGTTGGCACCGTTGGTTTCGGCCTATGGGGAGGCAATGCATGCTGCTTGCCTCATGGCAGGGAAGTAAAAGGGAAAGAGAGGAAGACAGTGGGGTTGGATGATCCCCTTTGAGACCACATCCCAACATCTGAAGACCTCCCACTCGGCCCCACCTCTGAAAGTTTCCATCATCTCCCAATAGTGCGAAACTGGGGACCAAGCCTTTAACACGTGGACCTCCGAGCAACATTCCAGATGCAAACAATAGCGTGCTCCTAAAGACAAACTACTCCTTTTCCTTTATTTGGTTATGAAATGCACGCCAAAGATGTCCTGATAAGCCCACACTGCTCTCTGCCTGCTTATGATTTTTAGCTGTTTCTCCAGGCCCAAGCCACAAGGCTGCCTGGTGCAGCTGACTCCACTGAGCCTCTGTGGACACACTCGCTCTGCAAACTGGAGATGGTGGATGCCCTGATGTGTTCTGTTGCTTTTATCAGAAGTTGTAGGCCCATGATGCCAGCTGATCACAGCCTTCTTCTTTGGTGTATTGAGGGGAGGGCAGAGAGACAGTCCTAACGTGAAGAATTATAAAAAGTATGATCTTTTAACAAAGTGCCTAAAGCTCCTTAAGCAGAACTCCCAGCTGTGTTATGGTCACGCCCCCCCTCCATTGTAGATGTGCCATCTGTCTGTGGACGGTCACATTACGTCCCGGCACAGCTGGCCAGGAACAAGACCGAATCGCAGCCTATGCACCAACTGGCTTCCGTTCAGAGGGGAAGATCATTTGTCCAAGATTTTTCCCCAGGAGTCCCCTGATCTCTGCACTAGTCCGTGAGGGAACCGATATCTGACTCCAGGTCTCACTGGTTGAAAGCCTATCCCAGGAGGAGGATGATCTTTCCAGCAAACAGCCGGAACCGCTGTGAGATGGGAGTAGAGCAAGGGCAAGTAAACCACAGAGAGCTGCGGAACAAGGACCGAAAGTGAGGATGGCTGTCAGAACAGCAGCAAACCAATAGATAAAGGCCACACACACCCCCCAGGACCCCCAGACATGTGCAAACCCAAAAGTACGTGACTGTGGTCTGTGTCCAACTTCATTTCCACTATGGCTTTGATGCCCCGCCATAGAGTGTGGGTACCGTGACACTTCCTCCAGAAACCTTATATGGTCAAAAACTCCCCTCCCCAGCAAATAGGCTGAGTCAGGCAGCACACTGGGCTATGGCTCCTGTCAATCCCACCTGTAGACCTTCCCATAACCCCAGGACTTTTAGAGACCCAGTACCCGTCCCTGTCACCATCAACTCTTCTTCCTGGCCCGCTCCCACCCTGCGGGTCTACCTTCACCCCTTTCACTTATTCTTGTTACTCTTTTTACAAAAACCTTGTTGTTTCTTTTGAGTGTTCTGCTCAGTTCTTTGTCAGGATACTAAGAACATGGAAACAGCTGCCCTGGGACCCCCCCCAGCCGATAACAACTGGACACTCAGAAGGAAAAGAACGAAGCTGTGCCCCTACTTTACACTGTATATAAAAATTGACTAAACGTGAGTCGAAGACCTGAACATACGAGTTAAAACTATAAAACTCTTGAAAAAAAACCTGGGAGGAAAGCTTCACAACCTTAGATTTGGCAGTGGTTTCTTAGACATCAAAAACAGACAACAGGGGCCGGTGATATAGCTCAGTGGCATAAGCACCTGCGTGGCAAGCACAAGGTCCTGAGTTCGACTCCTAGTACCCACATAAAAAAAATTAAAAACAGACAACAAAAGAAGGTATAAGTAAATTAGACAATACCAAAATTTTAAACTGTGTGTATCAAAAAATATAATAAATACAGTAAAAAGGCAGTATTCATATCCAGAATATATAAAGAACTCTTACAATTCAACAATAACCAACCACGCAAGCCAGGAATGGTAGCACTCTATGAGGCTGAGGCAGGAGGATCACAAGTTTGAGCTCAGCCTGAGCAAAAAGACATTTTTTAAAGAAGCTATATAAAAAAAAAAAAAAAAGAAGATATATAAATGACTAAAAAAGCATATGAGAAGAGACTCACATCACTAATCATTAGGAAAATGCAAATCAAAACTATAATGAGATATAGCCTGAGAGTCTTACTAGGTTGCCAGGCTAGCCTCTAACTCATGGTCCTCTGTCTCAGCCTCCCAAATAGCTGGGATTAGCATGTTGTTAGAGTTTGGATCTTAAGTGTTCCCAAAGCTCCATGTGTTAAAGACTTACTCCACAGTGTGGTGCTCTTGGGAAGAGGTGACACCGTTAAAGATTGCAGTCTAGTGGGAAGGCTTCAGGTCACTGGGGGTTTGCCCTTGAAGGGAACAGCGGAATCCCATCCCTTTCTCTTTCTCTTTTTGCTCCTGGCCATAAGGTGAGAGTTTGCTCTGCCACATGCTTCCACCATGATGTGCTGCTCAGCACAGGCCCAAAGCAACAGGACCAGTTGATCTGGGCTAAAATTTCCAAGACCAGACCATGAGCCAAACAAAACAAAACAAAAACTTTGGTATAGTAACACAATGCTGAATAACACAGAAAATAAGTATCAAGAGTGGGGTGGTTGTGCTACCTGAGATGATGTGGAATTGGTGTGGAAGGAGGAGCTGGTTTCAGGGTGAATATAGAAAAGTTTGGAGGAGTGGGCTAGAAAAAGCATGGAGTTCTGTGAGCAGAGCTTAGTGACTGATTCTGGTGGGAACTCAGAGGACCAGAATGCTGATAGAGGTGCAGACTGTAAAGACTGTGCCGGTGAGCTCTCAGGTGGAAGCAGGGATTCTACTGGCAGTTGAAGTGGAGGCCATCCTTGTATGATGGCAAAGGATTTGGATGTACTTTGTGCCTGCTCTGAGCCTTTATGGAAGGCTGATCTTAAAGGTGATGAACCAGTTTATTTGGCAGAAGAAAAAAATTTTTTTCCTTCATGTGGGTACCAGGAACCTAACTCAGTATCTCGTGCTTGCCAGGCAGGCACTTATGCTGCTGAGCTATATCACCAGCCCTGGCAGAAGAAATTTTAAGGCAGCATAGTATTCACGCGGCAGCATGGGGATCACTAGATGATTTTAGCTAAATTTACAATGAGAATCAAAAGCAAAGACCTGAGTGAAAAGCTATGAAAAGTTCACAGCTTGGAGAGGAAAGGAGCACATGTAAAGGTGCAGCTAAGGAAAGATAATTGCTAAGGTGACAAGCACCACCAAAAAGCAGCCACGTGCCAGATGCAGTGGTTCCCAGGAGGCTGAGGCAGGAGGGTCTCAGGTTCAAGGCCATCCTGGGTAACATAGTGAGACTCTCTCTCTCATAATAAAAAAATAAAAAGGACAGGGATATAGTTCACTGGTAGAGCACTCCAAGATTCAACTCCCTTTACTGGAAAAGAAAGGGTAAGAAAAAAAGAAGAAGAAGTAGAAGAAGAAGAAGAGGAAGAAGGTGAAGAAGGAGAAGGAGGATGAGAAGGAGATGGGGGAAGGGGAGGGGAAGGGGAAGCGGGAAGGAGGCAGCAGGGGCCAAGTGCTTGCACCCAGAGGAAAGGAAAGGTGCCTGGAGGGCATCTCGGGAATCAGCAAGACCCAAAGGTATAAAAGCACGAATTTGTTTCAAAGACCTTCCAGCAGCAGAGTCTTTTGAGAATAGAGTCCCAGGACATAATGCAGGCTCTGGACTGCCAAACCCAGCAAGGTACTCAGCGGCCACTGGAGCTGCAATTCAAACAGGATAATGTGTATCTTGTGCTGGCAGCAGACCTTGGCATTGTCCACATAATGCTGGATTTGCAGGCATGAAAAATGTCTTGGGGTCAGGGAGGCTTCCACTGAGATTTCAGAAGAAAGCCTGGGAGGCCAGGCGGTGTGCTGCAGAGTCAGAGTCCAGTTACTGCAGTCAGCCCCTGACAGCAATGCACGGAGCTACAAGAGTGAAATCAAAGCCACAGTGGGGATCCCAGAAAGTTAGAGATGCCAGGAACATGGAACACGGGTCAAGGGAACCTGCGGGCACCGTGCAAAACCTGCCCAGAAGACCAGCCATGGGGGCTGCAAGCAGCAAAGCCGTAGGGCAGGCTGCCCCAGCCCTTGGGGTCCCACATCCTGCCGCAGTGTGCCCCAAAGCCAGCTATGGAGTTGACGGATTTGGGATTTTTTGCCCTGCTGGGTTTTAGTCCTGATTTAGTCTGATCCCTCCTTATTTTCCTATTCCATCCTTTTTGGAATAAGAATGGTTACCCTGTGCCCATTCCACTGTAGTATATCGAAAATATGTAACTTTTAAAGTTGTTATGGTTGAGATTCCCGCTGAGTTTACCTTGAGTTTCAGAAGAGACTTGGGACTTGGGTTTCGAGCAACGTTGAAGCAGTTAAGGCTTCGGGGGCTCCTGGGCTGAGCTGAGTGCGTTTTGTGTTGAGAGACGCACCGGGGCCTGTGGGAACCCAGGCTGGGTGAGGCGCGACCAGAAGCCGAGGGAGACCTGCTCAGCCCCCAGAGTACTGGGACAGTAGGTTCTAGATTACGGATTATAGGTTCTAGATAGGTTCTAGATTAAGCATTTTAATGATGAGTGCTTTAAAATCTTTGCCAGATCATCCTAACCTCTCTCTCGTCTCACTGCCGGCTTCTATTGATTGTCTTTTTTTTTTTTTTTTTTTTTTTTGTGGGTACCAGGGGTCGACCTCAGGACCTCGCGCGCCAGCAGGCGCCCGTGCCACTGAGCGGTGTCACCGGCCCTTGATTGTCTTTTTAAAATCAGTGTGGGATCTTCCTTATCCTCTCTATGAGGTCTGCTGTTGTGTTGTGTTGTGTTGTGTTGTGTTTTATTTTAATGACAGAAAGTTTTATTAGAGGTAGGAAAAGAAACAGGCTCTACAGAGTGAATTTGGGCCAAGTACAAGTAGGAGAAGAGGTGCACCCTCCAGCACAAGGGTGGCCAGCCACGCAAGAGGGAACACACGGCCCGGGGGTTGGTTTTTCATTGAAGCCTGAGCATTCGTGGTGCCATGTGACTCTACATCTAATTTGAGCCTTGTATTCTAGCATGCTTCCCCTGACAGCATTCTGACAGGGAAGGGCAGGAGGAGGGCACTGCCTTCTTAGTGCCAGGAGGGAGTGGAAGTCCACGTTCTCCACCCAGCCAATGTTGGTGTCCAAGTGCGGGGTCAGTCCTCACTGACACCTTTGGCTGTAGGGGCACCCCGTTTTTCACGAGGCTTTTCTGATGGCCACCAGCAGGGAGGCATGGAGCCTGTTTATAATCGCCTGGAGAGCATGAAGCCTTTCCACTTGGTTTTGCTGGTGTGGGTCATTGCCTTAGTCCATTTTCTACTGATTTCCAAAAATCCCAGAGGCTGGGTAATCGATGAAGAATAGAAGTTTGTTTGGATCGTGGCTCTGAGGCCTGAGAAGTCTAAGAGCACGGCAGCAACATCTGCTCAGCATCTGTGCTCCAGCCTGGCCGCCCTTCCTTTTTTAGAGCTCCTAATGCCATCTTGGGAGCCTTGCTCCATCAGCTCGTCTAACCCTAATTACCTCCTAAAGGCCTCACCTTCAAACACCATTAACATATGACTTTTGGCCTTGAGCTTCTAACACAGGAAGTTTTGGGGGACACAGTCAAACCACAGCAGTAGGTGTCAGACCAGAGTATTTTCTGTGATGTTTGGCCAGGATAGAGTGACATTGTTTAAAAGTTTACTGTCAAGCTAGGCTGCCCCGCTTCTGGCCCTTGGCCTAGAGAAAGCAAGGGTTTTGTTTTGTTTATTTTGTTTTGTTTTTTCTGGTCTATGCCCATTGGCATTTCCAGTAGCTCACTTCTTCATTCCAGGTCTGGAATATGTGAGGCAAAAAGAAAACCCAGGGGATGCACCACAGCACTGTTCCTAGATCTTGAGGCCTTGGCCAGTCTGTGTTTGCTGTGGTTTGGATCTGGACTCCCCCTCAAAGTCCTGTATGTTAAAGCCTTAGTCCTGGGCCGGTGAGATGGCTCAGTGGCATAAGCGCCTGCCTTGCAAGCGCGAGGGCCCGAGTTCGACTCCCGGATCCCACATACGAAAAAGGGGCCGGTGATATCGCTCAGCAGCCTGGGCGCCTGCTGGCGTGCGAGGTCCTGAGGTCGAACCCCTGGTACCCACCAAAAAAAAAAAAAAAAAAAGCCTTAGTCCCCAGATTGTAGCATTTTGGGGAGGTGGTAGAGCCCTCAGGAGTGCAGCCTAGTGAGAGGAAGATAGGTCATGGGAGGGTGTGCCCTTGGGGGAGATATTGGGGCCCCCCAGCCCCTTCCTGTCTCTCTGCTTCCCAGCTATCATGCAGTGAGCAGCTTCTGCCATGTGCTCCCACCATGATGTACACCCTCGCCACAGGCACAGAAGCAATGGACAAACCACAGCCACAAACTATAACCTCCAAAACAGTGAGCCAAAATAAAACTTTCTTCCTTATAAGTTGATTATGTCAGATGATTTCCTTATCAGTTGATTATATTTTGTAATAGTAACAAAAAGCTGATTAACAGTCATATGTCCACCTTTTAGAGTCTTCTTATGTTTACTGAAAATGTCCAGGGTTTCTTGTTGTCTTTATTATAGTAGCACATCTACTCCCTGTTCCTGGAAGTAGTACGGTTGAAACAAATTTGCTGAGAGAGTTACTGCCTTCCCTCCATTTAACTGTGAACAGCCCCCTATGGTTATTCCCGCTCCCATTATCCTAAGAGATAAAAAAATAACATGGCAAAAGCCTAGGAGATCACCAAGCCTTAGATGGAAATGGGAAATTCAGTGGGAGGCACCTAAAGACAGAGGTGTCTGGCCTTTAAATTCTAAAAGCCTGAGTTATTGGCCTCTTTCCCCTTTTCCCTTTTCCCTGTTGCTGCTGCTCCCTTTCCCGTGATCCTCAGTAAATGTAGCTATTTACTACTTACTACAGGGTGTACGCTCAGCAATTCCTTCTCATACACAAGAACTTGACTATCATTAGCCCATTCAAAGGTAGCAGAAGCAGAAATACCTATCCATTTTTAATATTGTTTAATACTTCCACCTGGGTTAGGAAGGTAGCTAGGCAGATGATAGGTAGCTAGATAGATAAATAGATAGATGTGGCTGGGAATTGAACCCAGGGCCTCGTGCATGCTAGGCAAATGCTCTACCACTAAGCTACAGCCCTAGGCTGTGAGATATATTTATAACAAGATTTTTTTTAAAAAATCACAAATGGCTTCTTCATGAGCAACAATAGGAATAGTTCTTATTCAAATGTATGAAGGTTCTCTTAGATTTAATTTCTACATCATTTTATTTGGTAATTCAGATGGTAAAGAAATTTGTAGGAAGTAGTTCTATTTATTAGTGTAAGGATTATAAACATTGCTAGTGTAAACAAATGACGTGAGGCAGGGATCACTCGACAGACTTGTGCGAAGGCAATGAGGCATAAGATTGAATACCTGGGCGCAGGCAGACAGAGGGCAGAAAGACCGTCTGTGGGAACAAAGAAAAGCTGGCTTTTTTTAGAGCTTGAAAGAAGGCAAGGGACATTAGGTGAGAAGGTCTGAGCAAACGTCAGAGGTCAAAGTTCTCTGAATGTCTGGTGCCTCAGTGTTCAAAGTCCTCAAGCATCCGGTGTAAAGGCATGGATGTTCTCAGATGTCCTGGCGCTTGGAAGATTCCATGCGCCACCTTATCTCTTGTTTTATGACATCCTGTGTTTGCTGAGGGCAACAGCAATTGTGCTGAGCTGGGATTTCTGAGAACAATGTGGCTGCTGACAAACAAGTTTTGTGCTGAAAATCCACGCCCAAGTCGAGCCTGACAACAAGCAGCTGGCTTAAGTCTATTTTTTTCCTCCTGTTAATTTAATTAAGGCAAACTTGCAACAAATTCTTGTGTAGAAAATAGTTTATTTAGTTGGCTTATGAACAAGGCAGCTAGCTAGGAAAAGGCCAAGATCGAGTTGGATAATCAGCCGTACTAATGGGAATTCTTTGGACCAAGAGTGCACTTACTCAGGCAACGCGGAATGTGGCCCCCCTCTCCTGAAGAGAGGCAGCCTCCTGAGTTTTGAGGGATTTTAAATACAATGAACTCCCTCCTAAAGAGATGTGCATCCACCCCCTACTAAGTTCCTGAGTTCTGAGGAAATTATAATGCAAAATAAGCAGTTTTCTTTCTAAGATCCCAGTTTACTGTGAACACCATGTAAAAGAACTGGGTTAGAAAGTCCGAGTTCCAACAGTTCATTGTATTTTAACTTGACAGAGCTACCAGTGATAGTCCCCACTGAAGGATTCAGCAGTTCCCATGCCCTGCTTACCTATAAGTAACTCTAGATTGAGGGCCTTCTGTGGGCACCCACTCCGGACCCTACCGGAAATCCAGGAGCTGATCTTCCTCTTCTTATTTCCAATAAAAACTCCCCTAACCTCTTCCTTTGGTTCACGACTTTATTCTGCGACGTTTGCGAGACCACGAGCCCAGTACACATGGTAATGTGTGGGTGTGTGTGGGTGTGTGTGCGTGCACGCGCGTGTGTGTGAATTAACCCCAGGGCCTTGCTCAGGCTACGCATATGCTTACCTCTGAGAGCATACACTCTATACACCTCTATCACCTCCTGCTTCTTTCTTTTAATCAAGTGTAGGAGACCAGAATTCATCATCCCAAAATATGCGTCTTTGGCATAAGGATTATTTTGAGTGACTGCAACAGCAGGAGAAATTACAAGTAGAAATGATTATTTATTTCGTAAGGGACAATTACGTCTATTTGGGAAAACTCCATTTGTAAAATTGTCTGTACCAGAAAGAGTAGGATTGATACAGGAGAAATACAACTCCCAACCTGCTAGATGTCAGATACTCCAAGTTTGTGTCTCCTGAAATCAAAGAGTAAATTCTAAGGAACAACAGAGGTTGAGAGTAGGAAAGATTTATTGAGAGATAGCTCCTGAGAGACAGGAAGGGGACCCGAAAGTGGGTTGCCACCAAGGAGGCCCTTTGTCAGGGGTAATTTATACAGCAAAGTCACAATGTGGGTACAGCATGGGTCAAACTATAATCAACCTATAGGATTACAAGTATAGCTGCTTAGCTAATATCAATCCAGTAGGGAAATGAGTCATGTAGCAAGAATACATGGAAAGAACAAAGGCATGTTTGGGAAGGGATGGGTTTGGATGCTCTGGTCACCCACCTGGCTGACTGTTGTCTATCTGGACTTTACTGGACACAATGATACCAATAACAGTACCATCTTAAGTTATTGTTTATCCCTCAGGGAGTCAGTAGGCCTGGTCATTGCATCTTTATCTTGAGGACTTTATCTTGAGGCCTTCAGTGATTGCACCTCCAGCCAGTTTTGGTGTGTTCTTGTCTTTTGCACTGACTCTCTTGCCCTGCCCCTGCATGCATGACTATTAATTTCTATCTAACTTAGATGCCTATAATAGGATCAACAGACTCGAGAATCCTTGTGTCTTGACCCTATGAAGGTCCCGGTCCTATATCAGAGCCATAAATGGGGTGTGCTCACATTTCTGTCTAGCCATACTCTTGGCAATTCTTTGCTAGTTGGGTTTCTGTGACTGTGACAAAATAACTGAGAATAACAATTTAAAGGAGGAAAGGTTTATTTTGGCTCATGGTTTCAGAGGTTTCAGTCCATGGTCACCTGGCTTCATTGCTTTGGTCTTGGTGAAGCAGAAACATGGAGGAAGGGTGTGGTGGAGGAAGGCTGTTCACCTCATGGCCAGGAGGGGTGGGGATGAGGGGCTGGGGACAAGATATAGTCCCCAAAAGCATGTTCCCTTCGACTAGGTCCCACCTTTTAGGTTTCTTCTTCCTGTAGCCCATCAAATTATCATTCATCGATGGGTTAATCCATTGATGACATCAGAGCCCTTGTGAGCAAATCACTAATAAAAAGCCCCACCTCTGACACATGAGTTTTTCAGGAAATTCCAGACCCAAACAATATCAGCCTGTATCTGATGGTTGGCCACTTGCACATGAGGACCTGATAACCTGGCTGCACTGACAGGTGAAAGCCAAGCCAAGTTCTCCAGACATAAAACAAGAGACACAGAAGCATTAACTGTCCCTGGGAGTGAGTGATGTCAGCTAGTCTCCTCGAACCAAATTTATACAGAGGCACAATCCAAAAACACTAATTCTTGCAAGCATTTTTCTCTCGTTGATCTGAATTTGGAAAGGAAGAGACAGGAAAGGCGCCAATTCGGTCTACACAGCAGACCTTTCCCTTAGGCGCTGCTCTTTCTCTGACCACCACCCCACTCTGGCCCTGCCAGCATCTCTCTTTCTTTGTTTTGCTTAATGATGGCATTCAAGTCTGAATTCAAAGAAATCACTGAGATTTACCCATTTCTCTGGCTACCTCCTGCTGTATAGATTATTAAATTCTTTTGTGTTTCTGTTGCTAATCTGTCTTTTATTACAGGGACCTTTCACAATTAAAAAAAAAAAAAAAAGAAAGAGTAGAGAGAACATTACTTTTCCTCCCTGTAGTTCCAATGAAGAGGGTTAGGTAGCTGGGATTCCGCTGGCTCCAGAACCTGCATGTGGGAGCCTGGGAAAACGGGCGGGAGGTGACTCGGGGTAAGAATTCTTAACAAGTCAGTGTCCGGGGTTCTGCCTGGAGGGCCCCATCAAGGAAGGAAGGTGAAATTCCTCCCTGTCCATATCCTACACTGGAAGGAAACCCCCTAAAACATGAGGAAGAAGCTTTAGAAAATACCGTGCTCATGTCCCAGTGGGAATTATCAGACCCCGGCCCACCTGGTGGCACCGTAAAGCTACACCTGTTCTGTTGCTGATGGGCCAGTCCAATCTTCTCCACAACAGCTGCGCCCATTTCAGCTCCTCTCCCCAAACTGAGGTCCCCTCCACGTTCTCTCTTTTCTCTAGATTAAAGCTTTTGCCTGTAAATTCGTGCTGTCGCCACAGTTTTCTTTTCCACTGTCACTGGCCCAAGTTCAGACTGCACCGGCGGGCACCCCGCCCCACCGCCAGGTCCGGGTGGGGTGTCTGCGTCTCCCTTCCCGCTGTCCACGCGAGCTGCGGTGGCTCTCCGGGGACGGCTGCGCGTCTGCGCACCCACTCTGGGACACCTCTTGTGTCTGTGCTCAAGACTCAGAAGACATTGGTTTTAAGTCACAAAAGGCTTATTGGTTTTGGTTGAGTTTCTTGATAGTGATATCTTTCCTTTAAAAGTTGGGTTTAAATTTTCGTTTAATGAGATTTGTAATGAGTGATTGATTAATTGATTTTTTTTTTTTTTTTTTTTTTTTTTTTTTTTTGTACTGGGAATTGAATCCAGGGCCTTCTCACTGAGCTTCCAGCCCTCTTTTTATTTTTCATTTTGAGACAGGCTCTCACTGTCTCTCAGTTGCCCAGGCTGGGCTTGAACTTGCAATTGTGCTGTCTCACCCTCCTGGAGTGCTGGAATTATAGGCCTGTGCCAACACACTCAGCTCGAACAATCCCGTCTGTCTTGGTAAAATGGTAGAAGAAACGAATGGGCTCTTAAAACCGCTAAGGTCAAGCAGAACAATGGCGGACTCCATGGAGCTGCAGGAATCACCCTGACAAGAATGATTAAAATTTTTATCGTTATTTGAAGCACTGTTGATTCTTTGATGTTTTGTTTGTCCAGATTTAAGCCAACTTTTCTCTTTTTTTCTTAAGCTGACTATAGCTCACAACTATCTAGTAAATTATACCTTTGTAAATGGAATTAAAGAATTTGTCTTTTTCTCCCTACCTAATGCCATTTTCACAGCAATATTTACGTAAATTCAATGGGACTCTCTTCCCTTTAAGAAGGTACAACTGGAAATATTGTTTCTGCTACCAAGGGCTGGGGGGGGCACGTGAGAATGAAGAACGTAGTCAGATGCAGCCTAATGATTTTAAGGAGCTAATTTTGGTTTGTGGAATCAATAAAAACTCTTGGGATGACTAGCTTTTGGCTTGGCTTGAAAGCACTGCTAGACCTTTCTCCCAGCCCTGGGGCCCTCAGGGCATCTTGGGAAACTCAAGAAGAGAGGATCTAGGGGCTGGGGTTGCAGCTCAGGGGTCGAGCGTGTGATTAGCATGTGTGAGACCCTGGGTTCGAGCCCCAGGACTAAAAGACGGGGTAGAGAGGCGCACCCCAAAGCTATAGGTACTGTAAGTGACGAATAATGCTAAGTCCCAAGCTTGGCTTCTTCCTAGCCTGGAAAAGATGTTAAAAGTCTAAGCCAGGATTCCTCATAAAAACATCCAGCAAGCAGACTTGAAAAGATCCTGTATGGTTAGTAACTATTCTTGCTGCCCATAAGCAAATAAGCAGGCCAAGTTTTAACAAGACGAGATTGATTTTGAAAGGTTATCTTTGATTATCTATACTGTCTTTGGTAGAAATGGGAGGGACTCTAGGGAGAAAACTATGTTTCCATAGAAAATGATAGCATGACCCTTATTTGACTGAAATCCTATTCATTCTCTTTGGAGTTTCGTTATTTACCTTCAAAGTGGACTGAGTTCTGAATTCTTCAGTTTTTTTCTCATATTTGACTATGACTCTAAATTAATGTTTTAAAATTTTTCCCCATTTTTCCGACTTGAAATACTAAGAACAAAAATTTTCCTTTTTCTCAAGTCCTGCAAGTAGAAGACGCACAGCTTGGTGGACCCTCCGGAAGGGCCTGTGGGAGTCCCCCGACCACCCGTCAACGTCACCAAGGCCACTCAAACTTCGGCAGGTCCCTTGAGCCCGTACCTAGACATCTTTTCAGCTGGCTGTGCGTTGATCTCAGGAAGTGGGTTTACAGTCAGCTCCCGCTAGTACTCTTTGTTTTGCCTCGTTTCCTTAGAAACACCTCTTACTACGCAGCCGAATGCTCTGAAGTGAGCCTACTTCAGGGGGAAGCACACTGCGGCACCCCCTCCGGAAATGACAGGAAACTGTTGACCTTGACTAGTCCCCTAAGGTCATATCTTGGATAGCATATTCTGTCTCTTACACCAAAGTCCATAGGAAGCCAAGCCGTGCCATTCCTAATAGGCCTCTTCAGTATAAGGATTGTTTTGAGAGATTGCAGCAATATGAGCAGCTCTGAAAACAGGGCAGAAATTATCATTTTGTAAGGAACAATTTCACCTCTAAAGGAAGTCTCCATTTGTGGGGGTGTCTTCCTGGCATGGTTTCTACGGCCCCTCTGAAACTCATGTTGCCATCTAACGGCCATTGTGATGGCGTTGGGAGGAGGAATTTTAAGGGGTGCGGAGCCACAGATGGGCAACTGCTGTTACTGCAAGCGTGGTGAGCTGTCTTGGAAAGGGCTTTGTTATAGAAGTTAGCGCTCTCCTGCTCTCTGTCATGAGAGCTCTCATCAGTAAAAGTCTAACCTCATTCCAGGCAAGAGCAAGAACAGCGTTTGTTTATACTAATCTGAATCTACTGTCTCCCAGAGAAAACAAAACAAAACCAAGCAAACCCCAAACCTATATTTATGAGTCTAGACCTTAATATGAAAAAGTTATTTTTTAAATATCATGAGGGCTGCGGTGTAGCCCACTGGCAAAGCAGTCACTAGCATAAGCAAGGCCCAGGTTTGGTCCTCAGCACCACACACAAAAAATTTTTAAGTAAAAATTAAATTCATTTCTTTTCAGTGTCCAGTTTACTAGGTGTGATAATAGTGTCACCCAGAGTTAATCAGACTTACTTTGGATACACAGATGCTCAAGAATTTATGAAAACAAGCTCCACATCAAGCTTCAAACAAACTACAACAAGCTCCAAAACATGGACAACACCAAATGCCTTCCAGGTGTGGAGCGACGGGACTCGCACTCACTGCCGCTGGAAGTGCAGAATGTTGTGCTTGGGAAGAGGGTTTGGCAGTTTCTCACAAAACTAGATACACCCTTACCGTATCATCCAACAATCACACCCTAGCGTGTTTACTCGAAGCAGGTGAAAGCGTTTGTGCGAAAACCCACACATGGATGTTTATAGCAACTTTCTTTGTATTTGCCAAAACTTGGAAGCAAATCAAGGTGTCCTTCAGTTGGTGAATGAATGAAGTATGCCTGGTACATGGAATGATGGAGACGTATTTAGCACTGAAAAGAAATGAGCATCAAGTTTATTGCGTCATGAAAAGACACGGGAGAAACTTAGATATATATTACTAAGTAAGAGAAGCCAGTCTGAAAAGGATGCGTACTATACAATACTGACCATATGATATTCTGGAAAAGACAAATGCAGTTAGGGGTTTGGAGGGATGAAGAGGTAGAATACGGATACTGTAATGGTGGGTACATTTTTCCAAACCCATAGAAAATGCGACACTAAGAGTGAACCCGAGGGCCGGTGAGATGGCTCAGTGGTGTGAGCGCCTACCTGGAACCCACATTCGAAAAAGGGGCTGGTGATATCGCTCAGTGGCACGGGCGCCTGCTGGCGCACGAGGTCCTGAGGTTGACCCCCTGGTACCCACACACACACAAAAAAGAGTGAACCCGAATGGACACCATGGACTTCGAGTGTAATGATGTGTGAAGCAGGTTTGTCAATTGCAGCCAATGCCCCCCTCCTGTGCAGGGGGTGTGGATAATGGGGGGCTGTGAACATGTGCTGCCTTCCTTTCTAGCTGGCTTTGAACATAAAACTGTTCAAAAACATGAAGTCCGTTAAAATTTTGTAATCATTGCTTTTTCTACTTTTGGACTGTTCGGAGTAATAAAAACACAATTAGAATTAATCCAATTTACTAAAAAGTGATGTACATTTATATACATTCAAAAACAAGTCTATGCTGTGTTTTGGTTCAACTAGTCACAGATTTAATGATGAATAAGAGATCTGTAAGATGCCAGGCTTAAAATCTTCCCTTTTCACTATGTTGCCATTAGCATTCAGTAGCCTCTCTTTAGTCAAATGTTCTCCCTAATGTGATAAACTTTAAAAATTACTAAATATTTTGCCTTCAGGACAGTAAAGAAAATAATACGACACACAACCACGTATGCAGCATTAATGTTAGGGTGGACGTAAATGTGGTACCATATTTGTTTCATTGGTACTTTTAAAGGATGGGGTACTTTTTTTTTTTTTGAGACAGGGTCTCTCTGTGTAGTTCAGCCTGGTCTTGATCTCACTATGTAGCCCAGGCTGACCTTGAACTCATGGTGATCCTCCTGCCTCAGCCTTCAGAGTGTTAGGATTGCAGATGTGTGCCACCACGCCCGGCTGTTTTGTTATTGTTTTTGTTTTGTTTTTGAGATTAGGTCTTTGTTATGGCAGAGATCTAGACAGTCCCCCCCAAAGCCTTGTGTGTTCAGAGGTGGGCTTTTGGAAAGTGATTGGATCTACCAATGAGCTTATAGCTAACAGTACTGTTCGGAGCTGTGGTTAGAAGATTATCATTAAAAAGCCAAGTACAGTAAAACCTTGGATTGTGAGAAACTTGTTCTGTGAGTGTTCCACAAGACAAGCAAGCATTTCTAATAAATTTTAACATGATAAATGAGCAATGTCATGCAATATGAATAGTACGTGATGCCAAATGTCACATAATCACAACTGAGCCAATGGTTCCTCTCTGTCTCTCTGTCTCTCTATCTCTCTCTGTCTCTGTCTGTCTCTGCACCTTTCTCTGCCCCTCTCTCTGTCTCTCTGACTCTGTCTCTCTTTCTTTCGGTGGGATTATGTGTGATTGTCTCTCAACAGCAAGAGGTTATGGAGATCTCATCTGCAGAGGAGGACATGGAAAAGGTAGAGGGATCCCTCACTTTGAGTGAGATTAGGGAGAATGTAAAATGTGGGAAACTGCAAATTTTTATAGAAAAATCACCAGCTGAATAAAGCTGTAGCAGAGTGAACAATGAATCTTTTTTATAACAGTGCAGTATCACACTTCCCCCAAAATCTTCAAAAAGAGGCAAAAGCAAGTGGCATTGGATAGGTCCCTTGTGAAATTTGCACAAAAAGAAAGATTCCATTGAGCAAAAGATAGCAGTGATTCCGTTAGTGATAGTGAAAGTAGTCCTACACAATAACCCTCCTCTTGTCTCTCTCATGAAAGTTTTCAAAGGTAAGTGCAAATTAATTTGTTTATTTTTCTTTATATTTTGTATTTTATTATTTTGTATTATATTACAGTATTGTAATCATTTTTATATGAACGTTTCTGGGTTGTGGAATGACTTATCTGAGTTTCTATTACTTCTTATGGGGAAATTCACTTTTATATTCAAATGCTTTGGATTACAAGCCTGTTTCCAGAATGAATTATGCTCAAAAACTAGGGTTTTCACTGTACTTTGGAACAGGCCAATAGAAAAGATAGCCTGAGGGCATCACAAGAACCAGCAGGACTCTACCCTTTGCAGGCTTAAAATTGCAAAGGTTATGGACTGCTTTAAAAGAACCCCAGAGCACCATGTTCCAGAATGGCAGCAGTCTAGAGAATTTGTTCCTCAGTATTGGGTTCAGGGTGCTCAGTAATCCAGGAACTCAACCTCTACAGCCAAGAGAGAAGGAAGCCTGGCTACTGCTCCAGCTGGTGGCAGACCCTGGCATCTTTTATATGGTGCTAGTTTTAGGTGCATACTGAATGCAAGAGTTGTGGGGTCAGGAAGGCTTCCACCAGATTTCATAAGAAGGCTGAGGAGGCCAGGCAGTGTGCCCTTGAGAGGGCAGTGTGTGAAGCTGTGAATGTGAAGGCAAAAGTGCAGTGGAGAGCCTAGAATGTTGGAAAAGCCAGGAACATGGATTGTCACAGGAAAGCTGCAAGGAGCAAGCAAAGGTAGCCCAAGAGAGGCCACGTGGGCTACAACCACCAGCAGTGCTATAGTGGTAGAGCCAACCCAAGCCCTTTGGAGTTCATGGCTTGCCACAGATTGCCTTGATTCCTGGACATGAAACTCAGCACTTAATGTTTGCCCTGATGGATTTTGGTCTTGCTTTTGTCCCATTCCTTTCTATCCTCCTATTTCTACTTTCTGAAATGGGAATGTTTATCTTGTACCACTTATGATGGAAGTGTTTATCTTTCTTTTCACTTGTACAGGGGCTTGCAGTCAAGAGTTAGCCTTAAATCTCAGAGGAGACTTTGGACTTGGACTTTTCAGCAATGCTGAAATGGTTAGGACTTTGACAATTCTTACCAGTAGAGATGGACTAAATGCATTTTGCACAAATGGATGTGCATGAGTCTTTTGGGGGCCAGGGGCAGAATGTTGAGGCTTATATCTAGATGTCCCCCCAAAGCCTCATGCACTCATAGGGCTTGTGGGAGTGTGATACTGGATCATGGGTGTGTGATATTGGATTAATCCACTAATTGGTTAACATAGTTCTGGGTATGGAAGATGGGTTTACTGAAGAGGGAAGACCCACCCTGGGTGTAGGTGGCATCAACCAATAGGTTTGCAGCCTGTATGGAATAAAAAGGGAAAGCAGAAGGAAGGAAAGCTCTAGGTTTTATCCCCAATGCTGAAAAAAGAAAAGAAAAGAAAAGAAAATTTCAGCCTAGCAACTGAGTGCATATAATTGACCTGAACCAATATTCTCCCATGTCAAATATGTCTAAGATTTAGAAAATGAAGTTAAATTTTAACTTCATTGTGGATAGCTCCAGCTGAAATAAAAATGAGGTTCAAGATTATTTTTCCTTTTTGGTGTCAAAAGGGAGGAGATTCAAACATACAATAAAGGTGCTGATATGGCTAAAATGACTCTATTTCTTTTTAGGCGCCAGTTTGTCTCCTGTTTGTCTCTGCTTAACCAATAGATAAACTCACTCCCCAGACTCCTTCCCAGTTAACCATAAAACCATAAAAAGAGAAACAAATGGGTTTAGCACAGGCTGGTACCCGTTACCCCATTCTGTGTGTTAATTAACCTGATGTTTGAGAAGGACCTTGTAAAATTCCAAAGAAATGATGTGGTAAAGAATGCAGTCTCTATGGCAACCAAGAAATTTTGTGAATCCCCCAAATGTGTATTTATTTATTTATTTTTTTTGTGGGTACCGGGGGTCAACCTCAGGACCTCGCGCGCCAGCAGGCGCCCATGCCACTGAGCGATATCACCGGCCCTTTTTTTTTTGTATGTGAGTACTGGGAGTTGAACTCAGGACCTTGCGCTTGCCAGGCAGGTGGCCATCTCACCGGCCACCCCCCAAATGTGTTTTTAAAGAGCTGTAAAACAAAGACTCGGGGTCAGTAGATTAGACTTCTGCTGTCCTCCAGCCGCTTCTAATAAAAGAACTCACTTGTCTCTAGATTCTCGCTTTCCTGTGAGTGAAGCTTATGATTTTGCTGTAACATTTTTGGAGGCCCCAGCGAGATCCTCACAGGGAGATCCTCATTTGAGGGTCCTCAGTGCCTCCTTGCCTGGCTGCTGACCCCTGGGTGGCAAGGCGCCACCAGCTGATCTTCAGCTGCCTCCCAGATCAGCTGCAAGGCAAGACACAAGGCTATGAGACAGAGAACTGAGTTCCCGCGTCCCAGCCAAGATGAGTGCGCTTATAATCCTGTATTTGCTTTGGCAATTGGCCCGAGGCTCGTCCAGGCATCTGTTCCTCTGTGCTAGCATCTGTTTTGGCGCAGGTTCGTCCAGCGATGGTTTAAACCTGTGAGAGCTGGGCCACCAGATGCGGTGTTTTCCCGTCTGTCAGGGGTTTCCTCTGAGTCTGTTCTACAGTGGAGGTTGGAGCGGCATGGTTATCATTCCTGGGGTTGTCTGTGCTTTGTGTGCTCCTCCCCTGTGCTGCGTCTATGTCGTCCCCCCCCGTGCTGCGTCTATGTCGTCCCCCCGTGCTGCGTCTATGTCGTGCCGCCTGTGCTGCGTCTATGTCGTGCCCCCCGTGCTGCGTCTATGTCGTCCCCCCCGTGCTGCGTCTATGTCGTCCCACCCCCCGTGCTGCGTCTATGTCGTCCCCCCCGTGCTGCGTCTATGTCGTGCCCCCCGTGCTGCATCTATGTCGTCCCCCCCCCCGTGCTGCGTCTATGTCGTCCCCCCATGCCTGCGCTGATAAATTTGTTCTCCTGCTGGCTCTGCTGCTTTTGCCCTATGCGACCCTGCGGCTTAGCAGACCAGAGGAATTCAAAATGCCGGCAGGAGACCATTTGCTAGTCTGGGACTTTTGTTTGCATTTCTGATTGAGTGGAGGGGACGGGACTTGCTTGGATGAATTGTAACTGTGGGTTACTGTATTGTCCAAGCCATTGACATAATGGGTTCTGCTGGTAGTAAGTCAACCGTTCTGTAATGTATGCTTAACAATTTTGATAAGTGCAAAAGGGATTATGGAGTTAAGATGAAGAAAGGGAATCTCTGAAACTTCTGTGATCGAGTGGGATGGCCACCCATCCCATCGAGTGGGATGATTAGCTAAAGGGTCGCTCGACCCCCAGGTAATCAATGGAGTATGAAATATTGTCACTGGAGAGCCTGAGCACCCAGTTTCCGTATATAAACTCCTGGTTGTATGCGGTGTGAGTGCTGCCCCAGTGGCCAGCCTGGATGTCAGCAGCATGGCACTGCCTGCAAGCATCTAGGAAAGTTTTACAGGAGAAATCCAATTACAAATTTTTACTATTTGGCACTTATACTTTTGGTTTTCAGTTTAAATTGATGTGCATAAAACATTTCTTGTGCACTACAAACTCCTGAGTGACAATTAATCAAAATTACTATCTAAAAGAAAAATTAAGAAAAAGGGGATACTTTAAAACCCAAGCAGCTATAGTCAAGTTTGTTGTGAAAGGTTATAATAAATAAAAAAAAATATTAAGAAGGCTATAAATGTAAGAGATATACTTTTGATATGAGAGGATTCTGTATGATAAAAGTCTTGTCCTGCTAAAGAGCTCACAGCCCAGGTGTCTGCCCCCAAGCAGTCCTTAAAGGGACTGCCTCTGCAGGAGCCAGAGCTTTAAAAAAAAAAAAATTAATAAATCCCATGCAACTCATTCTGGAAACTTACAGGTTTTAAGGGGACAAACAGCCACAAAAGGGGAAATCATTGGCACCCCTACTTGCTTCCCAATTGGAATTCAAGGAGATGCAAAAGATGAGGAGGCTCCATGGGAAGAGCTAACTTCCCAGACAAAAGAGTCTTTAAAAGGCAGCCAGTCACCACTGCCTGAGGTTTTTGAAGATTAACAAATTTAATCTGCAAGGCTGGAAAAAAAAAAAAAAAAAAAAAAAAAAAAAAAAAAACAGCACAAATGTATCTAGACCTCTACAGGTTTTTAAAGGGATAACTCAAAGCCAAAATTGTGAAAACAGGGAGAAACCACTGTTTTACACTCTTCTCACCACTTCTCATAGACCCCTGGGCAAGGGAAAAATGTAAATGCCTGCTTTGTCAAAACATCGAGTACACCAAGTAAGCTGCAGCGGGAAATACAAGCTGGGCACCCTGGCTCAAAGCACCTGGGACAAAAACTTTGTCCTGAAGCACGATTTTCTCTTTCTCTGCACACACAGAGGGTCTCTGCTCTTAAATCACAAATGGCTGCAGCATTTGCAGCTAGCGGGAAACGGCGTAATTGTAACAACCCAGGAGCAAAGGGTCAAAATAAGCTTTGACAAAGATATATCAAAGGAAATTTACATAAATGGTATTCTTACAGAGAGAATGCTAATAGAGTAAAAGAAAGGTTTGAATATGTGACAGAGGGTGGGAGATGACTGAGCTGGAAGCTACATAAAAGAAAAATGTGAAAGTTGTCAGTATTTTTATGAAAGAATTTATTTTTTTGTTTCTTCCAAATTCTTATGAGATCTCTGCTATTGACCTACAAATAATTCTGACTAGTCTATTTGTAATTATAAACTTCTGAAATTTTTAAAAAAGTTACTATAATTTAACTTGGCCACTATATATATATATGAGTGCACTCTGTTTATGTAGATTTTTCTGTATATTTTGTTTTCTCTGTGCCCAACCTGTAAACAGCTGTTTTATTTGAGCTTAACAAATTTTCTTTTTGCATTTTTGGATTTTTAAAATGTTTGTCTGGTATGCTTCCACTGAAAGTTGCCAGCTGGCCAAAAATGATGTTAAAATTGGTTTTATAAAGGTAGTGCATGTTTTGTTTATTGTTTATTGTTATATTATGATTTGAGTTTCTTATTGTTCAAAATAATGAGTTAAGTGATCTGGGTTTCATAAGTCATCAAAAATTGTTAAGCAAAATATATTACCGTGATATGTTTATATTGGTTATCGTCAACAGGTTAAATTTTCTAAAATAGGACAATGAGGTTTTCTGATTTAAAGATGCTCTGGTACAAAACTAAATTAAGAAACAAAAGTTTTCATGTGGCTATGACAATTCAGTGTTCCTAATTTCATAATGTATTAAGTGTATTCATACCTTCCAGATGTACAGGTCTTCTAATATATAAAACAGGGATTGTTTATGGAGATAAACATTTTCTTCCAGATTCAGACATCTGCCTTTTGCTTGTGCTCCAGATGTTTATGATGAGGTTCATGCTGATATGAGGTCACCGGTCAAATGATCATTTTTAACAGAAACCTATGTGATGTACGTGCTCTATACGTGCCGCAGTACTTAGAGAGGCCTAGATAGTGAACAGTCCAGATAGTGTCACACATTTCTCCAGTGCTGTCCTATTAACAGACAAGTTAGATAAAAGCTTCTTATGCACTAGATAGAGACGATTGACTAAAAGGCTCAAATCTGTGTGCCGACTGTGAAGTTTTTAGGGTTCGTGTTAGAAGATGGGACGCACGTGCTGCCAGCCTCGTGTATCCAGGCCCTTTGGGCCTAAAGAGCCTGCGACTAGAAAGGACTTAAGGGAATTCCTGGGGATGGCTGGGTACTGCGGTCTCTGGGTGCCAGGTTTTGCAGCCACTGCAAAACCCCTCTATGAGGCCTTGAAGGGCGGAAACAACCCCCTCGCTCCAGTGGAGTCCTGAGCGCCAGACGGCCTTCAGAGTCCTAAACAAGATCGGTGAGGGCGCCTGCCCCGGCACTGCCCGGTGTTACTAAGTCCTTCCAGCTGTTTGTTCATAAAAAAGAGAGTAACTCGGGGTGTCCTGACTCACACTTTGGGACCCCGACCTATCTGTCAAAGAGGTCAGCCCCTGTGGTCACTGGGTCGCCTCCCTGTCTGCAGCTACTGCAGCCACCGCCGTTCTGATAAAAAGTTGATAAATTGACTCTGGGACAATCATTAAATGTGTTTATTCCTCATGCTGTAGAGACCTTGCTGAGAGGACCTGAAGATAAATGGCTGTCGAGAACTAGACTGGCTCAGTATCAAGGTGTTCTTTTAAAAGATCTCAGACTAACTATTAAAACCATTCAGGCTCTCAGCCCAGCCTCTCTTTTGCCCACGTCCTTGGAGCCACCTGGACAGGACTGCGCAGAGGCGATCGAGACGGTCTGCTCAGCCTGACTGGGTTTACAGGACTCCCCTCCAGAACCCGACCTGACCCTGTTTTCAGATGACAACAGCATGGTAATCGATGGGGTGCAGAGGGTGGGAACAACAGTTGTCACCTTGGAGCAAACCATCCGGTCAGAGGCTCTGCCTCCTGGGACATCTGCTCAGAGAGCTGAATTGTCGATAGCCCTCACTCGGGCCTTGGAGGCAAAAAAAAAAAGACAAACAGGTGAACATTTACACTGATCCCTGTTATGCTTTTTCTACTCTACATCCTGCAGCCCATGTCCTAGTGGCCCTGCTTCTTAAGCCAAATATTCAAAAACAAAATTAAAATGGGCAAAAGTGAAAGGAGCCACCGAGAAAGACGGCTGGCAAGTGTTGCCGGAAGGGAAGATGTCCCTTCCTGAGGGCCTGGGACATTTTATAAAACAGGACTCACATAGCCACACCCGCTGGGGAAAGGCTGCTATGGCGACGTTGCTTGGCTGTTATTTCTTTATTTTCAGACTATAGACTTTATGTGCTTCAGTGACCGAGAGGGGCACTACCTGAGCCCACAACAACCCTGTCTCCCGGTCACGACAACAACCAGGTGTGTGGAGACGAGGAGCTGAGCCATTTGAAGATGTTAAAGTGGATTTTACTAAAATTAAACCCACCAGTAGAAATAAGAGATACTTATTAGTTTCGATTTGTACCAATTCAGGATGGGTGGAGGCCTCCCCACTAAGACTGAAACATCTAGAGAGACGATAAAAGCTTTGATGGAGCTGATTATTCCACGGTATGGGTTCACGATAATGGTAGGTTCAGATAATGGCCCCACATTTGTGGGTAGAGTGGTCAAAAGCCTGCAGCAATGCTGGGGCTAAAATGGAAACTCCATACTGCATATCGGCCACAAAGCTCAGGTCAAATAAAAAGATAAAGCCATACTTTGAAAAGCACCCTGGCAAAGTTATGCCAAGAGACTGGGGTAACTGGGTTACTGTGCTCCCAGTGGCCCTCTTGCGGTTGTGGTGCACACCGTACCGAGGTGGACTCACTCCTCTTGAAATAATGTTTGGGAGCCTCCCCCACTGATACCTATTTTGGATGGATTATAGGAGATGGACACTTTGAACTCGCACCAACAGATAAAGGCGCTGCACCAGACGCTTCAGAAACTTCAGCAGACTCTGTTACAGAAGCATCTGATCCCTGTGCTCACGTTAATCCACTCCTTCAAACCAGAAGACCAAGTCCTGATTAGAGCCTGAAAAGAGGAGCCTCTCCAACCAAAGTGGGAGGGGCCCACGAGGTACCCTAACCACTCCCACTGCTCTTAAAGTTATAGGTCGTGCTCCATGGGTCCATCACTCCCGAGTCAAGAGGTGGACACTGAGCTCACAAAAGTGCGACCGTCTGCCCCAGAGACCTTCAGACCTCGATGCACCAAGAGACTTCAGCAAAAGCTGCTGCGGCTGAACACCAGCATGACTCAGGTCACCGCCCTCACCCTGTGTAGCCTCCTCCCAGGATGAGGAAGTTTATACACAGCCTTGGGAAAAAAAATGCTGTTTTTATGCAAACAACTCTGGGATTATAATAGATACTCTAGATAAGATAAAACAGAGATTAGGTAAATGAGCTAAAGCTTGTCAAAATAATCAAAATGGTATAAATGGTTATTCAATTGAAATTCTTGGCTGACTTCCCTTATCACTGGACTTGCAGGGCCAATATTAATTCTTATTCTAGTCTTTGCCTTTGGGCCCTGCCTGATTAGTTGGATAAGAGGTAAAATTCAAAGTACTGTGAGCCAGATACAGATAATGGTGTTAACTACAACAACTAAATATGAGCCACCACCATATAAAGGACTATATATGTCCTTATAGGAAAATATGTCCTTGCGGGGGGACTGATATGGCTAAAGTGACTCTGTTTCTTTTTAGGTGCCAGTTTGTCTTCAGTTTTTGTTTTTTTTTTTTTTTTTGTGGGTACCAGGGGGTCGACCTCAGGACCTCGTGCGCCAGCAGGCGCCCGTGCCACTGAGCAGCGATGTCACTGGCCCCTTTTTCGTATGTGGGTACCGGGAGTCGAACTCGGGCCCTTGCACTTGCTGGGCAGGCGCTTAAGCCACTGAGCCATCTCACCGGCCCTGTCTTCAGTTTGTCTCTGCTTAACCCATAGATAAACTCACTCCTCAGACTCCTTCCCAGTTAGCCATAAAACCATAAAAAGAGAAACAAATGGTCTTAGCACAAGCTGGTACCCGTTACCCCCATTCTCTGTGTTAATTAACCTGATGTTTGAGAAGGACCTTGTAAAATTCCAAAGAAATGATGTGGTAAAGAATGTGGTCTCTATGGCAACCAAGAAATGTTGTGAACCCCCCCAAATGTGTATTTAAAGAGCTACAAAACAAAGACTCGAGGTCAGTAGATTAGACTTCTGCTGTCCTCCGGCCGGCTTCTTTTAACAGAACTCACTTGTCTCTAGATTCTAGTTTTCCTGTGAGTGAATGTTATGATTTTGCTGTAACAGTGGGAGAGTGGTACAACGAAAATCCGAACACTTTCCTATCAGATGAAACAATTATTGACATTTTGCCATTTTTGTGCACTGTTTCCTTCTCCATCTCTGTTTCTTTCAGATAGATTGATACAAATTTTATGTCCATATTTTCTTCTGTCACTTAAAGTAAGTTGAAGGCATTAGGTAAGATCACAGTTCATCTTTAATATTCCAGTATGAGTCTTCTAAGCTAAGGACGAGCTCCTACACAACTTCGGGTCCATTATGAGACCTAGGAGGACCAATCGTAAGTGCGTAGCAGTGTCTGCTGAAGTTCGGGTCTGCAGTGTCCCCCAAAGGTGCATGTTTTAAAAGCGTGGTCCTAGCGTGGCATTATTGGTGCTGGTGGAATCTGTGAGAGGCAGGGCCTAGTGGGAGTTTTCATGTCTTTGGGGTGTGCTCTTCAAGGGAACTGTGGGACCCCAGTCTCTCTTTTTCTTTCTTTTGAGCACCACGTGCTCCCTGCTGCGGGAGCACCAACCAGCCGTGGACTGAAGCCTTCAAAACTGAGGCAAAGCAAGCCTTTTCCCTTTGCAAGCTGATTATCTCAGGTATTTGTTAATAGAAAGCTGGGTAAACATCTACATATAGCCCATACTCAAAATTTGTAAATTGTCCCAGAAACAACTTTTCCTGCTTTCACTGCTTTGCAATTGCTTCTTACGTATTATTTGGGACATGAAGTCCTTTTTATTTTTAACCTGTAATGTCCTTGATTTTTTGATGAAGTATAGTTGTCTTGTGGAATGTGGCACAGTTTGGATTTGCCTAAATAATTTAATTGGGTCTCTTAATACCTGTTATAGTTTATATCTAGATGCCCCCTCCAAAAGCTTCATGTGCTCCTAGGTAGGGCTTTTGGGAGACAGGTCATGGGAGTGCGATGCTTGTCAGTGGATTGGTCCAATGGTGAGTTTATAGCTGGGTGTGATGTTGGGAGGTGAAGCGTGGTTGGAGGGTCACCGGGGCGTGGCATGGGAAAGTCTCTCTCCCTCCTCCCTTGATCCCTCCCTTTGCTTCTCACCATGGTACTATGGACTGTGTCTCCTCGGTGACGCCCCTCTGCCATGCCGCCTGGCCCTGAAACCTCTACAAACTGTGAGCCAAATAAACCTTTCCTCCTTAGAGCTGCGGTTGTTGGTGTTGTGTCTCAGCCATGAGAAAGTAACTAAGATGATACCACACACTTTTTTCCATCCTCCGTATTTCTGGGAAACTGGAAGTGAAGTTCACAGCTTTGACTAGACTCACATTCAGCATTCTGGACCAGAAATATGTCACTGGCGATGTGGCGTACTTCCTGTATCACCTGAGGAGAAACAATCTGGATGTGCCACTATTTGTAAGGCTAATTTGGATCACGTGATTAGAGTGGTGCCCTCCAGATCTCTGGGAGGACGGTGCTCCCTTTGTAATTCGCAGTTATTCTGCAGATGATTCTTTGGTACCGTGGGAATATTCTGTTCACCACAAAATTTCACCTACAGTTTTAGCATCTATTGATGACCTCTGGCTGAATAAATTATTACATTTAGAGTTACAAATTGGTGAATGTAAGAAAATGAATTTAATATTAGATAATATATGAGTGGAGACCCTGAGAACAATTAGATACTTCACTATACTTTATCCTAAACTAACACAGGTAAACCAATTATTGCCAGAGAATTGCTAATAATGTGTCAACAGTAGATAAATTGGTAAAGAAAATGTGATATACACAGTTAGTGGAATACTGTTTCAACACAAAGAAGAATGAAATCCTGTCATCGGCAACAGAAATGGGTGGAAGTGGCGATCATATGTTAAATGAGATAAATCAGGCACAGGAAGACGAGTAGCAATGTGTCAAAACGGAGATTTGATTTGATCAGTGCACACTATATGTACAGATGGAAATACACTGAATTCCATTATTTTGTACAATTAATACTTGTTAATAAGAAAAAATTATCTATTCTAACATTAACATTCTCCTATAAAATTTAGGTTCCTGGCCATAGCAGCAAACCTTAAATGAGTAGAGAGAAAGCACAAGAATAGTTATAAAATTTAAAGAAAAAGGTGCAATGTTTGGATTAAAAATAGACTAATTCTGTTATTTAAAGTACTGCATGTTATTATAAAAGCCTTCCTAAAGTCTGACAGAGGATTTAATAATTAATAAAAACAGTTAACAAAGCCCTCATATACCAACCCCCCCCCACAATGAAAAATCTGTAATTCATAATATGATTAATTTTACTGGCACTTACAGAGTGATGAGTCAGAACATGGTAAGCAGATGGAACAGTATACTTGGATGAATCAAATTACAGCTCAAGACAGAAACCAGTTTATTTGAGGAGTAATCTGGTCTCTCTGTACTCACCCTCTTCCTTCCCTAAGCCTAAAAAATAAGCCATGTTTAACATTTCCCAAACATTCATAAGCAATCATTGAAGTGCAAAACACTGGGGATTTAGAAAAAGTGCTATAAAAATGGCAATCAAAATAATTGGGAAAGTTAGCAAAGACTGAAACTTACATCCTTTGCATAAAAAGTTAACCAGACCTAGGCGGGACCCCACACCACATGCACCAGCTCGGGGGGGGCAGCGGTGGGCTCCAAGCTGGGGTGACTCCCGTACTCCCAGGCCCTCCGTTCTTCTCAAGCGGCGCCACCCCCGCCCCAGCATTTTGTGCCTTGCAGGGAGCCCGTCCCCTCACTCCCCCCACTCTCTCTCGATGCCAGCAGTGGCAGCTGGAGATGTTGGCCAGCTTTCAGTAGGTCTGTTTCTACACTGTGTGTAACACCGGTTCCTTCTCATGGATGGCCGGTGGTTGGAAACAAACCGCGTGCAACTTAGGAGAAAAGTTAACAGAACTCAGGGTGAATGCAGAAATGTATTCGCTGCCTTCAAGGAAGCCAGTGGCTCTTCGGTGAAGACCTGCTTTTATTGAGAATAAACTCAAGTCGTTCTGTGAAGACTTCCTTTCCTGGGTGGAAGGTTGTAGCTGTGCGGAGTCACTGTCCTCTCCAACTGTCATTCATACGCTGCCACGAGCTACAGCTCCACCGCGCTCCCTTCCGGTACCTACTGACGGCAGATGCAAAAAAGCGTTCAGAACGAAGAGCAAGAAACGGAAGAGGCGCCCTGTATTCCTGAGACGAACGATTCCGACTTCTGTAGCAGTATTCTGGGAGGAATTATCACAAAAACACTCCATAATGAAAGCTGCTCTTAAAAAAAAAAAAAAAGCCCAAAGGGTGGTTCTGCCGAAATTCGTTTCAAGAGGGAACCCCTCTGCAGCTGTGCCGGGGCTCGCGGAGCGCCTCACGGAGAGCTTCGGGTCCCCGGAGCGCAGCCAGAGTGCGGCCGCAGCGCCCGCCCTGCCACCGAAGCAGCGGGGTCTCGGCCCGCACCTGTTTGATCTGCTCTCCGTTTTACACCCTACGTCCTAAGACACTTATTACCACCGCCGCTGTTAAACAGCCTACATAAAGATCTGTACTATCCAAGAATGCCTCAGGAAACAGACACAGAAAATGTCAAAGAAAAATAGATTTTAAGAAGTTTTTTTTCCCCCATGCTTTCTGTCTTATACAGCAAATATAACATTTGTCAAATAAAATTTTATTTCCTAGTAAAAAAAAAAAAAAGTTAACCAGAGGTGTACACCCAAAATCTTATCAGTTTACCATCCCCTAAGTAAGCCAACAACTCATGAACAATTGTGATGAGTAATCTATGTTGCAAAAGGGCGAGGGATTTACTAGTAGAGGAGCGAGACCGACTCCACCTAGAGTTAGCTGTCTAAATGGAGCTGAGGCTGAACTTTAGCAATAAGAACATTCAGCAATAATAATCTCAGCGTTATTTTATGGGATTTTTTTCCTGCTTGGGACTGAACCCAGAACCCTGAGCATGCTAAGCGCGTGCTCTAACCCTGAGCTAAACTCCCCGCCTGCTCAAGGTAATCTTAATAGAAAGGAAGGTACAACTGCTTTGAAATAGGAAACATTCTTTGTTAATGAATAAAAATACCAAACACCCTCATAGGTGTAAGAGAAGGTGAAAATTAATTCCTATAATCAACCTGCACTCATAACAACCTATGACTAATCCGTAGCTAATCTATGTATAAAAGAAATAACACTTCCGTAAGTTAGAAATAAGAAAACCAGATTTCTTAGTATAGCTTTAACTCAAAGGAAGAGTCAGGGAGCAGGGGTGCGGCTCAGCGTGGAGCCGGTCTCACAGGAATGCGGTGCAGGAAGAGGCTCAGAAAGCTGCGCCTCCCCGAAGCCGCAGGGCCGCTGAGATTCACAGCCGCTCGCTCTGCAGCTCTCCCTCCCTCTACCCCGGCCGGTGCGCGAAGAAAGCCCTGCTGCTGTGGCGGGGGGCGGGGTGCAAGGCTGTTGGGGTTTTGCTGTCCTCGCTGGGGCAGGGGCGCAGGATCTTGGGGTTTATGTGATCCTGTCCCCCAACCCTTGCCTTGCCGTTTTACTTGCTGGGGTGATCTTGGGAAAGTGACCTTACTCTTACCCTCGATGGAGGACCGGGCAGAGCACACGCAGCCTACTTGGGATGGAGTCCAGGGCAGAGGTGTTTGGCTCTTGCCCTCCAATGTGCCCTCAGACTTTCCCTGCTCTCGCTTCCTTCTCCACCTATCCCACCGCCACCGCCACCGGAGTCCACCTGTCCAACCGCAAGCGCTGCCAGCGGCTGGGCTGGACAGACGCACAAGAGGGAAGGAGTTCAGACGGGGAAGAGACTGAGAGGTGCTAAATTTTTTGATCCAGGACATATAGTGAATATCTCTTTAGATACTAAGGAATGGAATTGGGGTGAGTAACCATTTCTGAGTACAGTTGCCAATCTATGTCCCCAGTTTTTCCAAAATTTTAATATGCATGCCAGTCACCTAGGGATTCCGACTGGTAGGTCGAAGAGTTGAGATTCTGCACTTCCCTCTGCCCCCTCCTTCCCTCCCTCCCTTTCTTCCTTTCCCCTCCTCTTGCCTTCCCTTCCTTTCCTTTCCCTTCCTTCTCTTCCCTTCCCCTTCCCCTCCTCTCCTTGGCAGGCTATGGATGGAGCCCAGGGCCTCACACATGCAAATCGCGTGCCCTGCCCCTGGTAGAAGCCAGGAGACTCCCATTCCTGGCAAGGTCCCCCTCAGAGCTGGCACTGCTGGTCTAAGGCTCTATTTTGAGTAGCAAGGATCCACATTTCTGAAAAAATGATTTCAGGTCTTGATCTGGAGCAAATGTAAAGAACTAAATAAAAGGCATTTATTTGTACATGATGTGGGTGGTGGTGCATGCCTGTAATCCTAGCACTTTGGAGGCTGTGGCAGGAGGATTGATAGGAGTTTTAGGCCAGCCTGGGCTACGTAGTGAGCTCAAGGGCAGCCTGAACTGCATAGTGAGACCCTGTCTCAAAACACCAAAAACAAAAAGGACAGGCATTTGTCCAGATGATGTTCGATATTAATTATTTCATCCAACAAATATTTGCCAAGAAGATACCAAATGCCTAGCATGTATGACAGAGGAAAAAGGACCTGCTAGCTTTCAGAGAGTGGAACTGAAAAACCAAAACCTTCTGTAGCTAAGCAACCAAGTAAACCCTGGGCATGGAGGAGACAGCAGGGCTGACTCCTCAGCAGGAATCTCTGGAATTCCTCACATGGGTGACCTCAGGCAGAGATGCCGCTGCGCCTCTCTGGGCTCGGAGTGGGCCTCTGCTGGGAAGGACACAGACAGACACCTCGCGGCAAAGGGACCAGCTTCTCCCCAAGGGCCGCCGCAGGCAGCCCGTGAGCACACTGCCTAACTAACAGCCAGCGGTGGCTGCCAGCACCCTTCCTCCTGGAGCCCCTCCCTGCAGCACCCGGAATCCATGGCCGCTACCCCTCACGTCCAGCCCGACCCTGGACATCGCAGCATGGGCAGAATGGGGCCAGCACTGCGGCACTGGCGACAGAGCAGCGGAGGAAAAGGCTCCTGTATGTGCCTGCGCATGCTGTGAGGTAGGGACAGCAGGGTATTTGGCCCAGAGAGACCAGGGTTCAAATCCTCCTGAGCCTTCCACTTAGGGGAAGCAGTGAACTTGGAGCAGGTGTGGTCATCGTGAATGGGGTTGATAATGCCGGCATCACTGTACTCTGTGGGAACGAAAAGAAGATCTTTTACTCAAGCATCTGGAAAAAAGGCTGGAACACAGTGGCCCATCCACTTTGGTGCCTCTCCCCCATCTGCCTTAAGGACAAGCCACACTGGCCTGCTTCCCTCTCTAGCCCGCTGGGGCTCCCTTTCCCCAGTCTCTGTTGCACTGGTCAGTGGTAGCCGCCTAAACCCTCACCTGGTGCCATTCTGCAGGGCTTTGCCCCAGTATGCGCCTCCCTGGTCAGTGATGTTCTCCTTCACCCCAGCCCACCTGGCAAATTCATCCTTCTGTTAATTCGATGCCTCCTCCACAGGCCTGTTCCCCACCGCAGGAAGAGTGACTCGTCCCTCCTTGGAGCCACATGGGCCAGGTCCTTACTCCCCCAGGGCTGCATACTACACTCTAGTGTAGGGACAGGGAAACTGCAGCCACGGCCTGGGCCCAGCTCCTCCCGCTGCTGTCGTTGAAGCTCTAGCTGGGCATAGCCACGCTCCTGGGTCCCCGCATGCAGTCTAAGGCTGCCTGTGTGCCATCGTGGTGTGTTAGCTTTCTGTCACTTGACAAAATAACCGAGGGAAACCTTTACTGGGAGAAGTTTACTCTGGCTCAGTTTCAGAGGTTTTAGTCTGTGAGCACTTGGCCATGTTGCTTTTGGCCTGTGGCGAGGGAGAACTCATGATGGGAGTGTGGCAGAGGCTGCTTACATCATGGCGGCCAGGAAGCAAAAGTGAGGTAGGAAGGGGCCGCATGCCCAATGTCCCCTCCAAGAGCACACTTCACTAACTTCCTCCCACCGGACCCCACCCTTAAAGGTCTACCCCCCCCAATAACACCACCAGCTGACAACCAAGCCTTTAGCTTATGGGCCTTTGGGGGCATTTGGATCCAAACAATAACAAATGGCAGGTGTGATGGTTGATTGATAATGTCAACTTGAGCAAGAGAAGCTCAACTAAATTGGCTCAGCAATACCATACCCTGAGGTATGGAAGACCCACCCTAGGGCGGCTCATTGCCCAGATGGTGTAAAGGGGAAGTGAAGGAGGACGGATCTGCTTCTGTTTATTCAGGGGAGCTCCAGTCTTCACCCTCGCCTTGGATGTCATCCTCTGGCTTCCAGTGCAGACTCTTCAGCTTCTGGTGTAGACCCTTCAGCCTTCCATCCAGACCCCTAAGCCTCCCGATACGGACTGCAGTGAGCTCCAGACCTTAGAGTGAATCCTTTGGATTTCCAGTGTGCAGATGCCCTCTGCACTCTTCCACATCTGACTCTGTGGGTGGCCACTGTAAGCCAATCTTGTAAATTCTTATGTATTTGTATATCTTGTGCTGTATCTGTTTCTCTAGTAAACAGTGACTGACACCGCAGGAATGTGTGGTTCTAACAGGAACTGTACAGACCATAAAGCTGAAGTACTTACCGAGTGGCTGTTTACCAGAAAATATGTTGACCCCTGATCTAGTACATATTTGTGTCCCCTCATGAGACGCGCAAGCAGCGGGTGCCACTTGCTTTGCAGTACCTGCCTGGTGCACAGCAAGACTCCAGAGGCTGGGGAGCGATAGGGGCCGTGGGCAATGGAGTGTTCTTCACCCCAGGCGTGGGGACCACTGCACAGCTTGCACTTAGAGAGAGGTCCTGTTGAGGAAGCCAAAGCTTCCTGAATCGCCGTGCGCAACAGAACGAAGCAGTGGAAGACAGTAGCTCACCGGGGCATGAAAACTCGGTCATATGCAAGAGAGTCTCCCTGCAGCGAAATGCTCCTGGGGGGCCCCCCGGACACCCCTGGAACTGCAGGGCAGGCTGTGGACCAGGGACCAGGAAGCCTGGGGGCGCTGAAGCCGCTTTCATCTGAGGAAGAGTTGTTCAGTCAGAAGACAGACAGTCAAATCAGTTTGTCATGAAATGGTCTGGCATTAAACTGGCTGAGACTTCCTATAATGACTTTCGTGGCGCGTCAGTAATTAAGCCCTCTTCTTCTTTTCATTTTTATTTGGAGACAGCGTCTTGCTAAGTTGCTCAGTCGGGACTCGAACTTGTGATCCTCCTGCTCAGCCTTCCGAAGTGGGCACAGAAGGCTCACGTCATTCTGTGAGCCTTTCTTCAGCCAGGCAGCGTCCCTGACCCTGTAACCATGTATAACTTTGATCTTTCTTGACTCCTCAACCCAGCCCTAGTTCCACCACCAGTGGTTGAGTCCCTCAGGCTCCAGGGAAGGGAAAATGTCAAACAATAACCTGGATCAAGTAGAAGCTAAGGCAGCTTCCAGTTCTATAATCCTGCAAATCCCATGTTTTCCACCGGCTTTTTCCCACGGGAATAAGATACGAGGTCTCGGAGCAGAGGGCCTGCTGTGGATTCTCACAGGGTGGCATTCTGTGGCTATCACTGTCTTCCAGCATCCCTCTTGTGGATTGTAAATGTCCCTCAAGGCCCATGTGTTGCCCTTTAACCCCTAAGGGTGGCACGACTGGGCGATGGCGTCACCTCTGGTAGGTGGAGCCCAGCAGGAAGTCGGCAGGGCATCGGGGCCATGCCATCAGGGGATCTTGTTTCCCATCCGCTTCCTCTTCCCTCTGTTTCCCTGGCTTAGCGTGTGTTTCTGTGCCGTCACACTCTCCTGCCGCGAAGTGACGCCTCACCACAGACCCAAAGCACCAGGGCCTCACCTAACCCCAGCCCGCAGGCTGACTGTGCATCAGGCGGGCTAAGCCCTGGCGCTCCCAGCGAGTGGCGCTGTGACATCGGCAGGGACCTCCGCTCTCAGCACCTCTGTTTCCTCGTCTGTGAATGGGGACGGCCATGGCACCTGCCTCACAGGACTGGGTGTATGCGAGGGGCCCGCTCGTGGCAGAGATAGGAGGAGTGTCCGTTAGTATTCTCCAAGGTAGCCCAAACCTCCTTTTAATAAAACTATAAACATTTTTTTTTAAATTGGGTCCAGTTGAGAAAGCCAGGGGTGGTAAAATGTCTGAAACCTTAGTGGGCTGGCTGTGGTCATCTGTGGGCTCTGGCTGGAGGCAGAACCCTGGAGGCGGCTGTCCCCAGTCATTGTGGGACAGAGAGCCCCGCGGAGTCACAGAAATGTGTTTGCCAGAGGCGGCCACTCCCAGGAATGCAGCCTCGCCCTTGGACCTGACACCCCTGGGAAGTGCCCCGAACTGCTGGCCGGGCGGGCATGCCTGTGCGTGCCACCTGCCTCTGACCCACAGACGGCTCCTGCGGCCGTGCAGGAAGTTGGGACCTTTACTGAAACACGGTCTCCCTTCCGCCTGGGAGAGCGGTGACTTGAGCACATTAATAAACAACTGTGTTTGGTTTCTTGTGCAATTCCCAGCAGGATGGGACCACTTCAGATGTATTCTTGTTTACTGGTTTATCTTAAATCATTTATGGTTTTTTTTTGGTACTGGGAATCGAACTCAGGGCCTCACGCTTGCCAAGCAGGCGCTGTGCCGCTGAGCTACATCCCTGACCCTCTTAAATCATTTATAGGAACTCGCACTCAGGGCCCTGTCCTTGCTTGGGAGACAAAGGAAATGGTGTCATTTAGCCTTTTGCTTCCTGGTCAGCACTGCTGAGTGGCCATGGTGGTCCAGACAGAGCCCACAAAGCTGGTGTGCCAGGCGTAGGGTGGGGGGCTCCTTCCACGCTCTGCTCCCCACCCTCCCGTCTGCACTCCTCCTGCCTAACTTCTTTATCTATCTGTGGTGCTGGGGGTGGAACCCAGGGCCTCACGCATGCTAGGCAAGAGCTGTACACTAAACCGCATCCCTAACCTGGGAAATAAGAATTTAGTATACGCTTGCATCTCAGTGTCACAAACATTGTCACTGGATTCTCCAAGACCCCGTGACAGTAGATAGCATCTGGTTGCACCTGAATTCTGCATATGAAGAAACCGGCTCCAAGGAGTTAGGTGGCTTGCTCAGTGGCCCTGGGCCTCGGGCGTGGTGTGACTTCTGCAGAGCTTTTGGCCAGATGTTTTCCAGATGTGGGCCTGCCTCCTCCTGCCCTCCCTGCAGTGGAGCCTGCCCATCGCAGGCCAGCAAGCCCTGCTGCTGCCACCACCAGGCTCCAGGCACCTGCAGGGACTCTGCCCATGGAAGCTCGTGGCGTCCTTGGGGCTGGGCAGTGTCAAGCGGCAGGGTGGATGCAGGCGTGGGGGCAAAGTGCCACGCTGTGGTCGGTTCCCACACTCCCACCGTGCGCCAGGAGCTTCCTGTGTCTGCGTGGGGCTCCTGACTATGGGCGTGGAGCAGCGGGGCCTGGGAGATGGGGGCGAGTGTAGGACTCAGGGACGGGGCCGCTGTGGGGACAGCACTCGGAGTGTCAGGAGCAATCTGCGAGAGAGCGCAGGGGGCGTGAGGTCCAGGAAGCCACTTGGCCTGTCGCCCTGCACGACAGGATGCCTCCTAGCCAGTTCGCCATCCGTGTGTCCAAAGTCATGCACAACTGGCGGGGAACCAGGTGGAGCCAGGGCAAATTCAGTCCTCACGTGTGTGGTCTCCTTGGTGAGCTGGTGTGGACTCTCTGTGGCCCCCACAAGGGATGGCAGAAGGGGCTCCTTCTCCTGCTCTGACAGGGGCTCAGGTTTTATTTCAGGTGAACTTTTCAGGTTCCTTCCTGGGCTAGTGGGCAATCCAGGGGCCACAGGGAGTCCTTTGACTTCTCTGAACCTCCAGCTCTTGTTCTGTGAATCGGGTCTGACACCGTATAGCTTTGATGCTTCATGAATGCTCTCCAAGGATGTGTGTGCCAAGGGCTCGGTCCCCAGGGTTGTTCTGTCGGGACCTTTGGGAGGTGGCCACAGTGGGAAGCCAGTGTCCTCCTCACCCTTTCCTTCTGCTCACGAGGGCAGGGCTGTGCACGTCATGTGCTTCCACCACCCTGTGCTGCCAGTCAGGCTCAAAGCCACGCGGCCACTCTATCTTGGGCTGGAATCTCCAGTCATGGGCCAAAATAAACCTTTTCTCTTTATCAGTTAGTTATCTCTGGTATTTTGTTATAGTTACAGAAAGTTGACTAACACAGACACATCCTCTGCCCCTCTCACAGGACATGACGTCTGAGGGACAGATGTGAGAGTGCGTATGACAGAGCCTCGTAAAAGACCAAGCTCTAAAGTTCATCTTTAGCAGCAGCCACCTGGAGCTGCAGAGCTGGCTCCGAGCAGGGAGAATTTAGCATCTCTGTTTAGAGTCTCCTCTCTCTGTTTCCTCTCCAAAAGGTCACTACAACCAAGCCCTCTCAATGGTTCACAACCACCTGCTGGGCTCACGGTGTAAATATGTACCTTTCGCAGCTCAGGAGCATCCCTCAGGGACTCCAGAGAGACAGCTGCTGAAGAATGCAGCCATCAGAAGGATGAGAACTCAGGCAGTCCCCAGGCCCTGGAGGTGGAGCCCTAACTTGGCGATTACCAGCCAACAAACACAGCTGGCCTCGGCTCGGTACCCAGCCAGCGCCTGTGCTTCGTGCTTCTCTGACTCTCAGCCTCTGTCCCCACTCAGTACTTGCTTTTAGTGGACTTTAACCAGCAGTAGTTTAGAGGCCCCAAGCTCAGCTCTGTGCATGTGTTGGTCACTTTTCTCTCACTGCTAAGACAAAATACCCGACACCCAAAGTTAAAGGAGGAAAGGTTTTTTTAGCTCACAGTTTGTGGCGGTTTCAGCCCATAATCAGCTGGCTCCAAGGCAGAGTGGCACATGGCAGAGAGCAACAGTTCAAGGCGGTGGAAAACAGCAAAAGCAACAACAGCAAAAGGGGAGGAGCAGTGCGAGAGAGCACGAGCCTCTTTCCCTCCCTTATATTGTACGCAGGCCACTCACGCCCATAATCCCAGCACTAGACAAGGAATCAATCACAAACTCTAGAAGCCTGCTGCCCCCATGACTGCATGAGGCTTTGGGGGGACAGCTAGACACAAACCATAAGAGTAGATAACACCTCTGAAGTGTGGGTCATAAATAAAGATCACGGTTGCCTAAGTTACTTTTCAGGTCATTTTTACCAAATCCACTGACTCTTCGTTTGGGCCTGCACAGGTATCTGATGGGGACCTTTGGACCCTAGGAATCTGAAAACTCCACTCCCAGACCCTGCTAACACATGTTCAACGTGGTTCAACACAGGCACAGACCACTGATCACCAATCAGCTCTTCCCATGCCTTCAGTCGCGGCTTCTTTATCTTGCACATCCCCACACCTCAATCCTTGGCCACCTACAAATAAATTCTCTTGCAAAACCCTTTGTTCCAGTGACTAGCTCCCTGCGCAGCAGGTGGAGGGACCTGGCCCAGGGAGGTCCTGTCCTCTGGCCATCACAGCTTTGGTGTGGGGACTTGGGGTGGGCACCATGAAGAATGAGGAACGAGTTCCACCATCCTTGCCAGCTCAAAATACCTTTCGCTTACCCACAGCTGCCTCCCACCCAGCTTCGTGGTGCCTGGCAGCCTTCCCAGTGTCCCCTCCGGGCCCTGGGCCCTGGAGTCCCCACTGCCCTCACACCACCCTGTCCCCATCCTGCAGTCTTCCCGCTCAGCCAGCCGGGCTCAGCTGCTCTGGAAGCCCCTCCTGCTGGCTGTCCACCCCGCCCTGCACGCTCCGCTGGGGGCCCTCAGGCCTCCCTGGGCTTCACACTGTTTCAGAGCAGTTGCCTCTCAGAGCTCCAGCCCCAGCCTCTCACCCTCTGGGGGGTGTTTTTTTAAAAATCAGCATGAAAATGTTGTGTAAGGGACCCCACACACATCCAAGGACTCTAGAGTGCATGGGTCTCGTGATGGTTGGAGCAGGTGGGTGCCGACAGAGGGTCTCTCCTCTACCTTAAGGTTTAAGGCAGACAATTCGGATCCACTAGAGGTCATCCAGTGTGCTGCGTTCTGGCGGCTTCCTCATTATTTTATTTGTGTATTTATTTATTTTGCTGGGCTGGGGATGAAACGCAGGGCCTTGTACATGCAGGGCAGTGCTGTACCACTGCGCTGCAGCCCGGAGCATTCATTTCCCTTCATTTCTAATAAAAGGTGTGGGCTAAACCACTCCTGCTTACATAATGAGACAGATAGGTCAAGGGACATTTGAGATGTCATTGATTCAGTCTGTGACTAAAATCAGACAGGAAGCTCTATGCCCTGGAGATAAAAGAAGGCTGGGGAAAAATGACCTCCGCCTTATCTGGCTTGGTGGAAGGGTTTCCGGGGGGAGGCGTGCGCCTGCATGAGGGTGAGGTGGGGACGGAAAGTGACTGTGTGGGCAGCAGGAGGCGGCCCAGTGTAAACAGTGGGGTCCTGCCACTGAACATGGACAGTCCCCACGGGTGATGCAAGAGCCACCTTAGCATTAAGTCACCACGCTCGCGAGCACCCGCCACTGCCCTCCTAGCAGGGATCAGGGTGACCTCATCGCAGAGGTGTGGAGGGCTTTGGCAGATTTCTTCCTGGCGCCTGCTCAGATGGGGCAACCAAGGGACACCACTGGGTCACCACGGAGTCAGAAGTGACTAAGTCACCTGTGTCCATTTGAGTTCTGATTATTGTGGTTATCATCATTTAAAACAGAAACAAGCAGGCAAACACATGAAGTGACCAGAAGGGCTGCTCAGAAACAAGCCAAGTACTCAGTGTGGGCTCTGGAGTCGACGTGAGCCCGGCCACCAGCAGCCTAGCACTGGCCCCACAATTCCCACAGGCATCAAAAATCGTTCCTCAGGGGCTGGTGGGATGGCTCAGCGGCATAAGCGCCTGCCTGGCAAGCGCTAGGTCCTGAGTTCGACTCCCAGAACCCACATAAAGGAAAAAAAGGGCTGGTGATATCACTCAGCAGTACAAGTGCTTCCTGGCAAGTGTGAGGTCCTGAGTTCGACTCCCAGTACCCACATTAAAAAAAAAAATCGTTCCTCAGCATCCTCAGGTTTAAAACACAAGGATTAAAGCTGGGCATAGTTGCACACACCTGAATCCCAGCACTTGGGAGGCTGAGGCAGGAGGATCGCTGTGAGTTTGAGTCCAGCCTGGACAATATAATGAGTTCAAGGCCAGCCTGAACTACATAGCCCAGACCCTGTCTCAAAAAGTAAATACATAAAAACAAGGATTAGGGCTGGGGTGTAGCTCGGTGGTAGAGCACTGGCCTAACATGTACAAGGCCCTCGGTTTGACCCACAGCACTTCAGAAACAAAACAGACAAATCAACTTGGATTACAACAGTTCATTTTTCCTAAACGTATTAACCACAGACACCATTACGACAACAGGATAATGTCAGAATAAGATACATAGCTGTGCTGGCAAAACTATGGCACGCCTGTTGTTTTTCTTTTAAGACAAAAGATGTTAATGTAGAGTTGTTTTTTCTAAACTAAAACCTCAGTATTCAGGTTTAATTGCAGTGTTGGCATTTTGCAATAATTAAGTGGGTTTTGGTGCAGTTTGGCACTTGGTCTCCAAAAGGTTTGCCATCGCTGATACACAGTGTATTTGGATATAAGTAGATGGCCTTACAAACCAATTATTCTCTGCAAAGTAGTTAACCTCTTATTATAATATGCATACATAAATGATACAGTAGATATACTTCTATAATATCAGAAAGGGTCACACTTGCACTTTCAAGTAATTTTTAACTAAGAGATGTTTCTTAGAGACGTTTTAGGTTTCCTGAATGTGGCGAAACTGTTTTTAAAAGAAAAAACCTCTCGCCAGCTCTTACTTTTATTCCCATATGACACTAGTGTTGCTGAGAAGGCAGTCGGACCCAATTTGAGGCAGATGCGCTTTGAAATCCAAAGAGGCTTTCCCTTGCAAAGGGCTTTCCACCTGGGGAGAGATTCAGGAAAGGGATGAAGCTGGAAAAAAAAATAATAAAAGTAAAACAGGCCCTTGCGTGCATGCACTCTACCATTGAGCTGCGCCCCCAGCCCTAAAAAGTGCTTACGAGATGATTTATAGGATCACCATGGCATGTCATTTGTCTGAAAACATTTTCTTTCTTGTGGTATCCTATGTGAGTCAGTTAACAGCCCTGAGTTTCTTGCTGTCATCGGAAACATATATGAGAGCTAAGCACAGGACAAATGGCCTTGCCCCCAGTCAGGCGACCGCTTCTGGAGGAGAAAGCAGACCTCCTGACCTCTGGCCCTGGGCTCTGCACAAGCCCCGGGCTCCACTGGCTGGGCCCTGGCAGGGAACATAGGCTCATTTACTCTACTGAGAACCAGAGGGTAGGAAGCAGGGCTGACGCCTGAAGCACAAATGCTTTAGGACCAAGTCTGTTGGAGACTCAGGAAATGAATCTAAGAAATGCAATTCCTTCCACCAAGGAACTGACTGACAATGAGAGGTGTTCGAAAGAGCAGGAACACATGCGTGGGCAATCCCGTTAGAAGTTATTAAGGAAAATCCCTGTTCTCCCAACGTGCTTTCTCCAACTACCATGCCCTTCCACTGCCTGAGCCCCTGAGGACCACTGGGCCAGGCACAGCAGCCTTGCTGGGCACCGCGGGGTCAGCAAATCTCTGCTGCAGCGACGTCAGATATCACACGGCAACTGAGAAACACCCCAGGAGGTACGGCGGTTCAAACATGTTGCTTTTCAGTCTTCTTCTATATACCCACGTAGTGCTTTCATAGTTTATATTACGGTTCGTATACAAATTTGTTTTCCACTTCTTTTGGGAAAGATAATGTTATGATTGATTTTGCTATGTTTTCACAATGATGTTATCGGTCATCATAATGGCTACATGATATTGCCCTGTACTGACATGTTATTTTGAGCTATTCCTCTATTTCTCGATATCTAAGTTATTCTCAGCATTCGGATAGTCAAAACAGCGTTTTAGACCCACCGTTAGCTTACATGAGAATTCTTAAAATATGTTTCATTGGGTTAAATTTTTTTTTATGTGGGTACCGGGAGTCGAACTCAGGACCTTGCGCTTGCCAGCAGGCGCTTATGCCACTATCTCACCGGCCCTCATTGGGTTAAATATTTGAAGAACGGCAGCTCTAAGTGAACAACTCAACTTTTTTTTTTTTTTTTGCGGGTACCGGGGGGTCGACCTCAAGACCTCGCGCGCCAGCAGGCGCCCGTGCCGCTGAGCGATATCACCGGCCCCTTTTTCGTATGTGGGTTCCGGGAGTCGAACTCGGGCCGTCGCGCTTGCCGGGCGGGTGCTTATGCCGCTGAGCCATCTCACCGGCCCCTAACAACTCAACTTTTAACTTTTCCTGTCTCCTGGTTCAAAACCACTCTGGCCTCTTCTCTCGTCTGTGAGTTTCACGGACAACACAGCACTTCTTGCTCAGTTGCCTGCCGGCTCAGTGGGGTCCCTGTGTCCCCTCCCGCTGGCCCACAGTGACCTGAAACGCTCTGGGGGGCAGTGCCGCTTCCGGCTGGGAAATTTTCCTCCCAACTTCTGGACGAGGTGCCCACTTTTCACGATATCTAGGCAGAGATTTCATTTCATTTCTTCAACGCAAAGAGCTTTGAGGCAAGGTTCCCAGAATGTGATTTCACCACGAGTGGTTTTTATCTTTTTATCCCTCCTCTCCCCACCCCACCAGTGAGTTTCTGCCTTAAATCAAAGTCCCCATTGTTACCTTAGCAGCCTCCCACCCCCTCTTCTCCTCCCACCCCCTCCCCGCAGCCTGCCCCAGGGAGAACCACCTCGGCATGGTGGGAACACAAGGCCCTAGCTTCCAGTTAGCCCTGGTGCTAACTGGGTGCATTTCAGCAAAGCCCAGGGCGCCTGTTGGTGATCCCTGACCCCCATAAGCTGGACACCGGCTGAGACTAATGGACGACGCTGGCAGCTCTGGCACTCGCTGTCTCTGACCCTCATGGGGCCCGCACACACAAAGCGCAGGCTCAGCACAGTTGAAATCCTGTCTGAGGTCACATCCCTGGTTACCGGTGCAGCCAGGTTCCACCCTAAGACTTTCCCTACACGGTCCCAAAAGGTGTCAGCCTGTCCTGTAGGCACTGGCTCCCATGGCCGCTTCTGCGTGACAGCAAACTCCAGAAGCCGAAGCAGGCAGGTGGCTCCTGGCGACCTCAGCTGTAAGGGGTGAGGGTGGGGTGCCCCGACCAGGCCTTGGCCTCAGGGAGGAGGGAAATAAACTCCCAGAGAGCAGGACTGGGAGAAACTGAAGCCCGAGGGGCCTGAGAGGCCGAGTCCAGGCTGGGCACTTCCACGGCAGAGGGCCGCCCAGCCCTTCCTTCCTGCGCTGCCCGCGGAGCCCACTGCCCTCAGCCTCCCCGCCGCGTGCTGAGCACCAGACTGTTTCCGGTCAGGGCAGGATTAGCGCCCGCTTCCCGAAGGTTCCTCTTAGGTACCTGAGTGCGGGATTCTAAAGAAGATTCTCAAGGCCCCATCCCGCTCCCAGATTCCTGCGATCCATGACATCAGGGCCGTGAATAATCCGGCTGGCGCCGGGCCAGGCCGGACGGCCTGCTCCCCCTCCGAGTCCCGTCCGCTGGGCGCCCTCCCTCGCTGAGCCCGCCCACCGGCCGCCACCCGCCCTCCCTCGGGGACCTTAAGAGCGGCGGGAGCAGAGCGGAGGGAGCTCGGAGCTGCGACGCCGCGGCCTGAGCAGAGCGAAGAGGTGGCTGCGGCGGTGAGTCGGGGTCGGCGCTTCCGGGGCGCCGCTGAGTCCCGGGAGGACGGGCTGGGGGAGTCTTTCTGTGTCCGCGGTGCCTCCGCCGTGCTGAGGTGATTTGAGGGCGCGGTGGCCAGGGAGGGCGGAGGGGAGGCAGTGCGCCCCGCAGGGGCCCTGCGCGCAGATGCGGGGAAGTGGGAAGGTACAGCGGCGCTCCGCAGACAGTGGAGCCGCAGGAGACCGCGGGCAGTGCCGCCCGGGGCTGAGCCGCAGTGTCCTGCCAGGGCGGGGCCTCCCCCGGGAGCCTGCGGAGCGACTGAGGCTGGGATGCTGGGGCTCCCTCCCCTCCAGAGCCTGGCGAACCAGTGGGAAGCACTAGCGGAGAGCAGCCGGGCGTTCGGCCGCCTGGCATTCCCGCTGCGAGTCTGGCTGGAGAAACGTTTTGCTTCGCCGCCGGTCAGTTCACCGCGGCTTTCTTTCCAGGGGCGTTGATCGAAGGTGCTGCCTTCTTCAAGGACTTTTCTACTACAGGGCAAAATAACATCGCTGTCTTTTATTCCTAACGCTCTCAGCAGGAGCCCCAGCAGGCTCTCCAGATTCTCACTGCTATTTTCTTTTAAACCTCATAAGAAGGGAAGGAGGGAAAACATGCCGAGCTCCTAAGTAACTAATGATGAACTCAGGCGTGAAAAAGTGTGGCAGCAGTGATTTATTTGGTGGCAGATTTGGAATAATATAGTAATCCCCTGGGGCTGATTGATGGCAGAGAAAAAGTGTGTGTGTGTTTCTACGTGTGTGTGTGTGTGTGCACGTGTGCGTACACAGAATCCCTGAGACAGAGCCCTGCAAGGATAGCTGAAACTGGAACCCCCGAAGGTGACTTCCCAGCAGTCCTCGGGCGTGGGCCATGCTCATCCTGGGTGCAGACCTCCGGGAGTCCAGGATCAGTCTCCGCGGTCAGCGGGGGTGCTGGGGCATGCATCCTGCGAGAGCAGTCAGGCCAGGGCACTGCTGGGACGCTGGGACTATTCAGACATAAACAGTTCCTTCCCACCACCGGTGTATTCTGCCGATGACATTCTGAGACCAGCCTGGGCCTCTGGGTCTTGCCAAAGGCAATGACAGCTGCCCTGTCCCCAGCCCTCCTGTCCCCACCTGCTCCCCAGAGCATCCCCATTTATTCTGTGAAGCCTCTTACCAGACTCCCAGCATCTGCCCTTCACTGCAGCCTGGGACAGGCAGCACGGCCACCAGGCTCCCCAGACGGGACTCTGCTTCCCTTTCTGGGGCTCTTGTGCTGACGGCAGAGCTCAGGACCAGCGTAGGCCAATGCAGCCGGGCACACCTTGGGCAGTGGCTTGAAGTGACACTGCCCACAACCTCTCTTGCTGAGTGAGCAGCGGGACCATGGCACACTTGAGAGAGCTCACTGTCTGGGGGAGGCTGGTTCCCAGTCTGCCAGCAGGAGTTTATTCGGTCTCCGAGTTTTCTGGCAACTTCCGTCTGGAAAGTCTGGCGCCAGCTTGGGGATTCAGAGGCTGTGTGTGGGCAGACTGCTCGTCCTGAAGCTGAGGCGGCAGCAGGTTTGTGGCAATGGTAGTGGACTCAGCTCCACTCCGATTCAAAATCCCTGGACTTCTCTGAGATACCAAGTATCTGGGAGTGAGGAAGATTTTGAGTTTTTTGTTGAAATGTTTAGTTGCCTTTTGATTAGTTGGCATTGTGCATCTGAAGTCGAAGAATAAAATTTTCTGGGAGTAATTTTCAGCTCTGTTTTGGTAAAATTTTAGGATGGACACTGAGGGATGGTGATGTTCTGTTCGCTCCTACTTTGGGCCATTTGCTTTGTAAATACAGGAGAAAAGTCTGCAAGGGGAAGGTAAATCCTATCACCCAGGACAAATCTCACCCAGGTTTCAGGCTGTATACCTCATCCCAGGCAAAGCAGCTCGCAGAACAATGATCAAACCCAGTAAGAGTGAGGACTCCCTAGATTTATAGAAAATTAGATCAGGACCTAAGTGTGGTGCTGCATGCCTGTAATCCCAGCTCTTGGGAGGCTGAGGCAGGAGGATTGTCATGAGTTTGACACCAGCCTGGGTAACACAGTGAGTTCAAGGCCAGCGTGTACTACCCAGGAAGAGCCTGTCTCAAAAAGCCAAAGAAAGAAAATTAGAGCTGGAGACGGACTTAGAGATCAGCTGCCTGGTCCTCCCCTAATCAAGCCACGGGGTCACCTGAGGCCGGCTGCCTGCAGAAGAGGGAGCGGGACAGACTCAGCTCTTGCTCACCTGCAGAATGGTGCCATGGCCTGGGTCCGAGGGCGACTCTCGGCTCACAGGCCCAGCTGTCAGGTGCACAGATGTCTATACTATGCTCCTGACAGTACGCCCGAGGCTTCTGACTTTTGTTTGGGGATGGACCTAGACGACCTGATCCCACTTGGAGCCTCTGAAATAACCGCTGCCGACCCCAGACACCGTAGTGTAGACCTTTGTATAAATGCCCTTTCTTTTCAGAGTATTAACTCACAGCTAGAGGTTAGGGAATCCACACTGCAGTCCCCCAAAGTCCCTTCATCCTTAGAACTCAGGGGTTCCACACACACAGCCCCCGGATGAAAGCCAGGGGTGCATGAATCCTGGCCTTTGCCCACTGAGGGGGCCCACCCTGAAGCGTGAGGGGCTTGGGCCTCTTGCTGCGCAACCCCTGTCCCCGAACCATGCACCCATCCTGGGGCGGGAGCCTGGCAGGAGCACCCCTTCATTGTCTAACAAACCCTTCCTTCTGCTCAGTGGACAGCGTATGTTCACGAATCCCAGAAAGCCCACCTCGCGGACCCTCTCACCAAGGCTGAGTGTCGCCTCCCTCCACAGCCTCCCTGTCCCCCCGGCACACATGGCACTGGTCACCTGTGCTCTGGAGCTGCTCGCTGGTCTGTCCCCTTCCTCATCCATGAGTCCCCGGAGCGTTGAGCCTGAGTCTCCAGAGCCAGCTCCGCCTGAGTGACTGCGCAGGATTCGTGGGTCGAACCTGCGTGTGCCGCGAAGAGGAAGTTCACCTGAGCAGGGCTGAGGTCTCGGTGAGGGCGAGGGTCTGACAGGCACCTGGAGAAGCAAGGGCTTCGGGAAGATCAGGACAGGGGGCTGGCTGGGGAAGCTACCTCAGGGGCCCAGTGGGCACAATCAGGGAGAGAAAGCAGACTGGGCACTTGCGCTCCCCTGGCAGCTCGCAGTGTGTCACGGTCGCGGAGGGGAAGAACCTGTCCTCGTCTGCAGTTGGAGCAAGAGCTGGTCTCTGCCACCCGGCTGCAAAGAGAAAGGAAAGGTTTGTGGTTTTTGTCTTTGTGGGAGCCTCCAGTGTCCACAGGATGGCTCTGGCTCCCAGATGTCCCTGTGCCCTGCATCTGTGCGACATCTGAGTTCCTGGATGTCTCACTGCTAATCCCACCTCCTCCCAGAACATGTGGTGTAAACGGGCCTAGAAAGGCAGTGAAAAAACGTTCAGAATAGGGTTCAAGACACCACCCTGCATTCAGCAAACAGCAGCCCCTCGAGCTGAGCTGTGAATGTATCAGCTGGAGGAATCCGGTCACAGGTCGTCATGACATGAACGGGCGCACTGAGAAACAGACTTGGTGTCAGCGCTGGACGCAGCACCCACACCCAGAGCCGCACAGCTGTAAGTTGCTCCGAGGAGACGCTGTGGACCCTGGGGCCAATCGCGGAAGGGCACAGGGACAGTAAGCACAGCGGACACTGTGTGCCACATAGGGACGGCGCCTCGCTTGACCACCAGAATGAGGCAGCAAGGTGGACGGGACTTGCCTGTGACGAAGCACAGGAAGCAGAGGCTCAGGGAGGGGAGTTGCACCCCAGACACGTCCAAGGGTTGCGCTCTGTGCATTCTGCCAGGCTGTGCTGATATCAACTTTGAGTACATTAAGAATGTCAGAAGAAGGCAGGCACGGTGGCACACACCTGTAAAACCAGCACTCTGGGAGGCCGAGGCAGGAAGATTGCAAGTTAAGCCTAGCCTGGGTAATTTAGCAATTTAGCAAGAACTTGTCTCAGAATAAAAAATTTGAAAAGGACTGTGGCTATAGCTTAGTGTGAAAGTCCTAGGTTTGATCGCCAGCAACTGCCCCCTGCCAAAAGATGTCAGAAGAAGGGCTGGATCTCTGTGATAGAGTGCAAGCTTCAACCATGCAAGGCCTTAGGTTCTATCCTTAGTACCAAGGGGAAAACGAAAACAAAAAAAGAAAGAAAAAATGTTTTAGGATTTTTTTTTTTTTTTTTTGGTACCAGGAATCAAACTCAGGACCTCGCGCTTGCCAAGCAGGCGCTATGCCACTGAGCTATATCTGCAGCTGGGTTTTTTTTTTTTTTTTTTTAACGAGCTACATGTAGTGGCACATATCTGTAATCTTAGCTAACTGGGAGGCTGAGGCAGGAGTGTTGCAAATTCAAGGCCAGTCTAGGCAATTTAGTGAAGACCCTGCCTTATAATAAAAAGTAAAAAGGAGTTTTCATTAATTCAGCTGTAGAGCTCTTGTCAAGCATGTGGGAGGGCCTGGGTTCCATCCCCAGTACCTGCCCCCCCCAAGTCAGAAGAGAGTGTCTCAGAGTCAGAAATAGAGTGTTGGATTTTAACTAGAAGAACTTAGAATTCTGGGGGTGTGTCACTTTGGTGAAGCTCAGGTCTGGCGTCTATATAAACCAGGTAACAACACCTAACTGATTTAAGGCTGTAAGGGGCTGTGTACTGCGGTGGCAGGCAGGCGGTAGGTGCTCGGATCCCTGTTGGTGAGTGGCGTTGCTCCATGCGGTGTTACTGTCACACAAGGCCAGGAAAATGCAGGTGAATTCCTGTAATGCTACAGTGAGAGCTTCTGGTCTTTACTTCCTGAGTCCAGGGCATGGAGACCTGGTGGTGTCTTCAGGGAGTGGAATGGAAATGAGGTGCCCGTATCTTTGCTTACCAAGACATCCCTTTGGACTAATGCGAAGCCTCCGGGGCTGGTGAGATGGCTCAGCGGCATAAGCGCCTGCCCAGCAAGCGCGAGGTCCTGATTTCGACTCCTGGAACCCACATAAAGGAAAAAAAGGGGCTGGTGATATCGCTCAGCGGCACAAGCGCTTGCTGGCAAGCGCAAGGCCCTGAGTTCAACTCCTGGTACCCACATTAAAAAAAAAGCTAAGCCTCGGCGTAGTTAGAGCCCAACTTTGGCTCTAATATTTCATTGCACTGCTTGAGTTGGCTTTTGCTAGTTGAACCTTGTTTGCCTTCGGAAAGAGCTCAGTTTGGTGAGAAAGGGCTCCTGTTATCTTTATCCTGGCAGGAGGCAGGAGAGACTGTTATTTCCTAGTTCCACAACCAACTCTTCCTTTGTCGCCTGGTAGAAGTGGAATGTGGAGGAGAGGACAACAAACATGCCGGGCGTGTGTTGTTCTGAGGCTAATTTCATCTCCTTAGACATAGGTCATGCCTACGTAGGTCATGCCGATGCTTTGGAAAGAATCCTGCCCCGGCGGAACACAGGATTCTATTCTATTCAGATTCCTGGACTTAGGTCAAATTAGATTAGGGAAACCAACTCTGCTCCTCTCCCCGCCTTGTGAAAGGCTCCTGTTCAAGAAAAGAGATAAGCAACTTGGCTAGGGGAGGATCACTTTGTGAAGGGTTAGCAATTGCTTAGGTGGTGGCAGTCGGGGCTCAGAGTGTGGCTCCGGTGAGGGGCAGGATGCCCATGCGGCCCGGCGGGAGGCAGACCCTGCTCTGACCAAGGTGAGCTGTGGAGGGGATTTCCGGCCTCTTCCACAGCCTCGCTCACTCCCAGAAACTCGCCTTCTCCTTCCTGTATTTCTTTCTCTTCCTTCCTTCCTTCTTTCCTCTCCTCCCTCCCTCCTTCCTTCCTCCCTTCCTTTCTTTCTCCTTCTGTTTTTAAGACAGGGTCTTGCTAAGGCCCTAAATAGCCCAGGCTGGGCTTGAACCTGCAACGTTCGTGCCTCGATCTCCCAGAGCACTGGGATTGCAGGTGTGCACCCCCAGGCCTGGCTCTGCCTCCCCTCTTGTCCTATGCTAGAAATAAGTCTTTGCTCTTGCTGGTTTTTTTTTTTCTAGTTTGTTGACATCCGTCTGGCTGCGGTTGCTGGAGTGGAGGATGGGAGTGTGCTGTTTCCCAGCCAGTGGGTCACTTGGACTCTTATTCAGAGCTTCAGAAAGCTTTTGCAAAGCAGTAGTAGCCTAAGGCTCTCCTTTACCACCAACGGACGCAGCGAACCTTGCACATGATGCACGATTCGAGAGCAGTCCCAGTTCACTTGGGCCCTTCCCTGGCCATTTCCATCCTCTTTCGGCTTGCTCATGTTTCTGCCCTCCTGCTGGCAACAGTACAAGCTTGCGTGCGCCCAGAATCATAAAACTGGATTGACTGATGACTGCATTCGTATAGTTCCTTTAGTACAAATCAGGAGGGTCACACGTTCAAGTCCAGCCCGGGCAACTTCAGGAGAAATTAAAAAAGTGCTGCGGATACAGCTCAGTGCAAAGGCCCTGGGTTCAATCCCAGTACCACAAAACAGAAGGGGAGAGAGTGTGCAGCACGTGGGTGAGTGCTTTTAAAGCACTTGTACCCATTTATACGAGTGCCCCCACTCGGGAGCCATGCGCATGCTCCTCATCATCTTTCTCCTGACGACACAGCCACAGATTCCTGCCCATGAGGACTCCAGCCCTCTTGCATCTGCATCACTGGGGCAGATCTTGTCTCCAAACATGGGCGCTTCCCATGTCATCTTAGGTGGATGAGTTTATCGGTTCCTTTCTTGAGAGCAGACGTTTAGGAGGAAAGACAGAGAGGAAGAGGGGAGGTGGTAGTACCAAAGCACTGAGGCCCCTGTGGTGTCTGCCTCCTCCAGGTCCTTCCACGAGTCAGGCGCTGCCACCCAGAATCAGTTATTGCCCGGTGCCCGTCAGTGCTCCCCCCGCCCCGGTCACCCTGCACAAATGAATACCATGTTCTGGCTGGTGCAATCATTAGCAGACTTAGGGCTTGGCAAGTTGACAGATTCCATAAATTAAAAAAAACACAAAGCACGTGGCTTAGCAGATGAAGCACACCCTAGACTGCGAGGGTGTGTGCGCGGCGTCCTTGAACAGACCCGGAAGGGCACGCTTCCTTTGCCCTGGAAACGGCACATCTCACAGGAGGGCTGCCCATGCCAAAGTCGCCCCCCTCATTATGTGACTTTCTCCTTATTCTAGAGCTGTCATTTTTTGAGGGTTATTCAGAGAAATCAGTAAACAGTCACTGTTGCTGCGTCTGACAGGACCGTATGCAACCCCCAGGCAGAAAGGTCAGCGTCGCCCTGTGAGACGAACACGCGTGTTGGAGGAGACAAGGCTGGCTGAGTGTGGATGTGCAGGTTGCGCACTGTACAAGGATGCCTGTGCACACGCCCTTGCAATCTGGGGTGTGCTTTATTTGCCAAGCTCTGCGCTTTGTGTTTTTTTAATTTATGGACTCTGTCAACTTGCCAAGCCCTAAGTCTGCTGAACTTTACTCACCAGAGATAGTGCCTCTTGAAAAGCTGTAAAAATCAACTTTGCGTGCTAGGGTGGGCCAGCCGGGGCTGGGCTTTGGGGACGTGGAAACTGAAGGCCTTACATTACATCTCTTTTTTCATACTATACTCAGGGGTTCCAGCGCTACAGAGTCAGTCCTCCTCCCAGTGGCCTCTCTGCCTCCCTTCCCTTTCTTCCTTCCTTCCCTCCCTCACTCCTTTCCTTCTTTCCCTCCTTGCACGCTCTTTCTTGCTTTTCTATTCCTTAACAATACTGGGAAACTATTAAGTAGAGCAAAAGGAAGAGAACACAGGAGGAGAAAGTTGCGAGTCTATTTTACGAACTGAGCCTCTGCAGGGCTTCTCACACTTAACCCTGAACAAGGCCTCCACGCTGGCGACCCCAGAGGCTGTGACTTCCCGCCTGGGTCTAGGGAGTCAGTCTGGCCTGGCCCCTTGGGCCCTGGGTCTGAGTCTCGGTTCTGGTATTCGCTTTGTTCTGCACCCAGGCCCTATGCTTCACACCCACGCCTCCAGCAAAGACCAAACAAAGACACACTTTCCTCCCCACACTTCTCCCTTGTCTTCCGACCCTGCTGTTTTTCTGGGGCAGGATGACTCATTTCTTTGTCAAGCCGAGGAGTGCCCCTCCAGCTGTGTATGTGGGGGGAGCCTTCGCTGCTGGGCTCAAGGCCCAGGAAGTCAAAGGCCCTGGGAGGTAAGGACGGAGTCCCCAGCTCTCCCATGGGCACGGAGGGCACCACACTCGAGTCCTCATGTTGGTTCTCTGGCTGTGACAGGGTTGAACATGGTGCATCTGCGAGTTGGCACCCCAGCCCGTCCTGCGTCCCCACCTGTGTCCCTGCCCACCCATCCCTACTTGCCTAGGAAGGGCCAGTCCCTTGGGGAAGGCAGGGGTGCAAATGTGGCAAGACTTCACTCTGCAACTGCCAGGCTTCTAAGGTGATGCCCGGAGTTCTCAGGTGGACCCGGAGTTCTCAGAGTGAAACAGTAACTCGGTGTCCAGAAAAAAGACTCGCTGGGCCCCGTGGGGTAGTGAATGGGTGCACTGAAAGGGCTGGGTGGTTTGACAGGCAAGGTGGAAAAGAGGAGTTTACAGTCCACTGTTGGTCATTTACTCATTTACGTAACGAATGAAATTCACGCTTCCTTCTGAAGCTCCAGGTATGCAGAGTCCTCTCTACCCCAGGCGGACCTAGGACTGGCTGCAAACAGAGAAGCGTGGGGAAGGAAAGGGAGAATAAGTTTGAGAAGGGCTATAAGTAAGGAGTAAAATTTAAAAGGGGGAATTTAAGCAGAATTTTGGGAAATTTTGGGAAAAGAGAAGTTTGAGGAAAGCTGAGGAAAAGAAAATCCGGAAAATTCCCTGTAATCAGAAGATTCCACTGGCTAGGCTCCTATTCTAGACAGCCTCACCTGTCCACTTCCTTCCTTCTGGAACTGCCTGAAGCCGGAGAGCTGGTGGCACAGCTGTCCCCTGTGTGAGAGAAGGCTCCAGAGTGCCTGGGGCCTCTGCCCAGAGGGAGGCCCTGGCTACGCGAAGGGAAAGCACAGGCCTGGACGTGCCCCTAGTTCCCTGGCCAGGGGAAGGACAGGGAGGAGGGCAGAGGGCTGGGCGTGTCACCAGCAGCCCCAGAAGAATCAGCCAGGCAGAAACATCTCCCACCTCACCCGCCCTTTGCCGTTTGCATCTTGGCCCTGAAGGGAGCCGTGGCCCTGTGAGGAGGCCGGGTGGCCTTCCAAAGTGAGCTCTTCACAGACAAAGGAAGGCAGCTGGCCTGGGTCCTGAGGCTGGGGGAAGGGTGGGAACCATTTGTGACTGAAGGAAATGAGTCAGGGGAAGAAAGGATGACAGTGAGAGGCCTGCGGGGCCACAGCCCAAGGCCAGTCCAACTAACCTACTGTCAGCGGGAGGGCAAGGTGGCTGGAAACTGGGAATGTGGGGTCCGGGAAACTCTGAGTCTTTGACCAAAACCAGATGCTGCTTCTATTTTGGCAAATCTGGATTTTGCTGGCTCTGTCACAGTCTATAAAACAGGACAGACATTCTGATGGGTCGGTGGGAAGGACGCTGTCATGGAGGGAGCAACTCTTTGTGGAATGAGGAAGCAGCCCCATCCACGTCCGCGAGGGACGCCGAGCTGAGCAGGCTTTGGAAGGGTGGCCAGTGCTGGACTTGCCGGCTGTGAGATCCCCGCAGCGTCCTCTGAAAAGTCAGGATGTCTGTGGCTGCATCTAGCCAGCCCCGGGGCAGGAATTCCCTTCCAGGAAACCAAGCCTGTGTCCCCAGGCTGCCAAAAAAGTGCCAGGGATGGTCGTGCCCTTCAGCCCACAGACATCCTGGGCAAAATGCTCGTCCAGCAACCAAGGTACCCTTCAGAAGAGTGGATGAGCAAGGCGAGATCTACCCAGCCAGCAGATACCTCTCAGCCACACTGAGAAGGGGGAACTCTGACCGCTGCGACATGGGGACTCCTCAGGGCACTGTGCTCAGTGGAGTAACCAGGCCCAAAGTGCAAACACTGTAGGAGCCCACTTTTGTTACAAATGCAAGTTGTCAGAGTGATAGAGGCTGAAGAAGAAGGGCGGTTTCCAGGGCTGCAGAGGGCAACTGCTCTTCAGTGGCTGCAGAGATCCGGCTCGTGACGATAAAGTTCTGGAGGTGGCTGGTGGTGACAGCTGCCTGACGTATGTCCTTAACACCACTGCACTGCATACTTAAAAATGATTAAGGTGGTGCATGTGTGCTGTGTGTGTTCTAGTACAGTACAAACACATGTGCAGTTTTTGTAAATCACCTTCCAGACCCTTGGGCAGAGGATCCGGCCATGAAAAGTTGCGATCCTTGAGCTTTGCTGTACTCTCGCCTTCTTATTCCCCACACTCACACTCTCTCTCCTCTTCTAGAAGAGCTGAAGGGAGGCTGAGGAAACAATGAGGAGAATGAGGCGAGCACTCTGGTGTGTGTTGCTGTTTTGTGGGGCTGTCTCCACCCTGCCCAGCCAGGTGCGTGTCCCTGCGTCTCTGTGGACCCCGCCCGAGGCTGCCCCAGTATGACCAGGAACCTGTGTCCTTCCAGCACCCCAGTGGTGGGAAGGTGTCCAAGAGGGGACCTGAAAAGGGGCACAGGGCCTGCATAGCTCAGAGCACATGTGAGCACGCGCCCCTCTGGAGGGGATGCTGCGATTCAAGTCCCAGCCTCGGAGCTTGGATGCTTATTCTGACTTGAGCAATAGTTCTTACTCCCACGCCCCTGCCTCTGCTTTCTTCAGAGTTTTTTTTTTTTTTTTTTTTTAAGGAAGTGTTTGGATTGACCCATAAAGCACTTATAAAAGATGCCACAAGCACCTCGAGGCATACGAGCCAGCAACCTGTCCCTGCTGCTGGTTGGAAGGGACATGCACTTTCCCATAGTGCTGGGCAGCAGAACACCTTGTGTGAGGCCAAAGGAGCAAGGACCACTCCTCAGAGGACACAGGGAGCCACAGTGGCACTGTCCAGGGTAGTAGCCACGAAGCACGTGTAGCCGTTTAAATCTAAATGAACTGAAATGAAACAAAATTGAAAATTCGGTTGGTCACACTGGCCACATTTTAACCCCTCCTTGGCCACGTGGGATTAGTGGCTATTGTATTGGAAGCACAGATGGGAAGCAGTTTCACCTTACAAAATGGTTTTTGGACAGTGCTGGGGTGGGAGGAGAGGAAGGGTTAGAGACAAAGCAGGAAACAGCCAGTGCCCTGGGCCAGGACCCCGGGGGCATCCGCCCGGCAGGTCCGAGGAGGTCTGCTGGTGTGTGCTGATCCCCTTCTTCCCTCTCTCTTTGCAGAAAACCCACATCCGCTTCAGAAGAGGCGCCAGGTCCTACAGAGGTGAGAGGAAGCAATGGTGAGGGGATGGAGATGGGAGGTCAGGGCAGGGAATGGGGGCCAGGACACCAGGTGCCCTGGACGCGCAAGGTTCATCTTCTCCCCATGAAGGTGATCTTCAGAGGGGTCTTCAAAGATGCCACTCAGCTGCAGACAGCCAGGTCCTGAGAGGAGGAGCCAGCTGTTGGGGTCTTGAAGCTGGCAGGAGCCTCGCGCCCAGCGGCCCAGAGGCCTTGATACACTGACGAGAAAACAAGTCCGGTAGAGACTGTGCGACCTGCCTAAGGCCAGGCCCAGAACCACGATGGCTGCTGCTAGGCCCTCCCGGGTCCTTCAAGCTGTCAGGTCCACTCAGCCATTGTTAGCTGGCGTCTCTGTTTCCGTCTCTTCCCATTGGTAAAATGGGGTAACTCGCCTGGGCTACGTCACAGACACAGTGCGGCAAAAATCCCTCCCTAAGGTCCACGGCCAATGTTGACTTCCATTCAGATTCCAAGGACAGAAATGCTCCCAGCCCCTCGTCCTGATTGGAAGTGCTCTTGGCTCCATTTCAAGTCCCAAGCTAGCAACCTGGAGCCCTCATCCCTCGTCCTCCAGACTTGGTTGGGTCTGGAAGACGTCAGCCCCACTGCCATTTTCCACAGTACTGGGGATTGAACCCAAGGCCTTTGAACTGAACCACATCCCCAGGCCCTTTTTTATTGTGAGACAGGGTCTCCCTAAGGCACTAGATTGCCCACACTGAGCTTGAACTTGGTGATCCCCCTGCCTCAGCTTTCCACACTGCTGCGATTACAGGTCTGTGCTGCCAGGCCTGGCCTCAACACTTTTAAAGTGGAATTTCCTCAGATGAGTCACTGTGGCTCGTACTGGTTTTGCTGATGGAGAGCAGCCTCCTGCCAGGGCATCCTGGCCTCTGTGGGCCGTCAGAAGCAAGGGCGTTGTCTCTGGGGAGTGTATGTCACTGCCGGCATTAATTAACATGTGTGTGTGTTTGTGTGTGTGTTTTGACATTCTAGTTAGAAAACAGAGAAAGATAAAATATTAGCAGAAGTACTTCAACTATTTTCATTATATCAAAAATACTACAGGAAGCAGCGCATTTTCTGCACATTTTTCAGACTAAAAGATCAGTTTTCTCTGTTTGGGGCCAAAAATTATATTTCTATGTAATAATACTCATGTGGATAAACAACTCTGATAGGTAGTTATACATGTGTGTATTTTCATGGATTAAAATGAAAAGTTACAGTATCACTTAATACATGTATTTTGAATGATAAATAAATGCTTTTAAAATAAGAGCTCACCTGAGATGAACATTGGAGACATCTGCACTCAGTACAGCAGGCTGGAAAGAGACTCCAAGAGGCATCTAAGCAAAAAGACCCAGACCACACTCCCACAGCCATATCCCAGGTGCAGCCTGGCTTACTCTGGATTTGAAAGTCATGGCAATGTTGTGCTTGCCCTGGTGTCTTCAGGTGCTGGCATCCAGCACAGATGTGGGTGCTGACTCCATTCTTTATCTGCCAGCATAAGCAGGGACATATCTGGACTTGGACTCACCCCAAACTGTAGATCCTGAAAGACACTCACACAATAAAAGTCACAAATATTTTTTCTTTTCTTTAAAAAAAAAAAAAATAAGCGCTCACCAAAGGGAAAACAATAAAAGTGGTCTTTGGTGATAAAACAGCTATTCATTCCCTTCCCGTCGTATTCCTAAGGGACACACAATAGGACATGGCCACCCTAGGCCCAGGTTAGTTGAATCCACGGATGCAGAACCTGCAGACACAGAGGGCAGACTGTGTGTTGAAAGCAAGCGAAAGATTTTTCTCAATAGACCTGGGGTGAGAGGCTCACGAGGCCCACTGTCTGTGTTTCAGTGACCTGCAGGGATGAGAAGACCCAGATGACTTACCAGCAGCATGAGTCATGGCTGCGCCCCCTGATCAGAGCCAACCGCGTGGAATTCTGCTGGTGTAATGGTGGCAGGCCGCAGTGCCACTCGGTGCCCGTCAAGGGTACGTGCCCATGCCAGCCCAGACTCCTGGCTCCAGCACGTGTGAACCTCTCAAGGAGACCCCAGGCCAGGCCTACCGTGGGTGAGGGGAGGGGGCACAGCACTCAGGCGTGAGACTGGGAGCTCAGCGAAGGGTCTTCCCTTGCCCGGCCTCAGTTTCCTCCTACGAGAACTGGGGAGGATAACAGTAGTGTGTGCGTCATGGGCGGCTCAAGGTTTCTGTGATTTCATTTTGGGAACTGAGCAGAACAGGGGCTGGTATGTAGAGTGCCCCTGTAAAACAGCTCTTGCCGTCCTCGCAGCAGCTCAGGAAGTGATCAGGGGTTTCCTTGTCTTCGCCCGGCAGGCTGCAGTGAGCCCAGGTGCTTCAACGGGGGGACTTGCCTGCAGGCTCTGTATTTCTCAGACTTTGTCTGCCAGTGTCCTGAAGGGTTTATGGGAAAACGCTGTGAAATAGGTGAGTGCGGAGGTGGGGCGTGAGAGGCACCGCGCCCCTACACCCCAGGTCAGCCTGGATGGGAAAGGAGGTGTGCAGCAAGGGCCAGGGCAGGCTGGGGACCAGGAAGGGCTGATGGAGGGGGGGTCAGGGAACCGCAGAGTGGGCCCAGGGGGCAGAGCTGGGTGACACCTGAGGCTGCAGAAGCCCCTTGAGAGCCTTGGGAGCAGCTGGGGCCTCACACACAGGGCTGCACCCTTTTCTCCATCAGATGTCAGAGTCACCTGCTACAAGGACCAGGGCATCTCCTACAGGGGCACGTGGAGCACCACGCAGAGTGGGGCCGAGTGTGTCAACTGGAACAGCAGCGTGCTGGCCCTGAAGCCCTACAACGCACGGAGGCCGGGTGCCATCAAGCTGGGCCTTGGAAACCACAACTACTGCAGGTGAGAGCCGCCCTCCTTCACTTCTGGTCTCTGGCGGGGAAAAGACCTGCATTCCACCCGTCAGGGTCTCCAGAGAAACCAGCAGTGCAGCAGACAGACAAATGCAGAGGCTGGTTCCCACCGCTGTCGCGCCTGAGGTCTGCGCGGAAGCCAGCGGGCTGGAGTCCCAGGCAGGTGTGGAGGGGTCACCTGCAGGCCCAGTCTCCCAGGGCTGGCTGTGAAGGCCTGGCTGTCTACGCCCGGGGGCTGACTTGCGCAGGTCCACCCATGTTATCAGGGATGATCTCACAATCAACGGATGCAGATGCTGACTACGGCCACAAAGCACCTTCTCAGCAACACCCGCATTAACTTCTGGTATTTACCTGCCACGGTGGCCCAGCCACACTGACACACGGGACTGACTCTCGTCCACCCGTTACCACTTTGGCACGCATGTTCATGTCCTTAAGCCACACTTAAACTCCACATAAAGACAACTAAGTCACACTCAGCCCAAAACACACCATTTCCCTCGATGAGTATGCAGAGTCCTGGGGTCTGAGGGGAGTTTCACTCCTAACCTTCCTGACCTCCTTGGCTGATTTTGCAGAAACCCAGACAAGGACTCCAAGCCCTGGTGCTATGTCTTTAAGGCAGGAAAGTACACCCCGGAGTTCTGCGGCACGCCAGCCTGCTCCACCGGTAAGTGACAGCCACCCTCCTGCCCCTGCAGTTACTCAGGAGAAGCTTTGGGGGGACAGGGCTGACCGCCCTAAAACCGAGGAGAGGAAGGAGCAGGCTGGGAGTTGCTCGCTGTGGTTGCAGAGGGAAGAGTGTCCGCAGACGTAGGTCCTCACCCAGCTTGGCTCTGGTTGTATGCTGGACCTCGAGCTCATCTCTTCAGCCCTCCGACCTTCAGTGTCCTCACCTAGAGGAGAGAATGGGGCTGGATCAGTCATTTCCAGTCATTTTTGAGAGTGAATGGATATTCTTTTTGCATTAGTAGGGCTTTCTCTCTCTCTCAAAACTTTTAATGTGAAATAATTTCCCAGAATGAAAAAAAAAAAAAAAAAAAAAACCAAGTTTAAAAAGGCACTATGAATTCAGGGGGACTAACGATTATGTCATTTATCACAACACCATGAAAGATTTCTAAGTGAGACACACAAAAATAGACCTGCATTCAGTCTGCAGGTTTACAGGTAATGCTGTATATCTGTGAATGAATATGAAGACTCTCGACAATTCTAAAGCATCCTCCCCACCCCAAGGATTTGGTCAAATTTGGAGTTACAGTTTGAGGTACTCTCACAGATCCTTTCTAATTATGTCATTTGTGTGGAGAGGTGTATCTTGTCAGTTTCAAATGGGAGGGAAGAGGTAAGGATAGGGCAAGTAGATGAAAGCAGGTGGCATCCTAGGGCTCGTACTCTGTACGCAGACCAAATCTGAGGAAGCAGGACCTGCCAGCATGGCAACTACTGAGGGCCGTGCAACCATCAAGCATGAACAGGAAACTCCTACTTACATTCAGAGCAGCTCCAAGAGCCAGCGCCACAGTGCTGACCTGAACAGCCGGCCCTCAGGACCTCTTGCGCACAGTACCAGGAAGCCAAGTCAGTTGATGGAAGCTGGTACCTGAGATGAAGTCTGTGTCAGCTTTGTGTCACTGCAATACTTTCCTGAGAGAATCAACTTTCAAAAGAGTAAAGGTGTATCATGGCTCACAGTTTTAGAGGTTTAGTCTGAGATTAGTGAGTCCTATTGCTTTGTTCCTGTGGTAGCACATCAAAGCAGGAGCAAGTGCTAAGGCAAAACTGCTCACTTTCATAGCCAGGAAATGAAAGAAAGGAAGACACAAGGGTATCCAGTCTCCTCCAAGGACACACCCCCTGTGACCTAAAGACCTCCCAATAGGCCCCACCTCTTAAAGGGTCCACCATCTGCAACAGCAAAGAACTGGGGATCAAGCCTTTATTACATGGGCCTTTGGGAGACACTTAAGATCAAACTGTAGCAGAATTCACTTGTCATCTCTAGATAAAAGTGCTTGCAGAGAAAAAAGGGGAAATTGGAGAGGCCACATAGGAGTGGCCACCTTACATTCCCAGGCCAGGGTCTCCACCTCAAACCCCAACTTGCCTGCTTTATCATTTGACTGGTCTTGTTTCAGCTTGAGATTTCTTTTGTTCCAGGAGAAAATGAGGACTGCTACTTTGGGAACGGGTCAGCATACCGTGGTACCCAGAGCCTTACCATGTCCGGTGCCTCCTGCCTCCCATGGGACTCCACAATCCTGAGGGGAAGGGGTTACACGGCATGGAGGTTCAACTCCCAGGCTCTGGGCTTGGGCAAACATAATTTTTGTCGGTGCGTAACACAGCGTCGGATGGGTTCAGGCCTTGGCAGGAAGAAGATTTGGGGTGTGAAGTGGGAGACGATTTAATGCTGAAAGTCATGTGAAAGGTCCAGTGGGCTCAGGAGGGACTGTGGATGGTATCTAGGCCAGTGATGGTGAACCTTTTAGAGCTTTCAGTGATGAACAGCTGGCTGCGGCATGCATGCCACAGGTCACCACCACTGCTCTAGGCCAACCTATTCATTTTCTAGAAAAAGATTTAGTTTTGAAAAGATCCCCAGTGTTCCTGCACTGACACCAGGTCACAGGTCCTGCCCAAGACCATCGGTCCCCCTCTGTGCCCCATGACACTCTTACTGCAGTGACTGCAAAGGTTTCTTCACAGAGCAGCTCCTAGTTCCTCCCAATACCCCTATGCGATGGGAGCATGTTCCTGATAGAAAAGCCAAGTCAAAGGGAAGTTTATTCTCCTGTGCTTGGGGCCTGCTGGAGTTCCACTTGGGGTCCTCCCCCAGCTTGGATGTATGCCACTGGTTTACTGAGCCTTGTCCCACCCTCCGGTGGCCTGTGATGTGAGTGAAAATGTGCCTGGAGACCTTAAAGTCTCTTCTCACCTAGGAACCCAGATGGGGATGCCAAGCCTTGGTGCCATGTGCTGAAGGACCGCAAGCCAACCTGGGAATACTGTGATCTGCCCCAGTGCTGTAAGAGCGGCCCTCGGCCCCTCCCTTTGCCTAGTCTCACTTCACCACTGTTCCCTGAGCTGCCCTCTGTCTCCACACTGTTCCGTTCAGACTGTGCACATGCTAAGCTTCACAGGCCGCACATGGTGCAGAAAGGCTTCCGTGACTCACGCAATGGTGGGAAGAGATGCTCCGGGCAAGGGTTCAGGGGTGATGGGGAGGAGCTGAAAGAAGAAAAAGAGCACACCGATTTCCCTCAAAACTTCCTGTCTGGATGTCTCTCTGAGGAGGACTGTACTGAAGGATGAGGAGAGGGAGATCTCACCTATGTGGCTCCTCAGAGAAGAGGGTGATTTTGGCACATTTGCCCGATCCCCCACTGAAATTAGGAAACGTGCTCTCAGAAGTCACACGCGGGCTGCACAGGCTCGCTGGGCTCTGAGAGCAAAGCTGGGGCTGTCCCACCTCTAAGGATTGAGCTCTTCCATACTTCCTGCAAAACCCATTTATCACAGAGGAGCTGAGTTACAGTAAGGGATGGGAAACAGAAAAATTTCAAGTTGGCAAGTTCTCAAAAAGAAACTTTAGTTTAGAAATTGCCCGAGAATAGATAACTCAGTTCCTGTGAACACAAAGATGAGCCGGGATGCTCTGAAGGAATGTAGGGTCTGACTGGGAAAGGCAGACTTGAACTCCCGGTTAACTCCCCGCTGAGGTGACCAGTGGTGAGGCCTTGGGGAGCCGTGCCAGGGGCTCCCTCTGCGAGGAGGTCGGGCTGCTAGGGAAGCACCCTCCTTTGCAGAAGTGAACTTTCACCTGGGCCTCGGGGATGGGCAAGGCTGGGTAGATGTAAAAGAAACATGCAGATGTTCCTCAGGAGGAAATTCACAGTACTTCATTATTTTTGGTGAGGAGACGGCTGTAGGGAAAAATGAGAATGAAGCACAGCAGAAAGATTCCCAGGTTGGGAGTCAAAGGGACCTGGGTCCTACTCTAGATGCCACTGTGATCTTGGACAAAACTTCTCCGCCTCTTTGACAGTCAGGTCGGGAGGGGTAAAGGCAGTGTGTACACATTACCCAGCACGCGAGTCCATTCCACAAGTGAAAGTCGTGTTTCTTATGGTGTGGACACTGATCCATCACTCTGGACCCTCTGACGAAGAGTCGTGGCCCGTGGAAGAGACTGGGCCCAGCAGGCCGGGTCTGAGCTCCCTCTCTGTCCTCCTCCAGCCACCTGTGGCCTGCGCCAGTACCAGCAGCCGCAGTTCCGCATTAAGGGAGGGCTCTACGCAGACATCACCTCGCACCCCTGGCAGGCCGCCGTCTTCGTCAGGAGCAGGAGGTCCCCGGAAGTCAGGTTCCTGTGCGGGGCTGTGCTCATCAGCTCCTGCTGGGTCCTGTCTGCTGCCCACTGCTTCCTGGAGAGGTAGGGGCGGGAGAGGGCTCCCTGCCCCTGGGGCCTCGGGGCCAGTGCTCTGGAGGACGTCTCGCAGCAAAAGCAGCGTTCTGAAGCCGTTTCTCTGTCAGGTCTGCTCACCACCTTCAGGTGGTCTTGGGCAGGACATACCGGTTGGTCCCTGGAGAAGAGGAGCAGAAATTTGAAGTTGAAAAATATATCCTCCACAAGGACTTTGATGAGGACACTTACGACAATGACATTGGTAAGACGTCACCATTCCCTGTCCATGCGCACTCCAGAGCACAGAGAACCCCACATACGCTCACTTGCACGACTGTCACGCTCGCGTGCCCCCCTCCAACCTGCGCTCCGCCCCAGGCCAGGATGGGAGGGCTCCTCCCCACCTCCTGCTCCCCTCGCTCTCCCCACAGCCTTGCTGCGCCTGCAGTCGGACTCGCTGCACTGTGCCCAGGAGAGCGACTCGGTCCGCACCGCCTGCCTCCCCGACGCTGACCTGCAGCTGCCCGACTGGACCGAGTGCGAGCTGTCCGGCTACGGCAGGCACGAGGCGTGTAAGTGGGAGGTCTCGGCGGTCCTGTCTGCAGGGCGCAGGGCACGCGGTGGTTGAGCAAACAGGAGAGAAGGTGGTCGCAGGAGCTGGCACTATGCTGAGTAAACGCTAGTGAGGCCCCTGCCTCCTGGCACGTGAGGAGAAGGCGAAGGAGAAGGCGAAAACCTGAATGGTGCAGGTGTTGTGAAGAGCTTACACTCCGAGAAGGGTCTGTACGGTGGTGAAGGGTGTGGGTTTTGGATGCTGGAGCTGTGCAGGTCTGACTTCAAATCCTGTATCTGTATCTTGCTTAGTGGGCCCTTGGATGTGTTCATTAGTTTTCTGTTAATGTAACAAATACCCGAGATAAGTCAACTTAAAGAGAGGGAAGGTTTTGGGGGCTCAGCGTTTTGGAGTTCTAGGTCTGTGGGCCTGTGGCCAACTGGGTTATCATGGGGGGAGCTTGTAGCACAAGAGGCTGCTCGCCTCGTGCCAGCCAGAAAACTAGGAGAAGCCAGACATGGTAGCACACCTCTGGGACCCCAGCACTCTGGGAGTTCAAGCCTAGAGCAGGCAACTTGGCAACTTAGCAAGACCCTGTTTTCTCACAACAAAAACACACACAGAGCTGGCGATGTAACTCAGCGCAAAGGCCCGGGGGTCAAGGTGTGTGTGTGTGTCTGGAGGGGTCCCAGGATCCCCATATGCCCTCAGGGGCACCCCTAGTGACCACCAGGCCCCACCTCCTCAAGGCTCCATCACCTCCCAGTAGCACCTCAGACTGGGAGCAAGCCTTCCACGCTGAGCTTTGGGGGACCCTCAAGACCTGAGCCATACTACTGGAGCGGTATTGTTTTTGTTTGAGATGGGGTCTTGCTAAGTTGCCCAGGCTGGCCTTGAACTGTGATCCTCCTCTCAGCTGAGCACCTAGGATTACAGGCATATACACCACACCCAGATGGGCCATGGATTTTGTATTCTGAACTGCCCCAAGCCTGCTTCCACAGTGCTAAGGTGGCCACCAAACTAACTCCTTACTAGATGATAAGATTAAATGAAATAACATGCTGTGAAACTGGTGATCCTGCCCCCCAGGGAATGTTCGGCATGTCTGGACACTTGGGGCTGTGACCTCTCTGACTGAAGGGCGACACTGGCATTCACGAGTGCAGCCAAGGAGGCTGCTAAGCACAGTGCACAGGACAGTCCCTGCCACCACCACGAAGAGCCCTCTGGGCCACAGTGTCACCCATGCTGCTCTTGTGAAACTCTGCACTGAATCCAGTAACATTGCAAATGCTTGATAAATGTTAGCTGTTACTGGAATTCTTGGCTTTTTCCTTCCAAGTAACTTTCCCTACAACTGTAAGATGTTCCCCCCCCCTCTTCCAGCTTCTCCTTTCTATTCTGAGAGACTGAAGGAGGCTCACGTCAGACTGTACCCACCCAGCCGCTGCACGTCGCAGCATCTGTCTAACAAAACTGTTACAAACAACATGCTCTGTGCTGGAGACACTCGTAGTGGAGGAAGCCAAGCAAACCTGCACGATGCCTGCCAGGTGAGCACGAGCGTCCCTCTGCGCTCTGCGCCTTCCCAGGATGAAACATCCCTCAGCTGACAGGCTCCTACCCATGAGCCAAAGGACAGCGATTTCATCCCGTGGAGGCCCCAGGAATTCTAGATGAGGGCCTCTGAGAATAAAGCAATTGGCGAAAGATCAAAGTTACCCATATTTAAGAAATCTAACTGCAGGAAATTTCCCCAGTGTCTGCACAGGAAACTCCACCTGGTACAGGATTTCCTGTAAGCCAGGCGATTGAAGTGATAGGTGAAGCAGCATACCTTAGAAATTCTTAGCTCTGTAGGCGCTGGAGAATTGGAGTCTGCTTCGTGGTAGGACAAGGCAAAGCCAGCTTGCTGGGAAGCAGGATGTAGGTGGTTCTGAGAAATGAGTTTTAAAAGCTCATAATCAGCCCTTATATCCCAGGAAGCAAACTACTTAGGTTCTCTGTGTTGGGACCCTTACCAGAGCTTGCACTTGTATTTCATGGTTAACAAAATACTGGGGCACAGGGTCAGACGCCCCTGCCGGCACTAAGGTCTGAGCATGGCCGAGGAGTTCGTACTGTTCAGACGCTTCAGGGCCGGGGTGTGTCAGGCCCTCCTTTAGGGCTGGGGGCAGTGAAGGTACAGAGGGAGAAGGAAGCACGGTCCCCTGCTTGAAGGCTTTTGGGGCTTTGCCGGTACGCGGAATAGCAGCGATTTCCTAGGTTTCGTCACAGTACTTGTCTCTTTGTGTATGGTTTCCTCAGAAACCTCCACTGCACCCCCTTGTCACAGTCAAAACAAGGCTGCACAGAGTGAAACCTCAAAGTGTCTGCATGTTTAAAAGTCAAAACAAAGAAATCGTTTTGATTCAATACGACAAAAGCAGCCAATAGTTACCAAGAGGTTCACCGTCATTCATTGTTCTCAGCACTTTCGTTTGTCCTCCCAATTTCCAAGAGGGTTTCCTACCTCAGGAGGTAGACAGTTTTATCTGTTTACAGTTAGGAAACTAGCTCAGCCAGTGTCTTACTTTTTCTCATTGCTGAGACAAGACACCTGACACCCAAAGTTAAAGGAGGAAAGGTTTATTTCAGCTTGTTTGTAGAGGTTTCAGTTCATAGTCAGCTGGCTCCAAGACAGGGTGGCATGGCAGAGGGGCATCGCAGAGGAGAAACAGTTTGTGGGAGGCAGAAGGCAGCAAGCGACAAGGTACAAGAGACCAGAAGCCCTCTTTCTGTGCTTCGTATCTTAACCGGGCTACCCACCCTTAGGGCAGGTAACACTCACACCCAGGTTGGGGCACCCTTAATCCTACCCAGAACTGTGCCAAACCAATCAGGGGACTAATTTAGTAATCACACACCCTGGATCCCAGCCTCACACACTTCAGATCCAGCCACCTCTGTAAAGCCCTCACCTAAGACTTTTGGGGGACACCTAGACTCAAACCACAATAGTTGGCACGTGGTAAAGTCAATTATCCTACCAGTGCTGGGGCTGGACCCCGGGGCCTTACACACAGCCGCACACGCTGGACAAGTGCTCTACCACTGAGCAAGCCAGCCCCGAGCCATTCTCAGGAGACACTCCCAGAGCCTCCAGAGCAGGGGTGGTGAAGGTTCACTGTGGCCTGCTGTGTTACTGTGTTTTCCTCTTAAGACAAAATATGTTAACGTGTGAGCTTTTTCTGAACTAAAACCTCAGTGTTCAGGTTTAATTGCAGTGCTGGCACTTTGTGATAAATAAGTGGGTTTTGGGTTGCAGTTTGGCACTCGTTCTCTGAAAGGTTCGCCATCGTGGCCCTAGAGGATCAAGACGGCAGGGATAAAAGCTTTGCTCCCTGAACTAAGTAGTCTGAAGAACACAACTTACACTGCAAACGAACCCTAACGTCCTCTCACTCCGCTGTCTGTGAACGGTTACCCTGTCGTGTCTCTCGCAGGGTGACTCAGGAGGCCCCTTGGTGTGCATGAAGGATCAGCGCATGACTCTGGTCGGCATCATCAGCTGGGGCATTGGCTGTGGGCAGAAGGATGTCCCGGGCGTGTACACCAAGGTCACTAATTACCTCTCGTGGATTCAAGACAATATGCGAGCATGACCGAGAACACCCAGCTCCTGAACTCAAAGCAGATCCTGCCTCTTCCTCTTCCGAAGACACTGCGAACACCAAGTGCTTCTTTATGCCAGTTTCTCAACAACTCAGCATGCTATGGCAGGGAGCAGGATCCATAGAGAAGGAAGCGTAACTTTTTTTCAGGTTTTAGGGACCGAGGTCTGACTTGAGAATATGTTTTGTCAGGTGAGAAGACAGGTCAATAAATGCTACGCTCTCCTGAGACCCAGCAGGCAGGAGAGCCGGACCTCATCATGGGTCATGAGCACTGGAGCTGGGACCTCAGAGGAAAGCAGACCTCGACAGTAAGAAATGACCAGGTCCTCCAGGGCAGGAGGACTGCCTTACAACTAGAATGTGTATTTATGGTTACAGGAGAGCTGGTGAGGCCTCCAAACGAGGGCGGGGCTGGCTGCCCAGATCACGTTCTGCAGCACCACTCTCGGAACCCCGTATTTCCCTTCCCCTTCCCACTCACACCACACTCCAGAGGTATTCCTTATGTGTACAGTAGCCATCTTTCTTTATAGACTTTACAGAATGGGAGAATTATATCATCTTAATAACTGATGAATTAGGCTCTAGCATATTTATATCAATCCATTTTAGTTTTCACTTTCTGTTGCCACAATTTTGTAATAAATTCAGATATATTTTTCACATTATTCTCAAATCAGAGTGGAACTTTTTTGTTACACAGTACCAACAGCTGACTTTCTTTTGGTATTCATGTTCACACTTTTTGCACGTTTGAAGTATTTCCTTTCAACATGTGTGGAGCACCTGCTGCCCACAAGGAAATGTGCCAGTGCTACGGACAGTCAGGGCAGGGAGAGAGGAAAGCTTGGTGTGAGGAGAGCATGAGGCACTGGCAGGAAAAAGCGAGGTAGGACAGACGTGGGCCACAAGACGGCAGAAACTTACTGGAGTTCACTTGCAGTGGACTAAGAGTCTGAAGAGAAACAGACTTACGGAGGGCTTCCACAAACTGGGTGAGATGCGGATGGGCGGAGGGGGGTGGGAAAGGCAGTCCCAACACAAAGAATTCCCCAGTGGACACACAGAATGCTGGAGGCCAAAGAGACAGTGGAGGGTGGGGAGGAGTGAGTAGTAGCTTGGGGTGAACTTCATGGAGGGCTGTGGTTTGGAATTTAGATTATGGGGCCTCTGAATGCCAAACTGAGTTTGGACCTAATTCTGCAGCCCCAGGGAAGAGACAAGCTGAGCACGCCTTAAGGAGATCAACCACACGGTGGCTAGAGAGGGAGCAGCTAGGTCATGCAACTCTCTGGGCGGTAACTCTGTAGCATAAAGGAAAAGCCAACCCAACAATGACCTTCCTAACATAGCAACTTCTCAATTCTTGCTTTAGACTAGAAGCTGATGTCTGGGCCTTTTCCCTCCACTCTACTCTCCTTTCTGCTCACCGGAAGAATGAACTCCCAGACCAGCCCACACGTTTGTTACTGAAGTACTGCTGTCTTGCTGCCTCTGCTTCCTAGACTACATTCTTCCCATCATGGGAAGCTACCCGTGTCCTGACTGCTGCCTGCGTTTTATCAGTAAAACCCTGGCTTCAAGAATATATCTGGGCGCCGGTGAGATGGCTGAGCGGCACAAGTGCCTGCCTGGCAAGCGCGAGGTCCTGAGTTCGACTCCCGGAACCCACATACCAAAAAGGGGCCGGTGATATCGCTCAGCGGCACGGGCGCCTGCTGGCGCGCGAGGTCCTGAGGTCGACCCCCGGTACCCCCCCCCACACACACACACACACACACACACACAAATATATATATATATATATCTGATGGTGCAGTGATTGCCACTGGGCATGTGCTGACATTTTTGAAGAGAGAAGAATGTTCTTTATCGTGTGAGAGGCTGTCAGAACTGCGCAGCTACAGGTTCTTGGAAGAAAAGTAGCTTAAACTCACAAAAGGAATTCTTTAACGCCCGGGGACGAGGGCTCAGGGTGGAAGGCAGGGGCTGCTCTGAAATGCGTAAGTCCTTTAGCCCCTTAAATCAGTGCAGGTCCCAGACTTGCACCATACAGTTCCCGATTTCACACTGCTTGCCTACAAGCCCTAAGATTTTATTTTAGATAGATGTTCATCTCAGCTGCTTCCAAAAAGCACTGCTTGAGGAGAGCACTGATCAAGAATTCCTGACTTTTATCTCTAGCCAAAATGTAGCGCCCACCCCCAGCCCCACAATGAACTTTTTTTAGACAGTGGCTTTGTGAGATGGACTGAGCGGTGAGGCCTCCTGGTATGGGAATTCAAGGTCAGAAGGCCCCAGCATTCCTCAGAGCAGAGCCCTGGAAACTGCTGAGTAGGGGAAGACAACCGCTCACAAGAGGCCACCGACTGACTTGCAGCCCAGGAGACAGTCATTTCAATTACACTAAAATATCAGAGAGCAACACACTACCCAGGGCAGGCTAGAAAATTCACATGAAACGTCTGGAACTTGTCAGGGGAGGGGAATGGGTGTACGAGGAAATTAAATATTATTTCCTCATTAACCCTAGTTGATTAATAAAACAAATGGATGCCAACAGTCCCAGAGAACAAGAAAGATTCCCAGGTCATTGTGCAGTTGGTTTTTAAGGGTAAAGACCTAGCAGAACACAGACAGTTAAAACTTCTAGAGCTCCACTCGTGCCTCTTTCTCAAACCATGTCACAAACTTTTGGTTCCACATTTAACTTCAAAAGCCAAAGACCCACCCAATTCCCAGTACTTAGGATCTTGGAGGAAGTGTGAGTTTCAAATGAAACACACTTTCAAAAACTCTCACAATTATGAACATTAGTACTGATGGCAACTGTCACCACCTACTGGCAACAGAGGAAAGTTTGCGTCTGCAAGAAAATTTCCCGTGCCAACGCAATGCCACCAAAACATCAGCCCTCACGTGTGGGGACAGCCCCAAGACCCCCAGTGAACACCTGAAACCACAGCTTGTAACCAACCCTGCAGAGTTTTTCCCTATATATACCTCTATGTATATTTCCCTATATGTACATGATAAAGTTCAATTTATAAATTAGGCTCATTAAAAGATTAATAATAACAAAATAGAACAATTATGATAATGTACTGTTTACACAGGGGAAACAAACAAGGCTTCCTGAATAGCACAGAAAATAACAGCAAGAATCAACAAATGGGACATCAAATCAGTTTCTGCATAGCAAGGGAATCAACAGTGTTGCCTCAAAATGGGAGAAAAATCCTTGCCAGCGACTCTTCCAACAGGGGATTAATACCTACAATATACAGTATTTAAAAACTTAACACCAAAAAATAAAATAGCCCACTCAATAATTTGGCAAAAGAACTGAACAGACACTTCTAAAAGGAAGTACAAATGGCCAATAAGTGTATTTAGCGTCCAACATCTTTAGCCATTAGGGAAAGGCAAATCAAAACTACAGGGAAATCCCATCTCACACCAGTCAGAATAACTTTCATCAAGAATACAGGGGCCAGTGAGATGGCTCAGTGACGTAAGTGCCTGCCTGGCAAGCGCGAGGACCCGAGTTCGACTCCTGGAACCCACATACGAGAAAAGGGCCCGTGATATCGCTCAGCGGCACGGGCGCCTGCTGGCGCGCAAGGTCCTGAGGTCGACCCCCGGTACCCACAGACAAAAAAAAAAAAAAAAAAAGGAATACAAAAGGCAGCAAATGCTGGCGAGGCTGCGGGGCTGGGGTGGGGCGGGGGAGGGACCCGTCTATTCTACGCTGCTGGTGGGAATGCAGATTAGTACAGCCACCACGGAAATGGGATGAAAGTTCCTCAAGGCACTAGAACTATCATTGATCGGCTGTACCTGAAACAAAGTTAGTGTACTGCAGAGAAACCTGCACGCTGTATCGCAGCGCAACATACAACAGCCGAGCTGTGACACCAGCCTAGGCGGCCATCAGCATAAATGGATAAAGTGTGGCCTACATCCACAATGAAATATTATTCAGCATAAAATAGATGGAAATTTTGTCATTTGCAGAAATACAGATGAATCTGGCGATCATCACGTGTGCGAATATGCCTGATACAAATATCACACGTTCTCCCTAATAAATGGAATCTTAAAAAGATGACAAGAAGGTAGAAGGTAGATAGTTCTAGACAAGAGGTAGGAAAGAAGGGGGAGGGGGACAAGGGCCAGTAACAGGGGGCACAGATATGATCAAACACCTTACACACCACCCACATGAGTATTTGGGGAGATAATTAAAGTACATTATGTGCATGTGCAAATCTGTCTAAAGGAAATCTAGTAATCTGTAAAACCAAAATGCACCAATGAAAATGTGGCCAAAACACATTATGTGGTTTTGTGTGAAAGTTGTGAGTGTGGCCTCTTTCTCTCCCTCTCTCTCACCCCACCTGCAGTGAAGTGCCATCATTTCGGGGCTCCCTTGCTGAGGTCCCTGTACGTCTCAAGGCTTCCCAGGGCAACATGCTATTAGCAACTGCCACACTTTCCACTCACAGCGCTGACGCCTTTTGCATCTTAACTAAGCAATTTTAACACATTGTGGCTATTCAGCTTGAGGTACAAGAGCAAAATTAGTACGAATTTCTTTTTTCCTTCTTTACAATTTCAGAGAAGTTCCATTTTTACCATGGATCTTAGCAACTTCAGGGTACAATTTTTTTTCTATGTTAAGTAAAAAACTTTCAGTTTTCCTTAAAAGGAAGCACTTTATGGCATTTTTTTTTTTTTTTTGTATATCCAAATGGCCAGCATCACTATTCTTGCGATTTGCGCCTTTGTTAAGCAAAAGAAGGGTTACTTGAATACAAACACCATGACGGTGTAACCCCTAAGTGACCACAACACAGTCACTGTCCACACTGCGGCTACACTGGACAAGGGGATGATTCACACCCAGGGAAGGATGGTACGGAACAAACGGGATGAGACTGGGCAGGACCGAGCAGGGCAGTGAAAGATCTCATCGAGCTATCAGAACAGTGCACAATTTAAAAACATATGAATGAATGCTTATTTCTGGAATTCACCATTTAATACTTCAGACCTCGGGCAACTGAAAATGGTAAAAGCAAAATTGTAGATCAGAGGGGGACTACTTTACTACAGAATGGCCAAGAGAAAGAGAAGCCAAGCAGTAATAAACACTGAATACTTGTGGTTAGTAAAAAGTCTCGAGGAGAAAATCAATGCAGATGTAGAATCCCAGCAGTGCACTGTCTAGGCCCCCAGTCCTCATCTTCCAAGAATCCTCTACTACGGTGAAGACATCTGCCTAGTGCCCGGCAACCCTGCTCCATGCCTACATTAGTCAGTCACAGGAGAATGTCAGGAGAAGAGAGAAAGCACTAGAATAACACCGGCAACTCCGATGGTCTTTCCTGCCCTGGCGAAAAGTAATTGAGTTGATACGAACCTTGGTTGCCACAACCTTCAAAATGACATTAACAACCTTATCCCCTATTTTTCAGAGGTGACTGGAGTATCAAATTACACGTGTGGCCTGAGGCCTTGCTGCTTCTGAGGAAGGCACGGCATGGCATTACTGTTTGTGCCAGTAACAAAACACATAGGCCACAGAACACTGGAAAAACTCAACTTTATTAGGGTTTCGAGCTACTTCAGCACACGTTAACCACACACGGAACAGAACAGCTGTTAGAGGCCCACAGTATTCATGCCGAGACACTGGTGGGCGGCAGGTGTGATGCTTGTCTGCTACACCCGCATGCAACACTTCACACATGCTTAGGCCCGCAGGTCCCATACTCTATACACACTTTACTTTCACTTAGTATATCTCTTAAAATGGGATGAGTTGCCCTAGAGGAAATAAAACAGCTGTACTCATAAACCTGAAAGTATTCAGGAACCAAGATTAGTTGTCTCCTGTGACCTAAGAAACCTTAAATCCTTCAGAAGCAGTTTCTGGAATTTCCAGGCAGAGATACTTCTCCTACCAAGGTAGGTCTATGTATGGGCCATAGTAATCTAGGACAAATTCTAGAGTGACAGAGTATGACACACATCTGGCTGTACACAGCACAATCTATCCCAGAGGAAAACCACAAAGCAGTATTACTCTGCAGCACAAATAAGTCCTGGAAGCAGCAAGATAAAACTAGCCAAAAAAAAAAAAAGCACAAGTATCTGGAAATGGGGCTTCAGAGGCGAGTTCTACATTTTGGAGAACACAGCTGCTCCTTCTTCTCCATGCACAGTGTAGAGCACAGTATCACTCACTAAGCTATAACTCAAAAATAATAAAACCCCCAACCTGTCTTTCACCTAGATATTAAAATAGGTAATTAAAACATGGGTACAGAATAAAAATTAAAGCCATTCGGAAACGCTTAAGTAGTCCTTAGGTTGTCCTGTTTCTTACGTTGACTTGGTTACACACCATCAACATGGCCTGTCTTCTTACAGAATTTTATTCAAAGATTTAAGGGACTTGTCTTAAAAGTGGACTGGCAGGGCCGGTGAGACGGCTCAGCGGCTTAAGCGCCTGCCTTGCAAGCGCGAAGGCCCGAGTTCGACTCCCGGAACCCACATACGAAAAAGGGGCCGGTGATATCGCTCAGTGGCACGGGCGCCTGCTGGCGCGCGAGGTCCTGAGGTCGTCCCCCCGGTACCCACAAAAAAAAAAAAAAAAAAAAAAAAAAAAAAAAAAAAAAAAGTGGACTGGCAGACAGTCACTGTTAACAGATACATTACAGAGCAAGAGCACAACACAGAAGACTGAGGAAATAACTACCACGCAGCTTTAACTGTCTATCAGGCCCTCACTAGCGAGCAGTCTTTTTATTCAGGGCTACTTATGGAGAAGCTTCAGGCAGGAAGGCTTAGGATCCAGTACCATGGGCATGGGCATGGTACACGTGTGAATATGGGGTCACTAGGTTATAGCTGTGGGCCCCTTCCTGGGGAATGAGCTGCCATCTCCACTCCAATGCTATGACTCATGAAATCTGGCTGCACTGAAACTCTCCTACACTTCAGGAAATTCTGAAGAAGGATCAGGTAACCAGAAAAGGCTGGTGAATTCTGTAGAGTGATGTGAGTACAACTGCTTTGGCAAAAGATGGTTCATCTTCTCACAGAAGATGACAGCCTATGTATTAAAGGTAAGCAACAGTTAGAACCTGAAAGCCAGTCCAATATCATCATAGTCTTTCAGGAAAAATCTGATTCTGTTGGGGTTTCCACAGCAAGAGTGGACTTGGGTTTAAGAAGGCTCCAGTTCATTTCTAGAAGTACAAAGGACTTTTATATATTAGAGGGATCAGAAAGAAACCAACTCTTCTCTTCCCAAACCTCCTTACATGGAGTTGATCACTTTTCTTTGCCCATCTTCCTCACAACTCTTCTTTAATACTATTGCCCCTTTCTTCTCCTTCATAGATTACACACACACACACACACACACACACACCCATGCTGGAGACTGAACCCAGAGCCTGCTAAGCAAGGACTTTACCACAGAGCACAACCTGAGCCCCACAGACCCATCTTTAGCTGGACTTCAACATTCATTTTCACCTAATCTCTTCTTTTCCTTTCTTTCCTTTCCTCTTCCCCTTTCCTTTCTTTCCTTCTTGTTTATCTTTCTACCTTAAAAAAAAAATCAATAAAGAAATCTTTCACTGGCTTTAGATCATTAAAGCCAAGCAAGCAACAAATGCTTATTGTTTTCGATGGAAGCCGCGTTACGAGTGTTAAACACGGCGGCGGGTATCACCGGCCTTCGGCACACACCTGCTTCAGACTGTGCTGGTACAGACTGCGTCTCAGTTCTGTCCCACTCTCCCGGGAACCCTTTCCTCCCTCGATCAGTTCCACGGCACTCAAGGCTAAGGAAAAAGGGGAGCCGGTGAGTCCTGGGGGGACCGACCTAAGAGACAGGCTGATATTTTTTACTTTTAGACGAGTAAGAAATGGAAAAGTGTTCATGATTGTTCCTTCTACGAAACTCTCCCTTCAGGTTCGAACTTGGAATTTTCCAGCTTTGGTCATGTATTTTATGCCCTTAAAGGGTTTGTATTTTTCTCCATACATATCCAGACGATTCACTTTGAGTCCTGGAAAGGTGGAAGGAAGGAAAAATAAAACATGGGCATTATTCAGAATAAATATGTGGCATTACTGCTTACATTCATTTCAATCTGAACAGTTTGTAAGACAGAAATTTGTGTAACAATGAACCACTTCTGTGAAGCTGGCAGATTCTTCACTCTGAGCAGATACACTGACAATAAAAAATTGCTTCAGCCAAAAGCTATCCTATGAGAAGACCTCTTCCTGAAGTGGAAAGGTAGACAATTATATGCAGACTGAAACGACAGGAAGGAAAAAATAAGACCATGTATATTTTTCTCAAGTTACTGGACTTAGTAAATAAATCAGTAATAACAAAATGAATGAATAATGAAATAAATTATAACTAATGAGAATGAATTGATCAATGAATGCTAAGTATTCTCACCATAATGAGCAAAAAATTGATACTGTATATAGCTTTATAGTTTATTAAATGCTTTAAAATAAAAGCTTGTAATTTAACTGAATTCTAATCACTTCAATTAGACAAGGTCTTTCAGTAAAGAAAAACGGGGACATCATAAAAACTTAAAGGTCATCTCCTTTCCACCTCATGGAGTTGTTAAACAATAAAATACAAGAAAAGAGCTGAGGAGTACCCAGTACATAAAAAAATGCCCAGTTATGGCAAGTTATCATCACTACCATCCTAAGGAAGGTGTGGACTGGCGAGACCGGGCTGCACAGGCCCAGTAGTTCCAAAGTGATACTAAACACACACACCAAAATCTTCTGTAATTGGGAAAAGGGAATGGAAATGGTTCTTTTCTATTACGAGCTAAGGATGCAGGAGCGCTCACATACTGAAAACTCGGGGAACCGGACTGAACAACGGCCCGCGAACGCTGCTGGCCACCAATACTACTTCCTTCTCAGCTGTGTCTTAAGACACTTGTGTCAACTGCAAAGCAAGGACCCTAAACCACCCCAGAACATGCTGGAAAAGACTTCCTTAAGATACACTTCCAGTAACAAAACCACATCTTATAAGCAGGGAGCCAAGGAAGGCCTCCTGATGCCCACACCTCACGAGAGAAAGCCACCTCCCTTCCCAGACAGCCACCGAGCCGTGTTCACTCACCAGAAATGGCCAGCTGCTGGATCTTAAACTGCAGGTTAATTGTGGGGTTTTCATCTGGCTTGGAAGCTCCAGCCTGCAGACTCATGGTCCCCTTCAAACTTGGTAGCTTTTGAGGATTTATTTTTCCTACATCCCAAGACAGCATCTTCAAAGAAAATTTTAAAAAGAAGTGGTCTTTACAGTGAAAAAATGAAGCACAGTGGAACCCTTCACTGAGGTGGCTGAGCTCTAACCTGAGGTCTTCTGTTCACAGAATCCTAAGCTGCCTCTGGGGTGTTTTTCAGTAGAGTCCTATTCGTCACCATAAGTTATCGCAAAGAAGAAAACATCACCTCTTTGATTAATCTTGCCTTCCAAACATGGTCTCAAGTCTGCGTGGGAGGACCTGCAGAGTTACCTGTGCAATTCAAAACGTCCTGCTTTCCCCTACCTTTGTCACTGGATCAAACGTATGCGTCCCCTGGGATGGAGTGAGGCTCATATTCAGGACTCCTCTGGGCATCTGGCTGAGGACCGTCACTCCCTCTATGGTCTTCCCCATCGTCTGCTTCGGTCCCACTGTTATCTCGAAACGTCCAAGTGAACTACTGTCCCGGAAACTAATGTTATGTTTCACATACACTGGAATTGCAACCAGACTGGAAAAGAGAGATGAAGAGTCCATTTCATTAATGTACTGGAAAAATTGCATTATTTTCACCTTTTACGTTATATGTGTTTCGTTTTGTTTTTTTTTTTGCAGCTTTTTCTCCCTTGTCTATGTCCTTGTTCCTTATCTTAAAAATACAGAAAAAAGGGGCCGGTGAGATGGCTCAGCAGCATAAGCGCCTGCCCAGCAAGCGTGAGTACTTGAGTTTGACTCCCGGAACTCACATAAAGGAAAAAAAGGGGCGGTGATATCACTCAGCGGTACAAGCGCCTGCTGGCAAGCGCGAGGTCCTGAGTTTGACCATCCGGTACCCACATAAAAAAAAAAAAAAAAAAAAAAAAAAGAAACAGAAAAAAATATAGCAATCATCATTCTTTTGAAAAGCTAAGATGCTGTCTAGTAAATAAATTTTCTGATGACTCTGAAAAATATAAACAAAATCAAATCAAAGAGCACACCAAGGGCCGGTGAGATGGCTCAGCGGTGTAAGCACCTGCCTGGCAAGCGCGAGGGCCCGAGTTCGACTCCCGGAACCCACATACGAAAAAGGGGCCGGTGATATCGCTCAGTGGCACGGGCGCCTGCTGGCGCGCGAGGTCCTGAAGTCGACCCCCCGGTACCCACAAAAAAAAAAAAAAAAAAGAGCACACCAAGGGTACTATGTGAAAGGAATAAAAAGCAAAACTGGAGTCACTATGTTTCTATGCTTTAATTTGTGACACATGACCCATCATTATTTGTACTAGGGATAGTCATATACCTCAGAACTTTTAATAATTTCTTGAGGGTGCTTTTATCTGACTTCATGTGAACCTCACAAAATCCTAAGAGGAGGAGTCGTGATTCAAAAGGACAGGAAATAGAGAAGCCACAGAATAATCCTAAGTAATAATAGTTCCTAACGTTTACTGAGTACATCCGGTGTGCCGGTCACTATGCTAAATGCTTCAGCCTGTAATCCCGAGCTTACGTAACCTCCTCGTAAGCATGAACTGTGAAGTGCATAATGGCTTCCTACACAAACACGAACGCCTTTATACTTAACCGAGGTTCTGTACCCTGCCTGAGGTCCGATACTCTAAGTACTGTTCTCAAGGTGGAGTTTAAGTCCCAACAGTCTGATTCCAGGGCCTCTGACCTCAAGCACCCAAATGTTTCCGTAAATGACTGATTCCAAATCACACAGGAAGGTACTGGCGCCTGTGAGGTCTCCAGATCTCCGCAGTGCATACCTTTGGCACAATACTGCTTCCAAAACCTTTTCCACTCCAAACTGAAGAGGATGTTCAGGACCAAAAAGCACTGTGTACTGTTTCACAGCATGATTCAGTGCATTTTGGTGAGCCAGGAGGTTGAATATAGGTATGCTCAGATTCTAATTTGAGAGAAGAAAATGTTCTTGTTTGGACACAGCAACAAAGGTAACCGCAGCAAACTTAATGAGCCTTTACTTCGTGTTAAGCGCTACTTATATTCTCATACCTAATAATCCTCATAAAAAGGTACCTTTATTATTTCCAGATAAGAAAACACACAGAGGAGGGAAGCAACTCACCCGAGGTGACACATCTCGTAACTACTGGAGCTGGAATTTGAACCCAGGTAACTCTAGAGCCCAACTCGTAATCGCTCCAGGTCCTGTTTCCACACACATGCACACACGCACACACGCGGATTCTATCTGAGGACGAGAGCTACTTACTTCTGCGCGCTGACGTGGTAAGAGAGCAGGCGGAAGTTCCCGTCAGGAGGGATGAAGGAGAGGATTCGCTCAGACTCCCAGCGCTTGAAACGCACACAAGGATGGAAGCTGACGTCGTCCAGCAGCCGGGGGTTCTGCAGTCACCAGGCAGGACAGCGAGGAGCAGATCAAACACTATGCTTCTTTTAGGAAAAGCAATTCACGTGCTGTTTTTACTAAAACACATGCACGCGCACACACAGAAATTCTGTAGTTACAGAAAATTCAAACCTGATACAAGCGCTGGTGCTTCCCTAATTATTTCTTCTTATTCTATTCATTCTTACCACTTGGTCTTTCCAGAAACATTTAATTTCCCATCTGAAGAACTCAAGCTCTGCCCGGAATTTACCATGAAGGAAAGCGTGAGGTCTGGCATCCCGGTCAGCTTGACACAGGCATCGATCACCCCCTGGATCTCCGCAGTGATTGTGGAGCCTGAGACAGGAAGGAGACAAAAAAGATCATGGACTGCTTCTGTGGTCCTCCCGAGTAACTTCCTTCCTTCTTCCCGCCTCCTTTCCTTCCTTTTCTCCTTCCCCCGCCTCCCCTTCTTCTTTCCTTCTGTCTCACCATCCAATTCACTTATCCAACCCATTTGTGCATCTTTTCAAACCTTTACCAACTGCAGACCAAGTATGAGATGCTATGAGGAAGTAATGGGCGTAAAGATGAATGAGGCAGCTACTAGCCTCAAGGAGTTTTCAATCTAGTACCAGAATCATACAGAGCATCATTATCTTAACCAATGGTGCAGAAAATTTCTTATCAGCAACTGCTCTCCCTGAGGTCACCATGGGCTCTGCTCTATGTCAAATGGATACTTGCAGTCTGTGTCCTGCAGGACCTCACTGCAGCACTTGTCACCGCTGACCACTCTTCCTTCCCAAATGCTCTTCTCTCCTAACCTCTCCTTGTTTTTTCCATTTCCCCAGGTCCCCTCCCTCAATATCTTTTCCAGGTTTCTTTCTACACCCCTTAATGTGTACACTTTTCCACAGTTTTGGACAACTTTTCTTTCACATTCTCCTTAGGCTGCTTTACCTACTTCCCACAGCTTCCATTTTTATTTATAGCCAGTGATTTCCTACTCCACTTTCAAGTTCAGCCTCACTCCTGAGTAGCAGAAATCCCACTGGGGTGCTTCAGACTGCACGGGCCAAAAAGCGAGTGAATTCGTTCTCTCACTCCCTGGACCCGCTCCTATTTTCCATACTCTTAGGATGGTCCCAGCTCTCCTACTGCCCGAGCCAGCAACACAGATGGATCCTGGACTGCTTCTACTTGCTCAGGCCCCATATCCTGTCCATTAGCAGTCTTTCTAGGACTTGTATCTTAAACACATTCGTTCCTTTGTCCTGACGACCATTATCAATGCCTGTACTTTATGCCCGGAACCTCAGCAACAGCCTCGACCGCCTCGCCAGCATGACGCTGCAGGAGTCGCTCTTCACAACGAGCCAGATGCATCACTGGAGAGACAAACCTGGTCAGGCTGCTCTCCAACTGGAGACTCGCGAACGCTCCCAACCATTCTCCTTAAAACACCGCACCAGGCTCGCTGTGATCTGGCCATCAAATTTTTAAACTTTTCCATTGATGTAAAATAGTAAAATACAAAAATCTTACAGTTCAGTGAATCTATATAAATACCACCCACATCAAGATATGGAAGCTTTTCATTACCCTGGTATGTCCCCTAATGTCCGTCCTCAGTAATGGCATCCCCCAATCCTGACTTCTAGTACCTTAAATTGTGCCTGTTTTCAAACTTCAAGTAAAAGTAATCACACTCTATACAATCTTCTGCATCTGACTTTTATGCTCAATACTGTGAGATTCATTTACGTTGTGGCGTGTACCCACAGCTCATTCTTTTTCACTGCTGCATAGTATTTCACTGTCTGACCACATCAAAATTTACTTAACCTTTCTATATTGCTGGTGGATATCTGCTTATCTCCCATTGGACTAATAAGAAAAGTTGCTTTACTGCCTTTATTTTAAGGTCTCATCACTTTCTTTTCTCTTTTTATACTTCTCAATTCAGTTACACTGAACTACTTTATTTCCCAAAAATATTTTGGGGACTACTGTACTCATCAGAAAGATTGCACCCAAATCAATCCTGGTCTTAAAAACTTCTATTCATCCCACTGCAAAGCACACACATGGTCAACTATGTACACTTCGCTTAGGATAGAGGGTACCTCTTCTATGCTCAGCTTTTTACCTTCCTTTCTCCTTCACTAGAGTTTACTTAAGCCTTCTCCTGTCCCCAGAATGACTTATTCATCGCCAACACCCATGATCCAGTGCTGGGCTATAGTGCAACAAGTTTCCAATTAACGTGTTCAGTGGGTAAGTTCACTAATGTGAATCTTCTCTGAATTTCTAAGCTCTAAGATTTCTACTCATATTTACTTAATTCACAATAGACAGAAAAAAAGGTTCCCTGAATCTTAGTAATTACAATTTTAGTTCTGCAATCAGAATTGGGAGTCAAATACTTTTAACAAGGTGAAATCTAATCAATAAGATATTAGTTTGTTACTTCCCTTTTTTAAAGAGAATAAGAGCTATAAAAAAAGTAAAAGAGTGAGGTAAACACTGGTGTGCATCTTAATATTAAATTTCACTCCTATTACACAGCACAGCACCTGACAAAGTCAGCACTAAATTAAAATGAATAATCCTGAAAGGGGGCTATGTCAGAGACCAGCAAGGGTAATTTGAGAGGGGGCACTGCATTTTCCTATCTCTGAAAACAGCTTAGGAGTACCTACCTGACTTATCAATGATGGCATCAATCTCTTCAATCACATCAAAATAGGCCTCATTGTTGGTGTATTTCACACCCGTCCGTCGCCAAGGCACCACTGACAGCTGCCCCGTGGGAAGCTGGTCGCCCACGTTGGTGCTTCCTAAGAAAGTTGGTATTGGTCCTTGCAGAATCCAATGAGCACTTTAATACCAGTTCGGTTCTAGTAAATTCTAGTAAGCAGAGAATGTTTCCCTAGAAGTTTCTATGTGCGCACCATTCCTGTGCTATCACACAGAGGAGTATTTTCTCAACTTCTATGTAGGGCAACTTAGTCTATTTTTAAAACTCACTGTCGCCATCTGGTCTGCCTCAAGCAGAATAAAGGCTTTAAAAAAGTTACCTGAGAACCTGATATCATGAACTTAGTGTCTCAAATATCACAATAGCTTGCAGCTTAAATAATGTACTGTTTTTCAGAAGGGTTGGTAATCTCCATATTGATATAACATTTTCATGGGTAAAAAACGTATTCTAGTTTGACAGAGGTTCTCAGGTACATTAACGGTGGGTATGAAGATGTATTCATCAACACGATCCAGCTCATACCAATAATGAAGTTTAGGCAAAGAACACAGATTTATCCTTCTGTAGGTAAGGGGTCTGTAGATGAGAAAAAAAAAAAATAGGGGCCTCCTTAGGTCTTCCAGCTAATCCTGACTAGAAGGAGTTAAAAACAAACTTTATTAGAGGGAGTCCCTTGGGAAGCAAGTCAAAGACAGAGGTAGGGAAAAAAAAAAAAAAAAAAAAAAAAAAAAAGACCAGATAAAGAAAGGTACCAAATGGCGTTCGGACTTGCATGAAGAGACCAGAAAAAGAGCTGACAGGCAGGGCACACAGAGAAAGCCAGGTGCACAAATGATAAGCCACCCCACCTCCAATAAAATACAGGGGAAGCAAAGGGGGTGCTGACTAAGGCAGTGTGTGCAGACACCTGTGCACTAACACACATGTATACACGTGTGTTCAATCTAGAGTCACTGTGTTAGTCACTCTAGGGTCACTACAGAGTAAGACAAATACCCACACGCCCCTTACTAACACTAAGCTAACCAGGCCTAAGCCCACCCCCCGCCAACAAGTTGCTCACCCCAAAGATAAGGCCTTAAAAGGTAGGTCAAGGGCAAGTAAACTAACAGAAAGAAGCTGCACACAGACCATGGGAAGAAATGACGTGAGGCAGAGGTGCCCGGAAGCCAATCCAGGCATGGCAGGTTCCGGGTGGAGGGGAGTCACTTACCACCCCCCATAAAAACAGCTGAGAACAAAGGGCCCCAGGTCCCCCATCTTTCCGGAGCCCCCTACCCTGATTCTTTCTTATCAGGGTAGCTATCTATCTTCTCCTTTCTCCCTTCTTTTCTTCTTTACAAATACAGTGTCTTCCTTTCGTTAAACTCTGGCCCTCTAATTTATCACTAGGCTGAGTTACGACCCCGGCAGGCTGCTTAGACAGCGAAGCAGTGGGGCTCGTCCCCCGATGCAACATTTGCCCGGCAGCAAGACATACAAATGACAGCCTCGTTGTGAACGTGTTAGAAGACTGTTGTGTTCTTTTGTGTTTTTCTGTATTTCTGAAGTTTCTATAATAACCATGTCTTCTGTAATCAGAAAAAAGTATTGTTAGAAGAATACTTTCACGTGAAAAAAAATATATAGTAAAGAAGAATACTTTTCTCTTGGTGGTGCTGAGGATGGAACCCACGGCCTCACACATTCCAGGCAAGCGCTCTACCAAGCTAGGCCCCAGGCCATGAATACTTATCTTGCCACTGAGAACAGGGTATGCTCTACACAAAATATATATATAATTTCTGACGCGACTCAGAGACCATAAAGAGTGAAATTAAACATCTGACTGGAGAGTCTTGATCACTCAAATTGACACATGCACCAGACACGGCCGCACGGAGGCGGCGAGCGGCCCTGCACTGTACCTGTTATGGTGTTGACAACCGTCCGGAGGATGGTGGGAGGCTTGATCAGCTCTTTCAGGATGTTGGACTCGGTAGCCAAGGGAAACCCATTGTCGAGCATTTCTTCCAGCACCTCATAAACCACAACCACGTTGTCTTTGATCACTGGCTCTGAACATACTCCGAAATAATCCTGACAAAGACATAAGTATTCATCACTCAGAACCTGTAAAGAAATAAAAGTATGTTCCTATCAGGTGAGGGTCTGGCCCTATGTTTGCATGGTGTTTCTGGGTCACTCTTGCATGGTGAGGGAATGGAGCAGAGCCAGGTTCTGGGTTGCCTGGCTTTAGGTACCAGTGTCAGCTACCATTAGGAGCTTCTTCCACAAGCAGGAGGAAGTCAACTGACCTCTTCGGTTAGTTTCTTAAACTTGATAAAATACACAGAATACAAAATTGAATCTAGGTTATTTGTGCTTAGGAACAAGAATATAAAAGAATTATGCAAAATTGTAACACTACATATGACACAGAATTGTATATGAAAATCTTTAATCCTTCCTCGTGTGCTATTTCTTAACAGTCATGCAGCAAGTTAGAGTGGAGGGACAATGAAACGACAGGGGTGAGCCAACAAGGCAGGAAGTCGCGTTGGGTCTTCCCTCATGTTAGGATTCTAAGAACGTTTTGTCCTTTCACCACACAGGTTAATCTAGTGGGCACAGTGGCACAGGCCTGAGTTCCAGCACTTGGGAGGCTGAGGCAGGAGGATTACTTAAGCTCAGGAGTTTTGAGGACAGCATGAGCAACAAAGATGAGCACAGGCAACCCCATCTCAAACTAAAAAGAACAAAAGGGATAAACTTAGATACTGAATTATCTGGCTTTGGGAAAAGCACTGGATACTACAATCGCAAGACCTGAATTACAATCTCAATTGTCACTTACTGGATTTGGTTTTGTTCTGTTGGTGCCAGGGATGGAACCCAGGGCCTTGCACATGCTAAGCACGCACTCTACCACCGAGCCACCCCTCCCCACCTGTCACTTACTGGATTAAGTTGTGTTAATATGAGTCTTGATTTCTTTAATCAAGATAACATCATTTGGGGCCAGGGATATAGCTCAGTGACACAAGCGCCTGCCTGGCAAGCGCAAGGTCCTGAGTTCGACTCCCAATACCAAAAAAAAAAAAAAAAAAAAAAAGATAACATCATCTGGATGCAGAAGGAAATTGTAAGGACTCTGTACAACTGATTAAACGATGAAGCATGTGAAAGCGCTTTGCACACTCTAAAGCACCAGGTGAATGGAATGGATGACGATGATTTAGGAAGAAATGTCTGTCGTTAGCATACTCCTCTTTTACAGTCTCTGGGATGGTCACGCAACCCTTTCTGAATTCATCCGACGAAGGGAAATTACTCCTTCAGAGAAATCGCATCTTTCTCATGGAGAGCTCCGATCACCAGGAAGTTCTTTCTTTTGCTGAACTGAATTCTGCTTCCTAGCGCCTTACAGAGCAAGTTTACACATTAGCCGTGTCATTATCTAAAACGTATCTAAGATAAATTTTCACTTTTTTTTCCTTTTCAGGGACAAACTCCCATTATTCATACTATGGTATAGTTTTCAGATCATATCACCATTTTGCAATTTCTTTCGACATCCAAAATTGAAAAGGCTGTGCTCACTTTGGCAGTACACATACAAAACTGAAAAGACTCTACTGTGTGGTCTAAGTTACATGAGATGATGTCAATTCCCAGTGAAATTCTAATATCCAAAAAAAAAAAAAAAAATTCTAATATCCAAATCACTTAGGAGTTAGGAACATGTTCCTAAAACAGAAAATGATGATTTGGGGGGCGGGGATCACCACATTTCCTTCTCGAGTGATTTTATTTTAAAAAATAAACAAAATACTTCATTAGGTTGTACAAACCAGACGTAACACGACATAAGCAGCTGTAAAGGGGTCTTCCAATATGACAAAGTGCTACAGCAAAACTACTTGCAATTCTTTAGCTGGGTCCCTTTCATCATATTTTAGAACTAGAAAAATAATGCTGCTGGAGAGGCTGAATAGCAAAAAATGGCATTTAAATAAGGATTGTACATTTATTTTTAAGAACTGCTTCAAAAATGACAAGGTCTGAAGCCCCAGGCTTCCAAAGTAGCAACTGTACTCTGTTTCCCCAAGTTCCACTGTGGTTTCAGCCTGATTAAACAGCTCTCCTCGCTCCCTGTCCTGTAAGTTACACAATGGTGGTACCGCGAGATGAAGCAGCTGTTGAGTTTCACCAGTGATACTGTTGATGTGGAAAACGTAAACAATACCCGTTAAGAGTGGTTTAAAATTGGGCCGGTGAGATGGCTCAGCGGCATAAGTGCCTGCCTTGCAAGCGCGAGGGCCCGAGTTCGACTCCCGGAACCCACATACGAAAAAGGGGCCGGTGATATCGCTCAGCGGCACGGGTGCCTGTTGGCGCGCGAGGTCCTGAGGTCGACCCCCCGGTACCCACAAAAAAAAAAAATAAATAAAATAATGGGCTCTTCTATTTCTACTTCCTTCACATGAGGAGGCCGTAGCACTTCTGTTTTTGTTTGCTTTTTTTTTTTTAAATAACGCTTGGGGTCACCCCAGGGTCTCACTCATGCTAGGCAGCACTCTACCATGGAGCTGAACATCTGCACTGTGCAAAGGAGATACTATGCTACATGAGAACCAGAACTGCAGAGTAATACTACTATCAAAGTACCTGTAGGAACACAGCTTACAAAACATATGTTAATTCTCCTGGGAATAAAAGCAGCACTAGACATGTGACAAAGAGAAGACTGTAAATGAAAGAACTCCTTGATTTGCTTTTAAATTTTTACAATGCCTGGGTCCTCACTGTCTTCTCCAATTCCACAATTCCCACACATGTGATTAACTCCAGACCTCACATGACACAGAAGTTAAAACAAAGGGCCCTTGCTTCTAAGTTATGCAAATAACCACAGCAGAAGTTGTGCAATTCTACAGGAGGGGAGCTACCATCTGAATCCAGAGTCTGGGCAGTCTAAAATCCTGTGGCATGATCGGCACTCTCACGTCCTGTAGTAACTTACTGCCCTCTACCCCAGGCCCCAGTCCCTTCAAATACAATAACTGTACCTTGCAAAATACGTCATGCTTCTCAGAGGTACAGAATGTTTCCCAATCTTATGTTTGTAACGAAAGCTCATCCCTAGCACTCACATGCTGTGGATAACCATCCTAAACCGGAGGTAAGGTACGGGTTTATACTTGCCAGGGACAGTTAAAATAAGTATTACTTGGCTTTTTCTACTTCTTCTAAAGCTGTACATCTATTGCTTTTTGATGTAACTTAGAGCAGCATTAACAATGGTTTAGCATCAAGTCTAACTTGTGAGAAAAATATAGAATCAGAACTAAAAACACTGTATAATTTACACAGTCAAATCAAGTAGGGTGGGTTTATCATGCAAGAGATTAAAAAATACTCATTTTGTCATTCTGAATGCAGCCAGTTCAATAAAGAAATGAGCCGGGAATGGTGGTATGTGCCTGTAAGCCCAGTACTCTGGGAGGCTGAAGCAAGAAGATCACAAATCCAAGCCCACTGTCTGGGTGATGTAATAAAATCCTGTCTCAAAAACAAAAAGTCTGAGGATACAGCTGGATGCAAAGACTATGGGTTTAAGCCCTAGCACAAAAATTAAAAATAAATAAAAGAAAAAAGAAGAATTTTGGATGGGAGAGGAAGTGAGCAGTGTCAGAGTTTGGATTTCTTAAACACTGTCCTAACTGAGATTGAATACAATGGAAACCGGACTACACGGATACTTCAGTTCGCACACATGAGCGGTCCCACACTCACAAACCTGAAACGTGTCCACTACTCGGTGAAGGAACTCGATGACAAACAGAGGGGGGACCTCCGTTTGGATCACAGCCACAAAAAAGATCTTGTGGCGGTAAACACTCAAGAGGTAGTGGTGAGGGGTAGGGATAACTGGAGGCACATTTTCTGCCTCAGTAGCTCTCTCCTGTGCCTCAAAAAAGTAATCACAAACAGAACGGCTGACAACGCTCTTCCAGTGCTTCTCCAGGAAGATGTCTCCAGAGGAGTTGATCAAGAAGAGACTGTGGATCATGGTGGAGACTACCAGGGGAGACGAAAGCGTCTTCCAGTCGGAAAGCCCTTGGATTTGGCAAAACTTCACCCCTAAAAACAAAAGAAGTTATGTTCAATTCCAGCCAATTAAAACACCATCCTCATCTTTTCCAGCACTCTCAGACTGATCCATCCTGAAGTATCCTCCCCACGAATTCTTAGGGGTAACTGTCAGCCATCTCACTGTCGTTCAACCATATACGCCAGTTATCTCTTTTGTTTTTTGGTGCATACACTATATTTCCAGCCCCTATTCCCCGTTATCTTAACTACTACCTGACTTATATCCATTTAAAATACTATGTAATCTTTGGACATCTATTTTCTCTCTAACTAGACTGGAAGCTCCTCGAAGAAAAGGACCATGCCTTCTTATTGCTCGATGCACAGTACCTCCTTGCAAACAGGGGGGCGGGAAGGCTTCAAAGAATACTGGTGACTTTGACATTATGTTCTGGCCACAACTCACATACGCAAGAAATACTACGGTAGTCACTAGGAACTGGGACTGTAACTCAGCCAGCTTAGTTTGCCAGACGCCCCGTTGGCTCAATCCCCAGGCCCCCTCCCCCACAATAAATAGGGTAGCCACCAGCCAAATGGGGCAGCGAGAGCTTGAATGACTGGAACTGAGATGTGTGTTGTTACATACACACCAACTGTATGAAAAAAGTGGACTTTCAAATATTTTATCAATAATTTAATACTGCTTGCTATAAATTTTGGATATATTAGGTGGAATATATTAAAGTTAACCTGTTTTATTACCTTAATGGTTCCTAGAAAATGAAAAAGTATATATGTGGTTTGCTTTTTATTTTTATTGGCCCAAGTTGCCCCGCGGGACGGAAAGCTGCCATCGCAGTCTTTATTCCGGCAGACCTCATCTCTGAGCACTTGTTATGCACACGGCTCTTCCCTGGGGGCGTTTTTACAAAAATCCTTCTCGGGGAGAGCCCAGGTCCCCAGCAGCAGCATCCCCACAGTACTAGTGGCCGAGCTAGACCCCAGCTGTGGCTCTGCCACCAAAAGACTGCGACCTGGCCCAAGGGGTCACGCCGAAGCGCCTGTTATACCCCGAGCCCCAGCGAGCCACGTCCTGAGCCGGCGCTGGCCGGGCGGCGGAGGGCGGGCGACTGCTCTGCAGGTCGCAGCCCGCGGAGGCCTTCCGGGGGCGGGGGAGGGGGGTTAAGAGAGGAGCAAGTTTAGGCTGGGAACCCCGAGGGTGCCGCGGCCAGGCCACCGGGCGCCCACGCGTTGCCATGGCAACCCCGACCCTTCCGCCCCGCCCCGCCCCGGGCCGGGCCGGGCGACCGCCACCTCCAGCCGCGCCTCGCTCCCGACCGCACCCCGCGCCCGACGCTCTGAGAGTGCGTCCGCCCGGCGCCCCTCGTGACCCTCGCGCGTTCAGGCCCGCACCGCACCCCCGGCCCCAAGCCCGGACCCGGGTCGCCTCTGTCCTCACCCAGCCTCTCGCAGCGCCCACAGCCCGGCCGCGCCGACAGGCACCGCCCCCCGCGCGCGGCGACCACCGCTCAGCGCTGATTGGCCAGCCGCGGGCCTCGCGCCTAGCAGCCGGCCGCGGAGGTCTCAGGCTGCCGATTGAGCGGCCGTGAGCCGCTCCTCTCCTCTGATTGGTCGCTCTCTGTGGCTCGCCCTGTTGAGCGCCAGCCCCTGACTGGCCCTTGTTGGGGGTCCGCTAACCTCACATTGGTGCCGCTCTGTGGCTCCCAGCCCTAATTGGAAGGTGACGGCAGTGCGGGCGGACTGGGTTACAGTCATCCAATCCCAAAGGGCCCAGGCTTTTCGGCTGCGCCTGGAATGGATGCGGAGAAGGATGTGCTGAGGAAGGGAAGAGGTGGTTTCCAGGGCACGGTGTATCTAATACCGCAGCACGGGTAATAAATCACGAGCAGTAATTACCCTCCGTTAGGGCTCTGCGTTTAAAGAGACATGCCTGTTCATTCGGGTAAGTGGATGTGATCGGCCTGCCTGACCTTGGACGCTGGTCTCTCCTTTCAGGATCGCAGTTCCCTGACGGGGCAATGATTGGGTTGGGCTGGTCTCGCTCAGTTGATTCGGTGTGCGAGTGACCTTCATCTTTATCTGTCGATTTACTTAGTTAAAAACAAAAAAAATTAGTATATGTTTGCAACACATGGATGAATTACATTTGTCTTGGGGAATTGGTACGTGTACATATGGCATCTTGATCATTTTTACTCCCCCTCCCTCCAGATTTCCTCCCCGTCTCCACAAAGTCTACCTCCCTGTTTCCTATCACCCCTCTTTTATTTTGTTCATTAAATTATTTATATTTTGGATCTCTCAGAGAAATCATCCAATTTTTAACCTTCTCTGATTTGTATCATTTAGTATTACGGACTCAAGATCCATGCATTTTCCTGCAAATGCTTCAATTTTATCCTTCTTTATGGCTGAAGAATATCCCACTGTACGTATATATATCTCACATTTTCTTTATCCATTCATCTACTGATGGGCTGCTTCCATGACTTAGCTATTGTGAGTATAGGTATGCATGTATTACCGTGATATGATCACTTTAACTCAGGAAGATAGCCCAAAGAGGTATAGTGGGTGAAATGGAATTTCTATTTTTAGTTTTTTCAGGAATCTCCATACCGATTTCCATAGCGGTTATTGTAGTTTACATTCCTACCAACAATGTAGAGGTGTTCCTTTTCCCCCACAACCTCGCCAGCATTTTTTTTTTTTTTTTTGAGCCTTTGCGAATAACCATTCTTTCTGGAGTAAGGTGGAACGTGTGTTTTTTGATTTACATTTCTCTAAATGCCACTGATGCTGATCATTTTCTCATGCATTTATTGGTCTATTTAGTTTTTCTAAGACAAGGATTTTTCACTGTGTAACCCACGCTGGCCTCAAACTCACAAACCTCCTGCCCCAGCCCCCTGAGTATTTGGGAGTATGGGTATGTGCCACTATGCCCAGCTGATGTTACTTTAAACTGAAGTGGTCGAAGTCATTGTAATCCAGTGAAGTGTGACATAGATATCAGAAGACAAGAATCAACTTTAGTTAAACTAAAAGTAAGGCCTGAAGTAAGATGAGATGTGGAAAGGATTTGGCAAAGATGATGGTAATTATGTTGACCTAGACAATGAATGCTTTGCCCTCTATGAGTTGCTTTTCACTTTGGTAACATGGGGTGTGGGTAGCAGCTCCCCCATACATAAGACCTTTGCTGAAGGTGGCATGGATTGTTCTTTGCCATCCTTGGGAAGGGCAGATAGTTGCCTAATTTTGAACTAAGTGAAGGAAGAAACCCAAAAGCAAAATGACTACATGATGTGGCACTGTGTAAATGTAGGGGCTTGGGTGCCGAGTGCCTTGGCTTGAACCTTGATCCAACATTTTCCACCCATGTGACCCTAAGAAGGTACCTTCACCTCACCAATGGCCAAATTCCTCACTTCTTGGGGACTTTAAAGTACCTGCTTCAACAGAGTTGGAAAATGTTACCAATTATTATTACCTAAAAATCAGCACAAAATACAATAACACATAATGCGTGTCTAAGGGCCAGAAATGTAGTCCCTGCAGTGGGCATTTCTCATTCACTCATTGAATTGGGGTTTGCTGAGGCCCTGTTGTATGTTATGCCCTGTGCAGGGCATAAAAGATGCTGCCAAAACCACATCCCAGTGAATCCCTTCACACGCATTGTGTGGCTGGGAAGACAATGTAATGGCAAGTACTTCTGATAGTGTGACAAGCGAGGAGCACATGCTGGGGGGTGGGTGGGGCTGACCTGGAGCCTGGGAGCCCTTCTAAACTAAAGCCTTGTGTGAGGGGGGAGCCGAATGGAGGGGTGGAAGACAGAACAGAGCACACAGGAAGAGCTCCGGAGAGGAGAGAAGGCAGTGTAGCTGAGCTAGCATGAGAGAGAGGACAGGAGATGGGGTTAGGAAGGTAAGAGGAACCAGGTGAAGAGGAATTGTTCATAATAGTTGTGAATACTCATGAAATACTACCTTCCGCACCCTGTCCATTCATCTTGTATCTGCTTTTAGAAGATGGGGTCTCTCTATGTGGTCCATGCTGGTCTGGAACTCCTGGGCCCAAGTGATCTTCCTGCCTCGGTCTTGAAAGTAACTGGGACTACAGGTGCACACCACTGTGCCCAGCATCACCCTGTAAATCTTAATGAACCCTCCTGTTCAGCACTTGGGTACATAACGGCAGTAAGCAAAAGACAAACATTCCTGTCCTCGTGGAGCTTAAGTCCTAGTGGGGGTAGACAGGTATTAATCAATAAACATAATAAGGAAAGTAAGTATGTTAGAAGGTGATATGTGCAGTGAGAAAAAAACCTGGAAGGGAGGTGGCAAGTGTCAAGGGACTGGATGGAGGGCAAGTCATAGTTTTGAAAAGGGGAGTGAGGAGCCTGGGGACGTAGCTCAGGGGTAGAGGTCTGTCTAGCATATGTAAGGCTCTGGGTTTGATCCCCAGCTTTGCCGGGACAGAATGGGACAGAACAGGACAGTAAACATCACTGAGAAAAGACATTAGGCTGAGACTTGTAGGAGGTGAGGGAGTGCGCACAGGGGATCTGGAGCTTGAGTTCAAGTGCACTGGGAGACCTCAGCCATCTGGCTCAGAAGCCACACCTCCTGCTTCCCTTATAAACCCCCACGCAGAGTGAAATATGAAGAACTATGAAGCAGACTGACAGGATTTCCGATTTCCATGTTCAGAAGACCGTGGATGGGTCAGCTTGGAGCAGGCCAGGTTTGGGGGCAGGAGCTCATTAGACTGTCACAGCAATCCAAAGCTGCTGGTGGTTAGAACCAAGGGGAGGTGAGTTCGATTCCTGGTACCAAAAGAAAAAGAACCGGGTGAGGACTGGCGAGAAGTGGAGACTGTAGAGACTTCCTGCCAGGTGAAGGGTGAGGATGGGAGATTAATGAAGGTGAGTGGGGAGGGGGATGAGGTTCCTGACCAGGCAACAGAGCGAGTGGAAGTGTCAGTAGGCCAGTTGCACTCACTGGAAGAGGCCCCTTGGGGTGGCACAAAATCAGTCCTAGCGATGCCCAGGGTAGTGTGCAAAGCTGACACACAAAATTCATTGAATTGAATCAAATAATATAGGATTTGGGAGCTTTTATAGCACAATCCCATGATTTTAAGAAAGGCCACAGGAAATTATTGACAAATCATCTATTTTATGTATAAAAATCTCTAAGGAAAGATTTTTTTAAAAGTTGCCACTGATAAACCATTGTAGTGTTCTTTTTGTTTTTTTTGTTTTATTCTAGTGTTTAACAGCTCTCACGGCTAAAAATTTCCTGCCATAAAAAGCTAATCTCAGATATTGGGGTTCATTGGGAATGATTTATTTGTTTTATATATGTATATAAACATGTAGATGTGTTTCTATGTTATATATGACATATATAATTTTTAATAATGTAATGAATTTACACGGTATATACTTGTATGTGTCTATATTATGTTTATGTAATGTTTATATAAGAATGTACACATTGGGGCCGGTGAGATGGCTCAGTGGTGTAAGTGCCCGCCTGGCAAGCACGAGGGCCCAAGTTCGACTCCCGGAACCCACATACGAAAAAAGCCGGTGATATCGCTCAGTGGCACGGGTGCCTGCTGGCGCGTGAGGTCCTGAGGTCGACCCCCGGTACCCACAAAAAAAAAAAAAAAAAGAATGTACACATTTAAATTTTTCTTTCTTTTTCTTTCCTTTTTTTTTTTTTTTTTTTCCTTCTTTGGTGCTGGAGTTTGAATACAGGGCCTGGAGCACATACTCTATCAGAGCCACAACTCCAGCCCATTTTTGGTCTGATACAAAAGAGGCCTCACCCACCGAGAAAGACAATTTTTAGGGCTCTGCAGTGGCCCCAGTGCACTTCTCCGGCTTTGCTGCTTTTTCCTCCTGTGTGTGCTACCCTCCCTTAGCTACACCCCCGCCTGGATTCCTGCCTCACTCTTTCTATTTGTGGAAATTCCTTTCAGCTCTCAAGGCCCAGCCATATGTTTCCTCCTCCGTGAAGTGCATCCCAATCTTGATGTGTCCACATTGGAAGTACTTTCTCAGTGATGAAGTAACATTCCCAGCCTTCCATGTGACCCCTAGTGCTTTTGTCATGCTACTGTGCCTTCCTGTTTGTGCCCGAGCGCCATAGCTGGAAGGCAGGTTCTCTGTGGAACCAGTGCCCGTGTGTCATGCTGTCTTCTGTACATTTGATCATCTGCATGGACTGTGATGCAGTGCTATGAACTCCTAGCGTGCACGAAGCATGCTACCCCACAGAGGACGTAATGAAACGGGGAGGGGTGCGCTACAGAAAAGACCGGTTCCCTTTGAAACAGCAGTCCCTAACCTTTTTGGCACCAGGGTCCAGTTTCATGGAAGACAGTTTTTCCAGGAACCAAGCGGATGGCTTCAGGACGACTTGGGAGCTTTACATTTATTGTGCACTGCATTTCTATTATTATTGCATTGTAATATAAAATGAAATAATTATACAATGCACCATAATACAGAATCAGTGGGAGCCCTGAGCTTGTTTTCCTGCAACTAGCTGGTCTCATCTTGGAGTAACGGTAGCCAGTGACACCCCAAGTGCGCTGCTTCTGTCCAGTCTACTCCATAATCTTGTTTTGGTTGCTGGCACTGCAGAAAACCCTGCTTCACAAATACAGAATGTTGGAAATGGAAGCAGGTTTCTCAGTGCTTCTGTGGCGATCTCAGGATGCTCTGCCTTGACTTTAATCCAGAATGTGTGGAGATCTGAAGTTGTCTCAGACGTACTTTTAAAGCCACCATCATTTGTGATCTCGAGCAGTTGATCCTTCCCTACCGTGTACACAGGTGATTTACCTGGCTTATTCACAAACGGTCAAGGATCTGCTCCTTCCCAGCTCACAGTCTTTTGTGGTTGGAAAATAATGGTTGAACGCTTTTGAAAGCTGAGATAGGCAATCATGCACCAGCTGGGAGAAGGAAGGCCCTGGCTCAGTCTCTTTTGAAATCCCTGCTAGTGTTTGAAACATGTCAAAAGTCTCAATATATTCACTCATCACCCCTATAATTATAGTTTGGCTTTGAATGCATCCCCTTTATCTGCCTACTTGAACACAGTTGTCATTCTTCCCTGATGTGACAGATTGAGTCTGTTAAGTGGGTTGAATTTGTCACATAAGTAAGCAAGTTTTGCAGCCCATATTGTGTCACTGAAATGACCTGACAATGGTGACTGTTTTTCTAAAAGAAACCTCTTGAGCGGCTCTCATACATCAAAAACTCTGGTCTGTGATCTACCTTTAGAAAACCATCTCACTTCTGTGCACAAGAGATGCATGTGCTCTGTGACCATGTTCGCACAGATCTGTGCAAGCAGATGCAAGTTAAGGGCATGTACAGTACTTTAATGTGATTGATAATTTTAATCACATCTTAGATAATGTCCTGAAGTGCAGGTGCTATTTTCCAGTGCGCCAGCATTTCTCTAAAGATGACACAGTGCATATTTTCACATTCAGAGTGACCTCTCTGACCTGAGTAGTGAAGTCAGAAAGCCATCCGGTCATGGCAGCTGCTCCATCTGTGCATTCCGAACCCAGAATGACCAGTGCAGTTCTCCTGATGCGCAACTGTTCAAGGACTTGAATGGTCGGCAACCAAAGTGCACACAACATATCCTCATACACATCCTCCTAAAAAGTAAATTGCATAAAAACAAACATTGTTGCCTTCTTGTCAACACTGGTAGACTTGTCAACCTGGATTTCATAACACTGTGACTCTTTAGTTCTAACAATTGTGCCTAAATATCCTCTGCTGTTTCATCAATTCATCTAGTTATGGTGCTAGCTAAAAGAGGAACATGTGCCATCTTTTGAACTGTAAGCTGTCCTAAATGTTCACAACAAATGTCCTTATCATAAGGCAGCATCAACTCTTCACAAATAGCAAAGGGCTCTTTAGCTTTAGCAAGGTAGTTAGCCACTAAGAATACTGATTTTGGTGCAGACACATGTGATGACGTGGTGGCTGTGATGGTTGATTCACTGTGTCAACTTGAGTAAGAGAAGCTTAACTGAATAGGCTCAGCAATTCCACTCTAGGGGGGCTCGTCCCTGGGTGGTCTAAAGGGTAAATGAGGAAGGACCGAACTGCTGTTTCTTCAGGGGAGCTCCAGTCTTCGCCTTCACCCTGGATGTCATCCTCTGGCTTCCAGCACAGACTCTTCGGCTTCCAGCGCAGACCCTTCAGCCTTCAGTTGCAGACCCATCGGCTTCCTGATACAGATACACAAGGGACAGTACAGTGAGCTCCAGACCTTCGACTGGATCCTTCGGTCTCCAGTGTGCAAACGCTCTCTGCACTTTTCCACATCTGACTCTGTGGGTGGCCACTGTAAGAAAGTCTTATATATTTGTTCATCTTGTGCTGTGTGTTTCTCTAGTAAATGCTGACTGATACAGTGGCCTTCAATAAGTGCTCCTGTTCTTTGTGTTCATGATTTTGTTTTTCTTTTCAAAAACTCCCAAGGCTAGGATGCAGGGTGCTTGATCTCCTGTGGCAGAGCAGTTTTGAAGTTTTCATGGTGTGATCATTAATTGTGATATGTCAACTTGAGTAAGAACCACCTAGCAGATTAACAAATTTGGGTGTGTCTGTGCATGATGTCAATCTGAGAGGGGAAGACTCGCCCCGATGTGGATAGCACCAACCAATAGGCTTGTAACTTGTCAGGATAAAAACAGAAAGAAGGAAATGTTGGCTTGTTTTAAGAGGAGCTCTGGTCTTCACCATTGCCTTCACCATTGCACTCATATTGCTCTCCAGTTCCTTCCGGCTTCCGGAGCAGCCTCTTCAGCCTTCCAATGCAGACTCTTCAGTCTCCTGTCAAAGTCATGCACCAGCGACCCTGCAGTGAGCTTCCAGGCCTTTGACCTTCATCTGCTCCTGGATCCCCTGGCTCTCCCATGCATAGATGGCCATTTTACATCCATTCATCTCTGATTCGGCAGAGCCTTTGGGACTCTTCCGATTCTGATCCTGTAAGCCTAACTCATACATCCCTCCTATAACTGTACACATATTTTATACTGTATCTGTTCCTCTAAAGAACCGTAACTATACATGGTTTCATTTGCTAGATAGCTGGTCACCACATATTATACAAAGCAGTCTTGGAGAATGTGAACCACCTATTATAATAAATTTGTAATTTAAATAGGATTCCTGGTATTTTCTTTTAAATGCAGCTTTATTTTCATTGGCAGTCTTAGAATTTTCTACTTTCTTTTTATTGGGTCTTTCCCCCTTTTCAAAGGAGCTGTCCAGTGACATTTGTTCTTTACTCATTTTGGCTAGAGTTAGCTTGTGAGCTTTTCTAAATCTGTGACTGAGACAAGAGCACACAGCATGAAAAAGGCACGGATGGAAGTGGTAAATAAAATGAAGGGCAGGCCATACATGACTAAAATAAGTTATATTCTGACTTTTAGTTTACCACAAGATGCAGCTATGGAATTGATATACATCAACTGACAATTCACCGTAAAACCTGTCACCAGCTGCAGCTTTTTTTCACTTATCTTTCACTGATAGGGTTTTGATATGAGTCTGCAAGCAACTGATTTATTATGGTCCCTGTACTGTCAAACCTCTCTGATAATTCTAATAGGGGAGTTTATAGTTATGAATCCACACATAAAATGAGTAGAGTGATCCCAAATAAATAACCTAATGATGCATAAATAACTCCTGAAAAGAACAATCCAAACCTCAGATGAATAGAAATAAAGTTCAGAGCAGAAATTAATTAAATTGGGACTAAAATTCCAAGGATCAATGAAGAGTTGGTTTTTTGCAAGAATGGGAAGGGGTTCTGAGGAAGGGGGGATACAGGAGGAAGGGGAGGGAAAGAGGAAATAAAAAGGGTCAAGACGCAATATGTATATGTAGTACAAGTCTCCCATGGTGAATGTATTTACGATATATTACATATATATACTGATAAAAAAGGGGGAACCCTCTCCACTAAAGTTAATCTGTATTTGCAGCTGCTCCCCAATGCAGGCATCACCACCTCAGCTCCCCCTCACATCATCAGGTATTAGATTCTCATCAGGAGCACATGATCTAGATCCCTCGCATGCGCAGTTAACAGTAGGGTTCACACTTCTATGAGAACCTGATGAAGCTGCTCTCTGACAGGAGGTGGAGCTCAGAAGGTAATTTAAGAGCTGGGGAGTGGCTGCAAACACAGATGAAACTTCTGGAGCTTGCCTGCCCCTGACCTCCTGCTGCTCTGCCCACTTCCTAATGGGCCATGGACTCAGGACTATGGGCGATCCTTTCCACATTACCATTTATCAGGGACCTCTGCTGTGAGTCCCCAGTCTCCTGCCTGGAGTTACAGCACGTGTAAGAAAGAAAAAGAGCAAGGGACAAGAATTGAAAGGAACTAGGGCTCCGGCATGATCAATGTCCTCTGGGAACAAAGACCCAGAATCTCCAGCTAGCCACCATTTTATTAGCCAGTGCAGGGGGAGGGGTACAGTGCTTTTCCTGGAACAGGGTAGAAGTAGTGGTTGAGTGGGCAAGTTTAACATCATAAAAGAAACAAGATTCATCCCCACACCTGGGTACCAGTTTTCCTATGCTGCCCTCAGCAGACTTTATCCTGCTCTGTGAGCATCACAGCCTCATTGACCATCAAGATCTCAGCAAGGACTGAGAGGAAGTGGGATTTCTGCATTCCAAAACTGGCCCACGAGGTGGGGCAAAGAGGGCCTCAGACAGATACAATGTCAATTTATACTTCATGGTCCCCAACACAGGACCAGTTTTTTGCCCAAAGGTTAGGGACCCCTGCTTTACAATATCAAAGCCAGCACCTTTAAAGCTGGCTGTGAAAAATGCCTGTTGATGTGGGAAGTGGAGACTGAACTTGATGCCCTACTCTCATTTAAAAAGACACCCATCTTCCTGTAAGGACTGCTCTTTGCTGGCTGTTGTTCCCACCATGCTGGATGTGGGAAGCTCAATATCCTTTCAATTTTTCAACACCAGTGTACATGGTGTGATCAGAGTATATGGTGAATGATTAAATTTTTAAAATGTATTGCAGTGTAAGACGCATTGCCATTAATTTCCCTCAAAATACTCCTCCCTGCTTCAAACAAACTTATCCCATCATTCTTGCCACTTTCTGAAGCAGTTCTGTAAGTCCTTTTTTTGTGAGTGCCTTTACTAGGTGTAACAAAAACACAGTGAAAGCTGCTGTTATGTGCCATCCAATGGAAAAGCAGCCTTGTGAAAACATTGCAGTGTGTCCTCATCTACTTTATTCACTGGATCTGGCATCATGCAACTTCTGGCTCTTCCCCAAAATCAAAATGACCAGGAAAGGTAAATATTTTTAATTGATTCAGCCATGACAACTAAAGTCACCCACAAAAAAGGATTCCCAAAACGATGGGAAAAGTGTGCTTGAAGTGAGGGGGAGTATTTTGAAAGGGATTAGTGGCAATAGTCTTTTACTGTAATATATTTTTAAAATTTAAACATTCACTGTAGTTTTCAATCATACCTTGTGGACATGCTTTGTTGCTGTTGTTTAATTTCCTACCACAGAGCAAAACACAAAATGAGCACATCCACAAAGCATGTGCACGCACTTAAAGATAATGGATGTGGGGAAAGGAGCAGAGTTGCGAGATAATGTATAATGATGTAGCTTCCAAAATGTGATGTAATCAAGCAGCCTGGGTCCTTATGGGATGCACACCTTCCCTAGTAGCAGAGGTATCTATAACTCCACTTATTCAGGTGCCCCAGCAAGTCAACTCAGGTTCCTGAAATCCAGACCCTGGTTCTAGTCTGCTGAGGAAATGGCTAGGGCACCACACGGCCCTTTCTTTAGATGCTGAGCCATATGAACATCCACCCGGCAGGCCCTCTGTCACCTCAGGGGCATGATGTTATACTTGCAGTCAGACACTCTTCCACTCCTTCTGCACACTCTCTCTCTAGATGACCACATAAGTGTGAGGTCTCTTAAAGACAAAGTCTCTTGATTTTATATCTCCAAACCCCAACCTCTTCACAGACATGCAGACCCTCATATCCCCTTACTCATTTACATCTCCACTCAGGTGCCTCACAGACATCTTAGTAGATTTGAAGAATCTTGAGTTTCTTTCCCAAATCTGTTCCCTCCTCCAGCTCCCCTCACCTCTAGTTTTGTGTATGTTACCAATGACACCACTGTCCATCCAATTACTCAAACCAATACCATGAATCATCGTTAAATCCTCCATCACCCTTCTCCTTCATCTAAGCCAGAAGAAAACCTCACTGATTCCACCTCTGACACGTCAGGAATCCATCCTCCTTCCACCTCCGTGTCCCCTCCTGTATCTCTAGTTAAATCCCCTGCCAACCCCCTGCATCCCCTTGCTGGAGCTCCAGCTTCTGGACCTAGAAGATGCGCTTTCCTTGTTGCAAAGCTCTTCCCCCAGTTTCCACATAGTTCATTCCTGCTCTGCCTTTGTCTTCCTTACATGACTGCCATAGTTTTGGTCTAGACTACCCTAGAGCCTCAGCAGGGATACTGCCACTGTGAATGAGCCCACCCACCATATTACAGAAATATAGGTTTCATTTTACTTGGGTCACAGAGGACACATCAGCAGGTCACTAGCAGTCCCCTGGGGACATGTCAGCAGATTATAGAAGACAAAGAGGACACATCAGCAAGCCACAAGCCTGCTGTTTCTCTGATCCACCCCCTCAAAAGCCCACCAAAAAACGCTGTAGAAAAGGCCTCTTAGCCTGTAAGAGACACTTTCTCTGTTCTGCTGGCACAGAGAGGCCCCTCTCAGGTTTAGCAATAAACCTGCCTGGATTGTTGTGTTCGCAGCCCTTCCTTCCAGCTCACCCCGCGAGCCCATGTGTTAGAGGGAGGCTCTGCCACACACTCACTGTGATGCACTGCCTCGCCACAAGCCTAATTTCATGGACTGAAACTTCCACAGCCATGAGCCAAAACAAACCATTTCTCTTAACGATTACCTTGGGTATTTGTTACAATAACAGAAAGGTGACCAATGGTTACCTTCTCAGGGAGTCTTCTGTTACCCCCTTCCTTCGATCTACCACCATAGGTATTCTATTCTCACTCTCGCCACAGCTGGTAACCACTGTGTGAGTTTCTGTTGTCTTTTGTCTTTGTCATCCTCCCTACTAGAGAACATGTACCCCAGAACTGGCACTGTATCCATCTTGCTTGCCCTTCCTGGCAGTGTCCGACATGCAAGAGGCCTCGATAAATGTTTAACAGTCTATTTTAATCATTCTCGTTCACCTGATGGTGAAGGAGAGATCCCCACACTAAAGAATCTAAGATGTCCAAACTCACAGCACCTGGCCTGGACAGAGGGGATCACTACTGGTTTGTGATATTCACTGTGGGACACACACACACACACCATGGAGGGGCAAGTGTGGTCACCATCAGGAGAAGGGAAACCAGGGAAGGGTTGTGGGACACTGGCTTGGCAGTAATAAGAGGGTGGGATGATTCTTGGTGCCCCTGAGAACATGTGACCTGCTTGTTTTAATAATTTCATAGGCTGATGGCAAGGTGAACCCACTTGGCTGATGCGTGAGGGGCAGCGTGTCCAGGTGATAGGGGAACTTAGCCAGGCAGTGAGACTTTCCTGTGGGTAGAGTCGTGTCTGGGGACAGTAGGTAGCTCAGTAAGGCCTTGGGCTTTGTGCTACTCAAAGACATCAAAGCAGCACTTGAAATTTTAGGTCTCACTATACATGGATTTAGCCTCTATACAAAAAACATATAGTAGCCAGGGGCAGAGAGATGGGGAGGAGACTGTTTAATTATGACCAAGTGAATGAATTATTATAAATATTAAAAGCCTTATAGCTGTATGTACAGTCTATGAGAAGTATTCAAAAAATATCATTCAATAAAACTGAATTATTTTGTTGTCCAAAATGAGACCCAATGCAGGATTTTGTTCAACTGTACTTAAGAGAAAAGCCAATCAACACTGGCTTGAACAAGATAGAGGTTTATTTTTCTCTCACATTATAAGAAGTCAGGAGGTAGAAAATCAAGGGCTGGAATGGCAACTTCCATAAGGACTCAGTGTTGTTCTTGGCCAGTCATTTCCTCATTCCTAGGGTGGCACTTTCACCCTCAGGCTCAAAATGCTGTTGCCATGGATCGGGTCATCAAGCTACATTCCAGGCAGGAGGAGAAAGACAAGGAGCAAATGGGCAGGAGCCAATTGGATAAACTCCTCTTAACCAGTTTTTCCTGAAGGCCCACTTGTGCTGTTATTCAGAATGGGGCTCACAGGTGCTGGGAATGCTTTTAGCTGGGCACATGACTATGCCCACCCCACTTCCAAAGTGGGAGTCTCTAAGGAAGACAGGAGAATGGATAGTGGCTAGGAGACCAGCAGGCTGCCACTGAGAGTGAGCAGCGTGAGTACAACCAATGAAACGTCCCAGTATTTTAAACAAGGTCCTGAACTAAAGGGCTCAGGGAAAGCAGATGGGAAAACGGGAAGTCTTCCCAAGTCAGCTTTTATTTCATCTTATTCAAAGATAATACAAAGACATATACATAATAAAAAGAAAATCGAGTAAGTGCTGGCCAAGGAGTGATAATGACAAGCAGTCACGGGGTTACAACCACCACTGACCATGTGATCTAGGGCAGGGTATCTAATTAGTTGGTTCTCAACAGGCTTATCTATAAAATGAGAAGATTTGACTACATTATCTCTAAGATTTGACTAAATTATTCCAATTCTAAAATCCTATTACAACAGCGGCCTTTTTAAAAATTAAGTGAATTCTTTTAGTCAAATGAAAGCTTACGCCAGAAACAGACAAAGCAGGGGTGAAAATCCTGGAGTTCTGGCCACCTGGCCTCCGTCTTCATTTCCACGTTGTCCCTGAGCACCATGGAGCACACTTCTATATAGTTCCATTTGTAACTAATAATATGTGAAAAGCACACTACAGTTACAATCATGAGTATTCCTGTCAGAAACAGTGGCTTCTACTTAGTAATAACAATTTAAGACAGGTTTAGCCATGAGATTAACAAACCAGTTGCAAACTGTGTCACTGCTTTTGTGACTCTCATCTGAAATCGCTGGAGAAGGGTTCATCAAATGAAACGTTCCACGAGGGAAGGTAAGAACCTGGAGAGCAGCTTTCAGAAAAACATACTTAGTATCTTCTAGACAGTTATTTAGATGACACTTGTTCGGGTGTGTGTGGGGGGGGGACCTTGGCTTTGTTTCCTGTGTGCTAGACAGGGCTGCTTCCTGTTTATAAAAAGTAATTGTTAGTAACTAGAATAAAAAAGAGTAGAAATATTTACCTCTGGTCAGTCACCTGCTGAACTTCCTTTTCTTTACTGGATTCTTTTTGCATTTCCAAGGCATTTTAAATGTCCTTTTTATCATTTGGTAATTATTTTTAAACTATCACAAAATAGCCATAGAAAGACTCGACGAGATCGAAAGACGTTGCCCCCAATCTTCTCTTTACCGATTTTTCCCACTCTCACATAATCTGAAATGTTTTTATCTACATAACTCAATGTACGTAGCTTTATTCTCTCGCCACACTAGTGACCTAAGTTTTTCATTCAACTCCGCACAGCCTGCTTCTCTTGATCCCTATTTCTTTCACCACTGTACCCAGACAGGTCTCGCACACACTGCGTCCTGACTCTAGGATCCCTGGGGAATATCACAGGTGCGCTTCGAACCCCAAACAACCAGACACATGGCAGCCACAATTATGTTCTAACTTCTAAAAATTTCATTTTTTATAGAGTTCTTCCAGACAAAAGAAAGTAAATCATAGTTAGGAACTGTCAAATTTAAAAATACATAACAACACATTCCAGGCGAGACGCATCTGAGAACGCAGGTGGTAACCGCGCCGTCCCTCCTCCAGCCCAGCGCGGGCGCCAGCGCCCTGGAGCCGAAAGCCGCCCAGCCGGCGGCGCGGGGGGGCGGAAGGGGGCGCCCTCGGGCCGGCTCGCCGGGGCCGCCGCGAGCCAGCGCCTCGGCGGGAGGGGACGGAGTTCGCGTCCACGGCGCCTTCCGGGAGCCGGGCGCGCAGACGAGTTGCCGCGAGGAGAGGAAGGGCGGCGATGGAAACCAAGCGCCTTCCACGCCCTGCAGACAAAGAGGGGCCTTCTCGTGACAACAGCTGCCAGCGCCACACACACCGTACGGCGGGGCGGCGGGGAGCGCGCGGACCCGCCGTCGGGGTGGTCGCCATGGCGACGGCCGGCGGCTAAAAGGACCCATTGTTCGCGGGGCTGCCGGCTGCGCCTGTGCGGGGCCGCCTCCCGCCCGCCCTCGGGGCCGTGCCGGGCCGGGCCGCAGATGGCAGCGTCGCCTCGGCGCAGCACGCTCCGCGGCGGCACACACACCGCCTGCGCACGGCCCGGGGTCCCCCCTCCCGGCCCGGGCACGCACCGGAAGTCAGCGGGAAACGTGCGTGCGCGGACGCAACGCGACGCGCGCCCACGTCGGCTCGGGCGGACCTGCTGCCGCGCCTGCGCGGCTCCTGCGCGGCCGGACTGGGAGCGGGAGCGCCCCGCGGAGTCGCTTGTCGCCGTGCTGCTTGAAAGAGCCAGCGGATTGGAAACAACCTGAAAGTCGGTCCTTGGGGCCGATTAAATGCTACAAGGCTTACCCTTCGGTTAGAGCCTTAGCTGCCCTCGAGGAATACGCACAAGGTAGCGCTGCGCGCAGAGATACGGGCTTTTTCCTGTGTCTGCGAAGCTAGCAGAGTGCGGAAGAGTTGAACAACGTGTGTGTGTCTGCATTTCCGGAAGTGGTTGCTTTTTAGGAGGGCAACTGTAAGGCGAGTATGGAGAGATGGGAAAACTTTCTTTGCATCATAAAATCTTTTGTAACTTTTGAATTCGTCATAAATGGTAGTTTTGCTTGTTGAAAATAAACCTTACAGAAGAACTTTAAAATAAGATTGCATTTGTTTGAATACTTTTTTTTTTTTTTTTTGCTTTGCTGGGTATTGAACCCAAGGTCTTTCCCTAAGCTGCATCACCAGCCCTTTTTTTTTTTTTTTTTTAATGGAGGAGGGTCTCACTGACCCTCAGGCAAACCCATGGTTTCAGAGTTTGCCCTGTTCTGGGTTGGAAGTTGTGACCCTCTGCTTTGGCCTCCCAGAGTGCTGGGATTACAGGTGTGCACCACCCTGCCAGGCTTGAGCATTTAAAAAATACTTTAATATTAAAATTTAAATATACATGTACACATAAATGCCATCAACACGGAAATATGTAAAGATAGGCAAAGTGGTAGTTCAGACATGGAAACACACCCCTGCCTTCCTACCTTGTGGTGCCCAGATGGTTACTGGCATTTGAAGAGGCTATTACATTGCAACACATCTGTGTTACCTTTCTGTTTCTTTTGACAAAACACCTGAGAGAATAAACATAAAGAGGAAAGGTTTATTTTGGCTCATGGTTTCAGAGGTTACAGCCCATGATCACTGGGGCCCATTGCCATTGGTGACGAAGAACATCATGGCAAGGGGGCATGGCAGGGCAGCTGCCCACTTCATGGCAGCCAGAGAGCAGAGATAGGAAGGGGTATGGTCTCAAAGCCCCCTTGAAAGGTGCGCCTCTGTGATCCGAGTTCCTCTGCTGGGTCCACCTCCTAAAAGTTCCAGTGCCTATCAATAGCACCAGAGGCTGGAAACCTACCATTCGCACATGGCACTTGGGGCGCTCACATCCAGACTATGGCACCATCTATTCATTGTAAGATTAACCACAGGGTCCCTAAAATAAGCACGCAGTTAGGAGTTTTCCTAATTACAAAACGATGTATGATCAGTGAAATGATGGACTTTTGAACCCCAATGTCATGGATGATCCTTCTACACAAATAAAATCTTACTTAGAAATGACAATAGCGATAGTAAGTTAACATCTATTGAACATTTACATCTAGAACACTATGTTGAGGGTTTGGTATGCAGTCTTTTAATCTTCAAACTGTTTTCCTGTTTTACGTGAAAAACATGTAGAAAGTTTCTTCAATTTATCTAACATCACACTGCAGAAAGCTGCAGTCTGGATTTTTAATTCACGTCTGATTGTAAAACCTCTTTTTTAACCTTTACATATTCCTTTTAAAATTACGGTGGAAACCCATATTCCGTGACTTTCCTAATCCTGTGTTTCCACAAATTGAATGAAAGGAATCTAAAGATCAACAGCTAGATGATACTTGAGGAAAGAGTAATAAAAAAGTGTGCGCAGGGTCTGTATGTTTACGTGTTTCGGCTTGCTTGTATAAGAGTACATGCGAGATGTTTGTTTTGTGTATAACCAATGGGGTCTTAATTCCAGTGTTGATAAATAAAGTTTTACTGGAAAACAGCCACATTCATTCACTTATGTGCTGTCTGTGGCTTATTTTTGTGCTATTGTGGCAGAGTTAACTATTGTAACACAAACCATATGGCCCTCTATGTCTAAAAGATTTACTGTGTGAACCATTATGGAAATATTTACTGATCCTTGATTTACAGTGATGGTCATATACTCACAAAGGTGAGAGGGAAGGACTTTTAAAAATGTCATCTCCATTTAAAAAGTGTTATTTTTATATCCACCCAAGTACTGCAGTCCTGTTCAAAATTGTACATTCAGTGATGTCCCAAAGAGCTTTAGTATTGAGAAAATACCATCTGTTCTTTTTTCTTTCTTTTTTTTTTTTTTTCTGAGACTGGGTCTTGCTATGTAGTTCAGGCTGGCCTTGAACTCCCTGTGCAGCTGAAGCTGGCCTTAAACTCGCAGCAATCCTCCTGCCTCAGCCTCCCGAGTGCTGGGATTACAGGTGTGCACTACCACATCTGGCAGAAAATGCCATCTGTTTTTATAGGATGACTGTTGCATCCTTTGCTCTAGGATGCTGTTCATTTTTTAAAATATTTTTATTAGTCCATGTTGCAGTACATATGATTATATTCATTGTGGGGCGTTGGTGCATTACATAACACATCTTAATTCTTTTTTTTCCCTTTCCCTTGCCATCTTCTTCATTTCCTCCATCTCTAGATACCCTTCGCATTTGCAAAACATCTATCTTGTTTCCTATTGTCTGTCTTTTATTTTGCTCTTTATTTATACTTCAGGTTTCTCATATAAGAGAAGCCATGCAATGTTTAAATTTGTGTGTCTGATTTATTTCTCAACATTGTGGTCTCAAGATGCATTTATTTTCCTATGAATGACTCAAGTTTATCCTTTATGGCAGAGTAGTACTCCATTGTGCATAAATACATACCACATTTTCTTTATCCATTCACCTATTGATGGTGATAGTTTTCTTAACCAAAAATATTCCAGGGAAGAAAGAAGCCAAGAATTGATGATACTTTGCCAGAATGAAGCAATAATAATTACGTGCTTGTGATATCACATACAATAGTTGGAACTACTGGATGATTGCCATTGTTTTCCTTAGATTTCAAAGAATTGTGTTCTGCTTTTAAAAGCATTAGTAGCCCTGAAAAAAACAGAGCAGGTTGTGTGAATTTGTAGGAGAGCTCATGGGGCAAAAGCACTATGCCATCCATGGCAACAGCTGCCACTAATCCAGGGCAGAACTTTTAAGAAAATTGGCACTGAGGGGATATGGATTCTGGCGAACCCCTCCTCTCTGTCACTGTTAGGTCACCTTCTATCCCAGAGCAGTGGTGGCTAGTCTCTTGCTGCTAAAGGGAAGGTCCTGAGTTTAGGCCTGTGGAGGGCACCTGCTCTGAGAGCCTGTAATGGTTGATTCATTGTGTCAACTTGAGAAGTTTAGAAGTTTAACTAAGGGACTCAGCAGGGGGCCAGGGTCCTCAGTTTGTAAACACCCTCATCCTGTGCAAGAGGAGGGCAGGGAGATGGCGGGAGTGCTACACCCACCCTAGGGCAGGTAGCCTGCATACAGTAAAAGGGAGGAAAAGAGGTTTGCTCTCCCCCTTTTTGCTCTTGCTGCTTTTGCTGTCTTCTGCCACCTTGAACGGTTGCCCCTCTGCCATGCCACTGCCCCTTGGAGCCAGCTGATTATGGGCTGAAACCTCCACAAACTGTGAGCTAAATAAACCTTTCCTTCCTTAATTTTGGGCATCAGGTATTTTGTCTCAGAAGTGAGAAAAAAGTAACCAAGACAGAGCCAAAGCTGTAGGTGTGTTTAGGCAGCAAGTCAGATGACTGAAATTTTGTTTCTGTAAGCTGGGAAGAAGTCTCTAGAAGCTCCTCCACCCAGCTAATAGCTGATCTGTGTTGGCTTGTTTAAAGGACTCATGAAATTGGCTGCAGCAAAGAACTCTTAACCAGTGGGAACACAGTGCTTCTATATACAGTAGAGAGATTACTCTAGTCAGTATCACTCACAAGTTTAGGCAAATACTAATTCCAACTGATAAAAATTAAATTCTGATGATAGAATTTAGGTAGCAGCTATATGGGTGTTTGCTGTACATTTCTTTCAAATTTTCTGTATGTTGAAGGGTTTTTCCTAATGTGTTGGAGAAAATTAGATTCTGATATGAGAATTCTGTCTTCTCCAATTTTCTGAGAAACAAAAGAAAACTGTTATTTAAAGAAATGCTGGAATTTCTTGTTTTGAAACAACCCTCAAAAAATATACTTCAATTAAGATCATGGTTACACACATCTGTAATCCTAGTTACTCTGGAGGCTGAGGCAGGAGGATTAGCCTGGACAAGTTAGTGAAACCTTGTCTGGGGTTGAAAGTGGAGAGGAAAAGAAAAATAAAGATTATAAGGATACTACAGACAATTAGCATTTAGCTAATTAGATTGAAAAATACAGGATGGGGTTCAAAAGCTCTAATAATTTCAATGGTCTTTTCTTACAGCTTGAAAAATGGGTTCCAAGCGTTATTTTTGAATTGTCAGTAAATGGTAATAATACTGTGTGTGAGTGTAGAATGTTCTCTCCATTCAGTTTTAAACTGCTGTGACTTAATTGTGTAACTCCTAGTTTGCCCTCTTTGAACACTGTCATCTACCAGGAGTTCCTAAAGAGCCAAATGGTTTGAATTCAAAGTCTCCTCTGTCACTTTCTCCCATCTCCTCAAAAAGCATCCACAACTATCTCTTCCACAGCAGCTACCTGCTAACTTTAATCAGCCCGCCTCTTAGCCCTTCAGCACACGTATAAATATATATAGAAAATATGAGGTGAATAATGAACATTGTGCATTAGCTAATTAGATTGAAAGAATTTTCTTACCTTACTATTTCATATTAATACATTCATAGAGCACCCCTAACCCCAATTATCCATTCCACAAAAAGTCCAAGTTTGTAAGGAGTCAAGTATTTACTAAGTTAGAAAAAAGGAAGAAGTTGGAGAAAATGAAAATAATGAGTTGAAATTAATGAAACTGAAAATTGATCAAGAAAGAAAAGAGTAAGTTATAAACATGGATATAGGACAGTTTTTTTTTTTTTTTTTTTTTTTTTTTGGTGGGTACCAGGGGAACGACCTCAGGACCTTGCGCACCAGCAGGCGCCCGTGCCGCTGAGCGATATCACCGGCCCCTTTTTCGTATGTGGGTTCCGGGAGTCGAACTCGGGCCCTCGCGCTTGCCGGGCAGGCGCTTAAGCCGCTGAGCCATCTCACCGGCCCAGGACAGTTTTTTTTTAAATAAAGTTTTTTCAGGGAATTATGTGGCAGCAAATCTAAAGATCTAGTTGAAGTGGATAATTTCCAGGTAGAATATAAACTACAAATAGTGACCCTAGAAAAAGTGGGAAATCTGCATGGTCTATTACCACAAAACTCAGGAAAGTAATTAAACATACTCCACTAGAAAAGGAGGGAAAAATTGTACTACTATCCATGGGATGAAAACAGGATAATATATAAAAGAAGAGACCAAAAATAAGAAAGAAGTCTTAAAGTTTTTAAATGTGGCTATCTACACAAGAAATTTTAAAAATAATTTAGGAGAGCCTGTCTAGGAAATCTCCCAGAAACTAAAGGAAAACAGTATTGTTAATGATTTCAAGGCAATCCAGATATGAGTATCCCAAGAAAACCATTTAATAACAACAACTATGTCACCTTGGCTACACGATAGTAATAAAATCGGCATCCATTATAGTGTCGAATACAAACTGAAGATCGACAAACCCTAAGGACAAGTAATGTACACTCTTAACTGCAGAAAAGGGAGCTGTACTTAGGGTATGAACACTGAGACAAACCGAAGACCGTATTGACCAACTACTGACCTGTCGTAAGTATCTACTAAAGGGAACAACTTTACCTCTACTTACAATAGAATAGTATTCAACAACAGCAGCATAAAGTTAACTAATTATCTAGAAATCCATAAAGCTTAGTAGTTATACAGCACTAGTAAAGGTGGATGGGTGGGAAACCAAAGAGTGAAAAAAGTGAAATTAGAATAATTAATGGGATATAAGAAGGAAGACAGAAAAGTGAGAAAGGGGCACCTATTGGGGAGTGAAAGGAAATTAGTAGTGAGAGAACAGTTGCAGGGAAGACATTTTAAAAAATTAACTCAAAATGTATCAAACATTTTAGTGTAACACTGAAACTAAAATTCTTAGAAGGAGAGGCCGGTGAGATGGCTCAGTGGCATAAGCGCCTGCCTGGCAAGCGCGAGGTCCTGAGTTTGACTCCTGGAACCCATATACAAAAAAAGGACCGGTGATATCGCTCAGTGGCACGGGCGCCTGCTGGTGCACGAGGTCTTGAGGTCGACCCCCGGTACCCACAAAAAAAAAAAAAAAATCTTAGAAGGAAACAGGTGTAAATCTGGATTGCCTTAGATTAGGCAGTACTTACTTAGATATGCCACCAAAGCACAAGCAACAAAGAAAAAATAGCTCCTTCAAATTAAACAAACACTATCAAGAAATAAAAAAAACCCTAAGAAATGGGAGAAAATATTTATAAATAATATATAAAGGACTAGTATCTAGAATATGGAAAGAACATTTACAATTCAACAAAAAGATAGCCCAATTTAAAAATGTGGGAAAGATTTACATAGACTTTTTTCCAAAGGAAATATATGAATAGCCAATATGGTCATGAAAAATATGCTCAAGATCATTTGTCAGTGGGGAAATGCAAATCAAAACCTCAATAAAATACCACTGACATGCACTATGAAGATTATAACAACAACAACAACAGGAAAAGGAGAGGGGATGTAAATGTTGATGAAGAGTTGAAAAAACTGGAAACTTTATATTACTGCTGTAAAATGGTGTAGTTACTGTGGAAAACATTTTGATGGTTCCTCTGTAAGTTAAAAATGGAGTTACAATATGATCCAGAAATTTCACTTCTATGGGTGTACCCAGGAGAACTGAAAACATAAATTCACACAAAAACTTGTGAGTTAATGTTCCAAGAAGTGTTATGCATAATATCCAAAAAGTGGAAACAACCCAAATGTCTATCAACTAATGAAAGGATAAACAATATGTAATATACCCATATAAGGGGCTGTTATTTAGACATGAGAAGGAACGAACTTCTGATCCACGCTATGACATGATGGCCTGGACAGGATTTGCTGGGTGAAAGAGGCCAAGCACCAAGGCCACATACTATTAGATTCCATTTGTGCAAAATGTCCAGAATAGGAAAATCTATGGAGCAGAGAGTGGATTAATGGTTGCCATGGGTTGGGAAGAAAAGGAAGTTGGAATTTACGACTTACAGATAGAAGGTTTTGTTTTGGGATAATGGAAATATAGAATTATAGAAATATAGTTCTAGAATTAGGAATGATGGCTGCACAGCATATTAATATATCTAAAACCATTGCAATATACACTTTAAAGTAGTTTTAGGTTATAAATCATAAAAATTTAAAAATTATTATGGGGTGGATTTAAAAATTATAGAAAAGTATCCCCAATAAAATCATATTTCACATACTACTACTATACCTAGTATTAGCCCCTATGAGCTGTATTTACTTATGTAAATCTTTTATTTGTATAAAATTGATGTCTTTATAACAAAGAATTTAAATGATGTAGAGAAGTTCAAAGAGGAAAAAAATTATCCCATATCCTATCAATTATTAACTTTAGGTAATGATTAATTCTAGACATAGCACATGGACACACACACAAATAGTACACACGCACTTGAAGAAAGACTGCATTACAATTGGCGAAGGGTAGTTTGTTTTTTTTTTTATGTGGGTACTGGGGGTCGACCTCAGGACCTCGCGCTTGCCAGGCAGGCGCTTATGCCGCTGAGCTATCTCACCGGCCCTGTTTTTTTTTTTTTTTGTTTGTTTGTTTTTTTTAAAGAGAAAGTCTTTCTAAGTTTCTCAGGCTGGTCTCGAATTTGTAATTCTCCTGTATCAGCCTCCCGGAGTGCTGGGATTATAGGGATGGCCACCAGAGCCAGGTTAGATGTTATTTTTAATGAAAAATGTACAATTAAATTTTTATTTGCTATGGATAGAATTTTAAAAAGTGAAGCACACCTAAAGAAACAGTTGAATTTTCAAGTAAACTACTTATATATATAAAGAAAGGAAGAAGGGAGGGAGGGAGGGAATGGAAGGAAAGGAAAGGCCGACAGGAGGAAGGGAGGAGGGAAAGCAACAATGAGAGATTATAAAAAATAAAGTTAGTGTCCACTTTTTAAATTATATATTTCAGCTTCAGATAACAACTAATGTTTTTCTACTTTGGAAGATGAGGGCATTAACTATTACTTCCTGCCAAGCTCCCACATTTCCCATCCTCTGTAGGTTTTCATTCATTATATTATGTTGATATTGCCCAGTTTATATCTTTTGCATGATGCTGCATAACAATAACCCAATAGTTGTTCATGACTAAGCTAGATTTTATGGAGTCTGTGTTCACCACTAGCTTTATTTTTTCTTGGCTTTTGCATTCTGAATAGTTTGTGGTGATTCATTGTGCAGTTATCTGTATTTCATTTTCAAGCAGTTTTTTTTTCTAAGAACTCATTGATAAAATAAAAATTCTGAGATGTCCTAAATTTTATTACAAGAGCTAGAGGGTGAGATAAAGAAGGTTAATCAGTTAACAGGTATGGGCTGTGTCAGTCACCTTTCTATCACTGTAACAAAATACCTGAGTTAATCAGTTCATAAGAAGGAAAGGTTCATTTTGGCTCATGGTTTCAGAGGTTTCAGTCCCTTCTCACTGGGCTCCATTGCCTTGGGCCTATGGTGGCCCACCATATCATGGTGGGAATGCAGGATGAAGGAGGATTCTTTTATCATACAGAAAACTGGGTCTCAAGGGTTTTGGTTTAACATCAGGGTTTTGTATTTCCTGAGTCTATTCCTGTCTGAGAATGTCATTTTATTAATTCTGTACATGTACAGCATCTTGCATGCTGATGACATCAATGGGTAACGATGTTTTTTGTTGTTTGAATTTTCCAGCTACTGTTTTTCTAATGTGGAGTCACCCAAGTTTTTCTTTTATACGTAATTTTGTTTCATGCCCAAATGTCTAGAGAATTTTTTCCTTATCTTTTCAGTTCCAGAGCTTACTCAGGAGCTGTCCTGGGGAGGAATGTTTATCAAGATCACCTGCTACATTACGTTTGCCTCTGTAGATGTAAGTTTTCTTTTTAATTCAGTTTTACATATGCATTCTAGCATGATATATTTTAATATGACTTCTTTCTATCTATTGGGCTCTTTGAACATATATTGGATTATCTTTGTCTTCTACATCTGTTAGATTCCCCAGTTGTCGTCTTAATCTGAATTGGCTAAAATTATCTCCAGGCTTTCTCTAACTTATTCTCTTATTAGTGTTGTGCATTCTGCTTCTTAGTCTGAATTTATTGACTCTATAATGATGTTGATTTGGGCAATTGTGTCCTAATTCTGCATTATCCCTTTCTATCTTATCTTTTATCTTATTGTGTTCATATTGTTATTAAAATATACTGCAATGTGAAATAATCATGAAGTTTCCTTCTTTTCCCTGAGTTACTTTATATTTTTGGTTGAGATCTTCCTTGCTTTTTTAGGCTGTAGGATCCTTTACCTTCTGGCACATTCCAGGCAGAAATGGAATATTGTGCAGCTGCTGTGGGAAACAGTTTGCTTATCCCTTGAAATCCTAAACATGAAGTTGCCAGAGGATCCAGCAGTATCACTCCTAGGTACATACCCAGCAGAACTGAAAACATCTTCATGCAAAAATCTGCATATGAATATTCACAGCAGCATCATTCAAAGCAGCAAAAAACTAGAAACAATCTAGGTGCTCATGAATGAGTGGACGGATAAATAAAATGTGTTATCCATGCAGTGGAACTTTCTTCAGTTCAGACATGAAAAGGAACGAAGGACTGGTGTGTGTACAACAGGATGGACCTTGAAAGCGGCTGGCCACAAAACACTACACGTACCCTGACTGCATTTGTGTGAAGGAGCAGAAGCACAGTCATACCTGGTCCTCGAATGCTTTGAAACTCATGCAGTTTGGTACTTGATGTATTTTGAAACAAAAATTTTGTTCGGATACTTGTCATTTGTTTGGTACTCCACGTGCAAACTAATATTTGTCAGTTTTGGACCGGTGAGATAGCTCAGCGGCATAAGCGCCTGCCTGGCAAGTGCGAGGGCCTGAGTTCGACTCCTGGAACCCACATATGAAGAAAGGGCCAGTGATATCGCTCAGTGGCATGGGCGCCTGCTGGTGCGTGAGGTCCTGAGTTTGACTCCTGTTACCCACACACACAAAAAAATTTGTCAGTTTCAATTGCCCGATGACTCACTGCCCTTTCCAGTCAAAACAATTTGGTACTCGTCCTGCCTCCTGTATCAATTAACAATGAGAACTAAGGTACCAGTGTAGTTGGAGTCTCTATATAATTTTTAAATTAAGTTTATTGGTGCAATTTAGATATACATAATGATCATATTCATCATAGGGAATTTGTACCTGTATATGATATATCTTTTTTTTTTTTTTTTTTTTTTTTTGTGGGTACCGGGGGGACGACCTCAGGACCTCACGCGCCAACAGGCACCCGTGCCACTGAGCGATATCACCGGCCCCTTTTTCGTATGTGGGTTCCGGGAGTCGAACTTGGGCCTTCGCGCTTGCAAGGCAGGCGCTTAAGCCGCTGAGCCGTCTCACCGGCCCTGATATATCTTGATGCCTCTTTTTTTTCACAATCTCTTCCCCTCCCTTCAATCCCTCTTCCTTTCCTTATTTACAAAGATTTCTTTCCATTTTATCCTTCTTTTATTATTGTTTTCATTTCCCTTCCTTCCTTTCCCTATGCCCCCTCCATAGCTTCTCTTTCCTTTTGAATAATTTCTTCCTATTTCACAATATCTATTGTACATTTTGGTCCTTACTTACTCTTTCAGTTTCTCATACCAGAGTGACAATGCAGTATTCACATGTACGTCCAATTTATTTCACTTAAAAGTATGGTCTCAAGGTCCATCCATTTACCTAAAAATGTCTCGTTTATCCTTCTTTATGGCTGAGTAATACTCCATTGTATAAAAATACCACATCTTTTTTATCCATTCTTCAGGGGATGACCATTTGGGTTGTTTCCAAGATTTAGCCATTAGAAACTGTGCTGCTATAAACATGGGTGCCCATATATTGCTGTGGTATATGATGCTTTTAATTCTTCTGGGAAGATACCCAGAAGGGGAATAGCTGGGTCAAATGGGACCTCCAATCCTAGTTTTTTGAGGAATCTGCACACTGATTTCCACAGTGGTTGCACCAGTCTACACTCCTACCAATAGCGGAGAAGGGTTCCTTTTTCCCCACAATCCCTCCAGCATTTGTTATTGGTTGATTTCTTGATGATAGCCATTCTTTCTGGAGTGAGATGGAATCTTAGCATTGTTTTAATTTGCATCTCTTGAATGATCAGTGATGTTGAACATTTTTTCATATATTTATTTGCCTTTTATATTTCTTCCTCTGAGAAGTGTGTATTCATCTCAGATGCCCATTTTTGGATTGGGTTTTTAAATTTGGGGAGTTTGATTTTTTTCAATTCTTTATATGTTCTAGATATTAGTTCTTTATCTGAGGGACAACTGGCTAAAATTTTTTCCCACTCTGTGGGTTGTCTTTGCATTCTGTTGGTGATTTCTTTTGCTGCGCAAAAGCTTTTTAATGGGATGAGATCCAGTTGTTGATTCTTTGTAGTATTTCCCATGCAGTCCGGGTTTTGTTCATGAAATATTTGTCTACACCTAGGTCTTCAAGACTTCTACCTATTTTCTCTTCCAGTTGATTTAGTGTTTCTGTTTTAATATTTATTTATTTATTTATTTATTTATTTATTGGTACTGGGAATCAAACTCAGGACCTTGCTCTTGCCAGACAGGCACTTGTGCCACTGAGCTATATCCCCAGCCCTGTTTTAGTATTTAGATCTTTGATCCATTTTGATGTTAGTCTAGTGCATGGTGAGAGACATGGGTCTTTGGCATGTGGAAAGCCAGTTTTTCCAGCACAATTTATTAAAGAGGCTATCTTTCTTCCAATGAAGGTGTTTGGCCCTTTTGTCAAAGATAAGGTGGCTGAATATGTATGGAATTGTTTCTGCTTCTTCTAATCTGTTCCATTGATCCTTGGGTCTGTTCTTTTTTCTTTCTTTCTTTCTTTTTTTTTTTTTTTTTTTTTTTTTTTTGTTTACCAGTAGGTACCATGTTGTTTTTATCACAGTAGATTTGTAGTATAATTTCATGTCAGGGATTGTGATGCCCACTGCCATTCCTTTGTTGCCAAGAATTGCTTTTGCTATTATTTTCTTTTGGCTCCAAATGAATTTTAGGAATGTTTTCTCTAACTCTGTGAGGTATGCTAATGGTATTTTGATTGGGATTGCATTAAATCTGTATAACAATTTTGGGAGTATGGCAATTTTCACTATGTTGTTTCTTCCTATCCATGAGCAGGGGACATCTTTCCATTTTCTGATATCCTTTTTGATCTCCTTTTTCAGAGTACTGTAATTTTCAATGTATAGATCTTTTACTTCCTTTGTTAGATTGATTTCTAAGTATTTTTTTTGTTTTGTTTTTTTGGATGCTATTGTGAAAGGTGTGGTTTCTCTTAATTTCTCTCTCAGTGAGGTTGTTGTTTGTGCACAGGAAGGCTATTGATTTTTGAATGTTGACTTTGTATCCAGTACACTACTGAATATAGTTATTAAATCTACAAGTCTTTTGGTGGAGTTTTTGGGGTATTTTATGTAGAGTATGATGTTATCAGCAAATAATGATAATTTAACTTCTTCCTTTCCTATCATTATTCCTTTTATTTCTTAGTCTGGTCTAATTGCTCTGGCTAATGTTTCCAAAATTATATTGAACAGCAGTGGTGATAGTGGACGTCCTTGTCTTGTTCCTGATTTTATTTTATTTAATTAATTTATTTATGTTTTATTTTATTTTTTTGGTGGGTTCTGGGGGTCAAACTCAGGACCTTGCGTGCCAGCAGGTGCCCGTGCCACTGAGCGATATCACTGGCCATTTTTTCGTATGTGGGTTCCGGGAGTCAAACTCATGACCTCGCACTTGCCAGGCAGGCACTTATGCTGCTGAGCCATCTCACTGGCCCTTGTTCCTGATTTTAGAGTGAAAGTTTTCAGTTTTTGTCCATTTAGTGTGATTTTGGCTATTGGTTTGTCATAGATGGCCTTTATCAGATTGAGATAAAGATCCTCTATTCCAATTTTCTTAAGGGTTTTTCTCATGAAAGGGCGTTGGACATTGTCAAATGCTTTTTCTGCATCTATTGAGATGATCATATGGTTTTTGTCTTTGGCTCTGTTGATATGTTGTATTATATTTATTGATTTGCACATGTTGAACCATCCCTGAATTCCTGAGAATTCCTACTTGATCATGGTGCATAATCTTATTGATGATTTGCTGCATTCCATTTGCCAATATCTTATTCACAACTTTTGCATCTATGTTCATTAGGGAGATTGGCCTGTTGTTTTCTTTTTTGGTTGGATCCTTCTCTGGTTTTGGTATCAGGGTAAATATTTGCTTCTATGAATGATTTTGGGGGTAATTCTTCCCTTTCAATTTCATTAAAGAGTTTCATCAGTAGTGACGTTATATCTTCTTTAAATTTCTTGTGGATTTCAACAATGAATCCATCAGGACCTGGGCTTTTCTTTATTGCTAAGTTTTTAATTACATTTTCAATTTCATTGACTGATTTTGGTTTATTTAGAATTTTTATATCTTCTTGATTCAGTTTTGGCAGTTCATATGTATCTAGGAATCTGTCCTTTTCTTCTGTGTTTTCCATCTATTAGACACCAGCTTATTGAAGTAGGTATTGATGATTTGGATTTCTGCAGGATCCACTGTGATTTCACCCTTTTCATTTCTAATTGCATGAATTTAAGTCTTTTCTTTCCTCCTTTTGATAAGGTTGGCTAAGAGTTTATCAATTTTATTTAACCTTCAAAGAACCAACTCTTCAATTTATTGATTCTTTGTATTGTTTTCTTAGTCTCAATTGCATTAATTTCTGCTCTTATCTTCCCTCATATGAGCTTTTAGGTTTGATTTGTTCTTTTTCTAGAAGTTTGAGGTTCAACATTAGGTTGTTTATTTGAGCTCATTCTATATTCCTGATGTGAAAATTCACCCCTATAAATTTCCCTCTTAGGACTGTTTTCATTGCATCCCATAAGTTCTGGTATGTTTTATTGGAATTATCATTTAATTGTAGATACTGTTTAATTTTTTCTTTAATTTTATCTGTGATCCATTGGTTGTTCAGGAGGGTGTTATTTAATTTCCATGTGTTTATGTAGTTTTGTGGTTTCTTTTGCCATTAATTTACATTTTCATTGCATTATGGTCAGATAATATGTATGGGATAATTTCAAGTCCTCTTGAAATTAGGTTTGGTTTAGTTTTGATATTTCATTGTTGATTTTTTGTCTAGTTGATCTATCTATTTGTGACAGTGGGGTATTAAGGTCACCCATTACAGCTGTGTTAGTGCTTATTTGATTTTTTATGTCATTTAATATTTGTTTTATATAGTTGGGTGCACCAGTAATTGGTGCGTATATATTTATTTTTGTTATCTCTTGTTCTTGGAGTTTTCCCTTAACAAGTATGGAATGCCTTTCTTTGCTTCTTTGTCTCCTTTGATCAGTCTTGGCTTGAAATTGATATTGTCTGCAAACAGAATACCCCTGTTTTTTTCTGTGTTCCTGTCACATGGAGTATTGTTTTCCATCATTTGACTTTCAGTCTATGAATTTCTTTTTTAATTAAATGTGTTTCTTGTATGCAGCATATTATTGGATCTTGCTTCTTGATCAATTCTGCCAGACTGTTTCTTTTGACTGGTGAATGGAGACCATTTACATCAATGTTTATAACTGATATGTATTGGCTTATCTTTCTCATATTATTTTCCTGTTGTTGGTTCCCTGACTTTCCCTTCTGTTTAATTGCTTGCCCTGCCTGGTAGCTTCTTTATTTGGTGTTCTTGGAATTATGGTCTTCACTATCTCTTTCTTCAGAGCATTTTGGAGCATTGGTTTGGTGGTCATGAATTTCTTCAGTTGTTCTTTGTCATGGAGTTATTTTGTTTCTCCACTGATTTTGAAAGATAATTTTGCAGGGTACATCAATCTGGGTTGGAGGTTGTTTTCTTTTAGGGCTTGAAATACCTCACTCCAAGCTCTTCTTCACCTGAGGGTTTGTGTTGAGAAGTCTGCTGTGATTCTGATGGGCTTTCCTTTATAGGTGATTTGTTTCTTTTTCTCTAGCCACTTTTAATGGTCTGTTTTTGTGCTGAATTTCTGGAATCTTTTTTTGTTTGTTTGTCTGTTTTGTACCGGGAATCGAACTTAGGACCTTGCACTTCCCAGGCAGGCACTTGTGCCACTGATATCCCTGGCCCTGGAATCTTGACTATTATATGCCTTGGTATAGATTTATTTTGGTCATGGATATTTGGAGTTCTATATGCTTCATTTATTTGTATGTCCAATTCTTTGTCCATGTTTGGGAAGTTTTCTGCCATTACTTCTGTGAAGAATTTTTTTATGGCATTTGTGCTATTTCCGGCTTTCGTGTTGACTCCAATCTTATGTTGTTCTTCTTTGCTTCATCTTACAGCTGTTGGAATGATTTTTCATGGTCCCTTGCTATTTTCAAGATATCTTTCTTTTTATGGTGGCTAACTGTAATCCTGTCTTCTAGATATGATATTCTATCCTTGCCTTCATTCAATCTGTTGTGTATGCTTTTAACGGAATTTTTTAATCTCCTGGATATCTGTTTGGATCTCTTTCATGGATTCCATTTCTTTCCTATGTTGGGCATTCGTGGTTTCCATCATTTCCTTAGCGCCTCTATTTTTTTTAATGTGTGTCTACTCTAATGTCTTTCATTTTGATCATCATTTATGTTTTTACCTGTGAGATTATTTTTTCTATAGCCTCATTAATTTGTTTTTTTCACTTCTGCTGCTGTCATTCAGAAAGTTTCAATGGATGGCTTTTGGTTTCCTCTACCTCATTGTGCTCTGGACTTGTCCTGGGTGGGCTGTGGGTCTGGGGTTGCATTTTGCTTCTGCATCTTGTCAGTTTCTATTTTTTATTTTATTTTGTTTTCTGTGTTGATGCCTATAGATTTCTTATGGTAGATAGCTTTATCTCTAGTATCAAGGCTTCCCTAGGAAATGTCTATTCCTCAGGGATGTCTTCTAGGTGTACACTGTTCTTGGTTTTGTGTCTATCTCAAGAACCTACCTTCCCAATTTATTAAGGATGAGGAGTTGCTATCTATTTGGCTTAGCACCCAGTCCTTTTGTACTGGACTATGGTGATGGTTATGACCCCAGACAATCATAGTGTTGTCATACAAGGAAGAAAAACTGATTATCAGATATGACATCCTGGCTAAAGTAGTACAGTTAGCCATAACAATAGCATCAGGCATAGCCTAGCTATTGACAAAATGTGGTAACTATTAACTTGGTACCTTTAACCATAGGAGCAAGTTCTATAGTTATATAACAAGTCCAACATATACCAGGAACTTGTATACAATGAGTTTCCCCTTAGTAGAGTGATTTTACCCTTTTGGGGAGGAGATGTAAGAGGGTAGGGGAAAAAAAAAAACATGAATGAGGACAAATACAATAGAAGTAAGGCTGGAGGGCAAAGGATTATCACCTAAGCTTTGGGAAACTGGAGAAGAGTACAGGAGAGAAAGAATGAAAGAGAAAGCAAAAGAATATTGAAGTGAACCGAAAAGTGAAGAGACAAAGTTCACTTACATGAAAATATCATAAAATCAAGAGAGGTAATTGAGGGAAGAGAGGAAGAAGATGAATAGAACAAAACAAAAATAAAGGTAAGAAACCTAAACAGAAAAAAAAAAAAAAAAAAAAAACCCAACCAGACAGAAAAAGGAATACTAATCAAACAAAGAAAAAGAAAAATAATAAATTCCTCTGGTGTCCACAGTTCTGTATTAGTGTCCAAGTCAGATCCCAGGAATGTGCTATGAAACCCCACCAAGTTTGCAGTAGGATTTGTGCTGGGTATGGGGCTGATCTTGGCCTCTGGATGTGGGGCTGGAACTGGTCTTCAGCCGACAGCATTCTGGGTGTCCACTTCTCCTTACCGTGATTGTCTCTATGTGCTCTCCCAGTTGCTGTGTGCCCTTAGGCAGCGAAAGCTCAGGGTTCCTCCCAGGCCTGTGTACAGCTGGCTCCTTCTGGACTTTGCACAGCCTCCTCTGTTCCACACCACTGCCTCCTCTTATGCACTGGTGGTAGGGTAGGGGATGCCCTTGTCCCACCCTAGGCCAAGGCTGCTTGCCTGCTTACACTGCTGGGGCAAGGCTGCTCTGCTGGTCGCAGACCAGGGGGACACTTCCGGCCCTTTGTATTTAGGGCTAAGGCTGGCTTTTGGTGGCCACTGTAGCAGAGTCTAGGTGGTCCCAACTCCTCCCTCTCAGCAGACCCATCCCCCCAGTCTGCTTCCCAACTTCCAGCAGTCCACTGTGGCTGGATGGCTCTTCCCTCCTTCTGCTCTGGAACGTTGTCTGTGAAATGACCTGAGACTGTTCTGCTGCTGGGGTTCACCCTGAGCCCTCTGAATTAAAATGGTGGCCCCCCACTGGCTTCTGTTCTGTGTCTCTGTGCTGGAGCACAGCACCGTTCACCTCACCCACCAGCCGATGGCTCTGTGCGGCCACTCAGAAACGGCGTCTCGCATTCTCACTGTGCTTCTGACTTCCCTCCGCTGCCAGGCTGCCGGTCCCACCTCGGATTCTCTGCATAACTGAACGTGGTGCTAATGGGATTTGCTAACACATTAGTTATGAGATATGAGAGGAAGAAGAGTCAAGAATGGCTTTTAAGGGCCGGTGAGATGGCTCAGCGGCGTAAGCGCCTGCCCAGCAAGCGCGAGGGCCCGAGTTCGACTCCCGGAACCCACATACGAAAAAAGGGCCGGTGATATCACTCAGCGGCATGGGCGCCTGCTGGCGCACAAGGTCCTGAGGTCAACCCCCCGGTACCCACAAAAAAAAAAAAAAAAAAAGAATGGCTTTTAAGTAATTGGCCAAGTTCCTGGAAAGATTAAGATTGCTGGGTGTACTGTACCCATTACGAAATGAAGAAGAGTAACAGAGGAGCAGGTTCGGGGGAAATATGAGAAGGTTGGTTTTGGACAGGTTAAATTTGAGATGACATGAAGTAGCGCTGTTGAGTGGTATAATATAATAAAAGTATATTTAGTCAGTATCAGTATTACTGACACCTTCAAAACTGGGATTTCCCAGTGGTGAGAGGAGGGTCTTTGTTATGCTAGTAAGGTGACTTAGGTTGGGGGCTGCTCACCAGAAAGCCAACCGTGAGAGTAGATGGCTGAACTGGTGGGCCAGTCCCTCATCAGGAGACAGGAGGGAGGCTGGAGATTGAGCTCAATCACGTGGCCCAGTGGTCCATAATCAATGAAGACCACAGACAACATAGTTTAAAGGAACTTCTTGGTCAGTGGTAAAATGGTGACGTGCTCTGACTCCACAAAGCTGCCCTTTGTGCATTCTCTGTAATGGTGCTGGGATAGAAAGTATAGCACCTCTAGTGAGATCTGGCAGGTTTTGTTTTGTTTTGTAGTTCTGGGGATTGAACCCAAGGCCTTTGCACTGAGCTACATAATAGCCCTTTTAAAATTTTTCTTATTTTTTATTTTGAGACAGGGTCTCACTAAGCTTCTAAGTTGCCCAGGCTGAGCTTGAATTTGAGATCCTCCTGCCTTGGCCTCTCAAGGCAGTTATTTGGTTGAATAATTGAAACAGATCAGGAGAATCCCCAAATTTATAGGCCATCAGTCAGAAATGCAGGTGGCTTGGGGACATCCCTGGTGGCTAGCGTGTGAAGTAAGGGCTACTCTGCGAAGAGTAATTCCCATCAGCTTGTGGAGTCTGATAGCTGCTCTGGTGGTTAGAATCAGAGTTGAATCATATTTCAGTACACCCGGTGATGTCCAGGTGGAGATTCAGGGAAACAGCGGGGGCTGGAGAGAAAACACCACAAACTGTGAGCATGTAAACAGTGTTTAAAGGCCCACAACTGGACAGTGTTAGCTCAGGAATGAGTGTAGATAGAACTTGGGAGACCTCTGAGGCAAGCCAACGTGCAGAAGTGGCGAAGAGAAGGAACTCGTGCAGGAGACAGAGAAACAGTGGCCAAAGGGGAAAGCCAGGCAGTGGAGCTCCTGCAGAAAAGCTCAGTGTCCCTGACGGTGCTGTTAGGTCAGGTGACACGGGAACCAAGAACTCTTCATTAGATTTAACAATGTGGTTACAGGAGACAATGACCAGAGCAGCTGATGGAGCTCGAGGAAGTGAAGTGATGGAGTTCAAGGAAGAGCAGGAGTCGAGATGTTAGAGTAACTCACTCAGTAGTGTTGCTGTAAGTACAGGGAGCAAACTGAGGCGACGGCTGGGGAAGAACACTGATTTGTTTTTTTTAATAGGAGAGGAAGCAGTGGGTTTACGGTATGTGCCTTTGGGAAGGATTCCATAAGAAGGGGTGCATTAGACAAGCTGAGTGATAGGTGAGCTGGGACAGGACCCACAGCGCAGGAGAGGGTCAGCCTGGTTAGTGACAGGAAGATGGGGGTCGCCCTCAGTAACGGGAGGCAGAGCGTGGTCAAGGGTGCAGATGGAACAACGAGGTAGTGTGGCGTTGGGTGCTCCAGAAACTTGCCTGTGATTACTGTTGTCACAGGTTGGAATTCCGAAAGTGCACAGTGAGACAAGGATATTTATTGAGATTAACACTTATGGACAGAGGAGGAGGAAACAAGAGGAAGAAGAGGGGGAAGATGAGCTAGGAGGAGGTGAGCAGGCCCAGCAAACCCTGGCCAGCCCAGGGGGGTGCTGTGGAGGACGCAGTGCTCACCAGAGTTGTTCTGCATGGGGCCGTCCTCTACGTACTGATCCCCCAGCCGCTCTGCAGCCTGGGTGGGTGATCTCTTGGCTTCTCCCAGTAAAACCCTGCTGTTAAGGTTTGGATTTGAAATGTTCCCCAAAACTCACATGCTAGGGCTTGTTTGGCAGCTTGGGAAGTGGTAGAATCATGAAGGCTCTAACTTTATCAAGTACATTGATCTACTGATGAGGTCGTAATTTTTGTTTCGTTTCATTTTGTTTTTCAGGGTCTCACTGTGTAGTTCAGGGTGGCCTTGAACTCACTATGTAGCCCAGGCTGGCCTGGAGATTACAGTGATCCTCCTGCCTCAGCCTCCCAAGTGCTCAGATTACAGACATGTGCCACCACACCCAGTCAATGAGGTCATAATTTGATGGCATCATTGGGAGGTGATGGAAACAGAAAGTGAGGCCTGTGAGTAGGTCATGGGGACAGGAACTTGGGGACTATATCTGCCCTCTTCTCTTCACAGGGTGGCTGTAAAATTTGCCTGTAAAATCTGGCCCTGCCCCAGGAGAACCAGCCAAGAACTGAATATTCTACTTCTCACAGTAGGGCCAGAAGCACTAGAATGATGGGATATAAGAGGGTTGAACTTAGGGTTTTTTAATTGGACAGAGTGTTTTCTACTTGTACTGGCACAGCAAAAATAAAAACAGTGAGGTAGATCCAAGGCAATTCCTTAAAGGAGCACCGAAATCAAGGTGCAGCGCTCCGGGAAGACTTTTACATTCTGTGTGATGCCCTTGCTGAATAGGTCCCCAGGAGAGTGGCCTGGTGCAGACTGCAGTGGCTGAGTGCCCGCACACATCTGCCTGCTGGGCCTTGCTGTTGTCAGGCGGGGTCTCTGCCTTGCTTGGCTGAAGGTACACGCCCTCGGCTCTCCCTAGCTGTGGCTCTCGGAACCCCACGCTGCTATAGCATCATTCAATAGTTATTCAAGTAAGCTTGGGGGCCCTAAGCAATTTCCCATCTTGAGAGATAGGGCCAAATTTCAAAGCAACCCAGTCCCATATTCCCTGAGTCTCCCAGTTTTATCGCCTGGTTGCATGGCTGTGGGCCTGAGGTGAGGCAGAACGTCATGATGGAAGGGTGTGGCACAGCAGAGCTGCTCATCACAGCAGCCGGAAAGCAGAGGGGAAGGGAGGGAAGCAGAGAGGAGTGGACTTGAGACAAAACAGCCAAAGCTGAGGTCAATCACGGAGAAGACAAAGAGGTGACAGAGTGCAGACCGGAAGTAAGGTTAGCAGTTAGAATTACTAAAGACACCAGGCTTTTGGGAAAGCAGAGTCCTTCTTAGATTTAGCTGCCATATCCCCATCAGGTCCAGAACAGGTCTTGAAAGTGATGGTTGTACTTGGCCAGCTTAGGTTACTCCAGAGCTTTCCAGGGCCACATCAGTTGCCTATGGAGAACACTGCAAAGGCCAAGGGCCAGATGTGCAGTGTCTACCTCTCTCAGAAGAGTCCGTAAGCAAACAGGAGACAAGTCGGAGAGGGGGTAGGCAAGGAACAAGGAAGTGTGGGCCAGAGACTTGGTTAAGGTGCAGTCCCACAGTCAGAGGGGTCCTGGAAATAGGAAGCTAGGATGACAAAGAGGAGGGACTATCAACAGGTGGCACTGTTTGTAGTTTCAGGATAAGACACTGGTCTAGCGTAAGTTTGCATAGATGCCTGGTCTCAGCCTTAGCATTTTTTTCAGCTTGAAGCTTTTGAGTACCTAAATCCAAGAGCAGGATGTTAAAGAAATGGGCTTTTGCCAGATGCTGAAAGACTACAAAGTATACAGGGCCTATTGTGGCTCATGTCTGTGTGTCCCCCCAAAGCCTCATGCAGTCATAGTGGGGCTTTTCAGCATCACATTTTCAATATTGACTGGTTTTTGGTGTACAAAATCTAAAAAAGAACATCAGAAATAAATTCCCATGGGAACTACAATGAATATACCAATAGCACTCTACCAAAAAATAATCTTTACTTCAATTATCACACCTGAGGCAGTCTGCACACATGACAACACCTTCCATACACAGCACATGTGTTTTGCTTTCCTGGCCTTTTTGTAGGACGTACTTGACATACGGCTGGTCTTGCTGTTTTGTCAGGAGGTTCTTATTATATTATATAATGTGTAGTTAACAAGAACACAAAATATCAATAAAATAAAGTATTAAATTCTTAATACATATTGCTCATTTAGAATAGACATCAACATTTTCACATCAGCTGTTTACTTGATTACAAAACCTAAGAGATAACATCCGAAATAAAAACTTATGTGAACTACAGTGAAAATGCCAGTAGAACTCTACTCTACAATAAAAATAATCTTTGCTTCAATTGTCACACCCAAGGCAGTCTTCACACATGAAAACTGTATGTTCTATACACAGCTGCCTCTTACAGTGATAGCATGTATGTTTTGTTTTCCTGTCCTTTCTTGTAGGGCATAGTTGACATATTTTTGGTTTTCCTATTATCTTAGTAGGTCTTTGGGATGCAGCACCTGCCTCTCAGCTCACCAGTGTGGTCCCTAATTTCTTTGCATAGTTCCCTGGGCAGAAAAATTTTGTTTTTCCTCTGCTGTAAGTGATCTTGCAATTGCAAGCAGAGACACTGAAACAACACCCAGGATTTGGAGGCAGATTTATTTTATGTCAATGGCACTGATTTGGATCATTACCAAAATATCAGGCTCTGAAGGCTCAGGGAGGGAGGTTTTTATGGTATTGCAAAGGGGAAGTACAGAGGTAGAATACTTGGCTGTCTTTGATTGGTTCTTACAGTATGCATCATAGTGACCAGCTATGCATCACAGTGACCAGCCATTTCTAGGAGACAGAAGGAACTATTACCTGGGCAACTAAGAAACTCAAGTATACTGGCTAGGGGAGCCATTTTCTATTACAATCTCTTATGAGTTCCAGTCCCAATCCTCTTAAGAAAATTTCTTTGTAAAACTATCAAACTATGCCACACATATTTAGGATCTAGTAAAACACAACTATTGCCCAATGCTTTGTGTTTCGAGTAACATCATAGTTGCTGCATAACTCATCAACAACATCTACTCTGCCTTTGGTTTTGTTGTAGAAAGTTTCCATCTCAGGCTTCCGTTTTGTTGAAGTTTCCCTATCAACATTTACATCATGGTGCAATGTTGACATCAGCAGCGCCAGTTTGTTTTTGTCTACAAGGGCACAATTTTTATGCCATATTTTGATTCATAGTTTTTCCATAAATCTTTTACATTCCTGTGATTACCATGAGAAATCCCTGCTAAGTACAGCAGACCTATGAATGCTTTCAGTTCAGCTAGTGAGGTGTCATAATAAATACATTTTTTAATATAGCTATTGGTGCATACAGAATGTTTTGCTTGTATTTCAGCCTTTGTGTATTTTACAGCATCTTGTAGCATTTCACCTGTTACAATTTCCAACACTGAATAGCAGTGCTGGCATTCTTTCCAATATGTTTCACCCCTGCCAAGATCCTCACTATATTTTTAGACCTAATTCTAACAATGGATTGTTCTATTTGGTTGCATGACAATTTTGCAACATTTCAACTAGTCAAATATGTACTCGCATTGCTGTTTTCTTCATCATCTGAATCAAGGAGGTCTGCATTCCCTGTGTCTGTATCCGTGGATTCTTGCTTCATTTCACTGTCACAGGAACTTTGGCTCACATGGCCACTGTCAAAGTCGTCATCATCATCATCTTTATCACCATCATCATCATCCATCAACACCACTCTTCTATTATGAAAATATGTATTTTACCATAATGGAATATCTTCATTATCCATGCATGAGTAATCTGATGATTCACTTTTGATCTCTTCCAAAACTTGCAAATCTAGTTTTTCATGTGCCATTGAACTGAATTGGGCTACTTCTTCCAGAAAAATCAAAAGAAAACATTTTTTAAAACAAATCCTAGAGTGGTGTGGGTGTATTATACCCTCATAATGCTCCAGTAAACATACATAAAACCTGCTAGGCAGAGTATCACATGGGTGTAAATCCTGGTTTGACACTTTTGCACATGTGCACATGCCCCCTGCCTTTCATCCTACCATGTGGATAAACACAAAGATTGCTTCCTGTATCCTGCAGGTGCAGCTACTGAGATGCGCAGCCAGCCACTACTATACTAAAGTAAAAATTTACAATAGAAAAGTAAGGGATGTGTTTGTGGAACCCAGTATTATGCTCTTCAGGTTTAAAGATCCAATTAAAAATGAATAGACACTTTTTAGATGAAGAAATACAAATGACTGAGAAATGCATGAAAAAATATTGAACAATGCTGACCATTTGAGAATTATTATATATATATATAATTAACTTTATAAGTTCTTATAAGATAAATAAATGAATCTGATGCTGGAAAAATAAAAGGGAGGTAGAGGGAGGGGTATAAAAGGAATTTTAACGTGTTATGTAAATGTATCATTTGTGAGAAACACAAATTAAAACAACACTGAGATTCCTTCTCACTCTAGAAAGAATGGCTAACATCAAGAAATCAACCAGGGCCGGTGAGATGGCTCAGCAGCGTAAGCACCTGCCTGGCAAGCGCAAGGGCCCGAGTTTGCCTCCCGGAACCCACATATGAAAAAAGGGCCAGTGATATCGCTCAGTGGCACGGGCGCCTGCTGGCGCGCGAGGTCCTGAGGTCGACCCCCAGTACCCACAAAAAAAAAAAAAAAAAAGAAAAGAAATCAACCAATAACATGCTGGCAAGGTTGTGGTGAGAAAGGAACTCTTCTCCATTGTTGGTAGAAATGTAAACCGATACAACTACTATGGAAATCAGTATGGAGATTCCTCAAAAAATTATAAAAATAGGGCTGGTGAGATGGCTCAGCAGCTTAAGCGCCTGCCTGGCAAGCGCGAGGGCCCGAGTTCGACTCCCGGAACCCACATACGAAAAAGGGGCCGGTGATATCGCTCAGCGGCACGGGCACCTGCTGGCGCGCGAGGTCCTGAGGTCGACCCCCCAGTACCCACAAAAAAAAAAAAATTATAAAAATAGAAATTCCATTTGACCTAGCTATGCCCCTCCTATGTATCTTCCCAAAAGAGTTAAAGACATCGTACCACAGTGATGTATGCATCACTGAACCAATGTTTATAGCAGCACAATTTGTAATAGCTAAATCGTGGAAACAGCTTATATGACCATCAACAGAATGGATAAAGAAAATGTGGTATTTATAAACAATGGAGTACTACTCTGCCATAAAGAAGCATTAACTTAAGTCATATGAAGAAAAATGGATGTATCTCAGACACACAAGCTTAAATATTGCATGGTTTCTCTTATATGAAAAACTCACTATATACCTTATATAGTGTATGAAATAAAAGACAGATAATAGGAAAAAAGAGAAAGAAAAAGAAGGTGTTGTAATCTAGTGTGGACAACGCATCTAGAAGTGTACCTTGACTTAGTACAATTGTCTTACATGTTTTACATGTTCTTTAGCCTATTAGTCTAGTTTTCTATTTATATATATAATAATTTATAAGTTCTTATAAGATAAATAAATGAATCTGATGCTGGAAATATAAAAGGGAGGTAGAGGGAGGGGTCAAAAAGAAAGGAATGTAAATGTGTTATGTACATGTATCTATTCCCTACAGCGAATGTAATCATTACATACTACAAACATGTAGTAATAAAAGTAAAAAAAAAATCGACCATAAAAGCATGGGTTTATTTTTAGATTTTTAATTCAATTCCACTGATCTAAATGTCTATTCCTATGCTAGTACCACACTGTCTTGGTTACTGGAGATTTATAGTTAGTTTTGAAATCAGAACAAAGTTATACAACTTCGTTCTTTTCAAAGACTGTTTTGACAATTCTGGGTCCATTGCAATTCTATGTATTTTAGGATCCATTTGTCAGTTTCTGCATAGTCTGCTGAGATTTTGACAGGGATCACATTAAAACAATAGATCAAGTTGGAGAATACTGTCAGTTTTTAAATTTCCTGATCCATGAGCATGAGATGGCTTTCCATGTACTCAGTTTTTAATTTTTTTGAACAATGTTTTATAGTTTCAGAGTATTAGTTTTGCTCTTATTTTTCTTGAATTTGTTTCTAAGTATTTTGTTTTCTCAGTTTTACTTTCAGATTAATTGGAAGTGCTGAAAAACAACTGATTTTTAAAATACATTGATTTCGTGTTCTGCAAACTTGTTGAACTTATCTGTTAGTTCTAATCATTTCTAATGGTTTCTTAAGGATATTTATATTTAGCATATGTCATCTGCATATAGAGATACACTGACAAGTAGAGATAGTTTTACTTTTTTCCTTTCAAACCAGATGCTTTTATTTCATTTTCTTGCCTAATTGTCAATCTCTAGTACAATGTTAAAAAGAACTGGTGAGAAGGGGGATCCTTGTCTTGTTCCTGACCTTACAGAAAAAATATTCATTCTTTCACCTGTATGAAGTAGGTTGTCGATTTTTTTTTTTTTTTTTTTTTGTGGGTACCAGGGGTCGACCTCAGGACCTCGTGCACCAGCAGGTGCCCGTGCCGCTGAGCGATATCACCGGCCCTTTTTCCGTATGTGGGTTCCGGGAGTCAAACTCGGGCCCTCGCGCTTGCCAGGCAGGCGCTTACGCCGCTGAGCCATCTCACCGGCCCTAGGTTGTCGATTTTTAAAAGATATCCTTTATCAACTTGGGGACCCATATGCTTTTCTGCAGTATAATGTGTCGCTGTCCCATTGAAAGAGGTAGTGTTGGTGTCTTCAGTGACTTGCTTATATTCAGTCAATAGAATGAGGAGGAAATTGGCTGCTTGACTCTGGTGCTGAGATCAGCAAAGGCCATGCCACAGCCCCTTTTGCAGGATCCTGCTCTCCAGGTTTCTCAGGAAACTCACTCTGAGCTTACGCTCAGGTCCCAGACGTGGGAAAGCACCGTCCTCACTGTGCCTGGACTGGACTCCAGCCCACACAATCTATGAGCGTGATAAAATCGGTGTTCTCTCGCACCGTAAGTTTGGGACGGTTTTTCATGCAGCAGGAGTGTTCTAGAATAGGCCTCGCCTTCCAGAGCAAGCCTGTGTAGAGTACTCTTCTCATTAGCAGGTGGCAGCTACAATTCTGAGCTGCAGCACAGAGGGCTGGAGGTAGTGGACAGGGACCAGGATGACGTTGCAAGTGTCCCTGAGTCCTCCTACAGCACAGCCTCAGTCTTCAACTTTGAGTCCAAGCAGCCTTGGGAGGCTGAAGCAGGCCTGACCCCCGGCCCGCTGACTGATCTTGCCAGTCTCCAGTCCCCAGGACTAGACACTGTTCTGCAAGTTCTGGTTGGTTCCTGCATTATCCTGGCCTGTCCTCAGTTGAAGATACTGCTCCTGGCCCTGTTTTAGCCCTGAATAATCAGAAGAGATGTAGCTCATCTTTTACAAATGAATGAACCAGTGAACCATGCCCTGAGGCTGAGGACTGCTACAGCGGGAAGCCCAGCCTCTGCATCCTTTTTGTTGCAGATCCCTTTGGCATCAGGGCTAGAGCTACTGGGATCAGTGTGGGACTTGAATATTATAACTGTTATTACAGAATTTCTTCTTTAAGAAATCTGTTTTTCGCCAGGCATGGTAGCACACACCTGTAATCCTAGCACTTGGGAGGCTGAGACAGAAGGATCTCTGTAAGTTCGAGGCCAGCCTGGGCTCCATAGTGGGTTCAGGGCCAGCCTGAACTGCATAGTGAGACCCTGTCTCAAAAAAAAAAAAAAAAATCTGTTTTTAATTCTAAGTTCACCTACAGTATCTAAGACAATCTCCCTTAAGTCAACTGATTGCAGATGGTTTCTACACCTACAAAACACCTTCACATCAAAACAGAATATTGTACTGAGCTGCAGACTATAGCCTAGTCAAGCTGACATATGAAGCCAGTCATCAGAAATGGACATCCTGGAGCCACGATTCTGCCTGCTACAGGTGGGTACAATGAGAATGGTGGAAAGGTCCGTCTGCTCTTCGAGGGTCTGAGGCAGGCTGTTAGTGAGAGAGGGGGCCGCAGTGCTGCTAATGTATTTGATTTAAGAAAACACCTGCAAGGCATCATTCCAGGGAGGCAAGTTTCCCATGGAGGCAAGGCAATACGTACTATTCCGTTTATACTTTGAGACCAGAGAGGAGGTTTACGATAGATACTCGGGGGCTGTGTCAGATGGAGGAGGGTGGGCGGTGGTGAGTCCTATCCCTGGAAATAAAAGCACTGAGCTGAAACCCTCGTTGCCACCAAAGGTTCTCAGATGTGTTCAATCAGGAGCCAGTAATGAACCAATTTCTAACCTCAGCTTGTCCATGTTTTCTCTGAACAATGAATGAGTGAAATAGAAATTAAGCACCAAAGTCCTACGTGCTCATTTTTTGGGAGAAGCTGTGAAGACTGTGGCCCACTTGCTGGCACACAAAAATACCACAGATCCAGGGTGGAGATGGCAGCTGCTGACAGAGGTGAAGAAACCAGAGTCTTAGGGCTGCAACAAGAGCAAATTCCTGATCCAGGCTGAGCAGTTGAAAGGCCCGTGCCCGATCCTCTCACATTTGGTGAACTCTGGACTGCGTGAGGTGTCCGCAGTACCCTCTCTAATCTTGCTAAGCAGCCTGGATTCCATGCCAAATCAACAGGTTTGGATGGCAGAGCACACGTATGTCAAGCTTTGCAGGTAAAGCAGATTAGCTGCTCTAGAGCCATCCGAATGAACTGGTTTTAGCGTGGATTCAGATACTGTTCCCTAACTATGGACTGGAAATCCAGATCCAATGGTCTGCAGTTACAGTTGCTGGTGTGATTCTCAAGGCAATGATATTGACAGGTGGGACGTTTAGGTGGCGATTAGACTCATTCTTTATGGCCGGGATCAGTACCCTCATAAAAGAGCTCCAGAGAGCAAGTCCGTCCCTTCCATCCCTTCCTCCATGTGAAGACACAGCGGCAAGCCCTCGCCAGATGCCAAATCTACCAGTGTCTTGATCATGGAAACCATGAGAAATAAAGGTCTGTTATTTATAAATTATCCAGCCTGTGATATTTTGTTATAGTAGCAGGAACAAATGAAGACACCAGCATTCCACTTAATAGCGCCTCATCAGATAGAAGGTTGTCACCGGCTTTGTGCCAACCAGGGTCCCTAAAGCAGGTCTGGGAGATTGGGGAGCATTAGTATCAGGTCATAAAGCCCTACAAGAGCTGTGTGGTAACATATACAGGGTTCCCAGGACATTTGTCAGTAAGGTGGTAGCCTTGGCGGGGAGGTGAGGAAGCAGACAAACTCATTGCCAAGAGTGTGTTTTGCAAGAAATACAGAATTTGTGCCCTTCACTCTGATCAGGAGAAGAGATCTGTGCCCCAGGAATCAGAGGGTGACAGGGCTCTGCAAGACCAAGTTAAAGTTATCATAAAGAGATGTTTATACCATTTTTCTCAGCAAGTATGTGGAACGATTGCAAATCGAGCATGTACTGTGGGAGTGGGGTGGAAGACCAAAGCCAGAGGGCCTCCAGAAAACCCAGAGAGGATGGGAAGCAACTCTCTGCGCAAGAAAAGCAAATGGGTGATTGAGAGGGAGTCCCTGCGACCCTCCTCTCTGACAACCGGAGGGCTTCTGGGAGAGAAAAGGCCAGAGAGAAACAGGCTAGAGGCCAGGTGGTTCTTTAAAGGTAGGAGTTGAAGAGCTCATTGCCAAACTCATCTAGAAGGAAGACCTGTGGGAGAAGAGAGGACTTTTCACCGGGCAGAATAAAGAGAATTTTCAGCAGTTTCTAAAAGTTAATGCATAGAGTGGGGTCCCGGGCACGTGTGGAGGTGGGGGTGTGCCTACAACCATGAGAACTCAATGTCTCACATATCCGTGTAGGAAAAGAAATGGAATCAGGAGATTTTTTTCAAACTGAGGTTGTCTGCATCCAAGTCAGTTAACAGCAGATGGGCCGTAAAGTAATTTCCATTCATTAAAATTATGTGTGGCTGCTTTGTCCCAGAATCTGTGTAGCTAATTACTGCGCATGTGGGTGTTCAAGAAAGATTGCATTGGTTGAGTTGCCACACAAGTGCGGAAACAAAAGTGCCTAGTGGTCAGTTCAGGGTCCGAGAAGGAACTTACAGGTGTAGCCCAAGAAGATGGAGGTGACAGTTAACAGATGGGTAGATGTGTGGCCACAGTCACCACGTGCCACTCAAGGAGTTTCAAAGCACATCCCTACCTGTGAATGACAGCTTTCTCCAGCAGAGAAGGAGCCGTGCGTCTTCAGACCCGGTCACAGGTTTAGTCACTCTTGTGAAGTCCCATGAACTTAGCTGTGGTTCACTTAGAACCATCTACTGTGCTGAAGAGTGGCTGGCCTCACGTGTCATGAACCACCCATCCTGCTGCTGCGACAACCAGCTGCTAAGGAACATAGCTTGAATCTCATCGGATGGGGATCACCCTTCCTGAAGAAGGATACGAAATCCTAAATTGCCATTCTTTCTGGAGTAAGATAAAATCTCAGTGCTGTTTTAATTTGCATCTCTCTAGTGGCCACTGATGCTGAGCATTTTTTCATATATTTATTTGCTGTTTGTAGTTCATCTGAGATGTTTCTATTTATTTCAGATGCACATTTTTGGGTCTTTAAATGTGAGGGGTCTGACATTTTTCAGTTCTTTATATATTGTAGATATTAGTCCTTTGTCTAAGAAGTAGCTGGTAAAAATGTTTTCCCATTTTGTGGGTTGGTGGTTTCTTTCACTGTGCAAAAGCTTTTTAATTTGATATGCTCCCAGTTCTTGATTTTTTGTAATACTTCCTGTGTGATCAGGGTTTTGTTCATAAAGTCTTTGCCTACACCTATGTTTTCAAGAGTTTTATCTATTTTGTGTTCCAGCAGATTAAGTGTTTCTGTTTCTATATTTAGATCTTTGATCCATTTTGATTTTAGTTTAGTGCATGCTGTCAGATATGGGTCTAGGTTCAGTCTTGGGCATGTGAAAAGCCCTTTATTAAAGAGGTTATCTTTCTTCCAGTGAAGGTGTTTGGCCCCGTTGTCAAAGATAAGATATCTGAGAGTGCTTGGAGTTGTTTCTGCAACCTCTATTCCAGTGATAGCAAACCTTTTAAAGCTTTCAAGAGTAACAAACAGCCTACTGCGGCATGTGTGCCACAGATTTGCCACCACTGTTCTGTTATGTTCCATTGATCCTCAGGTCTGTTTTGTTTTTGCCAGTACCATGCTGTTTTGATCATAGTAGCTTTGTAGTATAACTTCAAATTGGGGATTGGGATGCCCTCTGCCTTGCCCTTGCTGCCCAGAATTGCTTTTGCCATTTTAGGTCTCTTCTTGTTCCATATGAATTTTAGGATTATTTTCTCTAGTTCTGTGAGGTATGATGTCTTGGTTACTTTTCTTGTTGCTGAGACAAAATACCTGACACTAGAAGTTAAGGAGAAAAGGTTTATTTGACTCATGGTTTGTAGGGGTTTCAGTCCATAGTCAGCTGGCTCCAAGGCAGGGTGGCTTGGCAGAAGAGTATCGCAGAGGAGAAACAGTCCATGGCAAGGGAGGGCAGGCAGCAGAGAGCCAGCAGTGAAGTAGCAAGCAGCACGTGATGAGGAACCACACTAGTCTTCTTTCTGTCCCTTATATTTTATCCAGGCTACCTGCCCTTAGGTAGCACCCACACCCAGGGCAGGACACCCTTAATCCTACCAGAACTATCCCAAACCAATCAGTGGGCTAATTTAGTAATCATACATCCCTGATCCCAGCATCACACACTCTAGATCTAGCCCCCTCTGGAAAGCCCCACCTATGACCACATGAGGCTCTGGGGTGCTATCTAGACACAAGCCATAATGTATGCTATTGGTATTTTGATTGGGATTGCATTAAGTCTGTGTAACAGTTTTGGAAGTATGGCCATTTTCACTATATTGGTTCTGCCTATCCAAGATCCGGGTGTATCTTTCCATTTTCTGATATCCTCTTCAATCTCCTTTTTCAGAGTACTGTAGTTTTTAATGTATAGCTCTTTCACTTTCTCCATTAGATTTATTCCTAAGTATTTCATTTTTCTTGATACTATTGTAAAAGATACCATTTCCCTAATTTTTATCTCAGTTAGTTTGTTATTTGTGTACAAGAATGCTATTGATTTTTGTTTTTATTTTGTTTTTCTGAGACACGGTCTTGCTATGTAGTGCAAGCTGGCCTTGAACGCGCTTATGTTGCCCAGGCTGGCCTTGAACCCATGGCGATCCTCCTGCTTCAGCTTTCCAAGTGCTGGGATTACAGGTGTGTGTCACCACGCCCAGCTAAGGATGCTATTGATTTTTGAGTGTTGACTTTGTGTCTGCTACATTGACAAATTTGCTTATTAATTCTAGGAGTCTTTTGGTGGACTTTTTGGGGTCTTCTATGTAGAGTATCATGTCATCAGCAAATAATGATAATTTAAATTCTTCCTTTCCTATCATTATTCCTTTTCTTTCTTTCTCTTGTCTGATTTCTCTGGCTAATGTTTCCAAAACTATATTGGACAGGAGTGGCGACAGTGGGCATCCTTGTCTTTTTCCTGATTTTAGAGTGAAAGCTTTCAGTTTTTGACCCTTTAGTGTGATTTTGGCTGTTGGTTTGTCGTAGATGGCTTTTATCAGATTGAGATAAAGAGCTTCTATTACAATTTTCTGTAGGGCTTTTACCATGAATAGGTGTTGGACTTTGTCAAATGCTTTTTCTGCATCTACTGAGATGATAATGTGGTTTTTGTCCTTGGTCTGTTGATGTGGTGTGTTACACTTATTGATTTGCATATGTCAAGCCATCCCTGCATTCTTGGGATGAATGCTACTTGGTTATGGTTTATAACTTTTTGATGACTTGCTGCATTCTGTTTGCTAATATCCTATTGAGGAGTTTTGCGCCTATGTTCATAAAGGAGATTAGGCTGTAGCTCTCTTTTTTGTTTGGATCTTTCTCTAGTTTTGATATCAGGGTGATGCTTGCTTCTAGGAATGACTTTGGGAGTATTGCTTCCCTTTTAATTTCATGAAAGAGTTTGAGGAGTAGTGGCATTAGATCTTCTTTAAAGTTCTTGTGGAATTCAGCAGTGAATCTGTTAGGACCTGGGCTTTTCTTTGTTGATAGTTTTTTATTTTATTACTTCTTTAATTTCATTGATTGATATTGGATTATTGAGAATTTTTATATCTTATTGATTCAGCTTTGGCAATTCATATGTATCTAGGAATCTTTCCATTTCTTCTGAGTTTTCCTTCTTATTAGAGTACAGGTTCTCAGAGTAAGTACTGATGATCTTCTGTATTTCTGCAGATTCCATTGTGATTTCACCCTTTTCATTCCTAATTGTGTGGGTTTGGGTCTTTTCTTTCCTTTTATTGATAAAGCTGCTAAGGGTTTGTCTATTTTATTTACTCTTTCAAAAAACCAACTCTTCGATTCATTGATATTTTAAAATTATTTTCTTAGTCTCAATTGCATTAATTTCTGGTCTGATCTTTATAATTTCCTTCCTCATACAAGCTTTGCATTTAACTTACTCTTCTTTTTCTAGAAACTTGAGGTTCAACAATAGGTTATTTATTTGAGCTTGCACTGTGTTTCTGATATGGGAATTCACCACTATAAATTTCCCTCTCAGGTTTGCTTTCATTGTGTCCCACAACTTTTGGTAAGTTGTATCAGCATTATTGTTTAATTGTAGAAACTGTCTAATTTCTTCTTTCATTTGTGACCCATTGTTTAAGAACGTATTAATTTTCATGTGTTCACATAGTTTTTGTGGTTTTGCCTTTTATTTCCAATTTCATTGCTTTATGATCTGATACTATGTATGGGATAATTTCAATTCCTTTGCATTTATTTAAGCATGTAGTATGAGCTACTATGTGATCTATTTTGGAGATGGTCCTGTGTGCTGCTGAGAAGAATGTATGTTGAAGAATGTTGTTGTTGAGTGGGACACCCTGTAGATACCTACTAAGTTCATTTGTTCAAAGGTTTAGTTCAGTTCTGATATTCCTTTGTTGATTTTTTTGTCTAGTTGATCTGTGTGTTTGTGACAGGGGGATATTGAGGTCCCCCATTACAATGCATTAGTGCTGATCTGTTTTTTTCATATATATGAGTGTTTTTTTTATATAGTTGGCTGCACTGGTATCTAGTGCATACATATTTATGATTGCTATATCTTCCTCTTGGATTGTTCCTTTAATAAGTATGTAGTGATCTTCTTTTTCTCTTCTGATCAGTACTGGCTTGAAATCTACTTTGTCTGCAAATAGAACAGCTACCCCTGCTTTTTTTGGGTTCCTGTCACATGGAGTATTGTTTTCCATCCTTTGACTTTCAGTCTATGAATTTCTTTTTGAATTAATGTGTTTCTTGTATGCAGCTTATTATTGGATCTTGTTTCTTGATCCATTCTGTCAACCTGTTTCTTTTGATTGGTGAGTTGAGACCATTCATTATAACTAATAGGTATTGACTTATCCTTGTCATTATATTATTTTCCTGTTGCTGGTTGCCTTTTTTTCCCTTCTATTTAAGTGCTTGCCTTGCCTGGTGGGTTCATTCTATTGGGATCCTTGGAATTGTTATCTTTGCTGTCTTTTTCTAGAATATCCTTAAGAACTTTTTGGAGTACTGGTTTGGTGTCATAAATTTCTTCGGGTGTTCTTTATCATGGAAGTATCTTATTTCTTCATCATTTTTGAAAGATGACTGCGTGGGGTACATCAATCTGGGTTGGAGGTTGTTTTCATTGAGGGTTTGAAATACTTAGCTTCAAGCTGTCCTTGACTTAAGGATTTGTGTTGGGAAGTCTGCTGTGATTTTGATGTGTTTTCCTTTATAGGTGATTTGTTTCTTTTCTCTAACAGCTTTTAATAGTCTGTTCTTGTGTTAAATTTCTGGAATCTTGACTATTATATGCCTTGGAGTAGTTTTTTTTCAGATCATGACTATTTGAGGTTCGATATGCCTCACTTATCTGTATGTTAAATTCTTTTTCCATACTTGGAAATTTTCTGCTACTACTTCTGTGAACAAGGATTTTATGTCCTTTGTGCTAGTGTCTGATTTTTCATCGATTCCAATTAATCTTATTATTCTTTGCATTATCTAGCAGCTGTTTGAATTTTCATTGTCCCTTGCTATTTTTAAATCTTTCATTTGCTGATAACCAACCACAAACTTGTCTTCTAGATCTGATACTCTATCTTTACATTGGTTGATTCTGCTGTATATATTTTCAATAGAATTTTTAATCATCTGGCTATCTGTTCGAATCTGTTTTATGACATTTAGTTCTTTCCTATGTTGGGCATTCATGGTTTTCCTGCTTTTCCTAGACTCTTCTATTTTTATTTTATGTAACTATTCTAGTTTCACTAACCATTATTTTCATATGGTCATCATCTCTTTAATTATCTGTGTAATTATTTATTTATTTCTTTTTCTGTTTTTATATGCAGGTACCGGGAGTCAAACTCAGGACCTCGCGCTTTCTAGGCAGGCGCTTATGCCACTGAGCTATATCACCGGCCCATTATTTCTGTTTCTTTAAAGAGAGTTATCCATCTGTTTTGTTACTTCCACTCTACCGTTTCAGGAAGTTCAGCAGGGTGGCTCTTGGTTTCTTCCACCTTGATGCCCCTGGATTTGCCTTGGGCAAGTTGGGGGTGTTGGGATACATCTTGCTTCTGTGTTTTCTCTTTTTCTTTCTTTCTTTCTTTTTTTTTTTTATATGCGGTACTGGGAGTGAAACTCAGGACCTCGCAGTTGCCAGGCAGGCGCTTATGCCGCTGAGCTATATCACTGGCCCTCTTTTTCTTTTCTTATTGTTGTTTATTTGTTTTCTGCATTGAGGTTTGTAAGTTGCTTATGGTGGGTAGCTTTATTGCTAGTATTGAGACCTCTTAAGAAGTCACTACTTTTCAGAGATGTCTTCTAGGCGTAGCTGGCTTTTGCCCTTTGAGTCTTTCCCAGGATCCTGCTTCCTCTGGTTATTAGGGATGAAAGGTTGCAGCCTGCTTGGCCTAGCACCCAGTTCTTTGGTACTGGACTGTAGTATTGTTTATGACGCCCAGACAATCTGGGTATTGGCATACAAAGAAGATCAATTGATCACAAGAACTAGACAACAACTATGTCAACTTGGCTAAAGTAGTTCAATCAGTAATAACAACAGCTTCAAATACAGACCGGAAAATGACAAACTGGTGGCTAATAATTTGCCACCTTTAACTGTAGGTACAAGATTTATAGTTATATAATGAAAGCTAAGACAAATCAGAAAATTATATACAGTAAATATTCACTCAATAGAGCAATTTTACCCTAATGGGAGAAAATTTAAAAGGCAAAAGAGTGACTGGCAGGAAGGGGGTCCGAGACAGGCTCCCATTCATGCCATTGACCTGAGCTGCAGTGACTGGCAGGAAGAGGGTCTGAGATGGGTTCCTGTTCATGCCATTGATCCAGAGCTGCAGCGACTGGCAGGAAGCGAGTCAGAGACAGGCTCCTGCTCCCTCTGTTGATGGGACTCAGGCACTGGAGACCAGCGGGAAAGGCAGCGACACAGTAGGACCCTGGCTAGAATGCATTTGATGGACAGGCGGGACTAGTGTTGCGGAAAAGTCCGAAGCAGCAGTAACAATATGAACCAGCCAGTGCTAAGTTAGGTGAACCAGCTTTGTGCTTGGGGACAAAAACATGCAGAATAGAAGTGGGTGGGTAGGGTCACCTTCTTTTCTTTTTCCTTTTTCTTTTCTTTCTTCTCTCTTTTCTTTTTTCTTTTTTAAATGGCTGGGGAGAACTCCAGCCACAGAAAACTAATCCCATCCCCCAAATCCAGAGACCTACCACAGAACTGTAGACAACAGAGGAATCTCACTACTTTTATTTTTCTCTGTCTGATGGGCTTTCCTCTTAGTAGTCCACTGGGTTAGCATGTTTTGTTTTGTTTTTGTTGCTGTTGTTTTTTGTTTGTGTTTTTTTCACTTTTCTTTTCTCTTTTTCTGTTGTGTTTTGCCCAGTTTGTTTTTCTTTCTGTATGTTTGTTGTTTTTTTCTGTGTGTGGTTATTTTTGTTTCTTTTTTTCTCCTCTTTTATTCCTTTTCCTTCTCTTTTCTACTTTCTTTGCCCTCTCATTCATGATTTAGATCCCTAAACATTCCCTCTGTATTATTCCTCTCATCCTCTTCCTCTCTTTCATCAACTATCTCCCTTGATTTTATGAGAATTTCATGTGGGTAAACATTGTCTTTTCCCTTTCTGGTTCACTTCAACACTCCTAGGCTTTCTCTTCCAATCCCTCCCTTTTGTATCCTACAGTAGCCCAAAACTTGGACAATCATCCTTTGCCCACCAAATTTGCCCCTACTATATTTAACCTCATCCACCTCTCCATCCTACCCCCTACCCCTCTTAACAACCCCCCCAAAACAGGGTAAAATCACTCTACTAAGTGGAAAATTGTTGCATACAAGTTCCTGGTATAAGTTGGATTACATTATATAACTGTAGAACTTGCTCCTATGGTTAAAGATATCAGGCTAATACTTACCACAGTTTGTCAGTAGCCAGGCTGTGCTTGAGTCTGTTGTTATTGCCAACTGTACTACTTTAACTAGGATGCCATACCTGTTATAATCAGTTTTTCTCCCCTGTAAGACAACACTGTGATTGCAAGGGGTCATAACCATCACCATAGTCCAGTACCAAAGGAATGGGCCTTGAGTTAAATAGATAGCAACTCCACATTCTTAATATATTGGGAAGGTAAGTTCTTGGGATAGACAGAAAGACCAAGAACCACCTATATCTAGAAGACATCCCTGAGGCACAGACATCACCTAGGAAAGCCTCGACACCAGGGATAAAGCTATCTAACATAAGAAATCTAAAGCATCAACACAGAAAACAAAATGAAATAAAAAATTTTAAAAAATGACAAGAGGAAGAAGCAAAATGCAACCCCAAATACCCAGCCCACCCAGGACAAGTCCAGGGCACAAAGAGATAGAGGAAATCAGAAGCCAACCACTGGAACTCTCTGAAATGATAGCAGCAGAAGTGAAAAAACAAATGGAAAAGGCCATAGAAAAACTAATATCTAAGGTACAAAAAGATATGACAATCAAAATGAAAGAAATTAAAGCAGACACATAAAATATAGAAGAGCTTAGGAAAATGATGGAAACCATAAATGTTCAACACAGACAAGAAATGGAATCAATGAAACAGATCCAAACAGAAATCCAGGAGATTAAAAACTCCATTGAAAGTATACACAACAGATTGAATGAAGGTGAGGATAGAATATCAACTTAGAAGGCAGGAATGTGACTAGCGACCAAGAAAAGAAAGATATCTTAAAAATAGAAAGGGACAATAAAAAATCAATCCAACAGTTACAAGATGAAGAAAAGAAGAACAACATAAGATTGACTGGAGTCAGTAAGAAAGCTGGAGACAGTGCAAAAGCCATTAAAAACCTCTTCACAGAAATAATGGCAAAAAACTTCCCAAACATGGATAAAGAATTGGACATACAGATAAATGAAGCATATAGAACTCCAAATATCCATGATCAAAATAAATCTAACCAAGGCATATAATAATAAAGATTCTAGAAATTTACCACAAGAATAAAATATTAAAAGCAGCTAGAGAAAAGAAACAAATCACCTATAAAGGAAAGCCCATCAGAATCACAGCAGACTTCTCTATACAAACCCTCAAATCAAAGAAAGCTTGGAGTGAGGTATTTCAAGCCCTAAAAGCAAACAATCTTCAACCCAGGTTGATGTACCCTGAAAAACTATCTTTCAAATTCAGTGGAGAAATGAGATACTTCCATGACAAAGAACAACTGAAGAAATTCATGATCACCAAATCAGCTCTACAGAATGCTCTGAAGGATATATTAGAAAGAGATAATGAAGACCACAAACACACAAACACCAATAGAAAGAAACTGCCAATCAGGGCAAGCAGTTAAATAGAGGAGAAAGACAGGGAACCAACAACAGGAAAATAACATGAAAAAGATAAGCCAATACATATCACTTATAACCATCAATGTAAATGGTCTCAACTCACCAATCAAAAGAAACAGACTGGCAGAATGGATCAAGAAGCAAGATTCAACAATATACTGCATTCAAGAAACACATTTAACCCAAAAAGAAACTTGTAGACTAAAAGTCAAAGGATGGAAAACAATTCTCCATGCCACAAGAACCCAGAAAAAAGCACGGTAGTTATTCTATTTGCAGACAGTGTAAACTTTAAGCCAAAATTGATCAAAAGGGACAAGGAAGGTCATTACATACTTGTTAAGGAAAATCTCCAAGAAGAAGAGAAAACAATCATAAATATATATGCACTAAACACTGGTGCACACAACTGCATAAAACAAATATTAACAAACATGAATAACCAAATAAGCACTAACACAGTTTTAGTGGGGGACCTTAATAACCCCACTCACACAAATAGATAGATCAACTAGACAAAGAATCAACAAAGAAATATCAGAATTAACTGAAATATCAGAATTAAATGAAGCCAGTGAATATATGCACATGGTAGATGTCTACAGAGTGTTCCAGTCCAAAACATCAGAATACATATTCTTCTCAGCTGCACATGTGATGTTCTCCAAAATAGACCACATACTAGCCCAGAAAACATGCTTAAGTAAATGTAGAGGAATTGAAATCATTCCTTGCACACTATCTGACCATAGCACAATGAAACTGGAAATCAACTACAAAAGAAATCACAAAAACTACACAAACACATGGAAATTAAACAACACACTTCTGAACAACCAGTGGGTCACAGAGGAAGTTAAACACGAAATTACACAGTATATACAATTAAACAATAATGCCATCACAACATACCAAAACTTATGGGATGCAATGAAAGCAGTTCTAAGAGGGAAATTTATAGTGATAAACTCTTACATCAGGAAAACAGAACAAGCTCAAATAAACAACCTAATGTTGAACTTCAAACTTCTAGGAAAAAAAGAACAAATCAAACTCAAAGTTCATACAAGGGAGGAAACTATAAAGATAAGAGAAGAAATTAATGCAATTGAGACTAAGAAAACAATACAAAGAATCAATGAATCAAAAAGTTGGTTCTTTGAAAGAATTAATAAAATTGATAAACCAGCCGGTGAGATGGCTCAGCGGCTTAAGCGCCTGCCCGGCAAGCGCGAGGGCCCAAGTTCGACTCCCGGAACCCACATACAAAAAAGGGGCCGGTGATATTGCTCAGCGGCACGGGCACCTACTGGCGTGCGAGGTCCTGAGGTCGACACCCCGGTACCCACACACACGAAAAAAAATTGATAAACCATTAGCCAACCTCATCAAAAAAAGGAAAAAAAAAAAAACCAATTCAAGCATTTAGGAATGAAAAGGGGAAAATTACAACAGATTCTACAGAAATTTAGAAGATCATCAATGCCTACAACAAGAACCTATATTCTAACAAGATGGAAAACAAAAGAAATGGACAGATTCTTAGATACATATAAATAGTCAAAACTGAATCAAGAAGATATAAAAATTCTAAATAACCCAATATCAGCCAATGAAATTGAAAATGTAATTAAAAATTTACCAACAAAGAAAAGCCCAGGCCCTGACAGATTCACTGTCGAATTCTACAAGAAATTTAGAGAAGAACTAATGCCACTAATGTTGAAACTCTTAAGGAAATTGAAAGGGAAGCAATACTTCCAAAATCATTTCTGGAGGCAAGTATTACCCTGATTTCAAAACCAGTGAAGAACCCAACCAAAAATGAAAACTATAGGCAATCTCCCTAATGAACATAGATGCAAAAATCCTTGATAAGATACTGGCAAACAGAATGCAGCAAATCCTCAAGAAGATTATACACTATGATCAAGTTGGATTCACACCAGGGATGCAGGGATGGTTCAACATATGCAAATCAATAAATGTAATACACCATATTAACAGAACCAAACACAAAAAGAACATGATCATCTCACTAGATGCAGAAAAAGCATTTGACAAAGTCTAACACCCATTCATGATAAAAACCCTACAGAAAATTGGAATAGAGGGTTTTTTTCTTAATCTGATAAAAGCCATCTATGACAAACCAACAGCCAACATCATACTAAAGGGTCAAAACTGAAAGCTTTCACTCTAAAATCAGGAACAACACAAGGATGTCCACTATCACCTCTCCTATTCAATATAGTTCTGGAAACATTAGCCAGAGCAATTAGACACGTGAAAGAAATAAAAGGAATAAGGATAGGAAAGGAAGAAGTTAAATTATCACTCTTTGCTGATGATATCATACTCTACATAGAAGACCTCAAAAGCTCCACCAAAAGACTTATAGATTTAATAACCAAATTCAGTCGTGTAGCTGGATACAAAGTCGACACTCAAAAATCAGTAGCATTTTGTACACAAGCAACAAACTCACAAAGAAAGAAAATAGGGAATCCACATCCAAAAAAATGAAATACTTAGGAATCAATCTAACAAAAGAAGTAAAAGATCTACATACTGAAAACTACAGTACTCTGAAAAAGGAGATTGAAGATATCAGAAAATGGAAAGATATCCCCTGCTCATGGATAGTAAGAAACGACATAGTGAAAATGGCCCTACTCCCAAAACTGTTACACAGATTTAATGCAATCCCAGTCAAAATACTACCAGCATACCTCACAGAACTAGAGAAAACATTCCTAATTTGGAACCAGAAGAGGCCTAGAAGAGCAAAAGCAATTCTGGGCAACAAAGGCAAGGCGGGAGGCATCACAATCCCTGACTTGAAATTATACTACAAAGCTACTGTGATAAAATCAGCATGGTACTGGCAGAAAAACAGACCTGAGGATCAGTGGAACAGAATAGAAGATGCAGATGCAACTACAAATACACTAAACCACCTTATCTTTGACAAAGGAGCCAAATATGTTCACTGGAAGAAAGATAGTCTCTTTAATAAATGGTGCTGGAAAAACTGGCTTTCCACTTGCCAAAGACTAAAATTAGACCCATGTCTATCACCATGCACTAAACTAAAGTTAAAATGGATCAAAGATCTAAATATTAAAACAGAAACACTAAATCTATTGGAAGAAAAAATAGGTAGAAATCTTGAAGACATAGGTGTAGGAAGAGAGTTCATGAACAAAATCCATACCACATGGGAAATACAATAAAGAATCAACAAATGGGATCTCACCTTATTAAAATCTTTTACACAACAAAAGAAATCACCAACAGAGTGAAAAGACCATCTGCAGAGCTGGAAAAAATTTTAGCCAGTTGTCTTTCAGACAGAAGACATATCTAGAATATATAAAGAATTAAAAAAAATCAGGCCCCCAAAATTCAAAGACCCAATCCAGAAATGGGCATCTGAGATGAGTACACACTTCTCAGATGAAGAAATACAAACGGGAAATAAATATATGAAAAAATGTTCACCATCACTGGTCATTCGAGAGATTCAAATTAAAACAACACTGAGATTCCGTCTCACCCCAGAAAGAATGGCAACTATCAAGAAATCAACCAATAACAAATGCTGGAGGGGCTGTGGGGAAAAAAGAACCATTCTTCATGGTTGGTAGGAGTGTAGACTGGTGCAACCACTGTGGAAATCATTGTGGAGATTTATTAAAAAACTAGGATTAGAGGCCCCATTCTACCCAGCTATTCCCCTTCTTGGTATCTTCCCAGAAGAATTAAAAACATCGTACCACAGTGATATATGTGCACCCATGTTTATAGCAGCACAATTTGTAATAGCTAGATCATGGAAACAACCCAAATGCCCATTAACCGAGGAATGGATTAAAAAGATGTCGCTTTTTATATAATGGAATACTGCTCAGCCATAAAGAAGGATAAACTTGAGACTTTTATAGGTAAATGGATACAACTTGAGACTATACTCATAAGTGAAATAAATCAGACCCACATGTGTAAACATCGTATTGTCTCACTAGTGTGAGAATCTGAACGAGTAAACAAGATCCAAAACGTACAATAGATATTGTGAATAGGGAAGAAACTGTTCAAAAGAAAAGAAAAACTATGATGGGAGAAAGGGGAAAGGAAGGAAGGGAAAAGGAAAAAATATATATATACACAAGACAGTTAAGATAGCATACAGAGGTTTTTCTTGGTTCATTAAGGGGAAAGTTTTGTGCTAGTAATTTTCTGGACAATGTTTCATGCCTATATCTTATACTCTGAACGACTACTGTGAATATAATAATGTGCCATGTGTTGATTATTGTTACTCTCCTCCTAGCCTGTTTTGAAATTGTTTTATTGTTATTTTTTACTTTTTTCTGTTTAAAATTTTAAAAGAAGAGAAAAGAGGAAAAACTAGATAAAATGAAAGAAGAAAAAGATTAGAGCCAAGACTGAAGGACAAAGGAAGATTAAACTTCAGGAACCTGGTGACAAGGACAGGAGGGAAGGAAAGAAGGAAAAAGCAACAACACAACCAAAATGAAACAAAACAAAAAAACTAAAAACAATGTTCACACAGACACACACACAAAAACAAAAACAAGCAATCAAAAACTTTTAAAACCCAAATGAACAACAACAACAAAAAGACCAACAGTAAAGAAAAAAAAAAAAAAAAAAAAAAAAGAAATTTCTTCGTGATTTCGAGCCTGTGGCTATCTTTTGGGGGCTACAACTTTGTGCCAGTGTCCAGTTCAAGGCATGACCCTGCTCTCGCTGGTGTACAAGAGAGGCAGTCAGAGTCCAGGTCCATGCCGGATAATCCCAGCATTCCTACAGTAGGATTAGGGTAGTGTGCCGGTGTGGAACTTGCAAATCCACAGACATTCAGGCTGACCTGACCTCAAAACAGCTAAAATTCACCCATAATGATACCATCCAAAGAGAACAGCGCGTATTCTGTGACATGAACGTGCTACGGGACCGGACTTCATCTCCTTTAATGTTCCCTCGATTCTTCCTGGGACCCCAGCATGTGTCCTGCACGCTCAGGAGCAGCTGGCCCTTGGTCTTCCTGTGCGTCTCCTCCTGGAGACTCCACTGCGTCCCAGCCCTTCAGGAAGGTGCCTCAGTTGCCGATGGCACCATAACTGTCTGTTGGTCCTTCCCCTGACACACGTGTCCCAGTGTCCCTGTGAGCTCTTGCAGAGTGCAGAGGACACTCTCTCCTCATCCTCTAGGGTGACTTGGTCACTGGGTCCTATAGAGACACTGCTCATATTCAGTGTCTGGCAAAATAAGACACACTCCATGTGAGTTGCCCATTTCCTTCATTTTCCAAGCTCCTCCCAGGCACTCAAGCACCCAGAGCTTACACAAATGGGGAAAATAAAACCACAGTAACAACAAGAACAAAAACCTCTTCCTCTTTCAGGAAGAAAACCCACGAAAAGCTCTCTGGTATACAGTAGCAGTAAGAGCAAACACCTGCACGGAGGTCCCTATGTGCTGGGCATTATTCTAAGCTCTTTGCAGATGTGAGTTCATTTAATCCACAACTCTCCTATAAGATAGGTGTCGCTGTGCCTTCGTGTTACAGATGAGAACCCTGAAGCATGGAGAGACTAAGTCATTTTCTCAAGGACACACAACTAGTAAGACTTTGAACTGAGCCTTGAACCCAGGGAGACAGGCTTGAGTGCCTGGGATTTTAGGAGTCATGGCTACTTGCTCTGAAAACAGCATCTGGATGACCTTGTTGGCTACCAGGTGACAGGTGTGTATCTTCCTAATTTCGTCTCAATGCACATACGTGTGCATGTACTCGAGCTTCTCCACCTTGCTCCTCAGGCTGAGATGACACAGAGTCTCCACATAGCCTTTTCCCCCTGCTGTCTGCCCCCCACTTACAAGGCAGCCACTGAGCCACGGAGCCCCCCAGAGTCCTCTCACTCCTCAGGCCTCTCTGCCTTTCCTCGCCCCTACTCCCTGCGGCACATTTCTTGCCCTCTGTCTGGCCCAGCAGATTCTGGCTCACCTTGCCCACCCTGGTCTCAGTGCAGGCGCTCGCACCCTCTCGCAGGCAGCCGGGTGCGTTTCCTCTCCATGCTATGGGCTGAGGCCAGGCCCCGCTCCTGGGGTTCTGAGTGGCAGGTCTGACTTGCTATGAACCGTGAGCTCCTTGAGGGCAAGTACCTCGCTCTAACTGCCATGTCCTGGGGGCCTACGAGAGCATTAAACAACCTATTTGATCTTATTTATTTTTTATTTTATGGAAAAAAGGTAAAACAAAATTTCATAACAAATAATAGAATAACAATAGTTAATATATTGCATGTTATTATCTTTAAAGTAGTTGCTCAGAATACAAAATATGGGCATAAAAATTTCTCCAATCGATATTACCACAAACCTTCCTTTTTAATGAACTAAGAGACACTAGTAGTATAACTGACTTGCATTTTTTCCCTTTTCCCTATTGTCCTTTCCCCTTTCACCCATCCTAGTTCCTTTTCCTTTTGAACAATTTCTTCCCATTTCACAATATTTATTGTACATTTTAGACTTTATTTACTCTTTCAATTTCTCACACAGGGAGACACATGTGAGTCTGATTTATTTCACTTATGAGTATGGTCTCAAGTTACATCCATTTACCTATAAAAGTCTCAAGTTCTTCCTTCTTTATGGCTGAGTAGTACTCCATTGTATAAAAATACCACATCTTTTTAATCCATTCCTCGGTTGATGGGCATTTGGGTTGTTTCCAAGATTTAGCTATTACAAATTGTGCTGCTATAAACATGGGTGTACATATATTGCTGTGGTATGATGCTTTTAATTCTAGGAAGATACCCAGAAGGGGAATAACTGGGTTGAATGGGACCTTTAATCCTAGTTTTTTGGGGAATCTCCACACTGATTTCCACAGTGGTTGTACCAGTCTATACTCCCACCAACAGTGGAGAAGGGTTCCTTTTTCCCCACAATCCTTCCAGCATTTGTTATTGGTTGATTTCTTGATGATAGCCATTCTTTCTGGGGTGAGATGGAATCTCATTGTTGGAACAATTTATTTTAAGAAATGCATTAACTTTTACAAATGAACATTCACTGTATTTTTCCAGTGTCTAGGAAAGGTAATTTTATTGCTTTTCTGTCACTGATTCCAATCTCTGACAACTTCTACCTACAGTTAAGTCTACACATATTTTCCTTTCTCTCACCACAAAAGGTACCACAGCCTTCCCTTCAGGCCCCTGTGCAGATTTCTGTGGTGCAAACAGCCCCAAAGTGATAGGACAGCATAAATATCTAACACAAAAATGCCGAGACACACTGTGAAACAGGGCCCAAAGCCCACCACCCCCTCTGGGAGGAGGACACAGTTTGGACTTTTAAATCTTCATTGACTTGAGGGTGGAGTCGGGACCCACAATATCTTTTAAGTCTTACTGTGTAAGTGACATTGTGGGATAGTTCTGATTAGAGTCAAAGAAGAAATCTGTCAATCTCTTTGAATGTCTTTGAGAATTTGGTGAGGAGGTATGCAATATTCCTTCACTGGCTTAGCTACCTGAGTGGGAGAGAGGGTATTGCCTTATTTTTATCATTAAATAACTCCAGTTCCTTTAGCCTTTTGGAAACCAACTCTTTTCCCAAACATGTGTCGTTTCACCTGAGTCTGAATTCCTCTTCTGTGCTGTGGGTGTGTGTATGGGGTGGGGCTCCATGCAGAACCCACCCACTGGGGGTCTTCCCAGCTGGTAAATCTGGGGAAATGCTGCCAGCAGGTCCAGGCACAGAGAACTTCTATTCATATTAGCAATACCTCCTGGCCCTTACATAAACCTCATCAAGCAACAACGAAAAGCAGCCTTCACTTCTGAAACCAAAGCCAGCCAGAGGCCTCCTGACTTGGACATGGCATCATCTAATCAGGCTCGTCTCTGTTAAGAGGTATTTAGGGGCTGGGGCACAGCTCAGTGATGAAGTGTATGTTTAGCGTGTACAAGGCCCCAGATCCCATCCCCACCTGAGAAAGGGAGAGGTAGGGGTAGAGGCAGAGAGAGGAGAGGGAGAAGGAGAAGGAGAGGGAGAGGGAGAAGAATCTAGACATAGTGTGGTCTAGTGGGCTATAAATCGTGAACACAAGACTGCTACAGAAAAATGACCAGAGTTCTTCGACTTGGTTTAGCTCTGTTCCGAAACTCCACACAGCTGGCTGCAGAGCACCTGGCCTCTGCACCTTCCCCTGCTGCCTGGCACCTTCGCTACCACCAGGCCCAGCCAATGGCACCACCTGTACATCTCCCGCTCTGCCTACCTTGGGGTCTTGCCCTTACCCTCCCTGTTTTCTGGAATGTCTCCCTTCCTGTACATACCCTAGTTATGTATAATTTGTCTGAATTAATTGACATTTTCTGGTCTGACTTTTTTCCCTGTTACACTAAAATCAGGAAAATCTGCCCAACTCATATCATACACAAATGTGCTGACAACTCTCATTTGCTGAGTGTGTATGTTGGGCCAGGTGCTGTGAGGATATATATAATCTAACTAATAACACGGGACCTTAGAAAGGTAATTATGTTTATTATAGTTGAGTAAACTGAGGCTCAGAGAGGTCAAGTGATTTCCCAGAATCACAAAGTTAAACCTGAAGTTGGACCTCCGAGACTAATCCGAAGCCCATGCTTATTTTTCTCCGTGACACGTAAGCTAATGTCAGTAAAACAATTTTTTGAGTGTAGAAATTAGTGTTCATTGACAGTCTTGACTCATCTTTGTGACTTGCAAACACTAAAGACATTCTTTGAAGAAAAGCTGCCTGAATTGCCACGTTATACCTTGATCTGAGACTTCCGTTCTGAGTACATCTCCTTTGCCCCTTCTTCAGAAACGTGGCTCTGATGTCAGCGTAAGGCTGCTCCCGAACCCGCTTAGTAGACAGAATCAGAGAGTTCGTGTGTGTCTATATGCAGGTATACACAGACACAGACACACACGAACAACTGTGTTATTTTATCGGCCATCTACATATACTGAAAACGACAAATTTTTACCAATGCCTCTAATGAATTCTAGTTTTCTCCCTTGCCTTTTTGAAATTCCCTTTTCTGATTGTAGAAAACTGGCCCCCGTTTCCTCAACATATTTGCTTTCTGAATCAACCACCCCGTATGTGTTCCGTCTCTGTGACTAAAACCCCCATGTCTTCGTTACTTTTCTTGTTGTTGAGACAAAATACCCAACACCCAGAGTTGAAGGAGGAAAGGTTTATTTAGCTCAGTTTGTAGAGATTTCAGTTGGCTGGCTCCAAGGAAGGGTGGCACATGGCAGAGAGGCAACCGTTCACAGTGGTGGAAGACAGCAAAAGCAGAGGGAAGGAGACCAGCCTCATTCTGGCCCTTATATGGTATATACTGTATCCAGTCTACTAGGATTAGGGCGGTGCCAATCCAATCAGTGGACTGAGCCAGCAATCACCCACCCTTAATCCCAGCACCCGTAATCCCAGTATTGCACTACGGATCAATCACACACTCTAGATTCAGCCACCTCCAAAAAAGCCCTACCACCACATGAGGGCTTTCGGGGGGACATCCAGACTCAAACCATAACACCCCACTATGCAGATGCCCTGCTCACCCTGCCAGGTCTGCCACCGAGTGCCCCGCCCCAGCCTGTACACCTGGGAGTGAACTATTCAGGAGTGAGGCAAAGACATAAGGCACATTTTTTTTAAAGAAGACAAATAAATGCCTCTACTTAATTTTTTAAAACATGGAATACAGTTATAATTGTTTCTGCGTCATCTGCTGATTCTGTCTTCTATATCAGTTCTATGCTGATTGATTTTTCTCATGATGGGTCGTATTTCTCTTTGCAAGAGTGGTAATTTTTTATTGGGATGTCAGACGCAGTGGACTTCACCTTGTTGGGTGCTGGATAATTTTGCAATCCTGTAAATATTCTTGAGCTTTGTTATGTGATGCAGTTCAGATTGTTGGAAATGATTTGATAATCTTGCTCCTTGCTTTTATGATTTGATAGGAGGGTCCTTAGCTGTGCTCAGCCTGGGATTTATTATTCTTCACTGCCAAGGCCAGACCCTTCGGAACGCTCTCCCCCGTGTCTGTGACTCCATGCACGTCCACGCTGGCCAGCCCGGCAGAGCCAGCGCGGGTCCTGTGTGTGTGCGCCATGCTTCCCTTCGGTTCTTCTGGATGAGTCTCCCAGCCTCGGCTGCCTTGCGCACTCGCACTGCTCGGTACTCAGCTGAGTGCCCAAGGAGGCTCTGCCTTCTCTCCTGCACCTCTCTTCTTGTTGATACTTTGGGGAGAGGAGAGCGGGGCCTGATGCTCCTCGAGAGGTATTTCTTGTTTCTCTTCTGTGGCTGTCCCTAAGGCTTGCGGCCAGAGGGCTACATCAGGCTCCCACAGCTGCTGGGTGGGTCCTTGCTTCAGCCTTAGCATCCTTCAGCCACAGACCTGTCAGTGACAGCCCTCACAGCATCCTGGGTGACTCCACCCCTCTTCCGCCCTCTTCATGCAGGTCCATGAGGGGCCTGCCCCGTCCGTTCCCAAACAGAAAGTTTGATACTGTGTGCACGCGCCTGCCTTTTAACCGTTATAAGCAACCTCGCCGTACCTTTTCAGTTCAGCCTCTTCTGGATGGCTTATTCCTGCCTGTTTATGATTTCCATCTCAAGTAGAACGTGCTGAGCTGGTATACTATGGCTGCTGGCACTGCAAGCCACCAGCATCCAGGGCTGATAACACTGGAAGCAGCAGAGGGTGACTGAGAGCCATGAGGAATGACTGGGAGCCACTGGTGGCCAAGAGTTCCTGAGACCTCCTGGGACCTGCGACCCTGAAAAGGCCTCGTGTTCTCGGGGCTGGAGCAGCTTGTTCACCTGGTTCGCCTCGGATGCTCCGTGTTCCCAGGGCTGGCCTTGCTCTAGCCCTGCACGAGTGATCGATCTTCAGCTTCAGCCGCTCCCCACAGATGCAGGATACCCACTAGGCTCTGCCTCAGTTTCTCCTATATGGGCACTGATCAGGAAACCCCCCTTAAAGCAATGACGTGAGACTGTGGCAGTTTCCTCTTCGTTTACTTCCTGTCTCACAGGAACCATTGTCCTTTCTGCCTGATGTCCGGAGCTTCAAAAACCAGCATTTCTCATATTTTGTCTGTCTTTGTTGATGCTGTCATTTTAGGCCAAAGGACAAACCTGGTCCCTGCTACTCCATGGGGAGCAGAAATGAAATAATAGCAGTGTATGTTTAAGATGAAAAAGAAAATTTAAAATTATTAAACCCTTAACCCTCAATATATGTCCCAATTCAAATTCAGTACCAATGACTGGTCTGTTAAAGTCCCATGATGTTCCCAAGATATGAGATTATGCAATGATCCTGACTCTATTTCTGATGGCCGGGTAAATTTACTTTTAAAGGATGTTGAAGAGGTTGAAGACATAGATCATGTGTGAGGCTCTGGGTTCAGTCTCCAGTACCAAAATTTTTTTTTTTTTTTTTTGTGGGTACCGGGGGTCGACCTCAGGACCTCGCGCGCCAGCAGGCACCTGTGCCACTGAGCGATATCACCGGCCCCTTTTTTCGTATGTGGGTTCCGGGAGTCGAACTCGGGCCCTCGCACTTGCCAGGCAGGCGCTTACGCCGCTGAGCCATCTCACCGGCCCCCAAAATTTTTTTAAAAAGAAAAAAAGTTTAATGATTCTTGCTGGGTGTGTGGCACACCTGTAACCCCAGCACTCTAGGAGACTGAGGTAGAAAGAGTGAAATTTCATGCCCATCCTGGACAACTTAGTGACTTAGCAAGACACTGTCTCAAAAAAAAAAAAATAAATAAATAAATAAAGGTTGGGGATATAGCTTAGTGCAGAGGCCCCGAGTTCAATCCCCAGTACCACAAAAAAAGTTTAATGATTCTTAATATCCACAAGACAAGACCTCTGTACCTATGCTCAGATTTTATGGGAGTACATAGTCCTACCCTCACAGAACCTGCATCTTCTCAGGGAGACAAAACATTTACACACGTAAGGTGAAATTTCATGGTGGTATTGTTGATGTCCCAGCGACTGATTAAGATAATGAGTGTAAAACTGTATGTGCTACAATTTATGTTCTTCCTGGTAATGGACACTGATAGTGTGTTCCGCTCCTCCCACTTTTCAAAATTCAAATAGGTTAACATTCCCACCTTGCTCTCCTCATTTGACAAGAACAAAAAGTTTACATGCTGTAACAGATATGGTAGATTGATTCTCCATACTATTTCAACCCCTTCTTAGGGTACCTTCTTGCACTGCAAAAACAGGAAAGCCAAAAATGAATGTCTTTGCCCAGGCTCCCTTGCGGCTGGAAGTCCAGGTATGATTTAGGTTCTGCCAGTCGGATGGCATTATACAAGAAGGGAATCAGGAACACAGTTCAGTGGGAAGAGAGGCAAAGGCATTCATTCTGCTACTATGGATGGGAGAAGGTGCAATGTGGCGTTGGTGCCAAACTGTTCCCTGGGTGTTGCTGGTCCATGGAGCCTGGCGAAGGCAGCATGTTCCTGGGTATTTCCAGGACAGAGGACAGCAATATGGTAGCAGATCTCTGAATTCTTGACAGGCCAAGATTATGATATTCTAGACAAGTGTCTCCCAACAAAAGGGTATTATGCTCCCAGAGGGGGCTGTGACAGTTAACAGTGGTGTCAACTTGAATAAGAAATGCCTGGCTGACCGGTTTAGCATGGTTCTTGGTGTGTTTGGATAATGAACTCAAGAGGGAAGATCTACCCTGGGTGTGGTTGGCACCAACCAATAGACTTGTATCCTGGAAGAAGTAAAAAAAGGGGAAAGAAGGAAGTCTTCCTTTTGCTTCTTCAGAAAAGTTCCAGTCTTGGCCATTGCCTTTGGACACGTGTCTCCAGGATTCCACCCAGACCCTCGGCTTCCCAATACGGACTCGCATGGGACTCTGCAGTGAGCTGCAGACCTTCAGCTTTCAGCTGCATCCTTCTGCTCCCCAGAGTGCAGACGGCCCTTCTGGATTCTTCCACACCTGATTCTCAGGAAGACACTGTAAGCCTACCTTACAAATCCTTTATATACCATAAATACCTTTTTATATTAAATCTCTTCCTTTCATGAACCCTAACTGATACAGGGGCATTTAGCAAAGTGTAGAGTCACTTTTTATTGTCACAATAAATGGCATGCTACCAGCAACTAGTGGGGAGAAGCCAGGGATGTTGTTAGACACCAGCAATACACAGGACAGTTCCCTCCACAAGAATTATCCAGCCTGAAATGTCAACAGTGTCTGTATTAGTCAGCCTTCTGTCACTGTGACAAAATACCTAACATAAATCAACTTTAAAGAGAAAGGTTTATTTTGGCTCATGGTCTAATTGTCTAATTGGTCTAATTGGGCCATAGTCAGCTGGCTCCACTGCTTAGGCCGGTGACGAGGCAGAAACATCTGGTGGACGGATGTGGTAGAGGAAGCACGTGAGAGCTGGGAAGCAGACAGAGGGAGAGAAAGGGGTCAGGGACAGGATATGCCCTTCCAGGTTACACCCTGAGTGACCTACTTCCTCTAACTGAGTCCTCCCACTTAACAGCCTGTCCAGCTACGAACGCATCAATGGCTTAATCCACTGACAAAATTAGGGGCCCATGATCCAGTCACTTTCCAAAAGCCCCAACTCTGAACATGAGGCTTTGGGGGGAACATTTTAGACTGTCTCAGAGACTGAACAGTGGTGTCCTCATTTCTGAAGCTCCCAGCCACAGCAAAGTAGCCATTCCCTGAAAGGGACACTTTTTTTTTTTTTTTTTGGCTTTTATTTACGATTATTATTTTGTATTTATTGTAGGCTATGTTTAGTTGTAAATTTTTTGAATTGTAAATTTTTTGTTTCTTCAGTCACCTCAGTTTCTCCTGAGATATCCTTTTCTGCTGTGCTGCCTCCTCTTCTCAGTTAGGAACAATTCACCTTTTTCTTAGGGATCATCTCAGTGCATCCTGGCTCAGTTGGACCACGAGTGCCATGAGCTACAGCAGTGTAGCCTGGGAGTTGTGTTCACCCGAAACGTGCTCGATGGCCAGAGAATCTACTCTACTCTGTGCACGTCAGCATTGTTCTGTACATGTTTAAGCACGGACAGCAAAAGCGCAGCACCCTCTGGGCCACCGACCCTGTGTCTAGCCTGCTGTTTGGCGGGGGCACACCTACCAGCTTTGCCGCTGTAACACAATGACACACGCTGTTTCTGTAAAGTGACACCCTCCAGATACTTGGTGGCTGTCCATGCACGCATACTCACGATGGTCTGCACAGATGTTCTAGGGAACCTTTCGACCTGCACAATCTGGGGGGCTCTCTGGGTCAAGTGAGTAGTTAACTATCTTCAGGGATCACTTCAGGCTGTTTAAGGGAAGAGCCGGGGGCCTCTTCAGCAGTGTCCTTCTGAGACTCACTCCTAAAGGTCTAACCCAGGGGTCCCCCGTGTTTTTGGCACCAGGGACTGGTTTCGTGGAAGGCAATGTTTCCACAGATGGGGGCGAAGGCAGCAAGAGCTGGGGCTGTGTTCGGGATTCGGTTCTCATAGAGCCACAGCCTAGATCCCTCGAGTGCACTGTTCCCAGGAGGGTTCATGTGCCCTAGAGAATCCAGCACCACCACTGAGCTGACCTGACAGGAGGCGGAGCTCAGGCGGCCACGCCACCGATGGGGGGCAGCGTGAACACAGACCAAGCTCTGCCGGCCCAGCCACAGCTTGCTCCCTGGGCAGACCGGTGTTGACCCACTGCTGGGGTTGGGGACCCTGGCCTAGCCTGAAGTTACCTTTCCAGCCCCTCAAACAATTTTGCAAGAGCCTTATACACTGGACTAAATTCCTTTTCTGTTTGAGATACACAGAATGGTGTCTGCAGTACTGTCGATCCCTGAAGCACATGGCATTGCATGAACTAATAATATGATCCCTCCACTGGAAAAACGCATAAAATGTAGTTTTGTGCTAATGAGCCATGAGAAGTGTCAAGCTCTTGTATATTTGTTTCTCTCCTTTTGTTTTCCCATGAAAATGTCTGCTGATCTGAGAATCGGGCATACAGCATACCACAAAGCGAAAGGTGCAGAAGAGATGAACAGGGTTTCCCGTGACTCATCTGGATATAAGAGCCAGCAAGCCAGATTTAAACACAAACAAGTGGGCGATCACTGAGGCCTGGATTGGGCATACAAGGCTTACTGGGGCAATATGGCACAGAAGTTGAGAGCAAGGGCTGATCAGGAGTGGTCTGGGTTCAAATCCTGGCTGTGTGCCCTGGGGTGGCTGGCAAACTTCATGTCTAAGTGGGCAGTGAGTAGAAGTCCTCACATCACAGGGCTGTCGTGTTGTGCAGATTGAAGTAGTTAATAATGCAAAACACTTGAACGGTGCTCGATGCGTAGGAACGCCATTGAAACATTTGTTAAAAAAAAAAAAAAAACTGCAAGTGGAGGCAGCACTTGAGTTGGGTGGGATGAACATTATTAAATGAGTGACGAATCTTCCAAGGTAGGCACTGGAGCAGCAAGGCTGGCGGACAGGAAGGAAAGTGGTTTGACCTCCATGCAAGCTGCTACTGTGAACAGTGATGTAAGACACGGGCATGGGAAGAGGCAGGGGTGGAGAGCCTGGAACAGCCTCCTGGGCTTTTGCCTGAAAAAGATTGGGACAATACCAAAGGGTGCTCAGCAGGCAACTGAGCTGGAGAAAGTGCTGTTTTGGGAAGAGCGCTGAGGGGGATTTGGGGTTGGCATCCTGCACCTTGTATGCCAACTTGACACCGTGAGTCACTGGCTAACTGGCCCACAAAAGGATGCTTTAAATGCCCACAAATACTTATGGTGGCCATATGGCCCTTCTCCACTCTGATGTTTCTGTCCGGCCCTCAATAGAGTCAGTAGTTAGTGTTAGCAATTCACTTTAATAAATACTGGGGACTGCTGGTCTAGGGCTGGGGATGTAGCTCAGTGGTGGAGCATTTGCTTAGCATGTGCGAGTCCCTGGGCCTGATACCCAGCACTCCAAAAGAAAAAAAAAAAAAAATCTGAAAAGTTCCATAGTTATTCTACAAAATTCTATTTCAGTTAAAAATTATTGATGTGCCTTGGTTATTCTCTTTTTCATTTTTTTTTTTTATCTGACCTAAATCCTTGCAGGTCCTGTGGCCCTGGGTACTGCTGGTCTTTCAGACATTCACAGATTCACAGGGCTCTCAGACAGGTGACCTCCCAAGGTCACCTGTCAATGTCATGCCCACGACTGGTCACCCCTGAAGGTGAACTACACATAAGCTCTTGTTTGTTTCTTCCCTACATGGTAGGAGTCAAAAGCATCTTTGGGTGGCTCGGTCAAAAACAGTGATTCCAATTTTCTTTTAGTTATTTGAATGAAGCCAGGGGCAGCTGGCAATGAAGAGACCAGAAATAATCTAGAAACAGAACTATACGGGGAAGGAAAGACGGAAAAGTCAGGATGATCCCTGGGTTTGATGTTGGCGACTGGATTTGTGGTGTTACTGAATAAGAAAAGGAAGAGGGACCTAGGATCGGTTAAGATGAACTACATGATTTATGTGGTCCAATGCAAAACAAAATTTCAAGGCCCTTTCATCCAAATTCAGGAAAAATTCTTTTTCCCCTTCTTCCAGTGATCCCTTCTCCTTGACCCATCCTGATGGTTTTTATTTTCTATCTGGTGTCCCATGCTCTTGGGTACAGGATGAGTGAAACCCTCAAAGGATGAAACCCGGGCCTCCCCTTATGACTGGGCACAGAGTTGCCAGGTTCCTGGCTTCTGCCAACCAGGGATGAACACCCCTGTAACTCAGGCATCTTCCCCTCCTAGGAGCAAGTGCTCCCTACCCACAGCAGATGGTGACTTGAGACTATTACTACCCCTGTGCCAGAACACTCTAGGGACCTGCATGGGGGAGGACGGGAGACTTGCCCTGCCGAGATGCCCCATGAATGAGCTGTGGCCCTGTCACCCCAGAGCTGGGACTGCCACAGCTGTGCCCTACCCTGAGACACCACAGAGGGAGTGTAGCAAGCCCTGACCCTCCCTGTGCCCATGCCCAGGGTGTCACCTCTGGGGACAGGTTGGCAGCACCACAGGGGATGGGGAGGACAGGCTTGGGGCCTGGAGCAGGGGCATCGCTGGTCCTGGGGGTGCAGGGAGGTCCTGAGAGGCGGAACAGGATGTGAACTAAGGTTCCAAGCACCCAGCGCATGCTCCCTAGGACTTCAGCTACCAACGTAAATCCAAAGATAGAAGTATTAACAACCTCAAAACAGGCTCAAAAAGCATTAAACTTCAAGCATGGAGCCCTTCGGAGCACATGGCTTGTGCAACTGCCCTGGCTGCACACTGTGGTTGTAGACTGAATGTTTTTGTCCATCAGAATTCATAAGTTGAGGCCCTAACCCCAAATTTGTATTTGGAAACAGGGCTTTGAGGAAGTAATTCATTGTAGATGAGATCGTAAAAGTGAGGTTCCATCTTAGTCACTTTCCCATTGCTGGACACAACATCCAACACCCACAACTCAAAGGATGAGAGGTTTACTTGGCTCACAGTTACAGAAATTTCAGTCCATGGTCCACTGGCTCCAACACAGAAACAGGACCATGGAAGGACCTGCCATGGAAGAAAGCTGCTCCTCTTACAGCGGCCAGGGAGCAGAGAAAGAAGGGCGGAGCCAGGGAGGGAGATGGTGGTCCAGGTCATGCCCACAGGGACCTCCACCAGCCAGGCCCCACCTGCTAATAGCACATTCAGCTACGAACATATCGGAGGATGAATCCACTGACGAGCACGGCAGCCCACGATCCAACCACTTTCCAAAAGCCCACCTCTGAACACATGGTCTTTTGAGGAACATTCTAGATGTAAACCATAACAGGCTCCTTATCCAATAGTACTGGTATCTTTATGAGAAGGAGAGGCAATAGAGATGGCTTGCTCTTTCCTCTCTGTCTCCGTGAACACACACTCACAGAAAGCCCCGAGAGCACGTGGTGAGGAAGCAGCTGTTGGTAAGCTAGGAAGAGGTCTTCACCAGAGCCCAGCTATGCCAGTGTCCTGATCTCGGACTTCCAGCCTCCGATGCTTAAGCCCCTACTCCAGGGTACTCTGTTACAGCAGCCAAGCCGACTAACACACGAGTGAATCCAGGTGAGGGAGCGGTTTGGAGAAGCTTGTGAATCCCATCGAGCACTGACTGGGTTAAAGGACCTGAGTGGCTCAGCCGGCAGTTCCTCAGGCGTGGACTTACACAGACCCAGTGGCCAAGAGTGAGTCTAGAAATACCAGTTTGGGAGTCACTAATATATAAAAGTAATTAGGTCCCTGGAAGTAGATGAGGTCACCAGGTACAGTGTTTAAAGGAGAAGAGAATGAGGCTGGAAACCAAGGGGTGGGGTGCCAACATTTAGGAGGTGGAGAGAGTCCAGAGCAGACACAAAGATTAAACAGAAGGGAGGAAATCCCAGGGTAGGGCGTGGTAAGAGGTATGACTGAAATACACAGTGAATGTTTAGATGTTTTTAAAGCGTATTACAGCAAAAGACACATTTCCATTGGTCCCCCTCAAAACGTTCCCCCTTGCTTCAAACACACATGTCCCGTTGTTCTTGCCACTTCCTGAAGTAATTCTGGAAATCCTCTTTCACGAGTATTTTTAGTTGGACTATGGTGGCTGCCTCAATGTCCTGAATTGATTTAAAACATTTACTTTTCATGGTCATTTTAACTTTGGAGAAGAGCCAGAAGCTGCACAGTGACATCTGGTGAATTAGGGCTAAGGACTCAGAGTAGTGGTTTTACAGGCCTACTTTTCTATTGGGGGTCACTCGGCAGCAGCATTCACCGTATTTTTGATCATACCTCATAAAGACACTTAGGAAAAGGACTTCCAGGACCACTTCAGGAAGAGGCAAGAACGATGGGATTCACCGTTCAAAGTGAAAGGGAGCTGGGTGGGGGAGGTCATGGGAATGTGTCCTTTATTGCAATAACTTTTTAAAAATTTAAACATTCACTGTATTTTTCGATTATACCTCATATTCTGGAAGTTAAAGAAAGAAATGAGATCGTCGAATGCTTTTAAGAAGTCAGGCAGGGTGAAGATTGGAACTGTCTGGCAGATTTAGCATGAGGGACAATTTGGTTTGAGGAGTGAAATGCGATGCCTACCTGGGGTGCCCTTGGGAGCTTGTGAGAAGCAGCACAGGGAAGTCCTACCCCACCCCACCCGACCTGACGGGGCCAGATTCACCCAAGAGCTTAACCATGTGGATGCCAGCCTTCTTGTGGAAAGCTGGGAGGGGACCTAAAAGTTAGAATCTATTTAAGATCTCAGGTTGACTGTGATGCTCTGGTTGGGAACCACTAGTTGGATACAGATAACATGAATTGGATTCAGAGAGACCTGGGTTCCAGTTCTTATTTGGTCACATTTTAGTTATTTGAGCCAGAAAAAGATCCTTAAATCTCTGTGGACCTCTTTTATGAAAATGGCAGTGAGAATCTCATTTGTGTCACTGAAGACTGGATAACAGATGTAAGTTCTCCGGCACACAGTAGATGTTTACTAAATAGAAGCCAGTGTTACTTACAGTGGACGTAGTGAGTGTTGAAGAGAAGTCCTGAAAAGGAGCTTGGCTGTGAGAGGCAAAGGAAAGAAGGGTACCAAGGGTCAGAGAGGGATGGTGCTGGTATCGTCTGGAGTTTTGTAAGATGGCAGAAATGTGAGCATGTCTATCTGCAGAGAGGCAAGAGGGGGAGATGGGGCATGACGCGCCTGGGCTTCCGAGTGATGGGAGTAACTGCCTCCAGATCACAGATGGGAATATCCGCTCTGGGCAGCAGAGGAAGCTCCCGGGGAAGCAGTGAGTTGGAATGGAGCAGGACATTCGGGGCGCACTCCTAGTAATTCCATTTTCCTGGGAGGGAGGAGGCAATAGGATACGCTGAGAGGGGCGGGGTTCTTCAGAAGAGGCACAGGTTCGGGCAGGTGACAAAAGATACCTAGAATAACAGGAAGTACCAAGGTCTTAGTGGAGGTTGGTGGCCCATGATAAATTCTCTCTTTCTCCTCCCTCACCTGAGTGGGTGACGTTTGCCGCAGAGTTGTCCTGTGTTGGCCACTGTACTGAGCCTGTCGCCGTATTACCTCACTGGATCTGGACGACAGCTCTGTGCTAAGCTTGCAGTCTTCCTTACTCCTGACAGTGGCCCTGCCGGGTAGCTGCCACCCATTACCCCCTAAGAGGGGTTAACTCACTTTCCAAAGCTGCACAGCTGATCACCCGTGGGTCCTCACCTTCAGATCGATCTGAGCCAGAGCCTCCATCCTTAACTGCGGCACAGGACACGTTAATCGGGATTAAATTTTGTCCACAGATGTATGGATCAAGTAAGACACAGGTTTGTTCTTTTTCCTGTAACAGGAGCTCTGAGGCAGGCAGCTCTGCAATCCTTAGGCACCCAGGTTACTACTGCCATTCCCATCCACCTTCAACATGTGGCTACTTCATGGTCCAAACCGGCCCCTGGAGTGCCGACATTCACGTGTGCATCCTAGAAAACAAGGTCAAGGAGCAAAAAGTAGAACAGAGTCTGTCCTCCTTGAAGAGTTTTTGTGCAAGTTCTATCCAGTAACTTCTACTCCCATCTCACTGATGATCTCTGTGTTCAAGAGAAATGAGTACATCATCTAAAGGGTACATTTTTTTGTTCAAATTGAGTTCTGTTTTTTTTTGTGTGTGTGGGTACCGGGGGGTCGACCTCAGGACCTCGCGCGCCAGCAGGCGCCCATGCCGCTGAGCGATATCACCGGCCCCTTTTTCGTATGTGGGTTCCGGGAGTCGAACTCGGGCCCTTGCGCTTGCCGGGCAGGCGCTTAAGCCGCTGAGCCATCTCACCAGCCCTTGAGTTCTGTTTTTGAGACAGGATGATCGATGCAAGTTCAAGGCCAGCATGGGCTACATAGTGAGTCCAAGGCCAGCCTTAACTACACAGCGAGACCCTGCCTCTAAAAACCAAAAACCAAAACTAAAACCCAAAAACCCCATACAAAGCAGAAACAACCTGCTGGAAGACAAAGTAGACTTTCTGAACAGAACACTGGTTGCACAGGAAATAGTAGCGAGAATCAACAAATGGTATCATAACATGGATTATATATCCATGTTTATAGCAGCACAGTTCACAATAGTTAAACCTTGGAAGCAGGTCCTGTGTCCATCAACAGATGAATGGAGAAAGAAAATGTGGTATATACACACAATGGAGTACTACTCTGCCATAAAGAAGGATAAACTTGAGTCATTTGTAGGAAAATAGACGTACCTTGAGAACTTAATGTTAAATGAAATAAATCAGACACAAGCTTAAATGGTTTCTTTTATGAGAAACCCAAATTATAAATAAAGAACAAAATAAAAGATAGAAACAGGAAGCAGGGAGATAGATCTTTCTCAAATGGGAAGGGGATCAAGAGATGGAGGGAGGAGAGGGAAAGAGGATGAAAAGGGGAATTAAGATGTGTACATGGGGCTGGTGATATAGCTCAGCAGCATAAGCGCCTGCCTGGCAAGTGCGAGGTCCTGAGTTTGGTTACTGGTACCCACATAAAGGAAAAAAAAAAAAAAAGACGTGTGCATGTACCATCTCCACATAAGAAATGTAAACATTATGTACTGCAAACATGTACTACTAATAAATAAATAAATCTATAATTTAAAATAAAACCTTGAACCTCAAGAGGGAAGGACTGTGTGCATGAGGGTTTTAATCCTCTGCAAAATTTCCTGTCCCCTTTACAGCATAGTAAGGTGTATTCTGTACAGTAGTCTTTGTTGAGTCTTTTTTTTTTTTTGTGGGTACTGGGGGTCGACCTCAGGACATCGCGTGCCAGCAGGCGCCTGTGCCGCTGAGCAATATCACTGGCCCCTTTTTCGTATGTGGGTTCCGGGAGTCAAATTCAGGCCCTCGCGCTTGCCAGGCAGGCGCTTATGCCGCTGAGCCATCTCACCGGCCCTGTTGAGTCTTTAAATAGTCACACAGTTGGGAGGCTGAAGCAGGAAGATTGCTTAAACCCAAGAGTTTGCGGTTGGTCTGGGTAACATAATAAGACTCAGTCTTAAAAACAATACAAAAAGGTCATGCTGTATCTATCACAGGGCAATAAATGCCTAATTAAGGAGGACCACTCAAATAATTTGTTCTAGAAAAAAAGGATTTCTGAGATGAGATGCCTTGTGACCTCCAACACTAGACATAGAAGCTGGTAGAAAAGACTAATTAACAGCTGTGCCTTTTATTTCTGTCCCAAGATTTTGGAAGTCTTCTGTTATTTAATTAAATGATTCCCAATGTCATTAGTCTGTATCTAGCTTGTGGCTTTTAGGAAATGCACAGTTGTTTACTTCACCAAAGAACAAAGGAGTTTCAAGAAATGTCTCTCCAAAGAATGACTGTTAGCTGTGCAGATAGAACCAGCAACTCTGCGGTCATGAAACCAAACAACGGTCGACCAGGTGATCAGTGCTGACGCCACCACCTACACACCTGTGTTAATAAAGAGAAGAAAAATGTCAAACCAATTGCTTTTTACCTTAGAAAACTAGAAAAGGAGTTGGGGCATAGGTCTGTGGTGGAACACTTCCCTAGCAAGAGACTCTGGGTTTAATGCTCAGCATTGCAAAAACAAAAGCAAATAGGACCAGTGGGCTGGGGGCAGGCGCCTGTAATCCCAGCACTCGGGAGGTGAAGATATGTGGTTCTCAGGTTCAAGGCCAGTCTGGGCAACCTAGTGACTTAGACCCCATGTCAAAATAAAACATAGAGCCAGGCGTGGTGGTGCACGCCTGTAATCCCAGCATTCGGGAGGCCGAGGCAGGAGAATCGCCAGAGTTCAAAGCCAGCCTGGGCCACATAGTGAGTTCAAGGCCTATGTAGCCTGTACTACATAGCGGGACCCTGTCTCCAAAAACGAAATAAAACACTATAAAAATGGAAACAAACAAATGAAAACAAATAGGAAAAGAAGAACAAACTAAACTCAAAGCAAGTAGAAGGAGGGAAATAATAAAAACTAGAGTGAATAAGTGGGAATAAGTGAAATACAGAATAAAGAAAATCAACAAAACCAAAAGTTGGTTCTTAAAAAAAGATCAACTAAATCGATTGATCTTTAGCAAGGCTGGGGAATGAGAACAAGAGAGAAGCCTCAAATTACTAAAACCAGGGCTGCAAAGGGGGACATCCTCCAATTTACAGGGTGGGTGGGGGATTAGAAGAGAAAACTGTGAACAACTGTGCCAACACCTCAGGCACCTCAGGTGAAACAAGCACATTTCTAGAATGACACAGAGCACCAAAGCTGAGGCAAGGAAAAAACAAACAGAAAGTCTGAACATGTCTAGAACCAGCCAGGAGATCGAGTAGTGACTTCAAAGTTTCCCACAAAGAAAAGCTCAGCCCCAGATGACTGCGCCGCTGAGCGCTACCGAAGGCGGAAAGACTCACAACCACCCTTTGCAAACGCTTCCAAAAGTGGAGGAGGAGGGCCGGTGAGATGTCTCAGCGGCTTAAGCGCCTGCCTGGCAAGTGCGAGGGCCTGAGTTCGACTCCCGGAACCCACATACGAAAAAGGGGCCGGTGATATCGCTCAGCGGCACGGGCGCCTGCTGGCGTGCGAGGTCCTGAGGTCGACCCCCTGGTACCCACAAAAAAAAAAAAAAAAAGTGGAGGAGGAGACGCGTACCAGTTATTCAGTGAGGGAAACACTTCCCTGATTCCAAAGCCAAAAACGTTACAAGGAAAAAATAAATAAAATAAAACAAACTACAGAATAATAGCCGTTATGAATACAGATGTAAAAATTACCAACAAAATACCAGCAAACTGAATGCAGCAACACACAGAAAGGATCATATGCCAGCTGGTTTAAGATCTAAAAACCAATTAATGCAATATTCCAAATTAACAGAATCAAGGGCAAAACCATTCGATTGTTCCAATAGATGCAGACAAAGCATTTGACAAAATCTGACACCTTTTCATGATAAAAATGGTCAACAAAATAAGAATAGAAAGGAACTTCTTCACACTAATAAAGAGTGTCTATAAACACCGGCAGCTGTCATACTTAATGGTGAAATATTGAGTGTTTTCCTCTTGTGAATAAAAAAGTAGACAAGGATGTCTGTCCTCACTACTTCTCGCCTATGTTGTACAGGAAGTGCTAGCCAGAGTCTTAAGCAGGACAAAGAAATAAAACATACCTTGGATGGAAAAGAAGAAGTAAAACAATCTCTGTTTACAAATGACATTATCTTTTATATATAGGAAATCCTAAGCACTACATTAAGAACCATTAGAACTAATAAGTTGAACGGATTTGCAGGATACAGGAGCAATTACACAAAAACCAATCATATCTTAATAACTTAGCAGTGAACATTCCAAAAATGAAATTAAGAAATTCCATTACAATATTATCAGGAAGAATCAAATACTTGGGTATAAATTTGACAAAAAAAGGTGCAAGACTTCTACACTGAAAACTATAAGACACTGGTGAAGGAAATGTGATAAGATCTCAAAAAGACTCCTATTCTCACAAGTAAGACTTAATACTGGTAACATAGCAATACTGCCACGACCAGTGGTGTACGCCTATAATCCCAGCACTGTGGGAGGCTGAGGCAGGAGGATCACAAGTTAGCAAGACCTTGTCTCAAAATTAAAAATAAAAAAGAGCGGGGGATGTACATCAGTGCAAAGGCCCTGGTTTTAATCCCTGGTACAGAAAACAAAAAACAAAGACAACAAAAAAAGTGGCAGTACCTCCCAATTGATCTATAGAGTCAATGCAATCCTTATCAAAATTCTAGCGGCTTCTTTGCAGAAATTAACAAGCTAACCCTAAAGTTAACAAAGAAATCAAGGGACCCAGAAGAACCAAAATAATTTTGAAAAAGATCTAATTCAAAAGACTCACAATTTCCAACTTGAAAACATGCTACAAGCTTCAATAATCAAGATGGTGTGGTACTGGAATACAGAGAGACACACAGATCCACAGAAATAGAACTGAGAGTCCAGAAATAAGTCCTTCATCAACGGCCAGCTGATTTTGGACCAAAGTCCCAAAACAACTTAAGGGGGAAAGGAATAAATGGCATTGGAAAAATTAGATGTCCACTTATAAAAGAATGAAACTGGATCACATTTTCACAGTGTACACATAAAAGCAATGCAAAGTGATTAAAATAACTAAATGTTAGAGTTAAACTGTAAAACTTTTTTTTTTGCATTTGGTGCTAGGGATTGAATCCTAGAATTGACGCATGCTAAGCAAGTGTTCTAGACACATGCCCTATGAAACTTCTATAAGAAAAGGAGGGAGTAAAGCTTCATGAGTTTAGGTTAGGCAACAGTTTTCTAGATATAACATCAAAAATACAAGCAACGAAAGAAAAATAATTTGGACTACATGAAAATTAAAAACCTTCCTGCAAATATTCCTCAACTCTGTGCTTCCTGCAAATATTACCATCAAGAAGGTGAAGAGACAACTCACAGGATGAGAGAAAATACTTGCAATCGTATGTCTGATAGTGGGCTTGTATCTAATATATATATGTATGTGTATGTACATATATATATTCATAGGTTGCTGGTGCAGAAATTTTGAAAAACAGTTTGGCAGCTCCTCAAAAATATAAGTGTAGAGTTAAATGACCAAATAATGATACCAGTAGTTTCTCTTCTACGTATACACTCAAGAGAAATGAAAATACTTGTCCACATAAAAGTTGCAGATGAATGTCAGTAGCAGCATTATTCACAATAGCTTCAAACTGAAAACAACCCAAATGTCCATCAGTTGATAAGTAAATAAATACAATGTGGTATATCCATATAATGGAATATTACTTAGCTGCAAAAAGAAATAGGGCACAAGCTACAACACAAATGAATCTTAAAAATATGCTAGATGAAAAATCCACTTACAGAAGATTACACACTGTACGATTCAACTGGTACGAAATGTCCGGAATAGGAAACTCTATAGAGACAAATAGATTAATGGTATTTGGGGGAGGGGTGTAAGACAATAGAAAATGGCAGATAACAGCTAATTGGCATTTATTTTGGAGGTGGAGATGAAAATGTTCTAAAGTTTTATTTTTTTTTTATTTTTTATTTTATTATTATTTTTTTTTTGTGGGTACTGGGGGGTCGACCTCAGGACCTCGCACGCCAGCAGGCGCCCGTGCCGCTGAGCGATATCACCGGCCCCTTTTTCGTATGTGGGATCCAGGAGTCGAACTCGGGCCCTCGCGCTTGCAAGGCAGGCGCTTATGCCGCTGAGCCATCTCACCGGCCCCCTCTAAAGTTTTATTGTAGCAATAAACCCTGTGAATGTTATACAAATCATTGAATTGTATACTTCGAGTAAATTTTAAAGATGTGAATTATATCTCAAAAAAGAAAATATATCTCAAAAAAGAAAATATATCTCAAAAAAGTTATGTGTGTGTGTTGACATTTTTTGTTTGTTTTGAGACAGTACTGTATTTTGCTATATGGTCTAGGAAGGACTTGAACTTGGCGATCCTCCTGCCTCAGCCTCCCAAGTGCCACCATGCCCCGCTGTTTGCTTTGGCTATTGTTTTTCTTTAAATAACTTCATCAAAGAGGGGCAAATGGAGCTCTCACACCTCCAAAGAAGATACCCGAGAAAGACAGAATATTACTTCTGTAGTATCCTAGTTGAATACCTTGTAGTGTTCTAGTTATGAAAAACCTGAATCTAGGCGGCTGGCGTACAGGTAGCTCGGTGTTAAGAGTACTTGCCTAGCACATGTGCAGCCCTGGTTTTAATTCTCAGCAACCCTTCCTCCCCCCATCAAAAACCTTTTAATCTGTAATCTATAATGTAGCCCTTTCTATAACATAATTGGCCAATGCTCTTCCAAAGTGTCACTGTTGGAGCAGGGGGTATTGCTCAGCAGGTGAGCGTTTACCCAGGATGTGCAAAGCCCTATGTGTTCAATCCCCTGCACAACCAAAAGCAAAAAAAAAAAATAAAATAAAATTATGAAGCACAGAGTTGAGGAAATTTACCAGATTCAAGACTAAAGGGGCTTGTAATATGTGACCCTGGAATGGGTCTGCAGAGAAAACCATCTTAAAGACTATATTTAAGACAACACAATTCGAATACTGATTGTACATTAAAATATTGCATCAGTAGTAAATTTCCTGAACTTTCCTGAACCATGTCATGATTAGGTAAGAAAGTGTCTTTATTATACAGAAATACCCCTGAAGTAAGAGGTCTGATGCATGCAATCCACTCACTACGAAGAGATTACACATCAAAATAAAAAGAATATGTACTTTCTGTATCAAATTATTCTATATCATTATGTTGTATATAAACGTGTGTATACACATATATAACTTCATAGAAAGGCATACAATTTTATGCAGTACACACAGACAGAGTAGAAAGCAAATATGGCAAATGTTATTTAAAATCTTTCAGAGGACGCCTGCAGTCCCAGCTACTTGAGAGCCTGAGGCACAAGGGTCCTAGGCCTGGGCGACAGAGGGAGGCACTGTCTTATAATTTTTTAAAAAACAGGCCAGGGGTGTAGCTCAGAGGTAGGACGTCCCTGGCAGAACCTATCATTTAGAAAAATCTTTGGGTAAAAGGCGAACCTAACACGGATGGGCCGCTCAGGGCGCAGCGAGCACCACTGCTAGCCTTGCACGCAGGACGACCTGCGTTTGCTCCCCAGCACCAAGACACAAACAAAATCCAAACCTCTAGATTATTCTTGTCACTTTTCTTGAAATTATTTCAAAATAAAAAGTCTGGGCCGGTGAGATGGCTCAGCGGCATAAGCGCCTGCCTTGCAAGCGCGAGGGCCCGAGTTCGACTCCCGGAACCCACATACGAAAAAGGGGCCGGTGATATCGCTCAGTGGCACGGGTGCCTGTTGGCGCGCGAGGTCCTGAGGTCGTCCCCCTGGTACCCACAAAAAAAAAAAAAAAGTCTATGGGTAAAGAATTCAACTTTGACCCTTTTATTTAAAAAAAATTTTTTTTTTTACAAACTCGACAAAAAGTTCCCAGGTGTTCATTCTGCCTTGGTGCGCCCGGGTGGCACAGCGAGGAGTGCTCACGTGGAGGACAGAAGAGAGCCGCGAGGTTCCCTTGGCTAAGTCCCCTCCGCTCCCCCAGCCCCCAGGAAGAGGGCTGTCCCCTGGTTCAGCTGGTCCCTGGCCTCAGCCCCATTGTCCCCAAAGGCAGCCTGCCTCACCTGATTTGCATTGCTGACTTCACCCCCTAAGTCTTCGCACCACAGCTCACGTTGATTACACTGGTCTGGTTTGGCCTTTGCTTGCTTGCTGGCTTGTTTTTTTGAGACAGGGTACCACTCAGTTGCCCAAGCTGGCCTTGAATTTGTGATCCTCTTGCCTCATCCTCCTGAGGCTGGGCTAGCCCAGCCATGTGCTATGGGCTCAGCAATTTATTCTTTTAAAATTATTTTGAACTATAAACACATAGATGAGTATATGAAAAGATACGTTCATGTACAAAGATGACGATATGAACACCTGTGCGCCATCTACCAGGCGTGAGAACAGTGCCCACCTCTGCCCCTCCTTTCCTCCCGCCTCTCCTGATGATGTGACAACCATGTCTTTGATCTTGCCACTTTTATCCCCTGCCTGTACTTCCCCAAACAATGCATTATTCTGCCTGCTTCAAATTTTGTATAAACGGAAGATCGTGGAGACTTTTTCTATGACTGGCTTCTTTCTCCATGTCTCATTTCTGATGATTTTCCCTATTAAAGATATCTTGTTAAAGTCTGCCTGTTGAATTTCAAAACTAGGTTTAAAATTCTAGACAGTAAACCAACAGGTGTTCATTAAACTCTCTAAATTTCTTGAGTTTTTCCTACAAATAAAATACAATGATATACAATAAAATAAAATCCAAAAGTGCATGCCTGCTGCTGCTCTGCAGGACTTCGTAGTTTTGGGTGAGGGTGATCTGTCATCTGGTTGGTAGCTGCGTTCTCCTGGGTTTTATACCTGACCACTTCTGTGACCTTGAGGTATGCTGTGGGTCAGTACTGGCTTTGTGGATGGTGGCCATACACTTACACATCCTGGCTTTTACTTCCCCTCTTGAAGTAGGAAATAGAATTTACCCAGTCATTTCGTTATGATATAATCTTTCAGGGAAGTTACTGATATTAGAAATCACCACGATTTCTAATTAAAAGAATGCCAAATGTTCCAGGTTTTAGACATATCGATTTTAAGACATCATTTATTTGAAACTTTAAACTTTTTGCAGAAGAAAGGCAGGAAGGAGAGAGGTAGAGAAAAGAAAGAAAAAAGAAAAAGAAAAAAGGAAGGCTACTACATTGAACTGGAAAGAAAAAGAAGAAAGACCACCATGATGAATTCACAGATCCTCCCAGAAGGTAGGTCAAAATACCAAGAAACGATGCCAGAATCATCTTCTGCCAAGATTTTGTCTTGGCCTGACCAGTTTTTTAACACGTCAAAGGACTGAAGACACTGTGTATGTGTGTGTGTGTAGACTGGGTCTCGCTAAATTGCTAACTTAACCTGGGCTAGGCTAGAACTTGTGATCTTCCCGCCTCAGCCTCCCAGAGTGCTGGGATTATAGGTGTGCCCCATGGCTGACGCAGGGAATCATATCCACTTTTGTTGCCTCCTGAAATTTTACTAAAACTAGAGTAAGAAGATTCTTCATAAAAGCTATAACAATAGGAAAGGAAAAAAGAAACTTTGATAACTGGAAAGCAGGTGGCCCTATAGTACTGACTAAGAAGACCCAGGACACCGGATTCCCAAGACAGCAGTGGAGGAGGTAAGGAGGAATCCAAGGTGCACTGAAGGATCTGGAGAAACCCCCATCGCTCTGGAATGTGGTGAAGGGCATGGCTGAACTAAGGAGGGCTGGATAAAGCCTGTGTGCGAAGCAGAGAAAAATTTCTAATTTTCCTCCCTACTGAATAACCTAGGCCCCCGTTTCTGACTTACAAATGATAGGGAAAATCAGATTTCTCCTCTAGAGAGAACAATTCATGAGAATATTTTTGTTCCCAGGAAATATGCACTGAAGTATTAAGAGGGTAATGGGCATGATGTACCAATCCCTATTCTCAAATAGTTAAGAAAAGTTAAATGCCAATGTATGCGTGGAGGTGGTGGAAGGGGCAAAAGGTTAAATTGGAAAAACTGCTAAAACTTAGTAAATCTGGATAAAGGATATGTAAACATTCTCACTACTACTTTTTAAGTTTCCCCTAAGTTTTTCTTTTTTTGTGTGTGGGTACTGGGGTCAACCTCAGGACCTCGTGTGCCAGCAGGCGCCCGTGCTGCTGAGCGATATCACCGGCCCTTTTTTCATATGTGGGTACTGGGAGTCGAACTCAGGACCTCGCACTTGCCAGGCAGGTGCTTATGCCGCTGAGCTATCTCACTCCATCCCCTAAGTTTTAAATTACTTTAAAATAAAAAAAGATTTTTAAAGGAGAAAAACAATAAGTGTGCTGAATGCTGAAAGCAAAGATTGTCAACTGCTTCTGCTCCTCTCCATTGTCCTCACCCTGCAGAAAGGACTGCGAAGGGGTCCAGAGGAAGGACCTGAAGCGATCGGGTGGGGAGCCTCTCCCCCCAGCCCACTGTGAGCCCACCCACAGTGGCAGACCTTCCAATCACCTTTTCTGTACCCACGCTTAATCCTGAACAGACAGCAGAAAAACAAGATAGACACAAAACAAATGGAAAAACCCAACTTAGACCATCAGAGAGTGTGCAAGGAGAAAAAGCCTGGGGCATAAGACTGTCACTAATGTTCCCTGAGAGCTACGATATCACGCTCATGCAACAAGAAGAGGACCCTGTTCAAAGGAAGAGTACAAGAATAAAAATAGCCGGTGGACATTTTTAAAATGTTAGTGGGAATGAATAACCTCAAATATTGAAAAAAAAAGTTTTGGAAATTTCTCAAAAGGTAGAGAAAAAAGACAAAGAGATAGAAAATGAGGGAATCTGGGGCTCTGTTGCTCTAAAATCCAAACAGCAGGAGATCCTGAAAGACAGAAAATGAAGAATAGAAGTCAGCAATGAAATAATTCAAGAAAACTTGTCAGAACTGAAGAACAAGTTGTTAAACCGACAGCCCCATTGAGTACCTGGTACAGTGGATTAGAAAGATTTATACAAAGGTGTAAAATGGAAGAAAGAGATTCTTCCAAAGACAGGGGAAAACATAGGTCATAAAACGAGAGAGGAGCAAGGTGTGGTGGTGCATGGCTGTTACTCCAGCACTCTGGGAGGCTAAGGCAGAAGGATCACAAGTTTGGGCCCAGCCTGGGCAACTTAATGAGGCCCTGTCTCAAAAAAAAAAAAAAAAAAAAAAAAAAAAAAAAAAAAAAAGAGCTGAGGATGTAGCTCAGTGTGAAGCCTCAGTACTGCAAATAAATGCAAATAAATAAATAAATAAATAGGAGGGGGTGTATGATCTAGAGTCTGAACGTTTTGAATTTCTCCTTAGAAACTCTGGAAACAAAAAAGACTGCAGAGGACTGCCTTCAAGATTCTCAAAGAAAATTATTTTCTCATATAATTTTACTTTATACCCTGTTCACGTAGGTGTATGAAGATGAAAATTACATTCAGGCTTTCGAAATTCCCCCAAACTTGCCTCCCATGTGCCTTTTCCTCCAGAAATTCTCAAAAACAAACAAACAAACAAAAAAACAAGATTCAGTCAGGAAACAGGAATGATATGGTAAGAAGAACATTCTAGAAGGTCCGTGGAGGACGGCTCTCGGGCCTCCCACCACCGCAGAGGCAGAGCGCAGCCCGCCCAGTGCACTCGGAAGAGCCGCGGGGGCTGAGCTTGCCCGGCGCCTCGCCGACGCTGCGCCACTCTCTGGGCCGGGAGGAGCAGCCTGCTTCTCCCCGCCCGGCGCCTGGCGCGGCTGAGGCCCGTGCGAGTAGTTTCCGCTCCTCTCTGCACCCCGCAGCTTAGGGCAGCCCGGCTGCACCACCTTCCGCAAGCGTCCCCTCCATTGGCCCTCAAGCCCTAGGCGGACTTTGGCCCAGGGACACAAGCACAGAGCAACTCCCTTGCTCGTGTGTTTCCGTCCTGCGACCCACACCCGGGCCTGCGTGACGCCCTGGCCACCACAGGCCCACGACACTCAGCCCCTGCTCGGGACCTTATCGCAGGCCCTGGTACAACACCACTGGGTCCTGTCCTGTCAGAAACCAACGCTGTACTGCTTCGTTCAGGAATACAAACACGGACGGAAACTGTACGGGCAAGCAGGACACTGGTCACCCGGAAGTTAACCGGGGAAATGGAGAGAAATGGAATTGGAGGGAAAATATGAAAGTTACCCATAATGGTCTATTTTTGGTGTGCGTGCACGCATGCGTGTGTGTGTGTGTGTGTGTGTGTGTGTGTGTATGGGCATTGCGCTGGGAGGTGGGACACATGGGTAATATTTTATTACTCTATAAATTGCACATATTTATTTTGCTGTGTAATATATCTACATATTTACCTTGTTTTACATCAAAAATTTTCTTCTAAAGGAGGTTAAGCAGAATCACTGGCCTTTTCCCCACCAAAAACAGTTTTTCAGTAATGAGAATTGAACCCAGGGCCTTCACTCCAAGCTACATCCCCAGTCCTGTTTTCATTTTTGAGACAGGGTCTCATTAAGTGGCTAAGCTGCCCAAGCTGTGCTTGTGATCCTCCTGCCTCAGCCTCCCGGAGTGCTGGGGTTAGGCGTGTGCGCCACCACGCCTGGCTCCCCAACCTTTCTTGATCAGCTTGTCTGGGGCAGATCCGGAAGCGCTGTGGAGCTCCAGTAACATGGAATATGCGAGCTCACAGGAAATGCCCTAAGTTCTTAAGGCAGGTGGGTATTTTTTTAACAGCTCTTGGCTTGGTAGAGACTGAACACAGCCATTGGACACCAAGACACTGTGTAACATAAGCTGCCTACTGCGCATGGCGTGTCAGCTGATGCAATTAGCTACCACGTGCTCCTGCCCACATACACTGCATCAGCAGCGGGGCGAGCTATGCATAACAAGAGCACAGCGCCTGCACAGGTCCTGAAAGACAATTAATCTCAAAAGCTGATGGGTCATATTTGCAGTGTGTCCACATGTGGTATACTCCAGCCTCTGCTCAAATGTGGATACTACTGTGTCCTTAAGGAGAAGTCCCGGAATCCCGCCAACTGCGGAGGAACTGTTCCGAGCCTGCTTTCCAAATGGTGCCTGCGGTGGTGCAGCCTCACTCGGAAGTTCTTCGCTGAAGGGCAGTGAAGAGGAGGACTCCCCCCAGCAGGTAGACCATTAAGCAGCACATCTCCTGGTCCACTCTATCCAAAGCATAAATCAGCTTGAATTAGGAACCTACCTCAGTTCAGGGCAAAGGCTAGCAGCTGCACTGGGTGACCAGCGACTTGGGCCGGCTGAAACTGGGAGGCTGCTGGCCAGGAACGGCGGGGAAGAGAATCGAGGTTTAAGGAAAGAGGACTGAGGGCAGACCTCTCAGCATGGCCGAGAGGACACAACTACCTGCCCAGGAAAATGTTCACCAGAAGCCCTGCACTGCGGAGGATCCGGTCAACACGGTAACTCGCTCTGAGGGTGCCAGTGCTTTTCCAGCCACTTCAGGGCCTGCTCAGTGATTTACGAATAAAGTAGGAGAGGTGGCAAGGCAGAAGCTTGCCAAATGTCACTGACAAGGTCCTCCAGTCACAAAAGTCACACCTGTATGTCCTGGGCCAACCCGCCAGCAGCAACAACCAATCCTCCATTCTTAACATGGAGCTCGTCCTAGAGAAATCAGCCTGCCACGGGGTCGAAGGTTGACTGCACACCTCTGAACCTCTTCATTTTTAAAAAAAATTTTATTAGGATGCATTTGTAGTACATAGTGATGACACGCACGTGGGGGCGTTGGCACAGGCACGAAACACATCTGAATTCTTTTTACTTCCCTCCACCACCCCATCTCTTGGACTGGACCTCTTCATGGAAGGGGCAGCAATCCATCCTCACAAGGCGGGGCACTGGCTCTGAATCTGGGTGTGCTTCCTCCGTCTGTGGTACTTCTAGTATTACTGTCCACAGGCTTATGCAGCACTCTACGCCACAGCAGTCCCACATAATATTACTTCTAGAAAATTGGTGCACACGAAAGAAGAAAGGTGACAGGTTTAATCTGCTCAGGAGTCACTGATCTTTCCTCGTACCTGGTCACCCAGCGTCAGGGAGCTGCCTCTACAGGATGGTGGAGTGGCCTAGTACTGCCAGGCGAGGACAATAATGCCATTGTCTTCTGGCTCAGAGACAAAGCAGGAAAGGACTTCGCAGTCGGGATGGAGCTGTGTGTGCAGAAGCGTGTGGATATGAAAAGCACTGCAGCTGAGGAAGGCAAATGGCAGGGAGCCAAGGAGGGTCACCATGGGACAGTGACAGGGAGCAGCCCAGATCCCAACACGACATACATTTTGGAGGGAAGCTCTCCCCCTCCGCCCTGCACAGCCCTTGGCATCGCTCCCTTCCCAGAGAGTAATTTCATATGTGCCTGGTGTTTTCCACAAATTCTTGGCTACTCCTCCCTCCAGAAGGTGGGACTTCCCCTTCCCCTTGAGTACTGGGAGGGTTTGGTGACTGGCATCTAACAGGAGTACAGAATAAACAACTTTAGGGTGGTGAAACACCCTTAACTAAACAATCAGGGTTAACACCACCAGAAATAGATCACGTGAATATGCATTCCCTGATTTGATGCAATGGGAAAGCACTTTATATCCCTTGTATTCTTCCCAAAAGCTGATTGAAAGATAAACTGGAACTGTCTGTACTACGCCACAACTGTCCTGTAAATCCAAAATTATTCTTTCGTTTGTTTGAGACAGAATCTCGCTGTGCAGTTCTGGCTGGCCTTGAACTCACCTCATAGCCAGGCTGGCCTCCAACTTGTAATGATCCTCCTGCCTCAGCCTCTTGAGTGCTAGGATTACAGGTGTGCACCACCATGCCTGGCCCAAAATTATTTAAAAATAAATCTTATTGATTGATTGGCTGCAGTGCTAGCGATTGAACCTAGGGCCTTGTGCACACTACGCAAGTGTTCCACCACTGAGATACACCTGAGACCTCCTTCAAAATAAAATTTAAAGATGATTTCAAAAGGTAAAAATTTTTAAAAGATGGGGATGGGAAGGAATAATACTTTTTCTTCCAAAAGTTTTTTTCACTTTTCTTTCTTCCTATTTATTTATTTATTCATTTGTTGTACTGGGGATCAAACCTTGAGGTGCTCTACCACTGAATCATTGAGCTATATCCCCAGCACTTTATTATTATCATTATTATTATTATTATTATTTTGAGGCAGGGTCTTGCTAAATTGCCCAGGCAGGACTCTTAACTTGTGATCTCCTTACTTCAGTTTTCATAAGTGCTGGGATTACAGGTTTGTGGGACCACATCCAGCAACTAAAGGGATTTTTAAAGGATACATTTCAGACAGAGTGAAAGTGATCCTATATGGAAGAAGTGAGATCCAAGAAGGAATTATAAGGGCTGGGGTACAGCTCATGGGAGAGAGAGACAGAGAAAGGAGGAGAGAGAAAAGTATAAGTAAAGAAATTACAAGTATTTGAATAAGTAAACCAATACTGACTGTATAAACAATAATGTTTCAAGAGTTCAAAGAGGGACAATATTTATGACAAAAATCCAGTTATGTCAACAGAGACATCACAGCTGATATGTTCTAGGATTTTTTTTTTTTTTTGTGGGTACCAGGGGGTCGACCTCAGGACCTCGCATGCCAACAGGCACCCGTGCCGCTGAGCGATATCACCGGCCCCTTTTTCGTATGTGGGTTCCGGGAGTCGAACTCGGGCCCTCGCGCTTGCAAGGCAGGCGCTCACGACGCTGAGCCATCTCACCGGCCCTGTTCTAAGATTCTTGTACCATCCAAGATGACAGTAAAGATATTAACTTCAGATTTGATTAAGTATGTATATGTATTAAAATTTCTGGAGTCACCACTAAAAGCAGGATGTTTATCATCCAAATCAGCAAAGATTTAAAAAAATCCAAAATAAGGTAAGAAAGTAGCTATGAATAAATATAGAAAAGACAGGATAAATAGAAATCACAAAATAAAATGGAGTAAAAGAAGTAAAAAATAAATGAACTAGATATTCTAACTAAACATAAATATTAAACTGTAATTTAAAAAATTCCAGGTATACAGTGGTTTACAAAAGAAATGTCTAAGACTCAAGGATACAGAAAGTAGAAAGCAAAATAATGGAAAAACAGACTGCAAATACTAACTGCAAGTTAGTAGAGAAAAAATGAGCTTTACAGCAAAAAGCACTCTAGAGCTAAAAATGATGACAACATGATGTTCAAAATGTTCAAGTTCCTAGAATATCATAATTCTAAATGTGTATGTACCTAGTAACACTAGCCACCCAAAACAGTACTGTTTTTTTTTAATTTGGAGAGAATTTCAAGAGGAAATAGACAAATTCATCATCATAACAGATGATTTTAATTATTATTCTTGGTAAGGAATAGAGCAAGCAGGAGAAAAATATCAGAAAGAAACAGAAGAATTGACTACCACAGTTAAGACGTTGCTCCAGTAGTCATAGACACGATACTGGTTTTGAATATCACTCTTTTTCAAGCACAGTGAAATATTTATGAAACTTACTACATGTACTAGGCCATAAAGCAATTCTCAATAAATTTGCAAAAACTTAATGTCATGCATGCTCCTTAGCTATAGCCCAAGTACTTTAGGAACAAATAATAAAAAGAACCAAAAAATGAACACATATAAGTACAAACAGAAAAATATTTAGGTTTGAAAATGATGAAAATACCACATCAAAAATCTTAGAAAGATATGTTAAATTCTCATATTAGAATAGAAGAAAAGGTAAAAAATAAGTGCTAAGTTCTAATCAAGAGATTAGAAAAAAAAGAACAACTCTAACAAAAAGAGAAGAAAAGAAATATTAAAGTGAAAGATAAAAATTAAGGGTTGTGGGGGGGGGGAAAGACATACAATAAACAAGATCCACATGACCTGAAGTTGTTTTTTTGGAAGGATTCACAATACTAAAAACTTTTGTCAATAATGTTCAAGGAAATAAAGGTGAGAAAGAAAAAAATGAGATTAAGAACAGTAGTCAAAACATAATTACAGATGCTATGGAAATCATATGTTCATAAAAGATATTATAAACAAGTGTCTGAAAACAAAAATAAATTCTTAGAAAAATATTTCTCAAAACTCAATAGAGGGCTGGTGAGATGGCTCAGCGGCATAAGCGCCTGCCTTGCAAGCGCGAGGGCCCGAGTTCGACTCCCGGAACCCACATACGAAAAAGGGGCCGGTGATATCGCTCAGCGGCACGGGTGCCTGTTGGCGCGTGAGGTCCTGAGGTCGACCCCCCGGTACCCCCCCCAAAAAAAAAACAAAAAAACAAAAACAAAACTCAATAGAGATGTAAAACCTTAAGAGACTGAATCAGTATACGAACATTTTCCCACAAAGAAAAACATGAGAGGGCCGGTGAGATGGCTCAGCGGCTTAAGCGCCTGCCTGGCAAGCGTGAGGGCCCGAGTTCGACTCCCGGATCCCACATACGAAAAAGGGGCCGGTGATATCGCTCAGCGGCACGGGCGCCTGCTGGCGCACGAGGTCCTGAGGTCGACCCCCCGGTACCCACAAAAAAAAAAAAAAAGAAAAACATGAGGTCGAGATGGTTGTATTGGTGGATTTTCCCAAATATTTAAAGAATAATTCCATTATATAAAACCCAGAGTACAGAAAAAGAAAGAACTCTTATTTTATGTTCTATGAATCTAGAATAATTTTGATACCAAAACAAGCAAGAATAGTTCCAGACAGGACATTTATAGGTCAGGTTTACCCATAGACACCGTCACACAAATCCTAAAGGAATTACCGACAGAGGTAATGCTGCTGGATTGCAAGCCCAAGGACACAAGTTTGATTTAACATTAGAAAACGATCATTGCCATTCACAACTTTTGGCTATTAAGAGAGAAAAACACTGACCATGTCATGAGTTACAAGATAAACTTTTTTTTTTTTTTGTGGGTACCAGGGGGTCGACCTCAGGACCTCGCGTGCCAGCAGGCGCCCGTGCCGCTGAGCGATATCACCGGCCCCTTTTTCGTATGTGGGTTCCGGGAGTCAAACTCTGGCCCTCGCGCTTGCCAGGCAGGCGCTTACGCCACTGAGCCATCTCACCGGCCCCCAAGATAAACTTTTGATAAAATTTAATATTTGTTTATATTAGAAACTCTTAGCAATGTGGAAATAGAATGGAAGTTCCTCATAATACCTGCAGCAAACATCACAATCAATTTGGAAGTTTTCCTTGTGATATAAGAAGCAGAAGAAGGGTCCAGCACTTGTGAGCCCAAAGCAGGAGGATCTCAAGTTCGAGACCAGTCTGCGCTACGTAGCACAAAGCGGGCCTGAGCTGCGCGGGGGAGCCCATCTGTAATCCCAGCACTCTGGAAGGCTGAGGCAAGAGGATTTGAGCATAGCCCAGACAATTTAGCAATTTAATGAGACCCTGTGTTCGAAATAAAAAAATATATAAAAAATGGCTGAAGATGTAGAGTAGAACAAGAAAAAGTGGACAATATACATGGGGGGGATGACCACACTAGTAATCAGGGAAATGCAAGTTACAATAATAACAATACTATTTAGCTACACAACACAGACTATGTCTAGTGATATGACAAAAGTGACTTAAAATTCTCACAGCAATCCTGTGTAATCACATGGTGGGCATCAGTGCTGTTCACTGATAGGCCTTGCGTGAAAAACAACAAATGCTGGAATCAGGTAGTATCAATCCCCCAACTTCGTTCTTTTTCAAAGCTGTATGACAATTCTATATCTTCTGTATTTCTTTCCATAGCAATTTTAAAATCTGCTTATCACTTTCTACAAACTATGGCTGCCGTGGTTATGACTGCAATCCCACTGAAACTGTAGATCAACTTGGAAGTAATTGACATCTTAACTGCACTGAGTTTTCCAACCCCAAAACAGGTATTTCTTTTTTTTTTTATGTGGGTACTGGGAGTTGAACTCAGGACCTTGTGCTGGCCAGGCAGGCGCTTATGCCGCTGAGCTATCTCACTGGCCCGGTATTTCTTACCATTTTCTTAGGGTTTCTGTAATTTCTCTTAGTCATATTTTGCCATATTCAATAAACAGACCATGCACATCTTTTGTCAGATTTATCCCCAAGTAGTTCATATTTTGATGTTACTATAAATTATGGTTTTTTACATTTTAATCTGCCAACTGTTTATTGTTACTATTTAGAAATATACTTTTTTTTTTTAATGTGGGTACCAGGAGTCGAACTCAGGACCTCACGTTTGCCAGCAGGCGCTTGTGCCACTGAGCGATATCACCGGCCCATTTTTCCTTTCTGTGTGTGTACCAGGAGTTGAACTCAGGACCTTGCGCTTACCAGGCAGGCACTTATGCCACTGAGCTATCTCACCGGCCCTTGATTTTTAAAATTTGTGGTAAATCACACATAAAATTACCATATCAATCATTTCTAAGTGTACACGCACCTCTCTCGTGTTTTTAGTTGCATTGTCATGGCTGCCTTGACATCCTGAATCAACTCAAAAGGTTTCTCTTTCATGGTCATTTTGATTTTGGGGAAGAGCCAGAAGTCCCAAGGTGTGACATTCAGTGAACAAAGTAGATGAAGACACATGGTAACGTTTTTACAAGCCTGCCTTTCCATCGGATGGCACATAGCAGCAGCTTTCACTCTATTTTTTATTGCACCTGGTAAAGACACAAGAGAGGACTTCCAGAAGTGCTTCAGAATGTGGCAAGAACTATGGGGTGTGTTTGAACACCCCATAGGGATGTTCAATAGGGTTTATATGAGGGGGTTATCGGCAATGTATCTTTTACCGTGATAGTTTTAAAATGTAAACATTTGCTGCATAATTTAATCATACCTCACATGTATACAGTACACCACATTTTATTATCCACTCGTCTGTGGATATTTGAGTTGCTCCCACCTCTTGGTTGCTATGAATATATGCTGCTATGAAGATGGGAATGGAAAAAGATCAAGATTCTGTTTTGCCTTTTTTTTTTTTTTTTGGGTACCAGGTATCGAACTCAGGATCTGGAGCTTGCCAGGCAGGTGCTGTGCTGCTGAGCTATATCTCCAGCCCCTGCCTTCTTTTGAATATATATTCACAAGTGGAATTGTGATGATATGGCATTTCTGTTTCAAATTTTCAGGAATTTCCATACTACTTTCCATAGTAGCTGCATCATTTTACCGTTCTACTAACAGCACACAAGGGCTACAATATCTCTACCTCCTATTAATACTTGCTATTTTGTGTTTTTTGATAGTAGCCATCCTAATGAGTCTGAGGTGATATCTCACGATGATTTTTTATTTCTTTTTATATGGTACTGGGGATCGAACCCAGGACCTTCACACTGACCAGCACATAGACTGTTTTTATTTTTTATTTTGAGACAGGGTCTCACTAAGTCACTGAGTTGACCAGGCTGGGCTCTAACTTGCCATCCTTCTGCCTCAGCCTCCCAGATTGCTGGGATTATAGGTGTGTGCCACATGGCTTTTTCATGGTGACTTTGTTTTTAAAGACAGGATCTGGTTATGTAATTCAGGCTGGCCTTGAACTCACTGTGTAGCCCAGGCTGACCTCAAACCTGCAGCAATCCTCCTACTTCAGCCTGCCATGTGCTGTGATTACAGGTGCGTGCCACCACGTCCAGCTTCTCATGGTGATTTTGACTTGCACTTCCCTAATGATAGTAATGCTGAGCATCTTTTCATGGGCTTATTGGCCATTTGTACATCTTGAGAAATGTCTGTCCTAGTCCTTTGCCCTGTTTTGAATTGGACTGTTTCTAACCTTCATTTTTGTATATTGATCTTATATCTTGCAACTTTGATAAATCATTAATTCTAATAGTAGTTTGTAGGATTTTCTAGACAGATCATCATGTCATCTGTGACTAGATAATTTTCTTTCTTTCCAATTCAGATGTCTTTTGTTTTTCTTGCCTTGTTGCTCCATGTCTTAGTTCATTTTGTGTTGCTATAATGACATACCTGAGGTTGGGTGTTATACATAAAAAAGAGATTTATTTAGCTCCGGGTTCTGGAGGTTCAAAGGCCTGGCACTGGCATCTGCTCTGTTCTGGGAAGGGCCTTGTGGTGGATGGCCTCACAGTGGTATGAGATGGTGAGCAGCATCTGTAGGAGGAGGGTTTAGGGGAGGTACCAGTCCCACTCCTCACAGACAGCACTGTTCCATTCACGAGCATGAAGCGCTAATGACTTAATCATCTCCTAAAGGCCCCACCACCCATGAAGGATCCACTCCCTTTGATACTGCCACACTGAGGATCAAGCTTCCAGCACATGAACCGCTGAGGAGCAAACCACATCTGAGCCACAGTACACTGGCTACAACCTACAGGACAGGGTTGAGTAGAAGTGATTACAATGGATATTGTTGTCATGATCATCAAGTATCACGTAAACTCTAGGTTTTGATTCCCTTTATCAATGTTGGAAACTTTGCTTCTATTCCTATTTTGCTGATTAAGGAAGTCAGGTTGTACTACATGTTTTGTATCTATATATTTAGAGGAACATAGGATTTTTCTTTTTAAGTCTGTGAATATGAAGAATTGCATTGATTGGTTTGCAAATATTAAACCAGACTTGCTCTCCTAGGATAAAAGCAGTTAGTTAAATTCACCAAAGCTGCCTGCTTTCTCATAATAGCTTTGGTTTCGGAATTAAAGAGTATTGCTGGCCTCATAAAACACATGGGTGTATACTGCTTCCTTTTCAACTTTCTGTGTAGAATTAATTTTACTTATTTATTAAATGTTCACTAGAATTTAGTAGTGAAATCATTGATGCCTGAGCTTTCTTTGTGGAAAGTTTTTAGCTATAAATTTTATCATTTTCATATGAAAAAATGTTCAACATCACTAGTCATTTGAGAGATGCAAATTAAAACAACACTGAGATTCCATCTCACCCCAGAAAGAATGGCTATTATCAAGAAGTCAACTAATAACAAATGCTGGAGGGGCTGTGGGGAAAAAGGAACCCTTCTTCACTGTTGGTGGGAGTTGTCGACTGGTGCAGCCACTGTGGAAATCAGTGTGGCAACTCCTCAAAAAACTAGGATTGGAGGTCCCATTTGACCCAGCTATTCCCCTTCCGGGTATCTTTCCAGAAGAATTAAAAACATCGTACCACAGCGATATATGTGTACCCATGTTTATAGCAACACAATTTGTAATAGCTAGATCGTGGAAACAACCCAAATGCCCATTAACCGAGGAATGGATAAGAAAGATGTGGTATTTTTATACAATGGAGTACTACTCAGCCATAAAGAAAGATACACTGGAGACTTTTATAGGTAAATGGATGCAACTCGAGAAAATACTCACAAGCGAAATAAACCGGATGCACATTTGTAAACATCGTATTGTCTCCCTAGTATGAAAATGCAATTTCACTGTGACTATTCCATTCCTTAGTCTTCTATTTTTACCTAGCTTTTACATGGCTTAATCTTATACTGAGTAATATTTTTCTCCAAAAGGTATTTGTACATTCTCTAATGCTTGAGTTTGTTAATACATGAGAATGTTTACTTGTTGTCTTTAAAAAATAAATAAATAAAATAAAAGATCCTGTGGAATTATCAAAAAAGTTTATCATTTTAATAGATTAGTGGAATAATCTACTTCTTCTTGTACCCATTAGTAGATTATGTCTTTCAAAGAATTTTTCCATTTAATGTTATAAAATACATTGACATAAAGTTGTTCACAAGCCTTGCAAGCATGAGGCCTGGGTTCAGTCCCCCATGGGATCTATGATAATATCTTCCCTTTTACTCCACGTACTGTTAATTTATGTCTTCTTCTTACTGTCTTTGCAGTCAGTCTTCTTAGAACTTTTAACACGTCCCTGCCAGCTTGAACCACTGGTGGTACATGCGTGACTGTCTCATCCGGTAGCTTGTACCACGGGTGGTACAAATGGATCTATTCACTTTTATCAATCTTTTTACTAATAAAACTAGTAAAAAGCTGCTCAATAGGACAGTCATGCTTTTATCACCAGGGGTTCAAGCCATCAGGCAATCAGACATACAAATTTCAGCCTCATCATGAATGTGTTAAATTAACTTTATCGATCTTTTCTTTTTGTTGCCCAGGCTGGGCTCAAACTTGCCATCCTCCTGCCTCAGCCTGTCAGAGTGCTGGGATTACAGGTGCATACAACCACACCCGGCTCTATTTTTCTCTAATATGACTATTTATTGTTCCAAATTTCCTTTTACACACTGATTTAGCTATACTCTACAAATGTAGATATTTTCCATTTTTATCCATTTAAAATAATTTATTCTCTGACTTGTGTTGTTTGGTATGTAAATATATGTGGGTTTTTCCAGATAACTTCTGGAAATTATTATTTCTTGTAATTAATATCTAATGTAATGGCAGGCGTTGGTGTCCCATGTCTGTAATCCCAGTACTTGGGAGGCTGAGGCAGGAGGATAGCTGGAGAGTTCAAGGCCAGACTGAACAATAGTGAGACCCTGTTTCCAAAAGAAAAAACGTCCAATTTAATTTCATTCTGGTCAGAGGTAATGGTTCATATAATTTCAGTTCTCTTAAATGTATTAAAACATTCTGTAACACTGAAGGTAGTCTATCTTGTGTGGCCTGACAGACACTATGGATTCTTCTATGGTAGGTACAACTAATTTGTCAGGTTGATTAAAAATATTCAAGTTTTCCACATCATTACTCATTTTCATTCTACTTTTTATCAATTATTGATACCATAATGTTGAAATCTTTGTGAATTTATCTGTTTCTCCTTTGGGTTGTCAATATTTGATTCATTATTTTGAAGGTCTGTTATTGGTTTCATAAACATTTGGTATTGTCAGATCTACTTGATGAATTGCCCCTTTCATTATCCTGGAATATCCTGTTTTACTCCTGGCACTATCCCTTGTCCTGGCATTTATCTTGTCTGTCAGGAATAGAGCCACACATCATTCTTTTGATTAGGGTTTGCCTGTTGCATCTTTCCTCATCCTTTTACTATTAATCTAATCATCTTTTTCCTTAAAACATGTTCCTTGCACACAGAACATACTCAGTTCTTCTACATCCAATCTGATACTGTATTTTCTTCCTTTTAACTGAATGTTTAGATCAATACCTATCAATATATTAGAGTGTGAACAGACGATACCATCTTGCTAAAGTTTTCTATTTCACCCATTCTTTGCTCTTATTTTTCTTTTCCTGTGTTCTTCTGGATTGAGTGCTTTTGTGATTCCATTTTATTTCCACTACTGTCCTATTTACTTATAGTTTTATTATTGTGTTAGTGGTTGTTCTAGGGGTTAAAATATGCACCTTCACCATACCACAGTAACATCACGCCACTGCATGTAAAGTGTGACACCTTGTGACAGATATTCCACCAACCCATTATACATTTTACTTGTGTAAATTTTAAACCCCACAATACATTATTATGAATTTGCCTTAAGCAATCCTTTTATAGATAAATTTTACAGATTAAACTTATTTCACACATTTCACATTTCCAGTGCTCTAACTACTTATATGTCTAAATTTTAATATCCTCTCCCCTTCTTTCTGAAGAAATTTCTCCACATTTCTGGCAATTCAGGTCTGCTGGCAATAAAATTGTCTTAGCTCTGGTCTCTGAAGCTTTCCTTCTTCTTCTTTTTTTTTTTTTTGACAGGGTCTTGCTATGTAGTTTAGGCTGGCCTTGAACTCACTAGTAGCCCATCTGGCTTCTAACTTGCAGTGATCTTCCTGCCTCAGCCTCCTGAGTCCTGGGATTACAGTTGTGTATCACTACGTCTGGTGGAAAAATTCTTACTTGACTTTCATTTATGAAAGATTTTTGCTGAATAAAAAGTCTAGATTTATTTTTAAAAAATCTTTCACTTTCAGTAAGTAATCGTAAGACATTTCCTCCTTTCTTCTTTGTTGCATAGCTTCTAATGTGAAGTCTGATGCAATTCCTATCTTTGTTCCTTTGTATGTAATACAGTGGTACCTTGGTTCACGAACTCAATTCTTTCCATGATTCTGGTCGCAGACCAAATTGGACGAGAACATAATCAAATTTCCCCAAAAGGTCAACATTCAACCTCACCATTGAATTTGATTCGGTTCTTGTCTGACTCGGTTTGCGATCAGAATTGTGGGAAGAATTGAATTTGTGCACTGAGGTATCACTTATGTCTCTTTTTTCCTCTGGCTTATGTTAAGATTTTTCACTATTTTTCAGCAATTTTAGTATAATGTGTCTCTCATGTCATTTGCCAAATTCTGAAGATGGATGAGACAGAAGGCTAAGAGGCTCCAGTTTGGTTACAATTTTTCCCTGTTTGATGTTTAATGATCTTGAATTTGTGGGCTTGTACTTTTCATTAAATTTGGGATGATTTCAGCCATTATTTCTTCAGCTCTTTCCCACTCCTATAATATGTGTAGGAAGAGTTCATTCTTAGTAGTACTGAGATCATTCCTTCCTGAGGACTAATGCTTAAAATACTGGCTGGTGCAAACAGGCACATTTACATCCACATGGGAGTGCTGGGAATTGTTCTGCCTACTCCCTTTGGTGGTTCTTTTCTCGGACTGGTTTTCTCAAATGTGCAAATCAATCCTCATCCAAAGAATCAAGAAAAGCTTTTGATAGACATCTGAAGTTCTGTATTCCTGTAGCTTCCCCTTTTCTGATTCTCTGCCTTGCAAATGTTCCCTTGTCCTCCTGGAATCCTGATATTTGTCTCCCATGTCAGCAACCCTGATGGTCTGGGGATTCCCCACTGCCTTTCCTGTGGCCTGGATACACCACAGGGCAGTAAACTGGAGCCATTATGTGGCTCAAAGTGTTTGCCTCTGTCAACCCATCCATCACTGTCCTTCTCCATCCCCCTCAGTGTCTGAAAACCACTGTCTTATGTATTTTCTTAGGTTTCCTAGCTGTTTAAGAGGGGAGAATAAATCCAGTCCCTGTTACTCAGTCACAGTCATAGCAGATGTTCTTACCTGGAGAGATTTAAAAAATACTGAGCCAAACTCATCTCAGTGTCAGAAATTCGGTTTCAGTAGGTCTGGTGTCGATCCTGGACTGTTACTGAAAAGCACTCAGATGATTCTGAGACACAGGCAGTGTTGGAAACTGTATCTTGAGATCTCAGGCCAAGCTTTGTTCAGATATTTTTCTGTTTAAAAGACTAGACCTTTCATTTAGAAACCTTTCCCAGGGTTTGAGAATGATGGAAGTACTTACAGTCAGCCAATATTCCAGCTGAAAACAATTACAAGAGCCATATGAAATAGAAAACATATGTTTGAAGGTATCAGTGAGCTACTGAGCCCACCAGGACCTACATAGACACTGTCTCAGAGAACGGCAAACTACATCGAGGTGGGATGACGTCCGGCTGTACATTGGTTCCTTGGGGGAATTCTGGGCAGAGGTCCAGAGTCAGAGATTTGATTCTGAGGACAGAAAGAGGTCCTAGGAGGCCAAGGCACCAGCAAGAATTCTGTCAGCTCAGCAGGGTTGGAGATGAGAGGGGTCAGATTTCCCTGTGAGAAAAGAAGGTGAATGACTGACTGTGCTGTGCAGTTTCCCTTGAATCATTTGCCGAGTCCCCGAGAAGCAGGAGTTCCTGGCAGTCTTAAGGTTCTGACAAGGACTCAGCGCAGTATCCCCTGAGACGAAGGGTCCAGGGAACACACACGACTCTCAGTTGGAACCCTGCAGGGCCATGCATAGAAGCAGCATCAAAAAGAGGTCAACTAAGCCCTGCCAAAACTCAACCTCCAGTTAGCTCAGTCTCTCACTAGGATCACCAGCTCACTCTAATTGCTTTGCAAAGGTCAGGGTGAGGCTTTTCTGGATGAAAACAATAGTATCCAAAGTATACTGAATGTGTGGCATTCTATTAAAAATGACCAGGCAAGCCAAGAGCTGGGGGCACCGTATGTATGTGTTGGGGAAGACCAAAACCAATGGCAAGAATACATCACTGAAGCAGACCCACAGACAGCATAATGCTCAGCAAAAGCCTTGAAATTGCTAGTATTGATATAGTCGGGAAAATACAAGGCAAAGTGGAGAAAATAAGAAAATGGAAAGTTTTTCCAAATAGATTTTATTTTTTAAAATTATCTTGAAAATTCTAGCACTTAAATACAATGAAATTAAGAACTCAGTGAACGGGTTTAGGAGCTGATAGGTAGATAAAAAATATATAGATTAATGCACGAAGAGGGAAAAAAGAGAAGAACATATGATATAGAGATGGTAGTTGTTCCCCCCACCCCCCGGCACTCTTGGGGATTGAAACCAGGGCCTTCACGTTGAGCTACATCCACAATCCTTTTTAAATATTTTGAGACAGGGTTTTTCTAAGTCTTCCAAGCTGGGCTTCAGCTTTTGGTCCTCCTACCTCGCCCTCCCTGGGGATTACAGGCACGCATTGTCACACTCATCTTCCCAGTATTTTCGATCCATGTCTTTCTGAATCTGTGGGTGTAGCACCCATGGAAATTATGGCTGTGGAGGGCCGACTGTCAAAGGAGTAAAACTGAACCGCAGGAACCAGAAGACCATGCAAGGGCACCTTTAAAGTGCTGAAAAAACCCTTGCCGAACTAGAACCTTGCAAAGATATGAAGAATAAGACAAAGATCTTAGGGGAAAAAAACCTCAGGATAAATACTAGCAGAACTGCTCTAAACAGGAATTATTTCAAATGGAAGGAAAAAATTCCAGATGGAAGCACAGAAATGCATATTGGAAGAGAGAGCAATGGAAAGGGTAAATATGCTGGTAAATGTAAGTGTTGACTATATAGAATATAGTAGGTGTAAATTTTTGTGTGGCTTAAAATATATGCACAATTAGCCGGATGTGGTGGTGCATGCATGTAATCCCAGCACTCTGAGAGGCTGAGGTGAGAGGATCTAAAGTTTGAGCCCAGCCCTGGCAATTTGGCAATTTAGGGAGACCCTGTCTCAAAATAAAAATGTTTAAAAAAGGGCTGGGGTGTAGGTCTGTGTGAAAGTCCTGGGTTTAAACCTCAGTACATCAGTACAATGAATGTATATATAAATATATTTATATAGGCATATTTAAAATTCATGACAATCAACATAAAAGGAGGAGAGGTAAGCAGAGGCTGTCAATGTAAAATAACAACTCTGCTTTAAAGAAAATAAGAAAATAGTTCATTCTGAGCCAAATATGAGTGACCATGGCCCAGGACCACAGATTCAAGTTACCCTGAAACTGTGGAAGAGGTTACATGAACACTTTGGGTTACAGAATAAAAGAAAGTCATAAATCAATACATGTAACAATGACACTGGTGCAGGGAAATCTCTGCTGTGGTCTCAGATGTTATCTTATAGCTCTCTTAGCTTTAGGGTTGGTGAGGTCTGTCTGCTAACCCTAGTGATACATTCAAGAAATTTATCTATCAGTCAAGAGAATACCAGGTCAGATACCAAAGTTAAGGTAATTGTCTATAAAGGGCCTTAAATAGCCCAAGGTAATTGTGGCTCCTGACCTACACCATTCCTTCTCTCCACATCTCTGGGATTTTAGTCAGATCAGGTGAGGCTGCCCGCAGGATTTTTCTTTTCTTTCTTTCTTTTTTTTTCTTTGCTATTGGGGATTGAATTGGGGGCCTTGCCTATGCTAGGCAAGTAAGTACTTTACCACTGTGCCACAACCTCAGGCTATATTCTTTAATACAGATGTGGCTACTTTGAAGAACTTCAGTTCACAAGGCAAAGTATTCTAAGTTATTAGCATTACTGGGGGGGTTGCTAAAAATAATAATTTACATTTGACTCTACTACATCAAAAAAGAATATTGTAATTTCCAAAACCCAGCTGAGTTAACAGAGAGGGTTAGTGGTAAAACTGTTTTATTAATTCAGTAGAAGACAAGAAGAGCTATAGAATAGATATGCCAAAAGAAAATAAAGGGTATGGTAGGCATAAACCTAACTATACCGGTAATTATATTAAATATAAATGGACTACAAGTTTTTCCTTTGAAACTAGGACACAGCAATCTTCAAGTTTAGGCTGACCTGGACTCAAGTTTCCATAAAACATATTACCAAGTACTACTGAAAAGCAGTTATTCCTAGAGCAAAATATGGAAGTGGAGAGTTTTAGCTGCAAGCCTTGTAAGACTGAACTGTCGCAACAAGGAAAACAAGGTTGAGCTAAGAAAAACTGTCCTTTTTGTTTAACTTGCAAAAGATAAGAACTTTAATCTTTTGTTGCGATGTTTTTATTTGAAGACTTCCTGAAGGTGTCATTTAGTTAAGTAATTGCAGAAACAAAGTCCATGGGAAGCTGTCTGAAAAGCTCACGGTGCTTTGTTGCTGCAAGGGTTTTACACTCCCGCGGTGATACCTTAAGCTCCAGCTCGGGTTTCTCAGAGACGGCTAGTTCTCTTCCAAATTATCCAAAAGCAAACACAACTCATCTCTATCATTTTTCTTATGAAAACTATATACTTCATCTCACACGAAGAATTCAATTTCTTTCATTAATATGTGTTTATATACCCTTTTTGCGAAATAAGAAACTTGTTTTCCTAAAGAGAATTTCTGGATGTTTCCATTAAGCCTGTTTGCTTTACCAAGGGTGGAAAATATCCTTTATAATAATTATCTGGTATCCCCAGATTTCTCTTCTCATCCTGGAAGTAGGTGAGGGGTTACCGATTTCAGTATCAGGTTATTGAGTCTGCACGTCCAGTATCAGAAAATAGAACATTTCCATGTCATTACCGTTACAGAGTGGCTTCCATAGCCTAAGGTACTGAATCACTAGGCTAAGGATTAGAGCGGACAAGAACTGTAGAACCAGGAAAATACAGGTTGAAGTTTAACAAGACAGAGCATAAAGTGGGATGGAAACTTTCTCTTTTCTTAGTGGCTTAAAAAAATGTTTATTTTCGCCAGTCGAGGGGGCACAAACTTGCAACCTCGACTTCTTGGGAGGCCGAGGGAGGAAGATTTCAAGTTCGAGGCCAGCGTAGGCAATTTAACAGGACCCTGTCTCGGAAGGGGCGGGGGGAGTTCCTTCGCTAGAAACCCTTTTTTGGAAACCCCTACTACTTGTACAACATTATGGCAGACCTTGGAGACGCAAAGAGGTATCATAGGACAGCACGCATCTGGGGCTACAGTCATAAAAGAAAAGATAAAGACCACACAAGAAGTGCAAGCCAGAGTTCAGAAAAGGGAGTGAACACCAGAGCTAAAGCGGTGAGCGATCGGGAAGGAGAGACGGAGCGCTCGAGTATTTAAAAGGTAAAGCTGACAAAACGAGGCGTGGGGAGGAGTCCAGGCAGGGGACACAAAGCAGACACAGGTCCAGGAGCAGGAACGCGTCCACAAGACCAGTGCGCGTTCACCACGTCCCCTCGCCTGTCATTTGCAGCCTTTCAGCGAATGCGGAGGAAAAACATCGCCTCCGTCTCCGCCGCAGAGTTCCAAGCCGCCGAGACACCAGACAAAGAAGCGGCGGCCCGCGCCCGTCCGCGGCGGGGACACGCAGTCCCGGCGTGACCGTGCGCGGGGCCCACGCCGCGGGCGGCCGCGGGAAGGGTGCGCCCGGCCCTGCGCGTCCGGCGCGGCTCGAGGCGCGGGGAGGGCGCTTCCTCCGCGGCCGCGCGGGGCCGGGCCAGCGTGCCGCGAACGCCGCGCAGCCCCCACCGCCGCGCAGGCCTCGGCTTCCCCGGCCGCCCACGGGGCGCGCACCGCCGTCCCTCCGCCTCGTCGGCGACAGCGGCGGACACAGGCCCCGGGAGCCGGCCTCAGCCCCGCCGGGCCCCGCCCGCGCTGGCGTCGGCCTTTTGTACCCGCCCCACGTGACCGCGGCCGGCTCTTCCCTCGCGCCCCGCCCGCCCTCCGGCCCTTCCCGGCTCCCGGCGCGCTCTTCCCGCTCTCGGCCGCCCCCCTCCCCGCCGCCTGCCCAGCTGTTCCCGTTCCCTCCCTCGGCGGCCGTTCCCGCGCGCGCGTCCCCTCCCCCCGCGGCTGTTCCGCCACCTCGCCGCCCCTCCCCCCGGCCGGAGCTCACTGTCTCCAAGATGGCGGCCGTGTCAGTTTGGGGCATCTCCGCGGTCCGGCCTGGGGCCCCGGGATCCCGGCTCTCTTCTCCCCCGGTAAGTAGCCGAGGGGACGCCCCTGGCCGCCGAGCCCGAGGCGGAGCCGCTCCGGGGCCCGCTCCGCCGCCTCGGGGGGTCGGCGGCTGCTACAGGCCCCGCCGCGGCCTGCGCCGCCTCCCGTTGCTCTGCGCCAGGCCTCGGGCCGGGGCGCCCTGGCCGCCCCCTCGCGCCCGGCCGGCGCCCGGCTCCCCCCGCCCCTGCCGCGCGCCGCCGCGGCCAGCCCCGCGCTCACGGCCCGCGTCCCCGCCCCCGCCCCGCCGGTCCGTCCGGGGCAGCCGGCGGACGGCGGGCGGGCTAGGCCCGGAGCTGCGGGGCCGCGGGGCCTCGGGCTGGCTGCGCTGCCCGCCCGCCCGCTCTCCCTCGGGGCGCGCCCGCCGCCGCCCGGCCCGCTCCCCGCGCGCGCTCTCCGGCCTCGGCCAGGCCGCCGCGGAGTGGGGGTGACAGGCGGGCGGTGTTGTGGTGCGGAGGAGGCAGCACGTGTGGCGGAGTGTCTGTCGGGCTGTCACCGCGGCCGGGAGGAGACGGCGCCGGGACCGCCGCTGCCGGACCTGTCAGGCCCCGCGCGGTCCCGCGCCCCTCTCGTGCCCCGCGAGCCGGCCGGTGCGGAGACCGGGTCGAGGAGCTGGGCACAGGGGCTGCCTAGCTCTCAACTCCACGTGATTGCATTGTTAACTTACTCCTCGGCGTCTGTTTCCAGCTGATGGAAGCGGCGAAGCAGCCCATTGGCAAGCTGCACGTTTGTGCCGTTGCAAGTTTTTAAAGTTTCTAGCTCTTTAAAAAGAGAGCGCGAAGATGCGTTTGGGGGTGGGGAGTGGGGCCCGGGAAGGACTGTCGGAAGCCAGTTGCGCGCTCTCTGGCCGCTAGTGCACTTTCTCAGAGTTAGGTTCAAGTCCACGGAGCGTCACTTTCCGCAGAACTGGGGACTGATGAAAATCCTGGCCGGAAAGACAACGAGTGACTGTCATTTTCTTTTCTGTGTTCTTTTATCAGTGAGCTTATTGAGTTAGGATGTTCTCAAGTTCTTAAAATCAGGTTATAACTTCTCTTTCGGTTTATCGTTAATGTATAATGAACTTTCTTGGAGTAATAATACTGTTTTCCAGCCTGTTGAGACCCTTACCAAGGTGAAGCGTAACTCTCTCCGGGGGCTTCTTTTTAGTCAGCTAATTTTGAAATAAATATTGGCTCAGGTTCTAGTGTTTTGTTTTAGCCTCTGCTTTCGTTTTACGGTTAACAGTACTCTTTCCAAATGTCAGTTAGCTTGCCTTTTGATTTTAATGTCACTTTTAAAAATAGTTGCTACCGGAGCAATTTTTCTAGCATTGTTTATATTATAATGTAAATGTTCCTCTGAATAAGAGCACATTTTAAAAAATCACTTTTAAAAATCACTTAAGGGGCCGGTGAGATAGCTCAGCTGCATAAACGCCTGCCTGGCAAGCGCGAGGTCCTGAGTTCGACTCCCGGTACCCACACACAAAAAAGAAAAAATCACTTAAGTAAAGTTAAACTTAGTTTTGGAGGCAAATGAATTATTTTAGGTCAGAATTCAATATTTTAGTGATTTTAAAAATGTGTATCTGCCAGATTCTTGGTATGAAAGAATATTGATTGATTTTGACTCAGAGAGGCAATGTATTTGTATATTTGTTTTATTCATTAATGTTCGTGACTGCAATCTTGAATTTTAATCTTTATCAGGTTGATTTCTCTGTAGACTCACAAATAACCAATATGGTTTTTTTCTGTTCTATAAATTTGCTGTGAATGTACATTTGACCCTAGTGATTCTTGGCCTTTCCTATTTCTAGTTCCTCTATGGATTATTTATAAACAATTAGACGGTACTCACTCCAGTATGTGGATATTAGTATCTTAGTTTGGGTTAGGAGAAGTTAACAGTCTGAATTTCTTAAAATTTGAAGTCCGATTATTTTCAGACTTGTTTAAGCACCTTTACGCTTGGCTATTTCCAGTGTTACAAACATTGGCATTTGGAAAGTTTAAGGTACAGTAATATTGTACTTAAATTACGAACTTGGTCTGTGAAACTTGAACTTGTATTTCTTTTAATGGTTGACTATTTTTTATCTATTCTGAATGTCTTGGAATTTTGAAAGATGAACGATTCACTCTTACTTTCATTGCAGGATTCTTTCCACTAATACAGATACTTGTTGAAGTGCTGAGTAGTTTCCCGGGGAAAGATGTCAAGGAGGCCTTTCAGTTCATAGACTGGTGAGCAGAGATCGGGAAGACAGGGTAGCCAGCACCTCTGGTTAGCTGTAGCTTAGGGTCATTCATAGAACGTCTCTTTGTATTTCCTCATTACCTCTTAATTACTTATCTTTTCTTTATCTTATTGTTTACATACATACATACTTGTTTGGGAGTGTTGGTAGAAGTGTATTAAAATAAAGCTCTTGAGTGCTCAGTAAACACGTTGCTTTTCCAGTCCGTTTCCAAGAGTGGACTTTGCTAGAAGACTGACACTGTTTCATTACTCTTTCAGGCGTAACATGTGCGTGTTCTGCTCTGGCGCGGGGGTGCGGTCTGCGGACGTCTCACGGCTTTGTGAAGAGACCTGTGTGTGGTGCTGTTGAGAACTTCATGGGGACGTTTCGGATGTGAGAGTGGGAAGGCGTCTGTTTTGTGAAAGGAGGAAGGACTCAGGCCGGAAGTTTCCGATGTGAGAGTGGGAAGGCGTCTGTTTTGTGAAAGGAGGAAGGACTCAGGCCAGAAATCTTGTATGCTATGGTTAACTGGTTCCCATCCTCCGAGAATCTTGTTTTCCCTGGTGTAAAACTTACTCAGCATCAGGATAAGGGATAACGACTCTATGGATATACAGAATCCTTCACCATGGTAAAACTCGCTAACCCGCTGTACACTGAGTGGATTTTGGAGGCCATCAAAAAAGTGAAGAAGCAGAAACAGCGTCCTTCAGAAGAAAGGATATGCAATGCAGTGTCTTCATCCCACGGCTTGGATCGTAAAACTGTTTTGGAACAATTGGAGTTGAGTGTTAAAGATGGAACAATTTTAAAAGTCTCAAACAAAGGTCTCAATTCCTATAAAGATCCTGATAATCCTGGGCGAATAGCACTTCCTAAACCTCGAAACCATGGAAAATTGGATAATAAACAAAATGTAGATTGGAATAAACTGATCAAAAGGGCATTTGAGGGCTTGGCAGAGTCTGGTGGCTCAACTTTGAAAAGTATTGAACGTTTTTTGAAAGGTCAGAAGGATGTGTCGGCATTATTTGGAGGCAGTACTGCCTCCAGCTTTCACCAGCAGTTCCGATTGGCTATCAAACGCGCCATTGGTCACGGCAGACTCCTTAAAGATGGACCTCTCTACCGGCTCAACACTAAAGCAGCCAATGCTGACGGGAAGGAGAGTTGTGAGTCTCTTTCCTGTTTACCTCCAGTGTCACTGCTTCCACATGAAAAGGACAAGGTAAGAAAGGTACATGCATTGGTGTTCATAGAGCTGATGATGTGTAAAGTGCTAGAAATTCACATTTCTTTGAAGTTATATGGAAATTACATTCAAGGTTTATGTTTGGGACTTTTGTGGAGTGATCTTTTCTGGTTTCTTTTATTTGAGACAGGGTCTTGCTCTGTAGTTCAGGCTAGCCTTGAACGTTTCTTACTGATGAGTTCTAGCTATAAGAACTTGATAGATGCTGATTGTTCGGGTACTGTGAAATATTGAGAGTGACATACAACTTTAAAGTTTTAAGGTTCTTAGGGTACCTGACTGCTGGCAGTTGACGAGCAGCCCAAGGTAGAGACTTGAATGTAAACACAGCAGATGACTAAGAATAGTCCCATCCCACTTTATTGCAGGTTATCATTAGACAGGAATGAGACAGATTCTCTTTTGCCTAAGATCATGAAGGCTTTTTCTGGGATGAGAAGATTATAAAGTTAATATTGAGCATATGTAAAAATACTTTGAGATTTGGTTTACTTTGTTGTAGTTGTTGGCATCCCACTGAATAGCTAGCTGTAGATTTTTGTGTAAATCACAGTTGAAAATTAACAGTATTTTTCTTTGGTGAACTTTTTAGAGATCTATTTTAGGGTTCAGTTTTTCCAGTGAGGTTTGGAATAAAAGCATATTGTTCAGCATCTCTTGTCTGAAAATCCAAAGTGTTCTCAAATCTGAATCTTTTTTGAGTACAGGCAAGTGCTCTGTGAAGCTTAATGATCCACAGTGCTTCCAAGTTCCAGATTTTGGAGAATTCTGGAGTTTGGACTTTCACATTAGGGATGCTCAACTGGTGAAGTCTATGCAAATACTCCAAAATAAAAAAAACAATGAAATCTGAAATACTTCAAGTGCCAAGCATCTTAGATAAGGGATACTCAACCTGTGTTGCCTTTAAACTGATTCTTATGAATTGATAGAGAATCCCATTCAGAAAATGATTCTGTAGCATTTGTACATTTTTAGAGTGTGTATTAAAAATTCAAGGTAGAGGGCCAGTGATGTAGCTCAGCGGCATAAGCGCCTGCCTGGCAAGCGCGAGATCCTGAGTTAGACTCCCGGTACCTGCGTATTAAAAAAAAAAAAAAAATTAAAGGTAGACAGATAACTAAAGTGCTGTTTTGTAGTTCAGTACTGTAAGAACAGTTATCTGTAATGTGTTTTGTTTTGTTTTTTGAGACTGGGTCTTACTATGTAGTACAGGCTGGCCTTGAACTCACTATGTAGCCCAGGCTGGCCTTGAACTTGTGGCAATCCTCCTGCTTCATCCTAAGAATTGTTTCTTGATTATATGGCTGAAGTTAAATAAAATGACTCGATTCCTACAACTACAATCAAATTATCTAACAGTTTAACTGCATGGAAAGAGGAAATTTATATTTTATAGCTAAATAATTCAGTTAGATTATAGTTAGTGTCTTTGCTATGAATTGGGTATTATAAGTTCTTGTTAGAACACTTGAGTATTTGCTTGTGTAATAATTTTCACGTTTTCCCCCTCCCCCCTTTTTGAGACAAGGGCTTGATAAGTTGTCCAGATGGGGTTTGAATTTGTGATCCTTCTGCCTTAGTTTCCTAGAAGGTGGGGATTACAGGCAAGTGCCACCATGCCCAGCAGAATTAGAAATTTTATTTTTTATTTTTTGGGTACTGGTTGTTGAACCTAGGGTCTCAAACATGTGAATTACTATCTATACTACTGAGCTACATTTCCAGGTCCAGGTATTTTAACACATATTAATTATACATGAAATGTCATTTGTGCATGTTTTTAAGAGGTAGTGTGAATTTGGGTACAGTACAATACAGGGTAAGTCCAGGTCTTAGGCCCTTGTAGTTTTTCTTTCGTAGGAGCCTCGAGAGCCATCTAACCTTACTGTGCAGCTAAGCGGAGGACCTTGCTGAGGCCGTTGCTCGGCACCTTTGCGTTAATGCAAGTTTAATTTCGGAAAGACCTGCTGGCTGGCTCTGGTTTTATAAATATTTGTTTGGCTATGGAGCTCTAGTATGTAATGTAGTTAACCAAAGTAACTAAATTTGGGTATACATTTGGGAAGATTGAGTTTCTTTGAGTAGACTGCTGTGTGTCCCAATCTCGTTGGAAAACTGCTTTCATGATAATATCTATGAAATTAGAGTTGATGAGGGCTGTTCTGTATTTTTTTTTTTTTTTGTGGGTACCGGGGGTCGACCTCAGGACCTCGCGCGCCAGTAGGCGCCCGTGCCGCTGAGCGATATCACCGGCCCCTTTTTCGTATGTGGGATCCGGGAGTCGAACTTGGGCCCTCGCGCTTGCCGGGCAGGCGCTTATGCCGCTGAGCCATCTCACCGGCCCCTGTTCTGTATTTTTTGATGGAGTCTTATTTTCAGTACTGACTTTCCTGAGTGACTTTCCTCAAAGGTGAAAAATCCACATTCAGAGTCATAATACTATGAACTGCAATGTGAGGAATTATTCCTCCTCTGAACAGATTATGTCTGCTGTTTTATTGTATTTTAACGACTTGCCGTCCTCTCTCTTGAAACTGCCCAATCAATTCTTATCCAGTATTGATTGGCATACTGTTATGGACCTAGAAAATTTCAGAAAAGAAAAGAAAAAGAAACTTGTATATGTGTATCCAGAATATATTTGACAGTGATAAAGAAAGGAAGATGTAACCAGATGTTGAGGCGTTAATTAGCTGAGCAAATAGTTTTGAGCGCCTTCTGCGGACCGCGCACTCTGCCTCCTGCCTCTGGAACGCTAATGCTAGTGTGTCTTTTGGTCTAGGCAGCTGTACAGTGAGAGGAAATTCAAGGACTGCCGTATGTGGAAGGACCGGAGCAAGTTCCTCTCCACTTTTTACTGAATCATTTCTATTCATTTTGTGCTGTTAACCTTCAGAAGAAACTGTAGGTTAGATTTTCAGCAGACAAGCAGTTTTTGTTCTTTTTGGGGAGGTTATTGTAGAAATATTTTTAAGTTTAGTGTGAAATCACTTGAAGGTTACTGTGTTATTTTCACACTGAAAAACAGAATCCATGAGATACCATGATTTAAAAGTCTTACCCATGTTATAAGGGACATTTCTTTTTTTTTTTTTGTGTGGGTACCGGGGGGTCGACCTCAGGACCTTGAGCGCCAGCAGGCGCCCGTGCCGCTGAGCGATATCACCGGCCCCTTTTTCGTATGTGGGTTCCGGGAGTCGAACTCGGGCCCTCGCGCTTGCCGGGCAGGCGGTTAAGCCGCTGAGCCATCTCACCGGCCCTATAAGGGACATTTCTGAGCTAGCGTTAGGGTGTGGTAGTTTGTCATGCGTTTATTTACTTAATAAATGTTTGCTGTGTGTCAGGTATCACTTCAGTGCTATGCAGTAGTCCCCTTTATCCACCAGGGATATACTGCAGGACCTTTAGAAGGTGCCTGAGACTGAAGGTAGTACCAAACCCTATACAGGTGGGCCCTGGCTTACTATAGTTTGATTTAGGATTTTTCTACCTTTTTTTTTTTTGTACCAGGGGTTGAATTTAGGGCCTTCCCACTGAGCTACAGTCTCAGCCCTTTTTAGTTTAGTTTTTTTTTTTTTTTTTTTTTCTGAAATCGAGTCTTGTTAAGTTACCTGGCTGGTCTCGAACTTGCGATCCTCCTGTCTTGGCCTCCCGGAGTGCTGGGATTGCAGCAGGTCTGTGCTACCATATCTGGCTTGATTTTTCTACTTTTATGGTGTCATGAATGTCATACATTCAGTAGAAATTGCTTTGGGTTTTGAATTTTGAACTTCTGGGCGGTGGACTCTTGTGAAGCTGGGCAGTGGCAGTAAGCTCCAGCTCCCGTTTAGCCAAGTGATCACATGGGAGAGAACAGCAATACTCCAAAGTGCAGTGTGATGCCAACCTATCATGGTCAGTAGGTACATTAAATGCATTTTTAATTTATGATACTTGAATTTACCATGAGTTTATCTGGAAATAATCATCTTGTAACTGGAGGAGCATTTGTATATACTGTACTGTTTTTTTCCTAGACGTACATGCCTTGGTTAATATTTGAGTTATAAATTAGGCATAGTAAGAGACCAATAACAATAATTAATAATCAAGTAGAATAATTATAATATACCATAATAAAAGTTATTTAAAATTTATAAATTGCTTATTTTTGGAATTTTTCATTTAATATTTTTGTATTGTGGTTGATGGTGAGATAACTGAAAGTGTAGAATGTAAAACAGTGGGTAATAGGGGACTACCATACATCTCTTAACTCACTCACTCCTCATGTAACTAATGTTGATGGGTACCAACGATGAAGTGTAGGTGCTGCTACTTTACAGGTGAGCTGTACGAGATTCAGTAACTCGCCCAAGCCGCACTGACTCGTCCCAGCAGCGCTGAGCTGAGTCTCTGCAGGGTGGCTCCAGGGTCTGTTAGACCTGCGTGACCACCTCCTGGGAGCTGTAACGTATTACCACCGTACTCAGGGTCGTGAGTGTCCTTGGTGCTAAACTTCATAGCACATTCCCTAATTTTTTTTTTTTTTCCCCTTAAAGATAATTTCTATGTCCAGGCCTGGTGGTGCACACCTGTAATCTGGGAGGCTGGGACTGGAGGTTCCCAAGTTTGAGCCCAGCCCCTACAACTTAGTGACTTAGTGAGACCCTTTTTCAAAATAAAATATTAAAAAAGCGATGGTATACAGTTCAGTGCATAGGCCCTGGGTTCAATTCCCAGTACTGCAACAAAATTTTTTTACTATACTTACTAATTTTTGTTTTGATTGTCAATAAAGTTTTCTGATTTGCAGTTTAGGGATTAATAATAAGGTACTTTAATTATTAGAAAGCAAAATGTTTGAATTGTGGGATGTAGGTGAGGAAGAGAGCTATAAGTTATCAGTTGCTTGCTTTCTTTGCTTTTGTTTTTTAAAACAGGGTCTTGGTAGGTAGCCCAAGTTGACCTTGCCTCCCTTATGTAGTCCAGGTTGGCCTTGAACTCTCACAATCCTCCTGCCTCAGGCATCTGAGTGCTGTGATTACTGGCAGTCACCCCTTCAAATTGCTTTCTTTTTGAAACATAGATATAAATGTAAGATGATTTGTTCATTTATTTCATTTATTGTTCACTCAGCAAACATTTGAATGCCTAGCAAAACCATTTAAGATTTGCATCCTGTGGGGCACTAAGGCAGACAAAATAGAGATACCGTACTGTACAAAGTACAATTTTGGGGTAAAACTTTTAAAAAAGTCATCATTTTAAAATACCAATTAGTCATTGTTAATTCTTGAGAAATAATTAGGGGTCTCTTTGGTTAAGCTTAATATTACTTGAGATTGTGATGGTCCATTTTCTTAGAAGGATTTATGTTCCTTCCAGGAAATTCACCTTGATTCAAATTTCTGGGTTCATTTCATACATTCACAGTAATTTATTTGGATATACATAGCTTATGTTCCATATCACTAATCCAGAAAAGTATACTCTTTTGTGGTAACCATCTAAATTGTTAAAATGTTATTTTTTGGAGTAGTATTTTAGAACAGAATTATAATTTACAGAAACATTTCATTGGAAGGAGGAGGTACTGTCAGTGTTATTGTTCAGGTTGTTATAGTTAGGTAACTTGGAGCAGAAAGATTGATAAATCTTTTGTCTTTTACTGTGAGTTATAGGTTAATACAGTAATCTCTTAGTAGAGACTACTTAATTTTACTGGAATTTGTATTTTAAATTCAGAGTTAAATGGGGTTTTGACAGGAACTTAGATTATTTTGGGGGGGGTTGAGACAGGGTCTTGCTATGTAGTTCAGGCTGGCCTTGAACTCACTACATAGTGTAGGCTATCCTCAAACTCATGGTGATCCTCCTGCCTCAGCCTCCTGAGTGCTGGGATTATAGCTGTGCACCACCATGAGGAATTTAGATTTTTAAGATAGAGATACTGATTAGAATAGGATATGTTTGCAAGTTATTGAGAGTAAAAATGATAAGGTTTTGACTTAGCTATTTGGAAATGGCCTTTATAGTAAAATTGCTTCATACTTAATATAGAATAGTGATATGAGAAAATTGTTTATAAATGGAAGTTTGGTACTTTCAATTTCAGATATCAGTTCAATTTCAATTTCAGATACCAATTTCAATTTCAGTTTTTATGTTACTTTATTAATAAGGCAGGGAATAGTAGTTGTTCATGCTGTTAAGTTCAGGTATGTGTGGATTGCTTTGCAGAATTATTGTTCACTTAAAAAAATAAACATCCGAAAGCAAAAGATATTGCAAAAAATGTAATGTTATCAAGTTTGAAACTGATCTCAATTTTTTTTATAATAAATGGTATTTATATATTTAACTTCTAATACCATACAAATCCTACATCATTGCTTATACTGTTTTTGATGATTCCATAAAAATGTATTACTAACAAATCCCTGAGGTAGATTAATTGTAGATATGATTAGGAATTGACTTTGTCTCAGCAGATTTGGTCTTTAAAAAAACTCAGAAACTTAAAAATAACTCAGGTAGAAATATGTTTGTAATAATAATTGTTTAAACCATATTTTGTTTAAATATAATCAAGTGTATTAAGTTTAGATATTTTTTGGTTCTCTATTCGGCCTGTGAGCTCAGTGATGTTTAATAATTTTTAGCCCATGACATGCCCTGAAAGAAGATTTGAGCTATCGAAGCTTGGATTGGCTAGTATTAATCAAAGCATCTGCAGCGTGTAGATGCAGCATGCATAGCCATTTGTTTTATATTTACCATTACTAACACTTAACTGTTTTTTGCCTACCTTTTAATAAATTCGTGAAATAAAAGGAAGCAATTAAGATATCACATCTCACGAATCGCTTCAGAAATAGAAATCTACAGGACCTAGCCATCCTGGCCTCTTTTTTTTCCCCTTTGCCATTGTCTATAGACATAGAGAATGTATAGTTGCTCACAGAAACCAATAAATAGTTAGTATTTTTAAGGGCTAATGGGTACTGTTTAGCCCTTGTTGGGTACTGTTTTTTGTTTTTTTGGTTTTTTTTGGTGTTTTTTGGTTTTTTGAGACAAAGTCTTGCTGTGTAGTCCAGGCTGAGCCTTGAACTCACTATGTAGCCCAAGCTGGCCTTGAACTCATGGCAGTCCTCCTGCCTCAGCCTCCTGAGTGCTGGGATTACAGGCATGTGCCACCATGCCTGGCTTGGGTACTGTTCTAAGTGCTTAAACATGCAATTCCTTATTATAGTCTCAAAAGAACTCTAGATGGTTAAGTTTTATAGATATATTATAATATTTATATAGTAGTTCCTTAGTAGTGTTTAATACAGGTTTTCACTATGGCTTCTCATTTAAAACCAAATGGAAAATGAATATAAAATGCAAGACCCATTAAATTTCTTACCCTTGCTGCCCGATTTTTATTGAGTTCATCCTAGATATATTGGCCAGTACTTTTTTTACATGACACTTACCTTGAGTATTGTGAAAGCAAATACATAACAGGAACTGTTTGAGGAATCCAGGGAAAATTTATCATTCAGGCCTCTAGAGGGTATAAGGATCTCCTTGACAGTGTTTAGTTTTTTTCTCTTTCTGTGTAAAATATTGGAGAAAATATGTTTTGACATTGACTTTGTTCTTAGCTATAGAGAAGACTGAATCTAGGTGCCAAGTTTGCTGGTTAAAGTAGAATTAAAGAATTTTTTTCTACTGAACTGGAGAGTTTCTTTAAGTTACGATAATAAGTACTTTTCATGCTCTTTAAAGAAATAAATGTGTGTTATGTATAGGATTATTAAGAGCTTCATTCTGGTAGAGTTGTTTACCAAGTAGCTACGCAAGAGTAGAGTCATTTGGCAAAGAATCTGAGCAGATGGGTTAGACCAGCTTCACTCTTCTGCTTGGCCCAACTGGAGCAGGATTAGGACTCATTCAGTGGTAGCTGATTCCCAAGGAAATGAAGGCCGTTCCTTTTGGTTTTTCTTTTTGACAGGAGAGTCATAATTCTCAACAGGTGGCTTTCATCAGCCCTGTACATAAGTCTCTAAATTCAAGGCCAGAGAATGAGTTCCAGCTCCTTTTGGAACAGGTGAAGAAATAGTTTGTAGTATGGTACTGTTTTGTTAAGGGTTGCAATTAAGCATAGAGATTACAGTTAATGTAGCATTTAGATTTGCAGAATGCTGTTCTGGGTCAAAATAATTTTTAACTGCCATCAATGGGAGAAAAAACCCCTGCCAAGATAAAGTAAATCAGGCGGTAGTGTTGATGGATGTATATGTTGTAGTTGAATTGTATTACGCTTACAAAGTACAGATAAACTGTTAGAATTGAATCTTCTGGCTTTTGTAGAGTTTTGAGCCAGTGGCAGTCTTGGATCATAGTGATTGTAGTATTATTTCCACAAATGGAGAAACAGAGCCAAAGAGATGTGTCCGGACTAGTGTCACACAACAAATTAGTAATATTCAAGAGAATTGGTCAGGTCTTTCTTGGTTCTGTGCTTTTTTCATTTTTCTGTAGTACTGCTTTTATAGTATTTTAGAGAGCAATGAGTATCAAATAGTGTAGAACTCTGTCCTTTAATGGAAACCATAGGGTAACCCTTGTCTAGAGAATTGTAAACCACAATTGTGTAATCTGCTTATTTCAGAATTTGAAAATTGCTGTACATTCTTACACATTGTTAGAGAGTTGAAACAGCTCTTTTTTTTTTTTTTTTTTTTTTTTTTAAGAGATCATTTTCTTACGGCCCAAGTTAGGGCACTTAGAAAGTTTTTAGCTAAATATTAGAAGAACACTTTGGGCTACTTTAATGCTGGAAGAAAAAGTGCTCCTTTAGCTTTGAAAAATGTCCATTTAGGGTTAAGTGTGACTTTCAGTAGATCTGCAACACCTCTCAGTGATCGGATAATTGGTTAGACTTTAAAATTCTTGAGACTGAAATAGAGACGGCAAAGTACAAGCCTTTGTGTTAATGAAGTACTTTTTATCAAAGGTACTGAGTCTGAGTAGACCAACAGTGGTGTAGTCCAGCACTCACTGTTTATATGTAGTATCTGGGAGGAGCTTGAGAGATTCGTAGTAGTGCTGTTAAACCATATAGGGAAGGCAGTGGACAACAAATCATGGTCGTTATTGATCTTTTTGACTATTAGTTCATCTTTATATAACTTCTACATTGTCATAAGACAGCAAGTTCATTAGGATAGTGGCAAATAAAGATTAAAATTTTAAAAAGTTTTATGTAAAATAATTGGGTGGGTTTTGAGATTATTGGTATAATTTATGAGGAAAAAAAAACTGATGTAGAAAGAAAATCTGGGAGCTGAAAAAATAAAATCTTTGTGAAAGATTTTATGTGTGAGAAAGAAGACAGTTGACTTCTGTTGCTGTTGATACAGATAGGTGGAGATAGGTGGAGCCCTGTTTGAGGGGTATTAGCAGACCTGTACTGTACTGTAAGCTGCTTTTTCTTCTGGGGATTCCTGGACTGCACTTGACCTGCAGAGCTACTGCTAAGTGTTAGTTTTCAATTCTTTCAGCTTGTAGGTTACTTTTTTCTTAGTCTTTGGCTACAGTGAAACATTTAACTCCAGAGTTTTCTAGAACTTGTAATAGAACTCTGAGAAACATTGTAATGTGTGTTAATGTGATGTTGTACTTAAGTGATTTCCCAGTTTTTCTACTCAGGGCATCTTTAAATATCTGATGGAGTGTTTACCCTTTCATCATTTTCCTGCCTTACTTAAATTTTTTTCATTGTAGTTAGTTTTTCTTTAATTCTGTAACATAAATCTAAATCCCTGTTCTTTCTAAAGCCATGGTTCTTGACTCTAAATCCAGTTTAGTCTCACCCGAGGTGCTTTAAAAAATAAACACCAAGCCAATTAGATTAGTCTTCAGCAGTGAGATCCAGGTGTCAGGGGTGTGTGTGTGTGTTTAAAGAATGTGTATTTAATGTGCAGCCAACTATTTTCCCTTCCTGCTGTTACATAGGACTGCTTTTCATTTTGGAGAAAATCACATAGCAGTGTGGTAGGGTGCCATTCACAAATTGGTGCCCCCCAAATCTCAGCTCCACCCTCTGCTTGAGGGTATATCTCTATAAAGTCTGTTCTCGCTGAATCAATGCAGTATTTCCTCCAACTTGTTTATCTTTCTTATTTTCAGTATGTACTTCCATATCCTTCATAGAATGAAATCTATCTGTCCATTTAGTTTATTCTCCTCTCCTGCTGACTTCAATATAGCTGTGCTTAAGTTTACCCCCTTGCTGCCTTCTTAGCAGAGAGAAAGAGAAGTATCCAAGGCTTACTCTCTGTTTCCATGTGGGACCCTACTCTCCCCTGCCTCAAGGACCTTGTTGCATTAAGAATGTTCATCAGTCTTTTGACTCTGCCATCTTTCTCTCTTTCACTTGTTAGCCCTGAACATATAGAAGTCCTTTTTATCACTGTAAAAACACCCACCCCCCAAAAAAACCTCCCTTTCTTCAGATTCTTCTTTCTAAAGCCTGTCGATTTTGTGCTTCTTGAAAAAATGGCTGGTCTGTATTCTAGATCTGCTGCAGTCTGGCTTTGGGCCCTAGAATACAATTTGAAACTGCTCTTGTGGGTGGTTTTTCAGTTTTATTTTACCTGAACTCTCAGCAGCATTTTGTACTTGTTGACTGTTTTCTCCTCCCTTGACTTCTGGGAGAATTCTTTCCTAAGAATTCTTTCCCTTCTTTCATCTTTATAGTAATTCCTTTTCAGCACGTTGGCATTTTATCTTTTGCTTGTGTTTTATGTTAGTCTTCCTTAAGGTTCTGTTCTTCACCCATTTTTTTTCAGCTTCCTTCCTCACCATCACTTCACATTCCTGATGACCCAGGTGGACTTTGTCACTTTGCCACAACTTGCTCTTCTGCTCTCTTCTGTAGTAAGAGGCATTGCCACTGACTAATGCTTAAAACAGAAACGGGCATATTTTTCACACCTTCCTTGTATGTCTTTTGGATTCAGTTCTAGTCTGTCCCCAGCCTTCTCTCTTAACACTTTTTAAGCATCTCAGTTAATAATTAACCTCGTCTCCTCCATTCCAGATACTGCTCTCTTGGAGTAGGTCCTTGGCATTTCTCTCCTGATCTACCTTAGCAGCTTTCTCACCAGTTTTCCCTCTTCCAGTAACATCTCTCTCCAGTCAAGATTATTGCCAAGAATGATCATATTAAAAAGTGATGAAGAACATAGGCTCAAATACCAGGCCATCTGGATTTGTATACCATGTAGATACTACTTGCTTTGTGACGTTAGATAATTTGCTTAATCTTTCTTTGCCACATATCCTACAAAATAGGGATAATACAGTACTTACCTCATAACAAAGTTGTGAGGATTTAATGAGTTAATACACATCAGCACTATCTAATAGAACTTTGTGTAATGATAGAAATGCAGTGGTACCTCGGTTCAAAAACTTGATTTTTTACACGATTCTGGTCACAAACTGAGTTGGATGAGAACCAAGTCAAATTCAGTGGTTAGGTTTGATGTTGACCTTATGGGGAAATTTGATTCAGTTCTTGTCCAGTTTGGTTTGCAATCAGAAACTTGGAGAGAATTGAGTTTGTGAACCAAGCTACTACTGTACCCTGTGTCAGTGATCACCTCTGTGGTAGCCATAGCCAAAATGTAGCTATTGAGCTCTTGAGATATGGTTACTTGACTAAAGAATTGCACTTTTTTTTTTTTTTTGACACAGGGTTTCACTATGCAGTTCAGGCTTGAACTCACTTTATAGCCCAGGCTGGCCTTGAACTCGCAGCGATCTTCCTGCCTCAGCCTCCTGAGTGCTGGGATTACAGGCATGTGCCACCATGCCTGGCCTGCACTTTTAGTTTTAATTGTAATTCAATTGCAGTGGCTGGTAGGTACTGTACTAGAGAGTATAGAATATATAAAATCCTTAGAATAGTGAAAAGGTACTATATGAATGTTATCTATTACTATATTTCTAAAATTAAATGTAATCCTCTGCTTAAAATCTTTCAGTACCACATTCTGTGGTACAGTATATATGATTCGTAGCCCTCTCCCTGAGTTGCTTCAGACTTACACTACTTCATATACCATCTCTATACCAGCAGTTGTATGCTCTAGAAAATTGCTTGAAATACAAATTTTGTTTTTGTTTTGTTTTGAAACAGAATCTCCCTGTGTAGTCCAGGCTGGTCCTGAGCTCATTATGTAGCCCAGGCTGACTGCAATCTTGAGATCCTCCTGCCTCAGCCTCCCCTGTGCTAGGATTACAATAGTGCACCACCACTTAGGGCTGAAATACAAATTCTTTTTTTTTTTTTTTTTGAAATACAAATTCTTCAGCAGAGTTCCAGCCTACTCATTCAGAAGGTAGGGTTGGGACCTTGCAGGCTATGTGTGTTTGTAAGTTTGAGGACTACTCTGCTGTGTCAGATAGACTCCTTGCGGTTCCTTAGATTTACCTTGTTCTTTTTCCTGTGTTCTTCTGTCTGGAATAATCACTTCTCTCTTTGTTTATTGGCTATTGTTGAACCTTGCAGACTTAGTTTAGTCATGTCCTTGCATTCCAGTCTCTCACTGTCATTCACCTTGCTCCCAGACTGACTTAGCTCTCTTAATGCCCCTGAGAGCCTGCACATACTTCCATCATGGCCCTTTTTGTGTTTGTTATGGCTTGTGTCTGGATGTCCCCCCAAAGCCTCATAAGGTGGGGCTGCTGCCATAGGTGGGGCTTTTCAAAGGTGGCTGGATCTAGAATGTGTGATTGATTCACGGTGCAGTGCTGGGATTAAGGGTGCTAGTGGTGGGTGATTACCAGATCAGTCTAGTGATTACCAGATTAGTTTGGCACTGCCCTAGTCCCAATAGCCTGGACAGTATAAGGGACAGAAGGAGGCTTGTCTTCCCCCACTCTTGGTGCTTTGCTACTGTCTGCCCACCATGAACTGTTTCTCATCTGTGAAGCCACTCTGCCTTGGAGCCAGCCAATTATGGATTGAAACCTCTACAAACTGTGAGCTAAATAAACCTTTCCTCTCTTAACTTGTGGGTGTTGGGTATTTTGTCTCAGCAACGCAAGAGAAAAATAACTAAGGCAGCATTGTATTGATGTTTTTAGCCTATCTCCTATTAGTGAATTTAGGGTCTTGTTTTCATCTCTGTATTCACATCTATCTAGCACAGTGTCTGGTTGCTTTGCACATATTTATTGAACACCTTCCAGGTGCCAGAACAATGATTTTGTCCTGACTGAGTAAAGGAGCTGCAGTCTTTGTAATTAACACATGCAGTGATACACTGCTCTGGTGGGCCGTGAACACAGAGGACAGGTGGGGAGGGCCAGAGAAGCCATAGAGGAAGTCACGTGTGAGAGTTAGTGAAATGGGGAAGCAGATGGGTGTGGTGGGAAAGAGTGGTTCCTGCAGAGGGAACAGCATGTACAAAGGCCTAGAAGCAAAACATTGTAGGCATATAATAAATGTGTAATGGGATGTAAATTTTTTAAAAATTGCACATCTAACTTGTATCTCAGTTTTCACCCTGCCCATCAAACACTGCATGTTATATGCTTTGTATTTTTAAAGTAGATTTTATCCTTGATGTCACACTTTCTTTGAGTTGATGGTTGAGGTGTGATAAGGTAACCTCCAAGCCAGCAGGATACATTTATTTTAATTTTTAAAGCAGAAAAAAGGGCTAGTTTTTTTCTTAAAATTATTCATCAGAGCAAAGAACACATTTTTTTCATTGTATAAGACCAGACCAGGATTTGAAACAAACATCTTTAAACTTAAAACACTGAGAAAGCATGCCATTTAAAAAGGCTGACAGACAACCAGCATGCCAGCCACAACTGTCACTTTGTAGCCTCAGTCGGTGTCACTGCTGCCATTTCTCTCATTGACTCTCATTAACTGTCCGGCAAGAATGAGAGCATTGGTTAGTGTTCAGTGCAAGTGCCTCCTATTTTGCTGTTAAACACCAGCTTTTGGGTGTTTGGGACACTATATGTGTAATGTTCAGTAAAAACTTACCTTTTACTTTCCTTGAATGCTTTATACGTGGATTGGCTTCATTATCTGTGAACTTTGAAAAAAGACTGATACAAATCTAGTTTTGTTTCTGATGACATCAGCTAAGTGGAACAAACCCGGAGGAGAGTGAAGAGGGAAATAAAATCATTTCCCCTAAAACCTCATGTGGGTGGTAATGTCATTTCTTTTTTTTTTTTTTTTTTTTTTGTGGGTACCGGGGGGTCGACCTCAGGACCTCGCGCACCAGCAGGCACCCGTGCCACTGAGCGATATCACCGGCCCTTTTTCGTATGTGGGTTCCGGGAGTCGAACTCAGGACCTCGCGCTTGCTGGGCAGGCGCTTATGCCGCTGAGCTATCTCACTAGCCCTGTATATATATCTTAACCTCTCTTAATAAATTAGGAGCTGAACAATTTATCCCCTCAAAGTTTATAGCCTCTGTAGGTTAAAGGGAAAAAGACCTTCAGATGTGTTCTAGCAATGTTTGATACCTTAGCTGAAAAGTACCATTTGCTGCTGCTTCAAGGTAGTGTTTGTTGTTATCCATGTTGTATTTTTAAAAATTAAAGATATTCTTAATAGATAATGCATTCATCAATATGTGAAATTGTAAAGAATTTTCCATGAAGAATACTGTTCTGACTCCTGTCCCTAGCTGCCTGGTTGTCTTGAGAGGTAGCTAGTGAGTTTCTTTTGTACCTTTTATATGAGAATATTCTAGGCCGGGCGTGGTGGTGCATGCCTATAATCCCAGCACTCAGGAGGCTGAGGCAGGAGGATTACCGTGAGTTCCAGGCCAGCCTGGGCTATATAGTGAGTTCAAGGCCAGCCTGAACTGCATAGTGAGACCCAGTCTGGGGAACAACAACAAAAAAAAGGAATATTCCAGATTGGTACGTAAAGCTTGGTGGTATTGTGCCATAATTTATGTAAATAATTCCATGTTAAAGGACATTTGTTTACAAATCTTTTATGCTTACAGACAGTGCTTCATTAATTTACTAAATAGGTACATCATTTCACTTACAAGTCCCTAGAAGTAGAGCTACTCAGTAAATGTCCTTGTACCTTTGATAATTGTATCTATCCAAGGAAATCCCTCAGTAGTAGGTGAGAGTACCTGTTTGCCTACAGCCTTTGCCACACAGCGTCAACTTTTTGATCTTGGGCAATCTCATGTACCTTTCTTTTTTTGGGGGGTGGTGGTACTATGGATTGAACCCAGGGCCTTCACACTGAGCTATATCCCTAACCCTTTAAAAAATTTTTTTATTTTGGGATCTTGTCTAGTTAAGTCACTAAATTTACTAGGCTGGGCTTAAACTTTTGATCCTTCTGCTTCAGCCTCCCAAAGTGCTGGGGTTACAGGCTTTAGACCAGTTACCTTAAATCCTGTGCTTATTTTCAGACATTAATAAAATTATATGCCTATTTTTAGACATTTTTAAAGTAGATTTCCGTTGAATGTTTATGTACTAAGCAAGCACCATACTAGGTAGTAGGGTTATAGCAGGGGTGCTGGATATAGATACTTTTCTTTTAGTTACGTGGAAACTCCAGGGGAATAACCGTAAGGTATGTGTAAGTGATGATAGGAAAATTCAGGGAGTGCTCAAAATCGTAAATACAAAAATTGCACTTCTGCAAGTTTTTGAAGATTCTAGCCTAGTTTGTGTTGTATATTGGCACCTAGGTCCCCAGTAGGTAAATGGAGCTTTGACTGAATATATCATCAGTCTAAAACAGTTGTTAGCAAGCTTTTTTGTAGATGAAGGACCAGATAGTAAATATTTTTGGCTTTTTGGGCCATATTCCAGTGAGATTTATAAAATGGGTGGTGGCTAGATTTGGCCTGCATTCTGTAGTTGGCAGATCCCTGCTCTAGAATAGCAGAGTATTGCACTCAGTTATAAGATATGTTGAATATAATTTAAAATAAGGTAAGGAGTAAGTTAGTTTAAAAATTAATGTGACTGCCTCTATAATAACATTACTAATTCATTTACTTTTGAAAATGCTACCCTGGAACATGAGTTATTTATGTAGGTACCTAGGAATACCCCTGAGGATATATGCTGCTGGGAAGAAAATGGCTAATATCTACTACTCTAGAATTTTAGTTAGCTTGCCTAAAAACTGCACAGATGTCTATTTTCCCCTTTTATTAGATGGGAGAAAAAGGCCATGATAGGTAGAAAGAGTTAGAAAATCTCCATGTGGGTGTGCAGTGAGGCATGTCTGTAAATTGCCATAGTGAAAAACACAAAGTTCCCAGACTAGATGAGGCCACCCCTAGGTACCCTTACCAATTACCATCGTTTAGGGCTAGGAACAGAACTGGGGCTGTGAATTTGCTTTGTGTTTTTACCACTTAATTCGTTGCGTGAATTTTAAGTATTTAACTTCTCTGCCATCAATTTTCTGCATAGGATAGTGATTCTGCCCTTTAGGGATTGCAAGAACAATGGACAGCACATAGCATAGCAGTGATAAATATTAACTCCTCAATAGATGTTACTTTCTTCTTTCTCTGACCTGCCCACAGAGCAGTTTATTAATGTACTGAAGGAGACTGAGGAAACGAACATTCCTGGCACATAAAATCTTAAAATTTTCTTGGAGGTATAAAAAAAGTAAAACAGAAACACTTTTAAAAATAATATGCAAACAAAGGTAAAGACTGTCTCAAATAGGTAAAAAATATTTAGTTATAGAAGTAAGTTTTAGGACTTTAAATTCAAACCCTTGTTAAAATAATCTAAAAGATGAGAAACTTTTTCCTCTACAAATATGCCCTAAATATTTACATGTTGTCTTTGTGTGGCTTGAGCTACATCCCCAGCCCCTTTTTATTTTTTATTTTTGAAACAGGGTCTCACTAAATTGCTGTGTTGTCCAGGCTGGGTTCGAACTTTGGATTCTCCTGCCTCAGCCTCCTGGAGGTGCAGGGATTACAGGCATGTGCCACCATGCCTTTCTGAAAAGGAGAGTCTCTTAAATGCCATTTATTAACCAGATGTTAACTGCCTTTTGATTAGGAATTTCTTTATCCTGAAGCTAAATGCATCTGTTTCAGTTTAAGTACCTCGTAGCTTGCTCTGCATATTTTGAACACATGGTGAATGTTAAATAATTTGCTGACTTCAACAGAGAAGGAAAGTAACTTCATAATCTTTGTAAATTAAATAATTTTGATTTCTTTAATATTGTCATTATGAATAGTTTTGTGACATTTTTGTAGCTGTGTAGTAAACTTGGATTTTTTGCACAGCTTAAAATTAATAGTATTGCTAGCCTTGTAGGGGAATGAAAACTTTCTTCCCTCTGAAGGTTGCATAGTTTTGATTACTGTCAATTTAATAGATTAACAAGAGAGAAAAATTTTAGGTAAGTCCATATACATGGGAGTCCCACAAAGCATGAGACTTAGAGAAAAGTCACCTTGAAGAATGTGTCATCTTGAGCTACAGAAAGGGACTGGGGCCTAGGATTGCTGGTGATAGGTGAGGGGAGGTGATCTCAGGCAAGCCACGGGGTGAGGGGAAGGGAGAAATGTGACGTCCAGGAAGTAAATGCACAGTGAATAAAGGCTGTCCTGCTCTGCAGAGAGCTGAAAGGTCTCTCAGGTTATAGCAGTTACCTCAAAGCAGCTTTCTTCCTTTTAGAGATACCTTACTAAGGTAGATTTCCTTCAGAGATGTAAATGTGTTTTGCAAAAGGACAGCTTTTTAGAACTACCCTGGTGTCTGCAGTTTCTCAAAATAACCAGCTCAAAATATGCCAGAGAAATCTATTTTAGGGTGGTACATTCCGGACTCTTACAGTGTATTTTGGGGTAGTGTGTCCTGGGCCCCAGCAGTGTCTGAGCTGCTTTAGTAGAAGGAAGAGGTGCCATTGAGTACTGATGGCAGAAACATGACGTCATTGCTGTTGGACAGCGTTATGCCTCCCACACCTGTCTCCACTTTCCTTAGGTCAGGACCATATCTTTTCTTTCTTGAATTAGTGTAATTGTCTTTCAAGGTAGCCAGCCCGCCTGCCCTCCCTCCCTCCCTTCTTCCCTCCCTCCCTCCCTTCCTCCCTCCCTCCCTCCTTCCCTCCCTCCTTCCCTTCCTCCCTCCCTCCCTCCCTCCCTCCCTCCCTTCCTTCCTTCCTTCCTTCCTTCCACAAATGTAATGATAACCCAGCATGTGATAGGACTTACTAGGGATTTGGCAGTGAGCCAGATGGGTTAAATTCTCTGCCCTCATAGAGCTTAACATCATCTAGCTGACTCCAGCTTTAGGCTTTTAGAGCTTATACCTTATTCCTTTGTCTGAGCACTCTTTCTAAAATTTGTTTGTAATCCTAAAGTCTAGTGGATTTTGATTGCTGTCTGCACAAAGTTCAGGCTTCTTATTAGTCCTCATGCAACTTCATCTTTCTTCATGGTCTTCTTCACTCTTAGCCTGCTAGTACTATATATTATTATAGTCCTGTCTGCACCACAGTCCTTTCAGTTTATATATATATGCCTCTTTGGGATGTTACTCCTTTACTTCCCGCCAAACAAAAACAACTAAAAATTACTGATATATTTGGCCGTTCATATCCTCAGTTTCAGCATCTGAAGACCTAACCAACCACAGAGTGAAGTACTTAGTGTCTGTATTAAATACATACTTTTTTCTTGTTGCATTCCCTAAAAAATAGGGCAGCTATTTGCATAGCATTTGTATTATATTTGTTATTATAAGCAATCTAGGGATGATTTAAAATAGGACATACAGGTTAAGTGAAAACATTAAGCCAAATGGCTTAATACAAAACTTTTGAGCATATTTGGATTTTGGTATCTGTGGGAGGTCCTGGAACCAGTTTCTTAGGGATTCTGTGGGACTACTGTATCTTTTAAGCCTCCTTGACTTACCCGCAACCATTTCTTTGCTTTGAGGAGATAACTCTTGCTTTATAAAGAAACAAACGCATTTTCATTGTACATTAGACTTACCTATGTTATGACATTTTCTTCCCTGTATTATGATAGTATGATAAAATATTATTATTATTTTAATAAGACAGAGACAGGGTATCACTGTATTACCCAGCCTGGGCTGGAACTCATGATCCTTCTGGTTCAGCACCCCAAATAATTGGGCATACAGGTGTGCATTATAGCATTTGGATAGTAGTCTATTTATCTGCCTATCTTACTAGTATTAAAGGTAAGTACTACTTTCTGTTTCTTTTCTCAGTGTCTGTCGAGGACCTAGCTAATAGTGAGTTGGAAATATTTGTTGGGCAAAGGAATGAATGTCCCAGACTTTAAGCATCTCATTGCTGTCTGGAGAATATTGGGGGTTCATTTTACAAACCTTTGAATTTTTGGAGTCCTTATTACTATTACCAGATGATAGACAACTTATCCTCAGGTGAGTCAGCAGTAAGACTGGCAAATTTTTCATTTTCATCCCATACATACATGTATACATACATATATACAAACATATATACATATACATATACATATACATATACATATATCTCAGTAGTCTTTGTCAAGTATCCAATGGGTGGGCTGAGATTTAGCTCCGTGGTAGAACACCTGCCTAGCATGTGCCAAGGACCTAGGTTCAAGTACCAGTACCACTGTCTTAGTTACTTTTCTTGTTGCTGATAAAATATCTGACACCTGAAGTTAAAAGAGGAAAGGTTTATTATAGCTCACAGTTTATAGAGGTTTCAGTTCATAGTTAGCTGGCTCCAAGGCACGGTGGGCATCGCAGAGCAGGCAGGCAGCAAGTAATAAGCAACGAAAACAGCAGCCCTCTTTTTGGCCCTTATATTTTATCCATACTACCTGCCCTTAAGGCAGGTAGTGCTTATACCCAGGGAGGGCCTTCCCATTATCCACTCCCAGAACTATGCCAAACTAGTCAGTGTACTAATTTAGTCCTCATACACCCCCCTTGATCCCAGCATCACACATTTAATCCCAGCATCACATACTCTAGATCCAGCCACCTCTGAAAAGCCTCACCTATGACTGCATGAGGCTCTGGGGGGACATCCAGACACAAGCCATAACAACCACCAAAAAAAAAAAAAAAAGTCCAAACAGCAGCAAGAGTACCTTTTAAATTAAGTAGTGTTTAAAGTCATTGAAGAGATACTGTGAAAAATTGGGCAAAGCAGAAATATGTGCAGTGCTGATTTTTTGAGTACCTCTCAGGGTCTCAAAATCATTGGGATAGTTTAGTAATATATGAAATATGTTTTGAAAAACTGTTCACTTATTAAATCATTTTTGCATCTAAAAATGTGAAACCTTGTACGGTTATTTCTCCCTAAGAGCAAAGATTTTGACCTTTAAATGCTACCCTGGGAAAAAAGTTTCCTACATCCCCTCCTTTTCTTTATAGCAGAGCTGTCTACTTATATATCTCTGTATTTCACCAACACCTCCCTTTTTAAAAACAATAGATTTAGAGTTTTTCATAGCGCTGTCCTCGTTGGACCTTATTTTATGGATATTACTTTTCTTTTTTTTTTTTTTTTTTTTTTTTTTTTTTTTTGAGACAGAGTTTCACTATGCAATTCAGGCTGGCTGTGAACTCACTTTGTAGCCCTGGCTAGCCTGAAACATGCAGCGATCCTGCCTCAGCCTCCGGAGTGCTGGGGTTGCAGGCATGCGCCACCATGCCTGGCTGGATATTATATTTTGACTTTTGTATTTATAACCATTTACCTCTTCATCTGTGCCTTGTCTCTTCCCCCCTCCTTAAGGCTTTCCTATGCTGTACCACTGAGCACATCTCCCAGTGCATTTGTTTACAGAGGTGTCAAAATGCTTACTGTACTGTATGTAGTTCATGCTGGTGTTTCAGTTCAAGGATGTGTATATATAAGTCTGTTATTGTGGAGAAGATTGTTCAATGTGCATACTTATTATAAGAGAAAGGTGTAATCTTTGATTAATGGTGCCCATTTTAAATTCTAATTTTAAAACAATAAAATAGAATGTATTTCTCAGATTGCTTCCTTGGCACCTAGTTTCTGAGTATGTGTTCAGAGAACAGTAAGCCTAGCAAGCAGTGTATAGTCAGAGTTCACATAAGTACATTAAAGGATTTGTGGAATTCCTTCATGTTTCACTTTGCTAACTGATTTGCTTAAGGGAAGACAACCTCCCTTCTCCCATCTCTTACCTCCTTTAAGACTTGTTTAGGAAACATAGCTGTTCAGCTTTTACCTGGGCCCAAATGCCTTTTTGGAGATTGGCCTTTTGGTGGTTTAATGGGAGTTAGTGTTTGCACTTATCTGCATTTGCAGTGCAAATGTGGGAATTACTTCAAGAGGAAAAAGAGCCACTCTATTTCAATTGGAAAGGCCTATTTTTAATTTCTTTGTGAACTCAGACTTGTTGGCTGTTTTGAATAATTATGGGAGGATATCACAGAAGAGAGATTACTGTTGTTTACTCACCTGAAAAAAATGTGCCTTAGAATAGATAAATTGATGTTCAGCAGAATTGTTTGTGGCATTGAAAGGGCCAGAAAGATAGTTAAATCAGGAGTGGTTTCACTCACCTGTAGTGCCAGCACCGTGGGAGGCTGAGGCAGGAGAGTCAGAGCTCAGCCTAGGCAATTTTAGCGACTTAGTGAGACTCTGTCTTTAAAAAACAAAACAAAACAAAACAAAACAAAACAAAAACAGGCCCAGAATCCAGCTTATTTTGAAGGCCCTAGGTTGCATTACCCATCTTGGAAAAAAAGGTGGTTAATACAAAATTATGATTGAATCAAAATGATTCTCGGGCCGGTGAGATGGCTCAGCCGCGTAAGCGCCTGCCCGGCAAGCGCGAGGGCCTGAGTTCGACTCCCGGATCCCACATATGAGAAAAGGGGCCGGTGATATCGCTCAGCGGCACGGGGGCACGGGTGCCTGCTGGCGCGCGAGGTCCTGAGGTCGACCCCCCGGTACCCACAAAAAAAAAAAAAAAAAAAAAAAAGATTCTAAAAAAAATGTCAGATGAAGGAAAAGACCCTTTAACATGCATATTTATTTTGCTCAGTCTTTTTAAAATTCCCTTGTTTCTTTCTGGAAGATAGAATAGTACATATACCAAGAGTTGAAATGTTATCTCTAAGATTGTACAGGAGGCTGTGGTTTGCCAGTGAAAGCTTTCCAGACCTACAGATTTGTAAGCATCTGGAAGGTAAAATGTTTGTGCCTTGTACATCTTTGTATTACCTGAAGGCACACACAGTTTTATGAGTGGTAGCAGTTCCCGTTCTGCAGTTAAGGCAAGAAAGACTTTGTATATTCCTTTATGGAGTACCTCCTCTGTGTGTGACAGTAACTTGAGATCTGCTTTTGGATCTGCCAGGATGTCTGGAAAGTGGCTTGTGCAGTTACTTCTGATTTGTCTGCCCTCCTGGCTTCCTAGGAATCTGGTTCTAGATCACAGACCTCTTTACTGCAGCACAGATGGCTGGCTTGGGAGTGAGGATTTCTGTTAACCTCAGAGGTACATGAGGCCCTGGCCCTGACCTTTTTGGAGAGGTCAGTTACTACTGGGTTTTGATGTGTCTTTGAGGTAACACTGGTAGAGCACCTCTGATTGTGACATTTTAGCCTATTCGCCTGTATTGTTCTCCTCACTGTCTTCCTACCTTTCTTCACGCACCAGTTATCCCATTTGAAAGTTTCTAGAGGGTTAAGGATGAGGTGTTGAACAGTTATGAACAGTGGATTCTCTGCTAATTAGAGACCTTAACCTGTAGTCTAACCTAACCTAACCTAACCCTGAACCTTTAACTAAAATTAATAACTGCATGTTCTGAAGTATATTATTGGATCACACACTGTTCTAGCTTCTGCTTCAGTTCCCATCCCCCTTACTATGACACTGCTTTTAGTAATTGAGTAAAATGCCTCGATTTCTTTTAAAAAAAAATCTGCCAATCTGCTATTCTCCCTGCCCCATTTCATCCTTTTCTGTTTTCTTATATTCCTTGCTCATGTCCCCTCAAACTGTCCGTGTCATATTACTGTGATTACTCTCTACCCCTAATTGATCATGTAATAGATTGAAGGTATCTTTGTTGATTTAATTATATATACATATTTAAAAGCTGGTGGCCTGAGACATTTCTCTGTGTGTGTTTTAAAACAGAGCATAGCCTCCAGTCTTAATCCAAAAAAGTGGTTTGTTTCACTGGTATATTGCTTTTAATTGATCTTTCAGTGTAGTTGGTCCTGGATACCTAAAGCAGGGGTGTATGTGATTGTAGATGGCCTATAATGCTGAGTATAGAATTATGATAGAGATTGTTTTGCTTTTTATTATATATGGGACTGTTTGGTAGGAAAATAGCAAAGAGTGTATAATGGTATATTGACACTTTTTCTTACTCATTAAATCTAGTATACTAACTGGTTCTGCTCTGTCCTTTGAGCAGGGTTTAACAAATTATGGCCCCCAAACCAAATCTTGCCCCTACCTCTTTTTTTTTTTTTTTTTTTTAACAATTCATGAACTAAGAATATTTTTTACATTTTTAGAGATCAGGAAAAAACAATAATATTTCATATACACGAAACTTACGTAATTCATATTTCAGTGTCCATAAAGAAATGTTTTACTGGGGCACACCGGTATTTCTTTATTTTCTGTGGCTTCTTTTATGCTACAGTAATAGAGTTTATTAATTGCAGCATAGATCCTGTGACCTGCAAAGCATAAAGTGATTGCTTCCTGGCCCTTTCGCAAGTATAGTAATTTGCCAAATCGTGCTCTAGTGTATATGCAGAATCCATCCGTTCTTACTTCCTCTATTGCCATTGTCTGATTTAAACTTCTTGATTAAACCATTGGTATTGCCTCTAATTGATCTCCTTGCTTTTGTCCTCCCCTTAATCTACACAGACGATGGAGTTGGGTTTTTTGTTTTTTGTTTTTTTGTTTTTATTTTATTTTTTGGTTTTTTGAGACAAGGTCTCACTATGTAATTCAGGCTGGCTTTGAACTCACTTTGTAGCCCAGGTTGGCCTCAAACTCACAGTGATCCCCCTCCCGCAGCCTCCCAAGTGCTGGGATTACAGTTGTGCGACACCATGCCCGGCTGGAGTTGTATTTTTAAAAGGTGAACCAGATCTTGTTACTCCTTTGCTTGAAACCATTTAATACTTTCCTGTCTTGCTCATATAAGTGTGAAAGCCTAAAGTGTTTATAAATGGCCACTGGCAACTTTTTCCATTACATTTCTCTCTTGTAAGTAATCAACTTTGTTTTTTAGAGTGAGAGGAGGCAGTGATACGAAAACAAATGGATGCTGCTATGTTATAAAAATGCGTGGCAGGTTAGATTTATCCTGCAGATTGTAGTTTGCTAACTTCTGCTCTAGAGAATATGAAGTCTTCCCAGACTCCTTTCTTCTCACATACACACATTTTGATTTTACCCCTTATTATTTTCCCTTTCCTTTACTACTCTACCACCCATATTGACTTCTATGATTCTCGTACGTACAGATGCATTCCTGCCTCTGCAATTTGTGTTTATTGTTCCTTGTACTAGGGTCACTTTCCCCAGGTAGTCAGTATTCCTTGAGTATCTACTGTGTATTGTCCTTAGTTCTTAGGATGTATCAGTGATCAATATCTAAAATCCTGTATGATATGTAGCTTACATTCCTCTGTGTGTGTGGGTATAAATGAGTGTAGATAGTTTTTAAAAAGCAGTCATAAATAAATGATGTAATATTGTGAAAAACAAAAACAAAAACAGATGCCGGGGATATAGCTCAGTGGCACAGGCACCTGCCTGGCAATCACAAGGTCCTGCGTTTGATTTCTGGGACCAAAAAAAAAAAAAAGATACCAATACATGCAGTGAAAAAAGTAGGACATACTAAGAGGGATTGTGGATAAGATGATACATGCAGAGAGCTCCAGAGGTGGGCAGAGTAAATATTTGCACAGCTTGTCTATCTCATCATCTGCTCAGACTCTCCTGTATAAAATCGCAATTCTACCAAAATACCTGAAACTTCTTATTGCCATTTCCTGTGTTATTTTTGTCTAGAGTATTCCATGCCATCTAGTATCCTATATGTTTTTTTGTTTGTCTCCTCCCACTAGAATATAAACTCCAAGAAGCATTTTTTTTTTAAGATCCCTGCTTTTTCCTCAGTATTGGGCACGTAGTGAGTGTTAAGTAATTATGAAATGAGTCAGTCGAGGTGAGTTGATAATCCCCAGATTTACTAGTGGTATTTATATTGCACTTATCACTGCATGTATTTGCTGCTGCTTGACAAGAAATACATTAGATTATTAATAAAATTTGGAAGCAAAAGAAGTGTTGTCGGCATCACTACTCAAGATGATTTTCTATTTAGAACAAATTGTTACTTATCTATAGTTAGAAAGATAGTCATGAAAAAAAGTAATACTTGGAAGTGATTGGATGGGAAAGAGAATAGGAAAAACATAACACTATACTCAGTGAACATCCTGCATTGTCAGTGACCCAAATGTCCAACTTCTAAATAGTAATGGCCGAAGGGAATCTCCCAAAGGTAGCTAGCTAGCTACCTCCGCTGTCACTTTTCCCTTTCCCAATTCAAAATAGCCTTAAAACCAATGATGGAGAGAGCAGTCAGTAAACTAGGCCAAGGGCTGTCTAAGGCTTGTTTTTATACAGCAGTTATGCCAGTTTTGTATTTTTAAAGGGTTACAAAAGAATTCTAACAGATATGCTGTAGATAATATGAATTTATGTTGCCTGCAAAATGTAAAATATTTACTTATCTTACCCTCTACAGAAAAAAAACTTTGCCAGGTAATTTCTCGGTTGCTTCCACAATAGAAATACACTTCCTGTGGTGGTCTTCATAAGTAATAGAACTTTACAATTAGAACATGCGATCCATCTCACTTTATATATTGCATTAAGACCTAAAAGATACATTAATTTATTAGAGTTGTGCAACTTTTTAGGTATAGATATTAAGTCTCTAGCTCATTATTATTTATTTACTGTGTATTCTGTATGAGTAAATGAGTGGTATTCTCTCTTCTGTGGTAAATTATTTTCTACAAGCCTTAGTTTTTCTCACCTGTAATTCTGAGACATTGACTCTGCAGGGTTTTGGTAATGATTAGATGAAAGTATGCATATAAACTATGAGTGTATAATTTTTTTTTTTTTTTTTTTTTTTTTGTGGGTACTGGAGGTTGACCTCAGGACCTTGCGCGCCAGCAGGTGCCTGTGCCGCAGAGCGATATCACCGGCCCTTTTTTCATATGTGGGTACCGGGAGTCGAACTCAGGACCTTGCGTTTGCCAGGCAGGCACCTGTGCCGCTGAGCTATATCACCAGAGGGCAGTTTTAAATGAAAGAAAGTCGCGGAAAGACTTAACAACTTTGGTAAAGATAGGAGCAGAGAATCATGTATCTGGCATTTGAATGTTTATTGAATAAAGGAGTGACTACTTATGTGTGTGTGTGAATTTTTTTTTAAATTGAAAAATGGCAGACCTACTTCCCTGTGTAATATGGCATATTTGTTAATACATTTAGATACAGTGACAGTTTTTTATGTATAGTTTTATGAGGCTTGACAAATGCATAGGATTGTGTAATTACCATTTCAGTCAAGATACTGCAGTTTCATGAGTCATTTCTAAAACTTCCTTCTTGCTATTCTTTTGTGGTCAGACCTTTCTTCCCACCCCAACTCTGGCAAACCACTGAGCTATTTCTCTCTGCTATTCTGTTTTCTAGACTATCATACAGATGGAACTATATAAGACCTCCCGAATCTAGTTTCTTTTATTTAACATATACATCGAAATTTATCCATGTTATATTAATAGATTGTTCATTTTTATTGCTGAGTGGTATTCCATTATAAAGATGTACCATAGTTCATTTGTTCCCTCGAGGCACATTTGGTTTCCGTTCTTGGTAAGTACAAATAAGGTTGTTACAAACAGTCATGTACTGTTACAGATGTGCATGAACACATCTGTATTAGTTTCCTGTGACAAATTTTCAAATTGGATAGCTTTAAAATAGCAGAAATTTCTTCTTGTACTGTTCTGGAAGTCAGAAGTCTAGGATCAGTATTACTGGGCTGAAATCAAGATGTTGGTAAGGGCACATTCTTTCTGCCGGCTTTTCCAGCTTCTCCTGGCTTTGGGGAGCAACACCATTCCAGTCTCTGCCTCATTGTTCACATTATGGGGTGTGTGTGTGTGTGTGTGTGTGTGTGTGTGTGTGTGTGTGAAAGAAATATCCCTCTGCCTCAAAGGGTACTTGTGATGGCATTTAGGACCCACCTGGATAACCCAGGATAATCTCCCAATATCAGAGTCCTTGGTTTAAACACATCTGGGAAGGGCCCTTTTTCCAAATAAATTAACATTAAAAGGTTCCAAGAATTGGGACCTATTTATGGAGGCTCTTATTTAGCCCACTACCATAGGTTTCATTTCACTTGATTAAATACCTATGAAGAGTGATTGCTGAGTTTGTGAGATTCAGGATATTTGTAACATATTTCGATTGACTCACTGATTGATTGACTGGTAGACGGTGGTACTGGCGATTAAATGCTTCCAGGCAGGTGTTTCACCACTGAGCTGCATTCCCAGTTGTTTCCACAGGAGCCACACTGTTTCCTGTTCTCATATTAGTGTGCAGGTTTCTTTTGCTGTGCACCCTCACCAGCACTTAGTATAGGTTAAGTACCCTTAATCTGAAAACCCAAAAATCTGAACTGCTTTGAAATCTGAAACATTTTGTATACCAGCATGACACCACAATTAGAAAATTTTACATCTGATATTGTTGACAGGTTGCAGTCAAAATTCAGGCACACTAAAAATACTGTATGAAATTACCTTTAGCCTGTGTGTATAAGAAACACAAATGAACTTTGTGTTTAGACTTGGATTCCATCTCCCAGGTACCCTATTATATATAGACAGTTATTCCAAAATCTCAAAAAAACTGAAATTTGGTTAAGGGATATTCAACCTGTATTGTCATTTTAAAAAGCCATTCTGGGGCCGGTGAGACGGCTCAGCAGCATAAGCGCCTGCCTTGCAAGCGCGAGGGCCCGAGTTCGACTCCCGGATCCCACATACGAAAAAAGGGGCCGGTGATATTGCTCAGCGGCATGGGTGCCTGTTGGTGCGTGAGGTCCTGAGGTCGACCCCCCGGTACCCACAAAAAAAAAAAAAAAAAAAAAAAAGCCATTCTGATAGGTTGAGGTAGTATTTCATTGTGATTTTAGCTTGTATTTCCCTGGTATTAGTTGTGTGGATCTTTTTATGTGCTTATTTATATCTTTTTATTGAGGTATCTGTTGAGATCATTTGCCTTTTTTTTTTTTTGGTGGGTACTAGGGGTCAATCTCAGGACCTCGCGTGCCAGCAGGCGCCTGTGCCGCTGAGCGATATCACCGGCCCTTTTTTCATATGTGGGTTCCGGGAGTCGAACTCAGGACCTCGTGCTTGCCAGGCAGGCGCTTATGCTGCTGAGCTATCTCCCTGGCCCAGTTTGCCTATTTTTTAATTGGGTTACTTTCTCCTCGTTGAATTTGTTTTTTATATTTTCTTTGATACTTATTCTCCCCAAAGTTAGCCCTGGGTTCTAGGGAGTTAGGAAGATGTGTGCTTTTGAAATACTTGATATGTTTCACATTTTTGTACTATGAATTTGTTTCCTTTTTCAGTTTCTACAAGGAGGTCTATTGGACTCCAGTTCTTTTCTGGCTCCTGATAGGTTTATGGAGTAAAGGAAATAAAGATCTAAACTGAAAGCCTTGAGAAAAAGGGGTGTTTTGTTAGTGCCTATGACCAACCTGTAAGGAATGGTAGGGATGGAATTGGCTTCAGAGACAGCTGATCTGGGGATTAGATTACAGTAGTCTTCTCCTCCTCCCTTGTTCTAAGACCCCCAGTGAATGCTTGAAATCTTGGGTAGTACTGAACCTTGATTACACTGTTCTTTCTTATACACACTTACATGGGTAAAGCTTAGTTTATGAATTAGGCACACTAGAGAGTAACAGCAATAATTAATAATAAATAACAATTATAAAAATATAATAAAAATTATTTAAAAGTTATGAGTTGTTTATTTCTGGAATTTTCCATTTAATGTTTTCGGGCTGCAGTTGATTGGGTAAGTGAAACCCAGGAGACAGAACCTGGGATAAGGCCGTCTGCTGTATTGCCTGGATTTTTTCATCTCATCTCTGGTGTCTCCATGAACTGGTTACTTTTCTCTCTTGTCTCAGGCAGGTTTTCTCCAAATGATTGGGATCATGTTTATAGGTGTCTTAGGACTTCATCTATTTTAGTGACCCCAGAGGAAAAAAGGATCCTTTTAGCAAACTTCTCTCAGAAAATCCCTGAGGAATGACTTGTTTGGGGCGTAGCCTAGAGTTGCAAGCAGATCCCTAGAGTAGTCACTGATGTATTTCAACATTTTAACTCCAAAATGAATATGAACAGAACAAACTCCTTATCTCTCCTCTGATAGTTTTCTCCTTCAGTAAATTCACCTCTTTATCAGAGCCAGAAAACAAGGAGGCCTCCTTGATTCCTCCATGATTTCCTGTAAGAAATACCCTTTTTCCTCATATTTGGGCCATCATCCTTGCTCATTGTTTTGTAATGCACATGCCCTTTCTTCTGCATTCAGTGTTTTACTGCTGCAGCCTTTGCAAGGCCAGCCTCTTCTCAGCCATCTATTAGCTGTTTGCTTGAATGTCACCTCATCACTCCTTCTTTAAATGTAGCTTCTCTTCTTCTCCCATCTATTTTTCAAACATCCTGTTTATTTGCTTCACAATATTCCTTAAACAACTGAGTATCGTTTCATCCATACCTTTACCTGTATTAGGTTTTCATTGCTCTGGCCAAATACTTGAGGTAAACAACTTAGAGAAGGAAAGATTTATTTTGGCTCATGGTTTCAGAGGTTTCAGTCCAAGTCTGCTGGCTCCAAGGCAGAAAGAAAATGGTGGCAGATTGTGGCTCAGGAAAACTGCACACCTCATGTCAACCAGGAAGCAGAGAGGAAGGGGCCAGGGTCAAGGTATAGTCCCCAGGGTCATACCTCCGTGACCCACTCCCTTCCATTAGACCTTACCTCTTAAATTTCCATTGTCTTCCAGTAATGCCATCAAATTCTGGTTAGAGCCCTTCTGATAAAATCACCCTCTGAGAGCCCCACCTTTGACAAGGACTTTGGGGGAACATGTTAGATCTAAACTATAATGCCTATTTTTTGTCTTTTCCTGCTAAACAGTAAACTATGAATTTAGGGACATTGTCTTGTTTACTGTTGTATCTCTGTGCCTCATACAACATGGTGTATAAAGTAAGTGAATGAATCAGAACACATGTTTGCCATTGCCTATCCTGGTTTAAGTGCCCTTCTGGGTAGAGTTGTGGATAGATAGAAGCACAGTAGCCACTGGAATGGGCTCCAAGTGAATCTGTGTTAAGATGTCACATGTATTATTTTTTTAGTTTGTAAAACATAGGTAATAGTCATTAATTCTGGTAGTAATCATTCAACCTAATACTATTTTTGTTTAAATAGAAATGATCTCTAAGAGGCACAGATGTGAACTAATAATTTAAAATCTTTACTTAAAACATTAGCCAGTAGAGTCTGATTAGTGCAGTTTAGCTTTTTAATGGTGTGGACTGAGTCAACCAGCAGTTTTAATACATTAGTAATGACATTAATTTTCACATTCCTCTGTTATGTTTACCCTCGGAGATTTGTTTAGGTTTTTGTGTTGTTCCTTTCTAATACTTTCATTTATTTATGACCTTTCCGTTTATTTATTGCTTTCTTAACCAGTTGTGAGAAATTTGAGGCAGAAAGGGGTCTGGTGTCAAGAATGGTGGGCACATGGTAGAACACAGTTTAAACCTGGCTGAGAATGACTGCTCTGGTAGTGAAGGTTAGGTCCATTATATAATTTTTCATACAACCCAGGTCACTTAAGAGATGGAAGTGTTGGGACAGCAGGTGTAAATCTGGACTGTTTCAGTGCCCTAGGGTTGGGGAGGCGATAATCAGAGTTGTTGCAGAATAGATTGCTGTGAGGCTGAGAGGTTGGGAGAGACTTGCCCAAGTGTGTATAGGAGAAAGCCAGGCAGAGCTCTGGGCTTTCCTAAATCCTTTTCAGTTAAGGTAAGATTCTTGTGTCTCTGCCTTAATAAGTAACTCTTAACTGCTTTATGGATAAGGTTGAAGTCCTAGAAGATGAGCCTAATTTTTAAGTTTTCTCATAGGAAACTAGTGCTATGCTTTGATATAATGTTCATTCAGTGAGTACGTGGATTGACTGACTGCAGGAGTAGCAGATCATTTGTTAGTTGGTTATTTGGTAGTTTTAGATCACTTGTTAGTTGGTTATGAGTGTTTTTACACCAGTGTTGAAGAATTTCCCAGATAAGTTCATGTGCTCTCGACAGTTTACCCATTGGATAATGCTAGTATACATTTGAGAGCAGGTTGGAAAGATAGCGTTTTAAGATTAATTGTATAAAGCAAGCTTTAATTCTTAAATTAGGGAGAGGACAAAATTTTATAGGTAGAAACACACCTTGTCCTTGATTTTTAGCTTCCATTTTGGGAATTGCTAATAGGAACATAGTTGAGATTAAACACCATGGCAGTATCTAGAAAAGCTGATTGTGTAGATAAGCTTATCAGTCCAAACTTGGATTTTTTTTTTTTTTTTTTTTTTTTTTTTTTTTTTTGAGACAGGCTATGTAGTTCAGGTTGACCTTGAACTCACTGTGTATCCCAGGCTGGCCTCAACTCACAGCAGTCCTCCTGCGTCAGCCTCCTGAGTGCTAGGATTACAGATGTAATCATGCCCAACTAGATTTGGTTTTTATGTTAGGTAAACTGTACTTTTTCTGTAATGAGATACTGACTACTTGGAATTTGAATTAACCAGTTGGGGTTATGAAGTTAATTCAAATCCTGTGTTTTTGACAAAGGGTATTAATGTTGAATGTTTAATGGGAAGAGAAAAAAATTTTAAAGTTTTATGAAGAATGTAAGAGGCACACATAGGTTAGTTATCTTAGTGTCATAGGTCACCTTTTCCATGAAGATGCTTGTGTTAGGGTTTTTCATGTAGTTGGTGTTTTTCCCTCCCTGACTCCCTGTCTACACCTAACACAGTTCTGTATGTGGTTGTTAGTGAGAATCCAGTTACCGTGAAGTTTCCTAAAGTAACAGATGACAATGCAACTGCAAAAACTCATGAAAGAGGACTTCCAGAACTGCTTCAGAAAGTGGCAAGAATGATGGGATAAGTGCATTTGCAGCAAGGAAGAATATTTTGAGGATTAATGGAAGTATGTCTTTAACTGTAATACATTTTAAAAAATTATTATAATATTCACTATTTTTCGATCATACTGCATAGGTATTGCTGTCTATGCAATATCTCTTTTTTTTTTTTTTTTTTTTTTGTGGGTACCGGGGGGTCGACCTCAGGACCTCGCGCGCCAGCAGGCGCCCGTGCCACTGAGCGATATCACCGGCCCCTTTTTCGTATGTGGGTTCCGGGAGTCGAACTCGGGCCCTTGCGCTTGCCGGGCAGGCGCTTAAGCCGCTGAGCCATCTCACCGGCCCTGCAATATCTCTTATATTGCTTTATTTTTCAAGATTAAAATTATAGTTTTGAGGTGTCTTGTAGCTATAGCTTCTAGACCTGTGCCAGTAAGTTGCCATTAGCCATATGTAGCTATTTAAATAAATGGAAGTTAAATTAATGATAGCCACTAGCCACATTACAGGTACCCACTAACTCACATGTGCTAGTGGTTACTGTATTGGATAGCACAGATACAGAACATTTTCTTTATTCCAGAAAGTATATTACACAGCACCATCTGAAGAACAATAGTAAAGAAAATACTATGTGCGGACAGTGTTTTGTTTTCACTTATTAAGTGTTAGGATTTTTGAAGTTGAAGATTTTGGAATATCCTAATGAGGGGAGCCGTGTGATTTCCTCTTTATGAATCAAGTCTGGATGCTCACACACTGCCTAATCTGTCCTTAGTCTCTCTGGGCTGAGGGGGATTTTGGATTAAGTAGTACAGAATTCACAAATGTGTATTTTATGTAGTTAAAGCCTTAATGCTTCATATCTTGTTCTTTTTTTTTTTTTTGTGGGTACCGGGGGGTCGACCTCAGGACCTCGCGCGCCAACAGGCACCTGTGCCGCTGAGCGATATCACCGGCCCCTTTTCCGTATGTGGGATCCGGGAGCCGAACTCGGGCCCTCGCGCTTGCAAGGCAGGCGCTTAAGCCGCTGAGCCATCTCACCGGCCCATATCTTGTTCTTTATCAATTAGGATAATAAGGTGCTGCATGGAATTTCAATTAATTGAATTAATTAACAATTCGAATCCCAGTGAACCTGTTAGTCCCAGGAGAAATTTTTGCACTGTTTTGAAGCTGTCTCAACTTTAGCTCTCCTCTAGATTCCAAGCCCTTCCTTAAGAGAGTTCAGTACCTCGTAGAATTCGGTCCACATGCCTGCTAAGTAAGGACGCTAGGCCAGTCACTGTCTATGGTTATTTGCTAATTTGTTAATGATTACTCTTTATGACTACTTTTAATTAGATTATGAGCTCCTTGGAAGTAGGAACCCCTGTTTTATATTAAAAAAAAAATATATATATATATATTTTTTTTTGTGGGTATTGGGGGTCGAACTCAGGACCTCGCACACCAGCAGGTGCCCGTGCCATTGAGCGATATCACCGGCCCTTTTTTCGTATTAGGTACCGGGAGTTGAACTGAGGACCTCGTGCTTGCCAGGCAGGTGCTTATGCTGCTGAGCCATCTCACTGGCCCAATATATTTAAAATATTTAAAATTTTATAAAGAACTAAAAGAGATTTTAAAGATAATCATATCAAATATTTACATTTTATGAATAAAAAACCCTGATAGGTTAAGTTATATCCCCATAGTTGGAGAATTAGTATTAGAGAGCTAGCTGTCCTCTAGACTATCTCCTTGACTAGTTGATAGTTAAGTTAATTTGAAGGAAATCCTAAATACTACTCTGCGAGAATCTGTTATATATGCTTAAACTACGCCAGCATAAAGTTATTTATAATTCCTGATTTCAGTATACAGTATTTCCTGTTTATTATTTATGATACATTCTTAGGAACAGATTGTATGCTATTTTTGGAGTTAACAGTATTATCTTGAAAAATCATTTTAGGTTTTATTTGTTTGTTTTGTTTTTGTGAGAAGGGTCTCAGTCTGTAGTTCAGACTGGCCTTGAACTCACCGTGATTATCCTGACAAGATATACCCTTCTGAATGCTGGGATTATAGGTGTGCGCCACCATGCCTGACTCAACATTTTTGGTTTTAGAGTAGAATAAATTGATTGATTTCTTGGGTTAGATAAATACTTTAGGTTTGTATTTTTCATGTATTGTGTTTGGAAGTAATAACTTAGGTGTTACAGGTTATAGTGTTCATTTATAGAAACTAGTAAATCTTTTTTATGAGCTATGAATTCTGTCTGATCTCTAATTTTATATTACAGTTACAGTTTTGGTTTTAGTATGACTATTGTGTAGGCACACATAGTTACAGATATACACAAGGAGTGTTAGAACAGTAGCTTTTCCTAGATATAGCCAAGACTGCATTTGCATGGCACCAGAGCTGTTTCTCAAGATTCACTTTTTCCCGTAGTCATTAGCAAAGTGGTAGTGGATATACATTAGGTGTTTATAAGGTGATTGTTATTTGATGAGATACTTTTGGTGCCCAGAAACAATATTGTTTTGTTTCTGTGGTTGCACATGATCTGGTCCACATAGTTAGTGTGGACCAGGTTAGGTGTTTTTGTAGGAATCAAGTTATTTCCCCTAGAATTTAGAACGCCCCCCCCCAAACTGAAATCATTTTCAGAAGGGTCTTTGCTTGTGAATCAAGTCTTTAATTACAGACTTTTTTTTTCCAAAGGCAGGTCCCTTTTCTGTAGTTGTTCTTTGGATGGAGTGTGTGTGTGTGTGTGTGTGCTTGTGCGTGCACGCGTGTGTGTACACGCATATGCTTGCAGCATTTGAGTCTGTGCAGCACATTGGCTTTCTAGACATCTTTGTATAGTAACAGCATGTGTGGAGGAGCTGGCAGCCTACAAAACAGTTTTTTTCCTCTTCCCCATCCTTTTAACCTTACTCCCTCCCTAGATCTGGTGACATTACATAGATAAATGTTCTAGCTGGGAAAACAGAAAGAATTGAATGTCTGCCAAAATTTTGCAGCCTGCAACCATGCTGACTGCTTCAGCCGTGTTTTCTTGATCTCTTACTGTGTGTGTTCAGTCTGCACTTGTCAGGGCTTTCCTTGTTCAGCATTGCGTCACTGTGTTCTCCACCCTTATCACACTGTCCTTTCGAGAGCTGCTGTCCTCAGGCTTCAATTTTGTTAACTGTTTGAGGCTTTATTTATGCTGTTGTGGATGAAATGCATTTAAGTCTGAAAGAGAAACTTAATTGATATAATATTTACAGTATGCTCGTGTGTGTCAAAAAGATAAGGTACTGGTAATTACCTGAAATTATTAGATTGCTTTTTAAAAAAAAACTGCCTATTCTTTAGGAAGAGGAATGGCATTTCACAGGACTTTGAAGACAGCTTGGAGAAGTACAGTGGTTACCTCAGTTCACAAACTTAATTCTTTCCACAGTGCAGTTTGCAGAGTACCTGTATGGTTGCATTTTGGTTGCAGCCAGAATCGTGTGACAAATTCCATGACCAAAATTGTGAAAAGAATTAAGTTTGTGAACCGAGGTACCACTGTACTGATTTCTTAATGTGAATATTTACAGTTGCTTTATTCGTAAGAATCAGAATTTGGAAACAACTCAAATGACCCTCAACTAGGGAATGGGTTAGTAGACTCTGGCTTATCCATATAATGGAATGTTACTAGCAACAAAATGGAACAAACCCATTTAGTCTTCAACATGAATGAATCTCAGATATACATACTGAGCTAGGTGAAAGAAGCTAGACTGAATGCTCTGTACTGTATGAATCCATTAATATGTAGAAGAACTGAGTTTTAGCTTTGATCAGCATTGTGAGTAGTCATTTCTAGAACAGAATTTACTGTCTGTTGCGTTAAAGAAGATAATGTAAGGTCTTGAAGTTTGGGGGTTATTTTCAAGACTGTTAATAAGGTAGATTACCTAGATTGCAAAATATGTCAGTGATTTCAGAGAAAAAAATGAGCTTTTATTTCCCGAAGTCTGTGCTACTGTTTGAATCTAAATCTAATAAAGAGGGCCGGTGAGATGGCTCAGCGGCGTAAGCGCCTGCCTTGCAAGCGCGAGGGCCCGAGTTCGACTCCCGGAACCCACATACGAAAAAGGGGCCGGTGATATCGCTCAGTGGCACGGGTGCCTGTTGGCGCGCGAGGTCCTGAGGTCGTCCCCCTGGTACCCACAAAAAAAAAAAAAAATAAAAAAATAAATAAATCTAATAAAGATTTGCCTATTAATTAAAGCTTTAAATAGTCCTTTAAACAATACAATGATGCCTGGAGTGGTGGTATACACCTATAATCCCAGCACTTCAGAGGCTGAGGCAGGAGGCTAGCCTGGGTTACATAGTGAGGTGAAGGCCAGCTTAAATTACACAGCGAGACCCTGTATTAAACAACAACAAAAATAAAATGAGATCCCACTTTTTGGGTTTATTAGAAAAGCATTATTTTAATAGGTTCATTTGGGCACTTTTAAGTATAGTATTTTCATTTGTTCCTTAACATGTGCTGTTTTTACAACTAGTCTGTAAGACCCAGCAGCATCTTTGTTTCTCCAGCACTTGACTCAGTATCCTTATTTGTAGTAACAATACGGGTAATGTGGAGATAACATTAAAGATGAGAATCATGTGAGGTGAGTTCACTAGCTTGTATTAGTCTGCTAGGGCTTCCATGACAGAGTACTCAGTGGCTCAAACAACAGAAAAAAATTTTTTTCCTTCATGGTCCTGGATGGTGGAAGTCTCAAATCAAGGTGCTGGCAAGGTTGGTTTTTGGTGAGGCCTGTCTTGCAGACAGCGGCTCTCTTGCTGTGTCTTCTTATAACCTTTTTCTCTCAGCCTGTACACTTGTGGTATCTCTTCCTATGTGGATTAGGGCCCACCCTTCTGGCCTCATTTAACTTTAATTGTCTCCTTAATGGTCCTGTCTCCAAATACAGTCAGACACATGGCGGGGTTAAGGCTTTCATAGTACCTGCGTTCTGAAAATAGGTAAGTATATCATGTTGTTACAATACTAGACATTGTACCAGTCAAGATCCAGTCAGGGAAACAGAACCCACACTAGGTATTTCAATAGAGAAGATACAGTATAGGGAGTTGATAAAGCGGATGGTAGAGATCTGAAATGCAAAATGGGAACACTGAAATATCACAGAGGTAAATAACTTCCTGAAACAGCTACTGCCTCTGTGGCCACAGGTACAAACAAAGAAGTTTGGATTATTAAAAGGTTGGCGAAGGAGCCGTACAGAACTATGAGGAGTTCTGAGGAGCCATCAGTTCTATGAGGAGGGCCCACTGCCTGGTTGCTTTAAAAGGCGAGGACAAGGAGTTGTGCAGAGTAGACTCAGACTTCCCAAGAGGATACATTTCCCTGCCTTTGGTATTGTTTCAGAGGGAGCATGGTAAGTCTGGTCTGGAGAGAGCTGAAAGAAACTGAGGAGTGGAAATGACTGCTCCTGCTAGGAAAAGGGCCAGTGCTAGGGTGACAGTGGTAAGAACAGGAGACAGGCTAGAAGGAGAAACTTGTGTTCTCTTGCCATCATTACCTTCTAGTCTTCCTCTGTTGTTCCTTACTGGTGGAGCCTAATTGAAAGCCAGCTGACAGGGGGAATAAAAGTATACAGAGTCTGCCCAGCATCATAAAGTAAAATATAGAAGGGTAAGCTTGGAATTGAGAGGCAGAGAGCTTAATAGCTGGCACAGATAACAATGGTATGAATGCAGCCTTTCTGAAATTCATTTTGGCAGTATACATCAAATATCTTAGAAATATACACATCTTTTGGTCCAGTAATTCCAGCTCAGGAACTGTATTTGTAAGGCTGCCATCCAAAAAGTGAGTAAAGATACTGGTATACATACAAGGTGATTTGGTCATAATATTGCATAAAATTTAAAAATCAGAAGCAGTGTAAATGTTTGGTATAGGATTGGTTAACACATAATGAATTATATAGCCACTAGAAAGAGTATGTTGATTTGTATTTAATGATGCCCAACACCCAAGGTTAAGGGAGGAAAGGTTTATTTAGCTCACAGTTTGTAGAGGTTTAAGTTCATAATCAGCTGGCTCCAAGGCAGTGTGGCTGGGGAGAGGTGCATCACAGAAGAGAAACCATTCAAAGTGGGCAGAAAGCAGCAAAGCAGCGAAGTAGGGAAGCAGCAGCAGCAGTAGGCTTCTCCATTTTATCCCTTCCAGGCTACCCTCCCTACACTCAGGGAGGGCCTTCCCATTATCCACACCCTTAGAATGATGCCAGACCAATCAGTGGACTAGTTTAGTAATCACACACCCTTAATCCCAGGATCACACATCCTACACCTCTGAAAAGCCCCACATGAGGCTTTGGGAGAATATCTAGACACAGGCCGTAACAATGTGGAAATACAAATTTTAAAAAGCAAATTGTACATTGTATGTAGTCTGGGCTTCTTTGTTTTTTCTTTCTTTCTTAAATCTATGTATAGAGAAATCTGAGAACAAGGTACACGAAAAAAGACAGTACAGTGTCAGATTGAAGATTGTAGGTGCCAGAGCAGAAGTACTGGGTTTGTATTTAGGCTCTGTAATTTCTTATCTTTATGACCTTGAGTAAACTTTTTCCTAACTGGAAAATGATAACAGTACATACCCCTTAGCACAGTACTGTAGTGAAGCCTAATGGTGTTAAATCCTGTAAAGCATTTATAACAGCACTTGTATCAAGCGCTCAGTAAAGATTAGCTATTAATGGGAAGAAGAGAATGATTGGGGGAAATTTTACTGTCTCTTTATTATCTAAAAATTTTAATATTAATAATTTTAATAAGTATGGTTTTATAATTAGGATAATGATTTAGCATTTCTATTAAAACTAAAAAAATATGAAACAAATATGGGTATATTAACGACAGTATTCTTTGCTTACTTGTAGAAGACCTAGAATGCCAAAGCACTTTTTTTGTGGGTAGAAACCATGTCCTGCAGCTTAGATGCAGCTGACACCTGAGACATGTCTTCTGACAAGCCCCTTATTCCTGGTTGTGCGGAAATTTCATTCTTCCTCAATATCTATTCAGATGCTTAGAACTTTGGCAGTATTGCTTCTGGCAAGGTTCCCAAGGCTTATATCTTTTGCTTTACTTACTTCCTTAGGTCTTTCTCTTCCCTGTGCTCTGCACCGAATGGAACTTAAGTACTCATCCCCCCATTATTGTGTTTTTTCATGCTGACTGCAGTTTCAGGATTTTTATTGTAGCGCAGAAAAAAATGTAGAATTGAATATTATATATTTATTGGAAGACCTTTAACCATTGTGCCTCTAGATACTTGTCACTGACCACATCTTTTTCCACATTTTAGCTCCCCACATTTCCTGACCTCTCAATACCCTCTCTTGAGTCTCTTAGGCAGATCTGTTTTTGCCTTATTTGCTTACAGAACTGCTCATGTGCGGTGTGAAAATAATAGATTTATTATGATTTTACCATTGAACTTAGGAACTTGTTATTGCTTCTACATTTTTGTCTTTTCTCCTTCCTTAATGATTCTCTGAGAGTGGAAAGGGGAAGGGCAAAGGTTGATTTGTTATTTCTGTGAATAATGGTACTTTTTAAAGAAAGCAGGAGAACCTCTGGCCAGTTTTAGCTCTAAATATGGAAGTTTAAATCCTGCCATATCATATTATTTAGTGTCATTATTTACTAGTAATGGAATCCCAACATTTTCCACTTTCAAAGTTCATTCATTCTTGCTTTCCTTTTTTGTCTTGGAAAGAATTATTATTATTATTATTATTATTATTATTTTTTTTTTTTTTGTGGGTACCGGGGGTCGCCCTCAGGACCTCGCGCACCAGCAGATGCCCGTGCCGCTGAGCCATCTCACCGGCCCGGAAAGAATTGTTTTAATGGGTTGTTTACCTAAGAGTGTTGATCCTGCATCATGTATTTAAAATTATGAGCTTGATGTCGCAGTATCTACCTGTCTTTGGATGCCACTTTAAATGTAGTTACATCTAGCCTTTCAATAATTTCATCTTTGGTAAAAATGAGAAGTATGTAATCATTTTTGAAAATTCTTTCTAGTTCCAGACACTGTGATTCTCAATAGTAGCAGAAGATGCATCCTATCAGATATGTATCAATAATTATTCTTGTTAGATCTTGAAGGAAACAATGCCAGATCTTTTTTTTTTTTTTTTTTTTGTGGGTACTGGGGGTCGACCTCAGGACCTTGCGCACCAACAGGCACCGTGCCGCTGAGCGATATCACTGGCCCCTTTTTCGTATGTGGGTTCCGGGAGTCGAACTCGGGCCCTCGCGCTTGCAAGGCAGGCGCTTAAGCCGCTGAGCCATCTCACCGGCCCTGACAATGCCAGATCTTGAAGGAAATTTGCCAGTTTGTTCAATTGTTACTTATCCTAAGCCTTGGTTTGACTGGAATAAATGGCTATAATTATAATTTTTAAAAGTGTAGTGAACATTAAAGTCTTAATGACCATTTAGCTTCTTCATATATATAGATGATACTATATGTAGAGAGTGTATATACATAATCATAAGAAGTGTTTTTTGCAATGCTCTTGTGCTGAGTTACTAGTAAATTGTATTTTTAAAATGGGTGATATGATATGTAGTGTGATAAATGTATGTATACAAAAAGTCTTTAAAAGTCTTGTGCAAAAATACTATATAGAAATTTATTAGTCTACTTAAAATTTTTGTTATTTTTCGTACTGGGAATGGAACCCAGGGGTGCTGTACTACTGAGGTGTACATCCTAAGCCCTTCTTTTATTTTTATTTTTTAACTTTTGAGACAGGCTCTTGCTAAGTTGCCCAGACTGGGCTTGAACTTACCATCCTCCTGCCTTAACCTCCCAGAGTGCTAGAATTACAGGTGTGCACCACCATGCCCATCAAGTCCACAGAAAATTTTAATCATTATTGCTATTTCAGGAAGTTAAAATAGAACCAAAACTTGCCCTGCGTTAAGAAGTGGACTGAGGGGCTGGTGAGATGGCTCAGCGGCATAAGCACCTGCCTGGCAAGTGTGAGGTCCTGAGTTGACTTCCATTACGCACATAAGAAGAAAGGGCCCGTGATATCACTCAGCGGCACGGGCGCCTGCTGGCACATGAGGTCCTGAGTTCAACCCCCGGTACCCACAAAAAAAACCCAAAAAAACAAAACAAAAAAAACCCACAAGAAGTGGACTGAGGATCAGTGGAGCAGATTAGAAGATGCAGACACAGCTACAAACACACTCAGCCACCTGATCTTCTACAAAGGGGCCAAACATGTTCTTGCAAACTGGAAGAAAAGATAGCCTGTTTAATAAATGGTGCTGGAAAAACTGGCTGTCTACGTGCCAAAGACTAAACTAGACCCGTGTCTATTACCATGCACTAAAGTCAGAATGGATCAAAGATCTGGATATTAAAACAGAAACACTAAATCTACTGGAAGAGAAAGTACATAGAAATCTTGAAGACATAGGGGTAGGCAGAGAGTTTATGCACAAAACCCAAACTGCACGGGGCATACTTCAAACTTCCTGAACACTAAATCTATTATAAGAAAAAATAGGTAGAAATCTTGAAGACGTAGGTGTAGGCAGAGACTTCATGAACAAAACCCAGACCACATGGGAAATACAACAAAGAATCAACAGATGGGATCTCACCTTATTAAAAAGCTTTTACACAACAAAAGACATCACCAACAGAGTGAAAAGAAAACCCCCAGAATGGGAAAAAATTTTAGCCAACTGTCCCTCAGACAAAGGACTTACAGATAGAAGAAAAGAAAAAAGTCCTTCTAGATAGAACATATAAAGAATTGAAAAAAATCAGGCCCCCCAAATTCAAAGACCCAATCCAAAAATGGGCATCTGAGATGAATACATACTTCTCAGATGACAAAATACAAATAGCAAATAAATATATGAAAAAATGTTCAGCATCACTGGTCATTCGAGAGATGCAAATTAAAACAACACTGAGATTCCATCTCCAGAAAGAATGGCTGTCATCAAGAAATCAACCAATACCAAATGCTGGAGGGGCTGTGGGGAAGAAGGAACCCTTTTCCACTGTTGGTGGGAGTGTAGACTAGTACAGCCACTGTGGAAATCAGTGTGGAGATTCCTCAAAAAACTAGGATTAGAGATCCCATTTCAACCCAGCTATTCCCCATCTGGGTATCTTCCCTGAAGAATTAAAAACATCATACCACGGCGATGTATGTGCACCCATGTTTATAGCAGCACAATTTATAATAGCTAAATCTTCAAAACAACCTAAATGTCCATCAACAGAGGAATGGATAAAAAAGATGTGGTATTTTTATACAGTGGAGTACTACTCAGCTATAAAGAAGGATAAAGTTGAGACTTTTCTAGGTAAATAGGTGCAACTTGAGACCATACTCACAAGTGAAATAAATCAGACTCCCGTGTGTAAACATCATATTGTGTCCCTAGTGTAAGAAACGGAAAGAGTAAATAAGATCCAAAATGTGCAATAGGTATTGTGAAAGGGGAAGAAACTGCTCAAAAGGAAAGAGAAACTGGGATGGGGAAAGGAGAAAAGGAAGGGAAAAGAAAAAATATATATGTATACAAGCGAGCTAAGATAATTACACTACTAATTTCTATTCGTTCATTGAAAACGGTTTGTGCTTATACTGTTTGATCAATTTTTCATGCCTATATCCTGTAATCTGAGCAACAACTTTGAAGACGACAATACGCAATATATTAACCATTTTAATCCCGTTAGCTTGTTTTGAAATTCTGTATCATTGTTTTTATCGTTTTTTCTCTTTAAAATTAAAAAAGAAAAGTGGAAATCAGTTAACAAAAATAAGCTTCAAACGAGAGAGATTAAAGTTTTGTAAAAGGTAGTTGAAATCAGAATTTAGTAGGTATTTCTTATATTTGAATTTCTCTCCCATATAACTTTATCTCCTTTAATCTTCAAGGTAATTTAAAAGGTAGGTATATATGTTGTTGTACCTTTTTACATTAAAAAGGTTAAATAACTTTCCCAAAATGATGCTGTAAAGTGACGGAACCCAGTCTCTAAGAACAAGTTGAGCTGATTCTGACTTTGAGGGATGGAGTAAAATAACTTGAAGAAAAAGCATAAAATGTGATCTCTGAAGACAAGTGAGTAGATTGCAAGTAAGAGGATGATAGAGTGAGAAAGGCAGTTTGGTGTATGGGGAACAGAATTGAGTACCAGAATGTAGAAGTTGATAGTTGAGATACGTTATATAAGTTTTGAACTTTAATAACATATAACTTATATCCAGGCTAATGTCTGGATAAAACTGTTTTAGGAAGATTTAGGAAAAAAGTCATACGAAAGACACACTAGAGAGAGTCAGTCCATGTAGGAGGTCATATATGGTGTTATGACTGTTAGGTGAGAGCTGCAAGCATATTAAAGAAAGAAAAGTAGAAAGAAGGTGGCCACAAAGAAAGGGAAAGGCATGCTTACTGGTGTTTGGAAGAATCATACTTGGTTTGAATGAGGAAAATGAGTTATCACTGACAGAAAGTGGAGCTCTCAGCATGTAAAAAAGGAAGATAGCTCTTTATAGTTTTTAAGGGTAGAATTTAAATGAAGCAAGTGTGTGTGTTGTTATTTTTGATGTCACTTCTACTTAAGAAATAGAAAATTATTTTAGTATCTTAACAAATGATTGCTTTCTCATCTAAATTTACAGTAATATGCATACATAGTAAAAATATAAATTGAATGATCATTACTGATCTAATTATATAATAATTTTTTTGCCAGTAATCTTATTATTGTGTCTAATTGTAGAAGTCAATGAGTGAGCTCATCATAATAAAATGAATTCAATTTAGTACCCCTATTAAATCTTTGTGATGTGCTGTATAACTTTGGAACTGATTAAAATTATACGGTTATCGTCAACTATAAATAATAGAAAATGGACTCTTCCAGACTCTTCATGTTGTTTTATTACTCTTTATCTTCTGCAACTGTATGAAGAGGATTATATTCTAAAAAATTTAATTAGCAGTCAGAGTGCTGTGGGATAGTATATGGACTGCTGCAGAATCTAGAGATTAAATTGTACCCAGGTACAGGTCCCCAGAAGATGACTGAGTTTAGGAGAGGCTTTAAGTAACTGATTGGTTTTGTTGCACTGTTTTTTAATTTCAAGACATGTTATTTAGTACATACTGTGCAAAGTACTAGGGTGGTTTATGTTTACCTAGGGCTGTCTTTCTGGAATAAAAAAAAGAAGAAAGATGGAATTCTAAACTGTTGGAAAGGATTTGGGAGGAGATGAAGCTCATCAAAGGTCATTAGTAGTGAAGGAATGGAGAATTTGGTAAAATTAACATGAAGAACTTGCCTGATTGGAAGAGAACCGAATGTTTTAGAATGTTCAGTTTTCTTGACAAAATATAAATGCTTTCTAACAAAGTATGAATTTTCTAAGTGAACTCTGTGTGCCATTCAGTTTCCCTTATACTATTAGAAAGAATGAATTGTGCAACGATTTTCTCAAAGCCGTATGTACTTTTGAATATTTTGGTGTATAAGTGGGTAAAGTGAATAGTACTTAATTGGTTTCTATTTTATGTAGATTTTGTTTTGTTTTTACTGGCATACGTTCTTTGAAAATGTGAGCAATATCTTCTCTTTGGTCTTCTCAAATTTTGTTAGGTTACAATGCTCACCAAACAATATTTATCACACTTCTTATGCATTGAATATTTCAAAAGTCTAGCAGTACTTGTTTTCCTAGTGCTAAGCGGATGAGCATTATCTTGGTTTCACAGTACTATGCCTGAGAATAGTCCAATTCCTACTTTTCTAAACAAACACATTTTCTCCTCTTCCTTTTCCTCATCTTTCTCCTCCTCCTCCTCTGTGTCCTTCTTCTGTTTCCTCTTCCTTCTTTCTTCTTCTCTTCTTTTTTCTTCCTTCTCATCAAATACTGGAGACTGAATCTTGGATCCTCACACATGTTAGTCAGGCACTCTACCACTGAGCTATTTCTCCAGCCCCAAATTTATTCATCTTTTAAGCGTTTATTATGTATAATAGAGTGCTTCAGCAGTAGATATTATAAGCTATGTATGATACCTCTGCTGAAAATTGCCTAGTTTTAAATTATGTGAAGTAAATATTCATTGAAGAAAATTAATTTCTTGTTAAATTTACTCAATTATAATTGTGGGAGAAGAACGGAGCAGGATAGGCAAGTACCTCAAAACCACGAGAAGATTGAAAGAAGTAATCTGGGTGGTAGCAGGGTGGGGGGATTTGACAGGATTTACGGTAGGTAGTTTATGCACAGAGTAGTCTGGCTGGGTTAGATAAATGATGATTAGAAAATTTCGAGTTCGAAACTGAGAAGTACTTGGTGATTCACTTTTAATTTTTTGACTTACAAGAAAACTGTTAAGGCATAAAGAGGAGTTATTTTTATGTAACTGGATTTAAAGATAACCAGCTTCCATGTAGGTGCAGTGAGAATAAAATGGTTAACATTTAAATTCAGTAACCAAAGTTTGTCATTAATCATTGATTTTTTTTTTTTTCATTTTTGACAGGCTATAACTACAGTATTTCTAAATCTAGTTAGTGTACCCAAGCTTAGTGTACTACGGGGGTTCCACAGGAACAGTTACAAGTTTCAGAGGAGGCCAGATACAGTAATTACTTCTCACTGCATGAGATTGGACCTATTCCTTAAGTCATTTGACTTATTAGAATATGAAAAATACACCATTTGATTTTTGTCCATTGTTTCTAATGTTAAATTTACATGAAATAAAATTTACCATTTTAACCATTTTTATTGTGCAGTTCAGTGATATTTAGTTCATTTACCATGTCGTGAAACTATCACCACTATCAGTTTCTGAAACTTTTTCATCATCCCAAACTATACCTATAAAATAATTAACCCCCACCTAGAAGCTCCAGTAACCTCTATTCTACTTCCTGTTTACATGAGTTTATCTATATTACGTATCTCATAGAAATGGAGTTATATAGCATGTCTCATTTTGTGGACACTTCATTAAAAAAATGAGTTGTAGGGCCCGTGAGATGGCTCAGCGGCATAAGCGCCTGCCTGGCAAGCGCGAGGGCCCCGAGTTCGACTCCCGGAACCCACATACGAAAAAAGGGCTGGTGATATCGCTCAGCGGCATGGGCGCCTGCTGGCGCGCGAGGTCCTGAGGTCGACCCCCGGTACCCACCAAAAAAAAAAAAAAATGAGTTGTAGTAATTATAGTTGAACATAAATTTTGTATATGCCTTACAGATGTGCTTAAATCTATGGAAGAATGATGCACCATTATTTATTTATTACTTAGTGCATGTTAGGGTGTTATAGAGAATCTTATATAAATTGTCTATTTTCTCTGTACTCTTTTAACGTGTGTTTGTAATTTCTAGTCACTTTAAAACTTGAGAAATTTTGTAGCTTTTAAGAAGTAACATACAGGTTGTTTCCCTTATCCAAAATGCTTGGGATCAGAAGTATTTCAGATTTCAGATTTTTGAACGTTTACATGCACATATGGAATATCTTGGGGATGGGACCAAGCCTAGATATTAAAGTCATTTATGTTTAATATACACCATATACACATAGCCTGAGGTAGTTTTACACAATATTTTTTAAGGTGCCTGCGTGTTAACTAGAACCCATCCTAGGAGGCAGGTGTGGAATTTTCCACTTGTTGCATCATGTTGTCACACAGGAAGTTTTGGATTGAGCATTTTGAGTTTCTGGATTAGGCATACTCCACCTGTAGTTTATTATCTCATAGCTTATGAAATAATGACCTCTTAGAGGTTTCTGAAGTCCTAAGTCCGAGTTAACAATACTGTATAGTTTTTTCCCTTGAAAATTTTGGCGGTGACAAATTCTAGCATTTATTCAGTTCTGTCTTGAAAGAACTAGAACTATAGATACAGACACTCCCCATGTAACGACCAAGTTACAGTCCTGCGACAAGGTTGTTAACCGAACTGGTCACTAAATGAGGACTTACATACATTACAATGTTCAAACAAAGAAATGGTCAAAGGAAACTCCAGCTTGATGACTTTGCCTTACTCTTACATGCAGTACTGTAGTGTATAACAACGCAAAACTACAGTACTGTACTATATTAAAAAAAGACATTGAGGCTCTTTAAACAAGATGTACAGAACTGTACAAAAAAAAAGATGGGTCCTAAGTCTGAACAGCGTACCTTGGTTGTTACGTCCAAACAGTCGTTTACCGTCTTTTATGTCATTGTGTAAGAACGGACAGCATTGAGGTGGAGTTAAGTTTATCAGGAGACATTGGAAAATGGAAACAATGATAAGGTGATAATGTATTTTAAAAATTAAAAATCTTATGGGGAAAGAAATGAAAATTAGACTTTAAAACGAGAATGATGGATCTGGATATTTAGAAAATGCACTTATTTAAGATATTCTAAGTATTTCTTTTGTTTGTATTTTGTGATACAGACCTCAGGTAATAGAAGTCATTGGCGAAAATTTTTACTGTTCCTGTTTTTCAGTTATTTCCAAAAGTTTAAGTCAGAATGTTGTCTGTTGGTCATCAGTATGTAGTGTAAGTTTGCCTCAATGCTGCCATCTGGTGATTACTAGAGATCTTGACATGGTACCTAAGGTGACAAGTACAACCTGCATGCTTCTCGCCACAAGTTCCCACCGGCTTTTGAGAAACTGAGTGGAGGTGGGTTGCTGTGGCAAAAGTATTGAGTGTTGTCAGATTAATACCCAATTTCATTGTTTTTTCCATGTAGGGTACTATTTTTCTTATTATTTCTAGTTCTACAAGGTAATTTAATTATTCAACAGTATATGTCCAATACCTACTATATGCTACTATATACCTACTATATGTGATATAGTATCTCCTATATGTAATACAATACCTACTATATGTAATACAATCTTAAACAAAAAGATAAAAATTAGAACCTTCAGAGTTTGCATTTAGTTGTGGACAAATAGTCAACAAGATACACATACATTAATTAATAAAAAGGGGTTAAGAGATAAAATAAAGTGGAAAGGGGGCTATGAATTATTGTGGGTGGGTTGCTTTGAAATGTTAGATAGATGGTGTTTTCAGAGAATCTTACTGAGGTGACTTTTGAGCAGAGAGCTGAAGGATCTAGGGGAGAGCACTCTACATGGAAGGGAGGCACATGCAGAGGCCCCGTACCTGGAACTCCTGATACATTGAAGAAAATTGAAGCAAGGAAGCTGGAGTAGAATGTAAAAGGATGAGAACAATAGGAGGTGAGGTCAGTGTGTATGTGAAGAGGAAGCTACAGATCACATGGGGCCTTGTAGTTTATATGGCGTTTTATCTAAAGTGGAGGCCATTGGACTGGAGGGTTTCAGCCAGCTGAATGACATGCTTTGATTTACCCTTTGAGAGTTCACTCTGGCTGCTGTGTTTAATGGTATGTAAAGTCATTTGCTACAACCTTTCTTGTTTTATTAGCTGCAGGAATAGGTTTACTTTATATAGATCACAGGAACAGTAAGGTAGAAAGGACTAAGCTTGGACAATTATATGGCATATTGTCTTGTCTTTTACAGATTTTTAAAAGTTGTACTTACAGATTATCAGTGGTTCTTATTTTTTCTTTGTGATACAGGCTTATTGAGATCAGCTTACAGAGTTATACTTGAAAAATGTTGCAGATATCTCTTCTAACTTACAACACCTCATTACATCTCAGGTTCAGATCTTACAGTAAGCTCAGTGTGGATTTTTAGCCTGGTCTTGCTGGTTTTCATGAGGATTAGGAGGTTGGGGATGAGAATGAGAATGATGTGAATGGTTAACTTTTTGTGCCCCTAACAACATAGTTCTGCATATTCTAAACTCACAGTGTAGTGATTAACAGTGTTGAGGTTTTGCATTTTTGTTTTTTGAGACAGTCTTGCTATACGGTTCAGCCTAGCCTTGAACTCTTGCCTCAGCCTCCGAGTGCTGGGATTACAGGCACATGCTGCCATGCCTTGCCCAGCAGTGCTGTTTGATCAACAAATTAAAGGAAATTTAGCAGACTATGTCTTAATCTAGATGATTTATTGAAATCATTTTTTGCTTGTAACTCAGCTAAAATTACAAATCCCTAAGGTACTATGCTTTTCTAAATTATACTTAAAGAAAAACAAACCAAAATTGTAACTTAGTTAAAATGTCATGATCTTTATCAGTAATGGTATTTTCTCTCTGGTTTCTGTTTTGTTTTGGTAGCTGATAATGTATCATTTTCATGTTGGGACTTGTGACATCTCAGTGGGGAAGTATGTGGGTCAAATAGATTATTATTATTATTATTTTGTGTGTGTGTGTGTGTGGGTACCGGGGGGTCGACCTCAGGACCTCGCGCGCCAGCAGGCGCCCGTGCCGCTGAGCGATATCACCGGCCCCTTTTTCGTATGTGGGATCCGGGAGTCGAACTCGGGCCCTCGCGCTTGCAAGGCAGGCGCTTATGCCGCTGAGCCATCTCACCGGCCCTTGGGTCAAATAGATTATGACTACATTGCCATGTATTCCTGAAAACTTACACAAGTTTGGTGTTCTTGACCTAGAGCCTTTATTTGGCTTAACAAAATTGGTTTTCATCTTTATTTTTCCACTATAACTATCAAACTATTTAAACTTAAGTTGTAATGACTGAGACTAACCAGGGAACAGTTTCGTGTTATGGATAGGCAAGCTGTAAGACTGTGATCATCTTGGCAAGTGACAGAGTAATTTAAACTCACTACAGCAGCTCAAAGTAACGAGGCAGCCATTGGTCTGAATCACTGTGCTTCCACAGTCTGCCCTCAGTGGATTTGAATGGCCTCGGTAAATTTGATTTGGGATAGACAAAGTCTGCTGATACGAAGTGTTGATCATACGTGAAAGAAGTACCAACAGCAGTAATATTACAGGGAACATACAGGGACATAGAGTGACAGTTTTGCTAGGAGTTTCTTTGGTATGATTTTAAACACAGTACCTTAGAAACCTTACTTCCTAGTTCTAGTGATGAAAATATTTTTTAAATTATTTATTTTTAGCACATAGTAATTGTGTATACTTACGAGGTACAGTGTGACATTTCATTGTATTTATACAATCTGTAGTGATCAGATCAGGGTACCTGGCATATCCATCACGTCGAACATTTATCATTTCTTTGTGTTGGAAACATTCAGAATCTTCTCTGTTAGCAACTTTGAAATATGGTTTAGTTGCCAGTCATAGTTATTCTGCTGTCCCATAGGGCATTCGAAATTATTCCTGCTGTGTACCTGCACCTGGACCCGTTAACCATTAACTGCACCTACCCCTTCAAGGCTTTGGTAATGACTGTTCTTTGCTTCTGTGAGATCAACTTTTCACTTTCCACATGGCAGCATTTGTCTTCCGTTCCTGACTTACTTCACTTAACATAGTGTGTTCCATTTCCATCCATGTTGCTGCAAATGGCAGAATTTCATTCTTTCCTATGCTGAATTAATATTCCACTGAAGACTCATGTTGAAAAGGTGGAAAGACATTACTATATAGTTTTAATTTTTTATTATTATACTTATATGGTGAAGGAACAGATTGAAAAATAATCTGTTTTTCATACTTTCTCTTCATCCTTGAATGTTTGCTCCCTTAAAGCAGTAAAATCTATCAGAAGTGGTAGCCCGATTAGTTATTTTGTTGTCCTTAAATATGTTAATTATGATAACTTAATTGAAGTTGTGATACTGTTCCCAATTTGTGTGTAGCTTTCTGTCCTAATATGGGCTTTTCCATCTCCAGTGATTGCAGTTTACACAGGGTTATTTATCTGAATCCAACTTCATGCTTTTTAAAAATCAGACTGCTAAAGTGATGTAATGTTCCTTATACTTGAACAGAGTACTCTGACCTGTAATTAGTAGGTCATTCCGTTCAACTGTGTCCATATCTCCCTGGAGGCTGCTTTTCCTTACTCTGCTTGTTTTAAAGAGGGTGGTGGAGGAGAGAAACCCAAGAGAAAGAAATGTTTCTTGATTTTCATTTTCTCTGACATGATTATTATTTCTCATTGAACACATATTTTTTCTGAAATAAAGCTCTTTCTATCTGCTTTTGTGTGTGGATGTGGTTGGGGGCGAGAGTGGGCTGTTATTTACCAATGCTCTTTTCTCTAAAACTTTTATCTTCGCAAAATTTGTGTCCTGTTTTGGGCACAAGCATCAGTTTTGCTTACTTGAACGCATTTGTATGATTCAGTTAAAGCCTTGCTTTCCCAGCCTCTTTCTGATTTCATTATGTTTATTTTTTACTTTCTTCAGTACTCAACTAGAATATAGCTCTGAGAGAGTGTAGGGTCTTTATCAGCCTCATTCACCACTGTACCCTCAGCATCTAGAACAGTGCTTATTAAATATTAAGGAATTTATGCACCTTTGCCATTTGCAGTTTCCTTTATTAGCCAGAACTTTATACTTAAATCACAAACTCTAAAGTTTCTCTCTCAAACACAGTTGGTAGTCTTCTGCTTTTACAATTCTTTAACCTCCTACTGAATTCTTATTAGTTTCATTTGGATTCTTTTTTTTTTTTTTTTTTTTTTTTTAAGATTAGGAAGAGTTTATTGAGAGAAAGCAAGCTTCCGTCTAAGAGAGAAAGAAGGGGGCCCAAAAAGTGGGTTGCCCCTCATTTGGATTCTTATACCTTAGCTCCTTATACCTCAGTTTGTCATCCCTCTTCTTTTTATAATGCCCAACCTAAACTGTTATCCAGCATGTTAGAAATGTTTATATTTACATTCTAGTAGCCCTCACTCTTTGATTTATCTTGTCAGTCTTCTGCTCTTTTTGTTGATTCAGTGCTTTCAGAGATGCTAAGAAGGTTGTACATACATTTCGGTTGGATTTGCTACAAATAGATTCTTTCAGATCTTATCTTCATAGGTGGGGCTGATCAACTGTTTTGTTTCCCATCACTAATCAAGTCCCCAACACTTTCCACACACAAACTTCCAGAACTCATCTGCTCTCTGTAAATGCCCTTGTCCGTACTTGCCTGTGTTTTGCTTAGCATGTGATGTTGGCTTCTATTGTAGTGAAAAGATTGAGGTGTTTTACAGAAGCTCCCTCAACTTTTCTCTCCTATATTTTAATTTCTCTATGTTAAACACATGCTTTTCTGATTCTGTCCTGACCGAGGAATGTGTTTACTTTCCATTTTGATAGGGGATGTTTTTGTTACTTCTATTCTTGGCCCCCACCAATCTCACTTCTAATTTTTCTTATCAATTATCATTTTCTCATGTTCTGTCTACCTACTCCCTGCCCTACTTTTAGCAGGTGATTTTATTTCCTATTTTCTAGAAATAATGGAAGCTATCAGAATTGGCACCCTCAAATTTTTCTTATTTCTGCTCTGCACATATCTCCACCATTCCATACTACTAAAGCCAATCACTTTACTCATGCCTTAAAACCCATCCTCTTTTCTAAACGAGTGTTATCTGATAGAACTTTTGTGGAATTGTTCTGTGTTGGTTCTATCCAATACTGTTACCCACTAGCTAGAGGGGTCAGTACATTGGGCACTTGTAATGAGACTAATGGCTGGGCATGGTGGCACACTCCAGTAACCCCAGCACTTTGAGAGGCTGAGGCAAGAGATAAGATAAGGCAAAGAGAGAGGGCCACTGGAATGCAGCCTGGGCAACTTAATTAATTTAAATTTAATAACCGCATGTTGCAATGGCTACCATATTGAATACAGCAGGTCTAGACCTTAATGCATATGTTCCTGTTATCTCACATATTTAAATAGATTTAGTTTTTCCCATAATAAGTACCTAGGACATATTAAAACCCTTTATCATTTCTTTTTAGCTATCTCTTATCTGCTCTCTATACCTTTATGGCAGTTTGTTGGTTTCTGTGAGTTTAGTTCTTCTCCTGTCGCTGAAAAGGGCTATCCCCAATAGATTCTTTATCTTTCTAAAATTGTTGATTGCTGTCAGCTTCTTGAAATTCGGTTATTACTTCTCTTGATTCTGTTATCTCTTTTTTTTTTCCTCTAGTGCTCTTAAATGTTGGCATTCCTCTGTCTCAGACTTCCTCCTGTTTCTCAACTCCCCTAGCTCTCTCCCCTTTTCACCTACTCTGCCTTATCACTGACTGCTGTCAGTTATCCACTGATATGTTGGTATCTTTTAAATCTTATCTCCAGCCTGTTCTCTCTAAGTTCAAACACCAATGCCCAAATCATTGTTGGTATTTCTTTTGGAGTATTTCTAAGGTACCACAGTCGTATACCATATTTATTCATTAACTTAAATTTATTTATTTATTTAGGTCTTTTTGAGACAGGGTTTCACTATGCAGTTCATGCTGGCCTTGAACTCACTGTATAGTCTGGGCTGGCCTTGAACTTGCAGCGATCCTCCTGCCTTAGTCTCCCAAGTACTGGGATTACAGGCATGCGCCACCAAGCCTAGCTTAAATTTTTTTATTTTATGAAAAAATAAAACAAAATTTCTAATCAAATAATGACAGTAACAATAGTTATTACCCTGTGTATTGTTATCTTCGAAGTAGTTATGCGGAGTACAGGGCATAAACCAAAAAGATTCTGACAGAGAAGAAACAACACAAATCTTTCCTTTCAGTGAACTAAGATAAACTAGTAGTATAAGTGAAAACAATTAGCATGTATGTTGAAATGTTTTTAAAATTATGGGATTTGTAATTTGGGAAAATAGTTGAACTTCTCCCTACTGCCTATTTATCTCTTCTTTTATGCTCTTTATTTGTATATAATTATATAAGAGAAGCCATGCAATATTTGAGCTTGTGTGGCTTATTTGACTTAACATTATGTTCTCAAGGTGCATCATTTACTTATGAATGCCTCAAGTTTATGACAGCGTAGTACTCCATTGTGTATATATAACACATTTTCCTTATCCGTTCATCTACTGATGGACATATACACTGTTTGCAAGATCGAGCTATTATAAATTGTGCTGCTGTAAACATGGGTATGCATGTATTCCTATAATGTGATGATTTTAACTCTTGGGAAGATACCTAGAAGAGGGATAGCTGGGTCAAATGGAATTGCTATTTTTAGTTTTTTTGAGGAATTGCCACACTGATTTCCAATAGTGGATGTACTAGTTTACATTCCTAGCAACAGTGTAGTAGAGTTCCTTTTTTCCCACATTCTGCCATCGTTTGTTCTTATCAGATTTGTGTGTGTGTGTGTGTGTGTGTGTGTGTGTGTGTGTACCAGGGGTCGATCTCAGGACCTTGTGCGCCAGCAGGTGCCTGTGCCGCTGAGCGATCTCACCGGCCCTTTTTTCGTATGTGGGTTCCGGGAGTCGAACTCAGGACCTCATGCTTGCCAGGCAGGCGCTTATGCTGCTAAGCTATCTTACTGGCCCATTATCAGATTTTTTGATGATAATGATACCCCATTCTTTCTGGGGTATGATAGTGTATCTCAGTGTTGTTTTAATTTGCATATCTCTGATGCCAGCGATGAGAATTTTTTCATGTATATATTAGCCATTTGCACTTCTTCTGAGAAGTATCTATTCATTTCAGTTTCCCATTTTTTGATTGGGTCTTTTATTTTTGGGGGGGTCTAATTGTTTTGAGTTCTTTGTATGTTCTTGATGTTAGTCCTCTGTCCGGGGAATAGCTGGCAATAATTTTTTCCCATTGTAGAGGTTCACTCTATTGGTGGCTTCCTTTGCTGTGCAGAAGCTTTTCAATTTGATATGTTCCTATTTTTTGATTCTCTGTATTATTTCTTATGCCATTGGGGTTCTGGTCAGAAAGTCCTTGCCTACGCCTATGTCTTTAAGAGTTGTACCTATTTTATCTTCCAGTAGATTGTGTTTCTGTTTTAACATTTAGATCTTTGATCCATTTTGTTTTTAGTTTAGTACATGGTGACATATGGGTCTGGACTCAATCTTCTGCATGTGGTATCCAGTTTTCCCAGCACTGTTTATTAAAGAGACTGTCTTTCCTCCAGCGTGTGTTTTTGGCTCCTTTGTCAAGATCAAATGGCTCTTTGTGCCTAGGTTTGCTTCTGCTTCTTCTGTTCTGTTCCATTGATCCACATCCCTGTTTTTATCCCAGTACCGTGCTGTTTTAATCACTGTAGCTTTATAATATAACTTCAAGTCTGGGCATCTGATGCCACCTGCCTTGCTTTTGTTATCCTGCATTGCTTTTGCTATTCTTGGTCTCTCTCTCTTTTTTTCTTTGTGGGTACCGGGGGTCGACCTCAGGACCTCGCGCACCAGCAGGCACCCGTGCCACTGAGCGATATCACTGGCCCTTTTTCGTATGTGGGTACTGGGAGTCGAACTCAGGACCTCGCGCTTGCCAGGCAGGTGCTTATGCCGCTGAGCCATCTCACCAGCCCTCTGGGTCTCTTCTGATTCCATATAAATTTTAGGATTGTTTTCTCTAGCTCTGTGAGAAATTACATTGTATTTTGATGGGATTGCATTAAATCTGTATAGCAGTTTTGGAAGTATAGCCATTTTGATTATATTGGTTCTTTCTAACCAGGAACAGGGGGTATTTTGCCATTTTCTGATGTCCTTCTTGATTTCCTTTTTAGTCTGATGCAATTTTCATTGTAGAGGTCTTTCATTTCCTTAGTTAGGTTAATACCTAAGTATTTCTTTCTTTTTTTTTTTAACGCTATTGAGAATGGCATTGTTTTCCTAATTGCTTTTTCAGTGAGTTCATTATTAATGTATAGGAACACTATTGATTTTTGTGTTTGCATGTTGTTTGATCTTTTTGATGATTTGTTGCGTTCTGTTTGCCAGTATCTTGTTCAGGATTTTTACATCTGTGTTCATTAGAGAAATTGGACGACAGTTTTCCTTTTTGGTGGATTCTTGTCTGGTTTTGGCATCAGGATAATGTTAACTTCTGAGAATAATTTCAGAAGTACTCCTTCCCTCTCCATTTCATTAAAAAGTTTGAGGAGTATTGGTGTTAGATCTTCCATGAAGTTCTTATAGAATTCGGCAGTGAATCTGGTCCTGGGCTTTTCTTAGTTGGTGGTTTTGTTTTTGTTGTTGTTCGTTTGTTTGTTTGTTTGTTTTAAATTACTGCTTCAGTTTTATTGTCCGTTACTGGACTGTTCAAGAGTTTTAAGTCTTTTTTGTTTAGTTTTGTCAGTTCGTGTGTATCTAGGAATCTCTGAGTTTTCTTCTGAGTTCTCTAATTGTTTGGCATATGTCTTTGTGAAGCAGTTGGCAATAATTTTCTGGATTTTGGCAGTGTCCATTGTGATTTCACCCTTTTCATTTCTAATTGCATTGTGTCTTTTCTTTCCTTTTAGTGGGATTGGCTAAAGGTTTGTCTGTTTACTCTTTTGTGCTCACTTCGGCAGCACATATATATTAACTCTTTCAAAGAACTAGCTCTTCAATTCATTGTTTAGTCTCCATTATTTTCTGCTCTGATCACTATAATTTCTTTCTTTGTACAAGCTCTGGGTTTGAATTGTTGTTTTTCTAAGACCTGGAGATGCATAATTAGGTTATTTATGTGGGCTCTGTCTTACTTACTTTCTCGTTGCTGGGACAAAATGCCCAATACCCACAAATTAAAGGAGGCAAGGGTTATTTTCTATCTCACAGTCTGTAGAGGTTTCACTCCATAGTCAACTGGATCTTCAGTCATAGTCAACTGGCAGAGGGATGTAGTGGAGGAAAAACAGTCAGTGGCAGGGCAGGCAGAAGGCAACAGCCTTCTTTCTGGTTTCCCTTTTATTCCATCCAGACTACAAGATTGTTGGTTAGTGCCACCCACACCCAGGGTGGGTCTTCCCATTACCAACACCCAGAACTATGGTAGACCAATCACCGGGCTAATTCAGTTTTCACACACCCATGATGCAGCCACCTCTGAAAAGTCCCACCTGTGAGCACATGAGGCATTGGGGCGACATCCAAATATAAGCCATAACATTCTGCCCCTAACCCCCCAAAGACTCATGCACATCCCTTTATGCAAAAGACATTTAGTCCACCTCTAAGAGTTGCCCAAGTCCTAATGATTTTCAGATTGAAAAGTCCAAGTTCAAAATCTCCTGAGATTTAAGGCAAACTCTTAGCTGGAAGTCCTTGTAAACTCTTCCAACATACCGTGGCACAAGATAAACATCCCCATTCAAAAGGTAGAGATAGAAGGTAAAAAGGAATGGGACTGAGGCAAGACCAAAATTCAGTGGGGCAAACATTAAATCTTGTAGTTCCACATCTAGCATCTGGGGCAATCTGCAGCAAGATGTGAATGCAGAGGGCTTTGGTGGCTCCACCCCAATGACACTGCCAGTGGTTATAGCTCTCATGGTTTCTCTCTTGGGCCAGCTTTGCTCACTCTTGTGGCTTTCCTCAGAGGATCCACACTGGCTTCTCCAACCTTCTGGAGTCTCCACTGCACCTTTGGCTTCACACTCAAAGCTTCACACACTGTCTTCTCACGGGCACACTGCCTGGCCTCCTAGGCCTTGTGAAATTTCAGTGGAAGCCTTCTTTACTCCACAAAACTTGCATTCTGCATGCACCTAAAACCTGTATCATGTGGATGACACCGAGGTCTGTCACCAGCTGGAGCAGTAGCCAGGCCTCTTACTCTCTTGCTCGAAGAAGTAGAATGCCTGGATTGCAGAACACTATGAACCCAACCCCGAGGAAAAAATTCCCTAGGCCACTGGCATTCTGGAACATGGTACTCTAGGGCTTTCTTCTCAAAGCAAAATCTTTCACCTTTGCAATTTCAATGGTACAAATGGTGGAGTCCTGATTCATATAATACCCTCAGGTCATCTTTTCTATTGTCCTGTTCCCAAGTACTTGGCCTTCTGTTGCTAATCTTTTCAGCACCCAAATTCTCCTGTTGGTTGGTGCCATCCAAATTTAGAGTGAGTCTTCCTGTTATCCACACCCAAAACTAGGATAAACCAATCAGTACACTAATCCAGTTATCACACCCATAGTCTAGTTTCACATACGTGTGTTTCAGCCACCTCCCAGAAGCCCCACCTGTGCATGCATGAAGCTTTGGGGAGGACATACAGCTATAAACTATAACAGGCTTGTTCTATTTTTCTGATATGGGCATTCCCTGCAGTAAACTTCCTCATAGGACTGCTTTCATTGTGTCCCACAAGTTCTGGTATGTTATACTGGCATTATCATTTAATTGTAGGAACTGTCTTTATTTCTTCCTTAATTTCTTCTGTGACCCATTGGTTATTCAAGAGTGTGTTGTTTAATTTCCATGTTTGCATAATTTCTGTGGTTTCTTTTGCTGTTGATTCCTAGTTTCATTGCACTGTGATATAATAATATGCATGATAAAATTTCAGTGCTTTTACATTTACTTAGGCATGCTTTATTAGCTAGTATGTGGTCTGTTTTTTAGAAAGTACCATGTGTGTCCAAAAAGGATGTGTACTCTGTTGTTGGACAGAACACACTGTATAAGTCCATTTGTTTAAAGGTTTGGTTCAACTCTGATATTTATTGATTTTTTTGTTTTGTTTTGTTTTGTTGATCTATTTGTGATAGTGGGGTATTGAGATCACCTACTATCATCGTATTGAAGTTTATCTGATCTTTTATGTCCATTAGAGTTTGGGGTTTGGTGCATATATGTTTGTAATTGTTATCTCTTCCTGTTGAATAGTTCCATTAACTAACATGTAATGTCCTTGTTAACCTCATTTGATCAGCATTGGCTTGAAATCCACTCGGTCTGAAAATAGGATAGCTACTCCTGCTTGTTTTTGGGTTTCTGTTGCATGAAATATTGTTTTATTTTATTTTTAGTATATGAATTTGTTTTTTTTTTTTTTTTTTTTTTTTTTTTTGGTGGGTACCGGGGGGTCGACCTCAGGACCTCGCGCGCCAACAGGCGCCCGTGCCGCTGAGCGATATCACCGGCCCCTTTTCCGTATGTGGGATCCGGGAGTCGAACTCGGGCCCTCGCGCTTGCAAGGCAGGCGCTTATGCCACTGAGCCATCTCACCGGCCCATGAATTTGTTTTTGTATTAAATGTGTTTCTCATGTACAGCATACCATTGGATTTTGTTTCTTGATCCATTCTACTAATCCGTGTCTTTTGATTGGTGAGTTGAGTCCATTTACATTGACTCCATTTACATTGAGTCCATTTAATTGAGAGGTATTGACTTACTCCTGCCATTGTATTAATTTCCTGTTGTTGTTTTGCTTTCTTTCCCTTCTACTTAGTTACTGTTTCTACCTGATATATTCATTTTATTGGAACTTTTAGTATTGTTGGCTTCATTGTCTCCTTCTAGGATATCCTTGAATTTTTTGGAGCGTTGATTTGGTGGTCATGAATTTCTTTAGGTTTTCTTTTTTTTTTTTTTTTTTTTTCCGTGGGTACCGGGGGTTGACTCAGGACCTCGCGTGCCAGTAGGCGCCTGTGCCGCTGAGCGATATCACCGGCCCTTTTTTTGTATGTGGGTTCCGGGAGTCGAACTCAGGACCTCACGCTTGCCAGGCAGGCACTTATGCCGCTGAGCCATCTCACCGGCCCTAGGTTTTCTTTATTGTGGATGTATCTTTTTTTCTCTATCAATTTTGAAAGATAATTTTGCAGGCTGTAATGGTCTGGTTTAGAAGTTGTTTTCTTTAAGAGCTTGAAACATTTCATTCTATGCTCTCCTTGCCTTTAAAGTTTGTTTTGAGAAATCTATTATAATTCTGATAGGTTTTCATTTATAGGTGATTCATTAGGTTTCTCTAGCAGCCTTTAATATTCTGTTATTGTGTTGTAGTTCTTGTATTTTAATTATTATGTGGTGTTCTTCTTCCTCCTCCTCCTCCTCCTCCTCCTCCTCTTCTTCTTCTTTCTTCTTCTTCCCTGATCATGGCTATTTGGGGTTCTGTATGCTTCACTTATCTACATGTTAAATTCTCTTTTCTATGTCTGGAAAGTTCAGGTTTCTAATGCCCTTTGTGCTATTGTCTGATTTTTTGCTGTTTCCAATTACTCTTGTATTAGATCTCTTTGTGTCATCTAGGAACCGTTGGATCCATTTTTCGTGTTCCCTTGTTGTTTTTAAGATATGTCTCATTAATTGATCGTTGACCACAACCCTATTCCCTGTCTGACACTTTGTCTTTGCATTGGTCCCCTCTGCTACCCATACTTTTGATCATATTTTGAATCCCTAGATTTCTGTTTGGAACTTTCTTATGGACTCCCATTCTTTCCTGTGCTGGGCACTCGGGTTTGCATCTCTTTCTTTACCTCCACTAACTGTTTATTAGTGTCTTCCCTAGACTTGCTGATCATTTGTTTCATTATGGTTGTTACGTGATTTTTCTTTAAATTCGCCAAGCACCTTATAAAACTGTTTCACCTTTATTGGTACCCTTTCAGACCTGTCTGCTGTGTAGCTTATAATTTGCTTCCCCTCAATGCTGCCTGTACTAATTTTGGGGGAGTTGGGAATTTTGGGTGGCATTTTGGTTCCTTTTCATGTTTCTGATTTTAGTTTGGTTTTTGTGCTGGGGTTTCCAAATTCTTTGGCCCAGTGCCCCGTTCTTTGAGAGTGTGTCCACAGTATTGTTTATGACTTCCCAGGCAATCCAGGTATTGGCATAGAGAGAAAAACAGTTGTCACCCATTACTGTATTACCTTGTTATGGTAGTAAATTTAGCAACAATGCCATCAAATATCAACTGGGTATTGACAGACCATAGCAACCACTCATGCACAGCCCTGCACCAAAACAAAGAGGACTCTGGTTTTAGTGAAGACTATTAGGCCCCTTTGTAATTTACCTGTAGTAACTCAGAACACTGATTTCTGTTGGATGTTGGCAGCAGTGCCAGAGCTCAAACATGCCAGTAGGTTAAGTGTGTTTTTTAGGACCACCCCCTCTGATAATTACTCCCAACAAACCTGGTCTCTCACAACAGAACACAGGCCCCTGAATCTTCCGGGTCTGAGCTAGGGCATTCCAGGAGATCCCTATTTAGCGCTCACCCTCTCCAAGCCTATTTCCTAAGGCTGTCTCTCACCCAGTCTCTGAGGCCCACCTCCTGGGTGTTGGTCTCTTCAGTCAGGTTGGTCTGTTGGTTGTCAACTCTTGCCCTGTACTGTTGTGAACCCAGGGACTGAGGCGGGGCACTCAGTTCCTGAGTCTTTCCTGGCTGGCTTGGGGCCATGGGACCTCGGCATTGGCTGGGGCTGGGCGGCCACTTCCCAAGTCCTCTGGCTTCCCGTGTGGGTCCCCGGCAGTCTTTGGTTTCAGCTGGGGGGCAGGGCAAGCACATCTGGGTCCTCTGGGTTCTGGCATAGATCTAAATTTAATTTTTAAAATTAAAACATACAGAAAAAATACACAGACTATAGGTGTGCTCCTTAACTATTACATAATCAGCATCCATTAAAACACCATCTAGGTCAGGAAAAAGCATTACCAGCACCTCAGAAATCTCCAGTTCACTCTCTTCTTGACAGCAATATAGAACTGTATTTGAACATTGTTTAAATAAAAGTTACGCAGTATTCTTTTGTGTGTGTTCTTTTGATATTGGAAAAATATAACTCCCAACCTGTTAGATGTCAACAGTTTGACGGCTGAGTTGACTCGGCTGAGTCAACGGCTGAGTTTGTTGTCTCACACCATCAAGAAATGAAGTAGTGAACTAAAGGAAGAAGCTAGGAAAGTTTAATTTAAGGGGAAGAAGAATAGCTCCTGGATTTCCAGGAGGGTCCAAATGGGGTGGCCACCGAGACCCTTTGTCAGTGGTAATTAACTCAGCATGGGTCAGCCTATAGGATTATGACTATCGCTGCTTAATTAATATTGATCCAGGAAGGAAATGATCCATGTAGCAAGGGTACATGAAAAAACAAAGGCATTTTTGGGAAGGAATGGGTCCAGGTCCTCTGGTCACCCACTTGGGTGTCTGATGCCTAGCTGGACTTCCTGGAGCAGGTGGTGCTAATCACAGTATAATATCAAGTTGCTATTTATCCCTCCGGGGGCATGCACACCTGGCCATTGTGTCTCCATCTTGTACTTACAGCCATTATATTGATGTCTTTTTTGTGTGTGTGCTGACTTAAAGAACTTTGAGGGCTTAATCCTTTACCATATATTAATTTATGTCTAACTTACCTGCCTGTGATACTTCCATTCAGTACTTTTTTTTTTTTTTTTTAATGTGGGTACTGGGAGTCAACCTCAGGACCTCACACTTGCCAGCAAGTGCTTGTGCTGCTGAGCGATATCACTGGCCCTTTTTTTCCTTTATGTGGGTTCCAGGAGTCGAACTCAGGACCTCGCGCTTGCTGGGCAGGCGCTTGTGCTGCTGAGCTATCTCACCGGCCCTCATTCAATACTTCTTATGATCATCAGTATTGTTGACTATAATGTTTTTCATTACAGTTTAATATAGCACAGCTTATCTGTTCCACCATTGCTAGTTTTTTGGATAATTTGTATTTCAGTAAAATTTATGAATAATGTTCCTCTGAACATTTTTGCGTAATTTGATCATATATGTATATATGTACTGCCGTTAGGTGTATAGCTAGGAGTTGTAATGCTGGATCATGTATGTACATTCAGTTTTAGTGAATAATGTTAGTTTTCAAAGTGGTTTTGCTAGCTTGTACTGACATCACTGTCAGCAGTTTATGAGGTGTTGCACTTTCTTGTTAATACTTGATAATGTGGGTCTCCATAATTTTACCACCTCTCAAAGGCCTGTTTCTTTGATGACTGTGATCGAGCATGTTCTCTCACATTTATTTGCCGTTCATGTGCTTGTGTATTTTTCTGTGCGAAAGTATCTGTGGATATCTTGTGTCATCTGCCTTTTCCTTACTGTAACATGAGTTCTTAGTATATTTTGAGTTGGTACTCTGTATCCACAGGTTTCACCCCTGTAGATTCAATCAGTCACAGATTGGAAATATTTGAAAAAGAAAAATTATATCCATACTGAACAGGCACAGATATTTTTCCCATAAGTAATATAGTATAATAACTATTTATATAGAATTTACATTGTATTAGGTATTTTCAATAATAGAGATTTAAAATGTACAGAGGATGTACATAGGTTGTATCAGTGAGTGTTTACTAGAGAAACAGATATAACACAAGATATACAAATACATAAGAATTTACAAGATTGGCTTACAGTGGCCACCCACGGAGTCAGAGGAAGAGTGCAGAGGGCGTCTGCACACTGGAAATCCAAAGGATTCAGTCGAAGGTCTGGAGCTCGCTGCAGTGCGTATCGGGAGGCTGAGGGGTCTGATGGAAAGCTGAAGAGTCTAAGCCGGAAGGCCTAAGGATCTGTGCTGGGAGCCAGAAGATAATGTCCAAGGTGAAGGCGAAGACTGGAGCTCCTCTGAAGAAACAGAAGCAGCTCCAACCTTCTTTATTTCCCCTTTATACCATCCAGGCTACAAGCCACCCTATGGTGGGTCTTCCCTTAGGGTATGAAATTGCTGAGCCAGTTTAGTTGAGCTTCTCTTATTCAAGTTGACACGATGAGTCAATCATCACATAGGTTATATTCATATATACATTTTATACAGGGGATTTTAGATCTTGTATATTTTACAATTTGAAATAATCCCATTTGTTGATTCTTGGTATTATTTCTTGTGCAATTGGAGTTCTGCTTAGAAAGTCCCTGAGTAATGCTCGTGTCTTAAAGAGTTTTACCTGCTTTATCTTCCAGCAGATTCTTTGTTTTAATATTCTTTTGTTCCATTTTGATTTTAGTTTAGTACACAGTAAGAGATAAGGGTCCATATTCAGTCATCTGCATGTGGATAGCCAGTTTTCCCAGCACCATTTGTTAAATAGACTATCTGTCCACCTGCGTAAGTTTTTGGCCCCTTTGTTAAAGATTGACTTGCTGAATGTGCGTGGAGTTGTTTTTGCATCTTTTATTCTTTCCGTTGATCTAGATTTCTGGGATTTGTTTTTTGTTTTGTTTTGTTTTGTTTTTGCCAATACCATGATGTTTTTATCACTGTAGTTTTATAGTATAACTTTAATTCTGGGATTGTGATGTGTTTTCAAAGTAGTTACTAATAGTCTTCTGGATTTCAGAGGTGTCTATAGTGATTTCACCTTTTTCCATTTCTAATTGCATTGATTTGTGTCTTTTCTTTCCTTTTATTAGTAAGATTGGCTAAGAGTTTGTTTATTCTTTCAAAGAACCCGTTCTTTGATTCATTGATCGTCATACTTTTTTGGTTTCAAATTCATTAATTTCTGTGCTGATCTTTATAATTTCCTTCCTTGTACTAGCTTTGGATTTGGATTTGGATTTTGCTTGTTTTTGTAGGACTTTGAGGTGTGTTAGGTTATTTATTTGGACTTGTTCTGTTTTTCTGATGTAGGTATTCACAGCTACAAGCATCTGTTTTAGGACTTCTTTCTTCCTTAATTTCTTCTGTGACCTATTGATTCGTTTCATTTCCATGTGTTTGTATAATTTCTGTGGCTTCTTTTGTCATTGATTTCTAGTGTCATTGCACCATGATCTGATAATATGCATAGGGTAATTTTGATTCTTGTGCATTTACTTAAGCAGGCTTTGTGGGTTAGCATGCGGCTTATTACGTAAAAAGTCGCACCTGCTCCTGAGAAGAATGTGTATTCTGTTGTTGGATGGAACACTCTGAAGTCCATTTGTTCGTGGTTCAACTCTGACATTTCTTTCTTGATTTTTTTTGTCTAGTTGATCTATTTGTGACATTGGGGTATTGAAGTCTCCCATTATAATTGTGTTGGTGTTTGTGTTTTTTTATCATTAGTGTTTGTTTTATGAAATTGAGTGTGCTCATGTTTGGTGCATATATATTTATAATTGTTATCTCTTACTGTTTGTTATGGTTGTGTCTAGATGTCCCCCCAAAGCCTCATGCAGTTGTGGGGGCAGGCTTTTGGAGTTTCTGATTGATTCATGGTCCAATGCTGGATTAAGGGATAATTCTAGGGCAGGTAGCTTGCATACAGTATAAGGGACAGAAAGAGACTTGTCTCTCTCTCTCCTCTCTTGTTGCTTTTGCTGTCTTCCACCACCATGAACTGTTGCCCCTCTGCCATGTGCCACCCTGCCTTGGAGCCAGCCAGTTATGGACTGAAATCTATACAAACTGTGAGCTAAATAAACCTTTCCTTCCTTAACTTTGGGTGTGGGGTATTTTGTCTCAACAATGAGAGAAAAGTAACTAAGACACTGTTGATTTGTTCCCTTAACCAGTATGTATTGACCTTCTTTGCCTCTTCTGATTTGTTTTGGTTTGGAGTCCACTTTGTCGGAAATCAGGATAGTTACTCCTGCTTTTATCTGGGTTTGCATTGCGTGGAATTATTGTTTTCGATCTTGATTTTTAATGTATGAATTTCTTTTTGGAGTAAAGGTGATTCTTATATAAAGCATATCATTAAGTTTTCTTTCTTTCTTTTTTCTTTTTTTTTTGTGGGTACCGGGGGGTCGACCTCAGGACCTCGCGCGCCAACAGACGCCCGTGCCGCTGAGCGATATCACCGGCCCCTTTTTCGTATGTGGGATCCGGGAGTCGAACTCGGGCCCTCGCGCTTGCCGGGCAGGCGCTTAAGCCGCTGAGCCATCTCACCGGCCCTTTTTTTTTTTTTTTTTTTTTTTTTTTTAAGTTTTCTTTCTTGAACCATTCTGCCAGTCTGTGTTTTTGAATTGAGGAATTGAGACCTTTCACATTGAGAGTTATTACTGAAAGGTATTGTCTTATCCCTGTCATTGCGTTATTTTTCTGTTTCTGATTCCTTTTTTTTCCCCCCTTGTGCTTAACTGTTCTCCCCGCCTGGTGCATTCAGTTTGACTTATTGGCCTTGTTGGCTTCCCGGTCTCTTTCTAGGATATCTTTGAAAGTTTTTTTGGTGGTCTTGAATTTCTTTAAATGACCTTTGTTATGGAAATACCTTATTTCTCCATCAATTTTGAAAGACAGTTTTGCAGGATATTTAAGTCTGATTTGGAAGTTGTTTTCATTTAGGGCTGGAAACTCTTGTCTCCAAACTCTCCTGTCTTTAACATTTGCGTTGAGAAGTCTGCTGTAGTCCTGATAGGTTTACCTTTATAAGTGATTTGTTATTTTTGTCTAACAGCTTTTAAAATTCTGTCCCTGTGTTGGACTTCTGGAAGTTTGACTATGATATGTCATGCAGAGATTCTCTTTAGATCATGGATATTTGGGGTGTTATGTGCCTCACTTGTCTGTATGTTTAAATCTTTCCCTATATTCGGAAAGTTTTCTGCTATGAATTCTGTTAATAGGTTTTTTATGCCATGCGTGCTGTGTTTTGATTTTTCACTTATTCCAGTTAACCTTAGTCTTTGCATCATGTAGCAGCTATTGGGTCCATTTTTTCTGGTTCTCTTACTGTTTTTAAGATATCTCTAAGTACAGTAAAATCTTGGTTTGTGAGAGTAATTTGTTTGCTTATAATCCAAAGCACTTGTGTATCGAATCAGAGAGAGCGAGAGAGAGAAAACAGTTGTGATCATGTGGCATTCTGTGTAATGTACTACTTATATATCAAGACAGTGCTTGTTTATCAATTTAAAATTTCTTAGAAATGTTTGCTTGCCTTGAGAAACACTTACAAACCAAGTTATTCACAGTCCAAGGTTTGACTATGTTTGGTTTCTGACATGGCCTTATCTTCTGACGCGATCCTCACATTGGCCACTTCTCTTGCCCATACTTTCAATATAATTTTAAATCTGGATTTCTGTTGGAACCTTTTTGCGTACTCTCCTTCTTTGCTAAACTGATTGTTCATGTTTTGTATTGGTTTGTTTAGCTCAGTAGCTTTTTATCAGTGTTTTCTGTAAGCTCTCTGGCCATTTTATTATATCTGTTATCTGTTTAATTATATCTTCTGTGAACTTGCTGAGCACCTATTCATCTGTTAATGCCCTCTGTTATCCTTTCAAATAATTGGGCTGTTGTATTTTGCTTTCCTCCTCAATGTCCCATGGATCGGCTGCTGGGGAGTTGGGAGGCATTTGTTCCTTTGTCTCCTCATGTTTCTATTTTTTGTTTGTTGTGTTTTGTTCTATTTTGTGCTGAGGTTTTCGGGCACTTACAGTGGAAAGACTTTGTTGCTCATATGGAAATCTCTTTAGTTAGTGTGAGTTTTTCAGTGATGCACTCTGGGCATGGCTAACTATAGTCTTTTTCCTCTGTCTCAAGATCTGACCACTTCTGCTAATCTGGGAGGGGAGGATGCAGTGTAATTAGCCTGGCACATACTTCTTTGGGAATGGACCATAATGTTAAAATGACACAAAGGTAATCCACATACTGGTGTGCAGAGAAAACCTCTTACTAGCAATAGTAGTATCATCTCTGGCAATATTATCTCTGTAACTCTGGTAATAGCAATAAATCAGCAACAGTAATATCACCCAAGACAAACCAGACATTGACATACTGTAAGAACCAATAATGTACCACCCGTAATCATAGTGTAAACACTAAAACCAAATATCGACATACAGTAACTATCTATTAAATGTGACATCTGTACCTCCACTAATAATAGAAAAAATTCAACAGTAGTAACGTGTTTATCTAAAGATTAATAAAGCTTAATAGTTATAGCAGTAAACATATGGGGGGCTTGGAATAGGCAGTTGAAAGAAGAAAAAATTGAAAAACAGTAAGAGGACGACAAAAGTGAGACAAATAATCCTATTAAGAAGTATATTTATACAATTAAATAAAAGTAACCAAAAGAACAAGCAAGAATAAAAAGATAAGAGAGAAAAAGGAGAAATAAAAAAAAAATAGATGTGGAGAATAAAAGAAATCAAAATGGAAAAAAGAAAGAAAGAAAAAAAAAAAAGAATAAAGAAAGGAAAAGTCCCTAACCCCTAATAAACCAGTAAAGGAGAAGCAGGGTAGGGGCAAATGAATCCAAAAACAGAAAAAAAATTTTTTCTCTGTATTTTTCAATGAGTGGTTTATTACCAGGATCCATAGTTGTGAGATCCATCAAGTCATGATTTTTTCCTCTTAGCTTTTTGAGCTGTGGGTTTGAGAGTTGCCTGTTCCGGAGGCCCACCCCAGTTCACCCCAGGTTGTAGTTGTTGTCAGAGCTGAGGCAAGTCCTTGTTCATGTTGGTGGTTGGGGAAGGTAGTCAGACACCAGATCTGTCTGAATGTAGGTTGCAGGGAATGGTTCAAGTATTAAATTCTGGGATTTTCACACCCAGCTGTTTTTGCACACACTGCAAGCCTGATCTGGCTTCTCACTACAAAGAGCGGGTCCTGTGTTCTGGCCTGAGCTTAAACTTCTCAGGAGTTCTCTGTCTAGCCTGCTCCCTGTCTGTGACTACTTCCCATGCCTTTCTCTCACCCAGTCATTGGAACCCTGAAGTGAAGTTGTATTTTAGTAGTTCTAAGTTCCAGACTTAAATAATCAACCCTTCCCCAAATGGTGCCTGCTTAGGCACTCTCTAGCAATATGGTGGGTGCTGCGCTGGACTCACTTAGCTGTTGTCCACTGTGTAGAAGACCTTACCATGGAGCAAAACCTCGCAGTGTTTTTGCAGCTCCCTCTGGGGCCCATGCTGCTGGCCTGGTCTGCCGTTTCTCCCCCGAGCTGCTGGCCCTGGGCACTTTCGTGTTCGCAGGAGCAGCCTCTCCTTCCTAGAGCTAGGGTGAGCTCCTAGACTGACTGCTTTGGTTTTTTCTCTGCATCGTGGTATGTTTCTCCAACTTCTCTGTGGCTTCTCATTTTTCTGTCAGTTCTTTCTGGATTCCTGGTGATCTACTTTTTTTTTTTTTTTTTTTTTCTTCTTCTTCTTCCTTTTCACCAAGTTGTTATTGTCCAGGTTTATGGATTCCAGATCTCTGAGAGGCTAAATTTTACTGCTAATCACTCCTCGGCCATTTTCTCCTCACTAGACCTTCTTTAGGGTTTGCTTCAAGTTTTCACTCCTACATGGTCTTTCCTGTCTGCCTTCTCCAGCTCTTTTTAAAAATACTCCTTTTACCACAGCCCTAATACTTAAGACAACTTTAACTGTTCATCTTTTATTTAATTGCTTGGCTGAGTACTGCTGTTCGCTTGTTCGTGTTGGATATTTTTGTTGTTGTTGTTGGACATTGATATTCCACTGTCACTAACCCGTTTCCTTCTTTAGCTTTTCCTCTGCCAGCCATTTAAATGTTGGTGTTCTGACTTTAGATGTCTTCTTTCCACCTGTTCTCCTTAGAAAAAGTTACCAACTCTGATGGCTTTCATGCCATTTTGTGTGAATGTGACTTACAATTTTTATTTTTACACCCAACTTTTTGTTGGTCTTCAAATCCCTGTATCATAATGCCTATTGGCATTGTTACTTGAATGTTCCATAGTATTCTGAGCTCATGTAGCTTCAAATTAAGCTAATTTTCTCCCTCCCAAATAGCCTTCTATCATTTCTGCCTTTTTGGAACACCCCCACTGATGGGCTTGCCTGTCAAATATCTCTGGAAGAACTAAAGTTAATGGCATGCCTCTAAAGCTTTTCCCTGATACCCCTACCCCTACAGTGGTATCTCAGTTCATGAACTTGATTCTTTCCATGATTCTGGTCGCAGAGTTGGACAAGAACCAAATCAAATTCAGTGGTTAGGTTCAGTGTTAACCTTATGGGGAAATTTGATTAGGTTCTCATCCCATTTGGTTTGCAACCAGAATCATGGAGGGAATTGAGTTTGTGAACCAAGACACCATTGTACTTTGTCATTTCCTTCTTCGTTTCCCACTATTATAGTTCTGTTATGGTGCTTAAAAGTACTTTATTATACTTAATATACTTTCTCCAGTAGACCACAAGCATGTTAACGGCTTTCTGTTGCCATCCTGCTTAAGGCCTGGCAAAAATAGTTGAGTGTAGCTCAGCAGTGGACTACTGCTGAGGCCTAGCATAAATGAGGCATACCTATGTTTGTTCTATTGGTTTGTGCTGGAGGAGCCATATTTTTGAGAGTTGAAACTATCTCACATTCAATGGACGAGATGGACCATGGGTTGGAAGGAGGCCATATGGGGATGAAGACCCTTCTTGTTGGCCCACAGTACTGCTACAAGGAATGAACTTGTATGTACATGGAGTCCTTCAACTGAGGCCTTGCAGACAAGCCAGCTACCTGTGCCATGTAGGTGGGACAGAGAAAGCTAGGTCAATAGAAAACTAAGCTATTTGTTAGGTATAGCTTTTAAAACAAGGCACTGACGAAGTCCCTGGTATTCTTAAGGCATACCTTTTTAGCTACCTGCTGCCCTGTGTCTGGCACCTTGATGCTTTTTGATCCATTCTGGATTAAAAAAAAAAAAAGGCATGAAAAGCACCTCAGTCTCTTGTTTATGAGGAGTGAGGCAATTAGTTTGAGGAACTAAACTACATACTTCCTACATTTATCGAGGGAAGAGGGAAATAGGGGATCTTGTAACATTGACTAACAGTGCAAATTGGAAGATTCAGAAGGACTGGTGTAATGTACCATCATAGGCAAATCTGGGTACAAGATTTTTATTTAGCACAAATACCAAGTCTGCCATTTGCAGGTTGCTTTCAACTGTAGCCAAAACAAACAAAGCAGAACTGGCTTCCGTTGAAGAAAATTTTACCTAGTAGTAAGTCCTAAGATATGATTCAGTGACTCAAAGGTAAGAGCAGCCTTGGTTCCTTGGCTTGTCCCACATATTTCTTTTAAAATTTTTATTCTTGGGCCGGTGAGATGGCTCAGCGGCGTAAGCGCCTGCCTTGCAAGCGCGAGGGCCCGAGTTCGACTCCCGGAACCCACATACGAAAAAGGGGCCGGTGATATCGCTCAGCGGCACGGGTGCCTGTTGGCGCGCGAGGTCCTGAGGTCGACCCCCCGGTACCCACCAAAAAAAAAAAAAATTTTTTTATTCTTATTAGTACATGTTTGTAGTACATAATGACTTCGTTCATTATGGAGCATTTATATGTGTATATAACACATCTTAATTCTCTTTATATCCCCTTCTCCCAATTTTCTCAAGTAGTGTTGATGCCTTAAGTTAGAAAAGTACCATATCATTACATCTCATGAAGTTATCAGATATTTCCCAAATCTCCCTGTAGACTTCCCTTCATGTTTCATGGACACTTGAGAAGAAGGGCTTAGACTGGCATATCTCCTTCAGTGTTTTGTAATGGTTTTTAGAAATGCAATTCCTATTTTTTAAGGTCAATCTAGGAAATGAGTTTAATGCTCTAGGATGAAGAAAGTGGTTCACATATATGGTAGTGACATTCCTGAAAAATTCAGTGTTCATTAATACCCATATGGAAGTGTCTTGGGATTTATGTGAAAAATAAAATCTAGGCTCATTTTTAGCCACATGAACAGTTGATGGGAAAATTGTGCAGTAATTCTTAATTATGAAGGATTGTTTGTGGTGCATTGGAAGATACTTAGCGTTTCTGGTTGGCCCTTGCCAACTGAATTCCTCTACTACTTGTATTGCCTTTCTGTCCTTCACTTGCAGAAAGAAGCAGTGCTGTGGCGGGACACAGACCCTTAGAGTTAAATTTGCTTCTAACACAGTTGTCCTTGGACTAGCTTTTTTCTTCAGTGCTATAACAAAGTACTGGCACTTAATATGTATTGTTTTCCCCTTCTCCAAACCATAATGAGAATTTTCTCACTTGATGCTAGAGTACTTACTGTTTCTTTCTTAGAGCACTTAATGTTTTCTGCATTACCTCATGTTTATCTGTATATACATCTTACTGCTCTTCTACTAGATCCTATGCCTTTTGAGGGCTGCTACTGTGTCTTCTTGCACTTAATTCACTTGAGTATTTAAGTCTTAGGTGAATTTGTGTTGTTTAATCCACACTGTGATTTAGTTTCTAAGTGACAAATATGATTGGGATATGATTTTTTTGGAAACAGCTGTTAAAGGCCCAGCCAAAACAGGCTTTGTGCAAACTTACCTACTTTGTTGAGATTTTAGGAGAGTGACACAGTTGTCCCAGAGTTAGATATAATTCTCACAGGAGTTTAGAACTATAATTTTAATGTTCTTGCATTAATAATAAAAAGGTACTTATACTGCAATGAATTGTTTTTCTTTACAGCCAGTCGCTGAACCAATCCCCATCTGTAGTTTTTGTCTTGGTACAAAAGAACACAACCGGGAAAAGAAGCCGGAGGAACTTGTCTCCTGTGCAGACTGTGGCAACAGTGGTACGTGATTTCCCATTTACCGTCTAACGTGCTTGGCAGGGCAAGAGGGAAGCGCATCCGCATGCCAATAGTATTTTAATCTGATTTTGGTTTTAGGTAACTGAGAGGAGCTTCTGCACCACAGAAGGATTTGAATAGCTGAAATGTTTAACTTAGTTAAAGTTTGTTCTTAGGGTTTTTAAAATAAAAACTTACTGTGAACTTATTTTTCCCTGTTGATCTTTCTGTTTCATTATTGAACATCTCCTTAAATCACAGCAATCAGTTTGAAGTTCCTGGTAGCTTCTTTAATAGTCACTGCTTATCTTTCTTGTTTTATATCTCAGGCTTGATGCATAGAACCAGTATAACAACAGATTTATTTTTCTTGATGGAAACTTACTTGTGTATCCCATTGGGATACATAGTGTTGACACTGCAGTTTAGTGAGCAATGTGAAATTTTAGGCCCTAAGCAAGATTTTACAGTCTACGAATTTGTCAGTTCTAAAGATATTCTTGCTGTGTATTTTAAGAACTCACAAGACCTAACAGGAAGGCTTTAGTAAACCATCAGGGGCATTCAAGATTTGTTCCAGAAAACAAAGCCATATGAGCACTTCAAGAGGAAAGGAACTTAATGTAAGTAGTTACTTGTGAAATTGTTAGAAGGCAAGCCTTGGCTGGGCTTTAAGGACAGAGATTTCTGAGACCTGCAGAACTGACATGCCAGGGGAGTTGCTGAGTCAGCCTCCCCTGGGGAGAAGTGGAAGCAGGAGGCCCATACAGAAGTGTGGAGTTCGGTAGCTGGGTACTGAGATGCGGGATTTGGCCATCACCACAGCTGCCTGTAGACAGCCACAAAGGAGAAGAGTGGATACTGTTGTTTTTATGACTTTGCGTATTATTAGGAGATAGTACCAGAAGGAAGATGATCTTTGTTTCACTTCTACCTTTAATATCTCCCTTGAACACATCTAGTGGGCACAGCTCAATTCATATCAAGAGCCTAGCTGCAGAGGTGTCTAGGAAGTATAATTTTTAGCTTTTTAGTTTTTATATGCAAAACATTAGAAGAAAATAGGAATAGATCTTAAGTACTTGGTGACCATATCCATCTAATAAATATAACCCAGAAGGAAGCTGGATGGTTTCATAGTTAAATACTGTATTAGTCAGCTGTCAGTGAAATATAGTACTAAATTACATACCTGAAATGAGGAAAAAAAATTTTTTTAATAGCTTTAGAGATTTTATTTACTATTTTTGAGACAAGGTCTCACTATGTAGTTCAGGCTGGCCTTGAACTCAATGTGTGGCTCAGGCTGGCCTCGAACTTGGTCAGTCTTCTTGCCTCAGCCTCCTGAGTGCTGGGATTACAGACATATGCCACCATGCCCAAATCATTTTAGAAATTTTAGTCCATGGTCAGGTGACTCCAAGGCAGAAACATCATGGCAGAGGAAAGCAGCTTGCCTCATGGCAGCCAGGAAGCAGAGAGCAGAGGAAGAGCCAGAGGAAAGGTATAGCCTTCAAAGGTACACCCCCAGTGACCTGTTTCCTCCAGCGGAGCCCCTTCATTCAGCTGTGATTCATCAGTACATTGACCCATTGATGAGTTCAGCACCTTCATGGTCCAAGTGCTTTCATGATCCAAAATTGCCTTCTGAACACATGAGACTTTGGGGGGACATTTTAGATTTAAAGCATAACAAATAAAAACCATAAAATCATGAAAGATTAGATAAAAATATAGTTCACGTTATATAAATGCAGTATTTTCCAAAATGTTATACTAGTGGAACCCCGTCCCCAAATGTAATTATTTATGGGCACTCAAATATACAAGGCATAAAAAAGAATCTGTTCAATTATTAGTTATCTTTTGCTGTAGAAATAACCTAAAACTAAGTAGCTTAAAGCAAAGACGAACACTGTTTATTTCATCCTGTGAATCAGGAATTTAGGAGTGGCTTATCTTGGCAGTCTTGGTTTGGAATCTTTCATAAGGTTGCAGTTAAGGTTTTTCTTTTGTGCTGCCCTGTATAGAACCCAGGCCTCATTTATGCCAGACAAGCACTGTACCACTGAGCTGTAATGCCTAGCCACAGTGAAGATGTTAGCTCATGCTTTTAGCACTTGAAGGCTCTGTGATGGCTCATTTGTCTGGCTGGCAAGTTGATGCTACTGCCCATTGACCAGAAGACTCAACTTTTTTGCCCTGGGGACCTCTCCGTAGGGCTGCATTAATGTCCACAACATGCCAGTTGACTTCACTTGAGCAAGTATCCAACCTAGCCTTAGAAATTGTCATTTCAGCAATATCCTGTTAGTTATGCAGATCAACTCTGTTCAGTGTAGAAAATGATACACGCAAGGAGCACTGTAGAGACTGGCCATCACAGTAACTAAGGAAGAAAAGATGGACACAGTCATATATATGAAAGGTATTTTCTAACTTGAAAACTAACAAACCCAAAATAAAAAGCAGGAATAGTTTGGGGAAAATAAAGAGCATGCTTCCAATTCTAAGCACAAAGTCCAAAGAAAAGAGTCTGTGAACATTTTATGTGAAAGAAAATTAACTGTTGAATAGATGAAGTTTACCCAAGTTATAACAGAAATGCACAGCAAAGCAGCAGTGAACTGAAAAGATAACAGATGCCCAACCTAGAGCTAATGAAATTATTGTAAAAGGTTTATACTTTGCCGATGGCACTGAATATCATATTGCAGCTTTGGGAAAATGTTTTGGCATTCATCTCAACCTGTCAAGTTATAAAATGTTTAATTCATTTCACTTATCAGTTTCACTTTTAAGAATTTACTCTAAGAGATTAATTTAAGAGAAGGAAAAATCTATAAACATGAAATAATTTTAGTGTTCTCTCATTAACAGTTACGGATAGGGGTCTAAGTACCTTAATGATAGGACAATGATCATGTGGATTACGGTGTATCAAATTCGTGGAATATAATAGTTAAAGGAATATAAGTTTAAAGTTTATGTGAATAAAATAATGAAAACCAAAACAAAAACTATGTATTTTGTAATTAAAGCCATTCAAGGGCTTCCAGCTAATTTAAAAAGGAAAACATGAAAATGGGTATTATTCTAGGACAGTGGTGGCAAACCTGTGGCACATGTGCCACAGGGGGCCGTTCGTATCATTGAAAGCTCTCAAAGTTTCGCCGTGGCCGTTCTGGGATGATGAGATTAAGAATGAAGTCTTCACACCGCCTCCCCTCTTCCTTCAGTGAGTGATGCTTTGATGATGGACTAACTTCCTTCAGGAATATGAAAGAGAGGAGAAGAGATGATTTAACCAGCCCTTCATCTCACCAGAGAAAAATAAACATAACCAACTTTTAGAGGAGAAGGACAGATCTTTTCAGAATTGAGGACTAATTGGCTACGTTGAATTTTTGAGAGTCAAATCAATACTAACTCCTATAAGAGGAGTCATTTTTCTCTGTTGCTGTTAATTCTGATACCAGTAGAAGTACTGCTTTTAGTTTTAGTTTGCGCACCTTAAATCATGGGCAAATATATCAATTTAAATGAGATTTTTATTATATATTTTAAAACTACAATGCCAGGCATGGTGGTACATGCCTGTTATCTCTGCACTCAGGAGGTAGAGGCAGGAGGATCACAGTGAGCTCAAGGCCAGCCTGGGCTACATAGCAAGACCTTGTCTCAAAAGCACTGAAAGAAAGGAGGAGGGAGAGGTTATTTTAAAAAGTGAGAGTATGAAAGTATACAAAGTTAAATGGAAAATCCTCCTTCAGATGTTTATAACTTCATTTTCCAAAATGTTGCCAATAGCTTTTTGTGTATTCTTCCAGAGGTGACCTAGGCATATATATTTGGTTCATAAACACACCAGGATGTCTGTAAGCATAATGCTTTGATGTAGGTTTAATGAAAGCTTGGAATATATCAGGTTTTTAATAATCAAAATGGGGGGTGTTCTGAATCTTGTGTAGCATTGAGAATGCTGAATTGGGGTGCCATGTCCTGGTAAGACAAATGGCAAGCTTCCAGCGTCTTGCTTTATTGGGTATATATTTTGCATTTAAGATAATTGCCTTTTTATATATCATTTAGTACAAAATAATTCTTGATTCTTCATTCATGAATTTTTTGTCTTCTTAGGTCATCCATCCTGTTTAAAATTTTCTTCCGAACTAACGGTTAGAGTGAAGGCGTTACGGTGGCAGTGTATTGAGTGTAAAACATGCAGCTCCTGTCGCGATCAAGGCAAAAATGCAGTGAGTGTCTCGCCTTCTTACATGCGTATTTTACATAGAAATAAGAGTGTACAGTGGTATTTTCTTTTTTATTTTAAAGAGAAGATAAAACAAAACAAATCATAAAAAGAACAAATTTTCAAAACAACATAATATGAGGGTAACAATGGTCAATGCATTACGTATTATTATCTTTAAGTTAGTTATTCAGGATACCAGACATTAGCATTCAATTGTCCAAACATTATTGGCTCAAACCTTACTCTTCAATGAACTAAGTAAAACTGGTAGTATATCTATCTTAACCATCTTATATACATATACAATTTTTTTTCCCTTTCCCTTCTTTCTTTTCCCCATTCCAGTCTCTCTTTCTTATTGACCAGTTTCTTTTTGATTCACTGTGTCTATTGTACATTTTGGATCTTGTTTACTCTTTCAGTTTCTCATACTAGAGAGACAATACGATGCTTACACATGTGCGTCTGGTTTATTTCACTTATGAGTATTTTCTCAAGTTGCATCCATTTACCTATAAAAGTCTCCAGTTTATCCTTCTTTATGGCTGAATAGTACTCCATTGTATAAAAATACCACATCTTGGGCCGGTGAGATGGCTCAGCGGTTTAAGCGCCTGCCTTGCAAGCGCGAGGGCCCGAGTTCGACTCCCGGAACCCACATACAAAAAAGGGGCCGGTGATATCGCTCAGCGGCACGGGCGCCTGTTGGCGTGCGAGGTCCTGAGGTCGACACCCCGGTACCCACAAAAAAAAAAAAAAAAAAATACCACATCTTTCTTATCCATTCCTCAGTTGATGGGCATTTGGGTTGTTTCCAAGATCTGGCTATTACAAATTGTGCTGCTATAAACATGGGTGCACATATATCACTGTGGTACGATGTTTTTAATTCTTCTGGGAAGATGTCCAGAAGGGGAATAGCTGGGTCAAATGGGACCTCCAACCCTAGTTTTTTGAGGAATCTCCACACTGACTTCCACAGTGGCTGTACCAGTCGACACTCCCACCAACAGTGAAGAAGGGTTCCTTTTTCCCCACAGCCCCTCCAGCATTTGTTATTAGTTGATTTCTTTATAGTAGCCATTCTTTCTGGAGTGAGATGGTATCTCAGTGTTGTTTTAATTTGCATCTCTCGAATGACTAGTGATGTTGCACATTTTTTTGTATATTTATTTGCCATTAGTATTTCTTCATCTGAGAAATGTGTATTCATCTCAGATGCCCATTTTTGGAGTGGGTCTTTAAATTTGGGAGGTCTGATTTTTTTGAGTTCTTTATATGTTCTCGATAGTAATCCTTTGCCTGAGGAACAGCTGGCAAACATTTTTTCCCACGTTGTGGGTTGTCTTTTCACTCTGTTGGTGGTTTCTCTTGCTGTGCAAAAGCTTTTTAATAAGATGAGGTCCCAGTTATTGATTCTTTGGGATAGTTCCCTTGCGGTTGAGTTTTTATTCATAAAGTCTTTGCCTACACCAATGTCTTCAAGGGATTTACCTATCCTACCTTCCAGCAGATTTAATGTTTCTGTTTTAATATTTAGATCTCTGATCCATTTTGAATTTAGTTTAGTGCATGGTGAAAGATATGGGTCTAGTTTTAATCTTCGGCATGTGTAGAGCCAGTTTTTCCAGCACCATTTATTAAAGAGGCTATCTTTCTTCTAGTGATTGTGTTTGGCACCTTTGTCAAAGATAAGGTGGCTTAGTATGTCTGGGGTTGTTTCAGCATCTTCTAATCTGTTCCACTGATCTTCAGGTCTGTTTTTTTTGCCAGTACCACACTGTTTTTATCACAGTAGCTTTATAGTATAATTTCAAGTCAGGGATTGTGATGCCCCCTGCCTTTGTTGCCCAGAATTGCCTTTGCTATTCTAGGTCTCTTCTGATTCCAAATGAATTTTAGGATTGTTTTCTCTAATTCTGTGAGATATGCTGTTGGAATTTTGATTGGAATTGCATTAAATCTGTATAACAATTTTGGAAGTATGGCCATTTTCACTATATTGGTTCTTCCTATCCAGGAGCAAGGGATATCTTTCCATTTTCTGATATCCTCTTCAGTCTCCTTTTTCAGAGTACTGTAGTTTTCAGTGTATAGGTCTTTTACATCCTTTGTGAGGTTGATTCCTAGGTATTTCATTTTTTTTGATGTTATTGTGAAAGGTATTGTTTCCCTAATTTCTCTTTCAGTAAGTTTGTTATTTGTGTACAGGAAGGCTATTGACTTTTGAGTATTGACTTTGTATCCAGCTACACTACTGAATTTGCTTATTAAATCTAGCAGTTTTTTAGTGGAGTTTTTGGGATCTTCCGTGTAGAATATCATGTCATCTGCAAATAATGATAATTTAACTTCTTCCTTTCCAATCATTATTCCCTTTATTTCTTTCTCTTGTCTAATTGCTCTGGCTCAAGTTTCCAGAACTATGTTGAATAAGAGTGGGGACAGTGGACATCCTTGTCTTGTTCCTGATTTTAGAGGGAAGGCTTTCAGTTTTTGGCCATTTAGTATGATATTGGCTGTTGGTTTGTCATAGATAGCTTTTACCAGATTGAGATAAAGACCCTCTATTCCAATTTTCTGTAGGGTTTTTATCATGAAAAGGTGCTGGACTTTGTCAAAAGCTTTTTCTGCATCTATTGAGATGATCATGTGATTTTTGTCTTTGGTTCTGTTAATATGGTGTATTACATTTATTGATTTACGTATGTTGAACCATCCCTGCATCCCAGGGATGAATCCAACTTGGTCATGGTGTATAATCTTCTTGATGATTTGTTGCCAGTATTCTGTTTGCCAGTATCTTATTAAGGATTTTTGCATCTATGTTCATTAGGGAGATTGGCCTGTAGTTCTCTTTCTTAGTTGGGTCCTTCTCTGGTTTTGGTATCAGGGTAATGCTTGCTTCCAGGAATGAATTTGGGAGTATTGCTTCCCTTTCAATTTCATTAAAAAGTTTGAGAAGTAGTGGCATTAGGTCTTCTCTAAATTTCTTGTAGAATTCGGCAGTGAATCCATCAGGGCCTGGGCTTTTCTTTGTTGGGAGGTTTTTAATTACATCTTCAATTTCATTGGTTGATATTGGTTTATTTAGGATTTTTAAATCTTCTTGATTCAGCTTTGGTAATTCATGCGAATCTAGGAATCTGTCCATTTCTTCTGCATTTTCCATCTTAGTAGAATATAGATTTTTAAAATAGGTATAGATGATCTTCTGGATTTCTGCAGGGTCCGTCGTGATATCACCCTTTTCATTTTCAATTGCATGGATTTGAGTCTTTTCTTTTCTTTTTTTAATAAGGTTGGATAAGGGTTTGTCAATCTTATTTATTCTTTCAAAGAACCAACTTTTTGCTTCACTGATTCTTTGTATTGTTTTTTTAGTCTCCAATACATTAATTTCTGCTCTGATCTTTGTAATTTCCTCCCTTGTATGGGCTTTTGGCTTAACCTGCTCTTCTTTTTCTAGAAGTTCGAGGTTCTCCATTAAGTTGTTTATTTGCGCTTGCTCTATTTTTCTAATATAAGTATTTAATGCTATAAATTTTCCTCTTAGGACTGCTTTCATTGTATCCCATAAGTTCGGTATGTTGTACTGTCATTATCATTCAGTTGTAGAAATTGTCTAATTTCTTCTTTAATTTCATCTGTGACCCATTGGTTGTTCAGGAGGGTGCTGTTTAATTTCCATGTGTTTAGGGAGTTTTTGTGATTTCTTTTGCCATTGATTTCCAATTTCATTGCACTATAGTCTGATAATATGCATGGGATAATTTCAATTCCTTTGCATTTACTTAAGCAGGTTTTATGAGCTAGTATGTGGTCTATTTTGGAGAATGTCCCATGTGCAGCTGAGAAGAATGTGTATTCTGATGTTGTGGGGTGGAACACTCTATAGATATCTACTAAGTCCATTTGTTCCAAAGTTTGGTTCAGTTCTATTATTTCATTACTGATTTTCTGTCTAGTTGATCTGTCTTTTTGTGACAGTGGAGTATTGAGATCTCCCAATATAATTGTATTAGTGCTTATTTGATTTTTCATGTCCTTTAGTACTTGTTTTATATAGTTGGGTGCATTGGTATTTGACGCATATATATTTATGATCATTGTCTCTTCCTCTTGGATTGTTCCCTTTACAAGGATTTAATGACTGTCTTTATCTCTCTGAATCATTTTTGGCTTGAAATTCACTTTGTCTGCAAAAGGAATAGCTACCCCTGTTTTTTTCTGGGTTCCTGTGGCATGGAGTATTGTTTTCCATCCTTTGACTTTCAGTCTATGAATTTCTTTCTGAATTAAATGTGTTTCTTGTATACAGCATATTGTTGGATCTTGCTTCTTGATCCATTTCGCCAGTCTGTGCCTTTTGATTGGTGAATTGAGACCGTTAACATTGATGGTTAAGCGGCACGGGCGCCTGCTGGCGCGCGAGGTCCTGAGGTCGACCCCCCGGTACCCACCAAAAAAAAAAAAAAAAAACAAAAAACATTGATGGTTAAAACTGATATGTATTGACTTATACTTGTCATGATATTTTCCTGTTGTTGGTTCCCACTCTTTGTTTTTCCCCTTTCCTGCTATTTAATTATCTGCCCTGCCTGGTGGATTCCTTCTGTTGGGGTTCCTATCTCTTTCTAGAATGTCTTTCAGAACATTTTGGAGTGCTGGTTTGGTGGTCATAAATTTTCTTAGATGTTCTTTGTCATGAAAGTATTTTATTTCTCCATCAATTTTGAAAGATAGTTTTGCATGGTACATCAATCTGGGTTGAAAATTATTTTCCTTTAGAGCTTGAAATACGTCATTCCAAGCTCTTCTTGACTTGAGGGTTTGTGCTGAAAAGTCAGCTGTTATTCTGATGGGTTTTCCTTCATAGGTGATTTGTCTCTTGTCCCTAACAGCTTTTAAGATTCTGCCCTTCTGTTGAATTTCTGGGATCTTGACTATGATATGTCTGGCTGAAGTTTTTTTTTGATCATGTCTAGTTGGTGTTCTAAAAGCTTCACTTATTGGGGGGTCAAATTCTTTTTCTCTTCCAGGAAAGTTCTCCCTGATAATGTCTTTGAACAAGGTTTTAATGTCATTTATGCTATCTCCTGCTTTTTCATTTATTCCAATTATTCTTAAGTTGTTTATCTTTGAGTCATCTAGCAGCTGCTGAATTGATTTTTCATGGTCCCTTGCTGTTTTTAAGAATTCTTTCTTTTCGTGATCACTAATTGCAAGCCTGTCTTCTGTATCTGATATCCTGTCCTCACATTGGCTTAATCTGCTACAAATACTTTCAATGGAATATTTGTTCTCTTGCATATCTGCTTGAATCTGCTTTATGGATTCCATTTCTTTCCTATGCTGAGCATTCATGGTTTCTATAGTTTTCTTAAGCTCATCTATTTTTTTGTCTGTATCAGCTATAGTGTCCTTAAGCATAGTCTTCATTGTGGACATTATCTCTGCAGTTATCTGTGAAATTATTTCTGTTTTAATTTTTTCCAGAGCCTCATTCAATTGTTTTGTTGTTACCCCTTCAGATATGCCAGGTGGGTGGCTTTCGGATTGTCCCACTCGTTGCCCCCTAGGTTTGCCTTTGGTGAATTGGATGTTGTGGGGTTGCATCTTGTTTAAGTGTCGTCTCATCTTTTCTTTAATTCCTGGGGTGATGTTTGTAAATTACCTATGATAGGTTACTTTATTGCTAGTGTTCAAGATCCTTAGAAGATGACTACTTCTCTGCAGTATTTTCCAAGTGGAGCTTGCTTTTAAGTTTTGAGCTTTCTGCCAGATCCTACCTCTTCAATTCGTTGGATGTGAGAAGTTGCTACCTGTTTGGCCCAGTCCTTGATTCTTTGGTACTGTGCCACTGTATTTTCTGTGTCCCTTAGTCAATATCAATCATGAAATATCAGGAAGGAAAGCTGTTTAGAACAATTATTTTACATTTGGCTATAATGGTAACTGAAGCATCAAACACAGCTTAGAAAATGACAGACTGGGCCGGTGAGACGGCTCAGCGGCTTAAGCGCCTGCCTTGCAAGCGCGAAGGCCCGAGTTCGACTCCCGGAACCCACATACGAAAAAGGGGCCGGTGATATCGCTCAGCGGCACGGGTGCCTGTTGGCGCGTGAGGTCCTGAGGTCGTCCCCCCGGTACCCACAAAAAAAAAAAAATGACAGACTGAGCTAACCAGTTATTTACCACTTTTAGCTGTATAAAGTAGAGTTGCGGTTATATAACAAAATCTAAAACACACCAGAAAAATTATATGCAGTATACAAGTCCTTAGTATGTCAATTTTTCCCCTCAGGAGTTTAAATTTAAAATGAGTTAAGGAGGAAATAGAGTATTGGGAGAAGAGGAAGGAATTAGATGTAAGGTTAGAGGATCAAGAGGGATCCCACTAACATTGGGACACTGGTGCAGAGGACTGGTGGGAAAAAGAGAAGGAAAGGATAAAAGGAAGAACAGATCACAACCACAATCACAAAGAGGTTAGAGGCGCTGTTTACACTCGTATAAAAGCCAGAGAGAATAATGAAGGAAAGAGCAAATAGACAAACAGAAACAAAAATGAAGACAAAAACAACAAAGGAAACAGATAAAACAGAAATAAAACCCCACAAAAGAAAAAAATAAAAATAAAATAAAAATAAAATAAAAATTAAAAAAAAAAGAACAAAAATAAAAACCCCTTCACCAGAACAAAAAACTAATGAGAGAGAAAAACAAACAAACAAACAAAAAAATAAAAAGAATCAGTTCCAGGTGTTGACTCTGCTGTAGGCAGGCACCGTGTGATGACAGAGTCCTGTTCCGTGCAGGTCCGGCCCAGCGAGCCAAGAGCGGCCCTCTGGCGGGGCGGTGAGCAGAGCGTGGTCTTTCAGGTGGAGACCGGTCTCCTTCGCCTGCCGCTGTCAGTGCACTACTTTCGCGCGCTCTGATTTTCGCCGCACCCCCCCACAATGGCGCCGGGCCAGTCGCTCTCTGGGGCGGGACAGGTGTGGCTGAGAGACCAGTCTCGTTCACCCGCCGCCCTCAGCGCACTTTCGTGGGGCTGAGAGGCACCGCGCTGCCCTGTCCGGAGCGCGAGTTCCCAGAGCAGTTTTCCAGCCGCTCTGATTTTCGCCGCACCCCCCACAATGGCGCCCGGCCAGTCGCTCTCTGGCGTGGGACAGCTGTGACTGAGAGACACTCACCGCCAGCCAGCGCAGTTCTCCGCCGCTCCCCTGCCCTGCCGCTGTCTCGCGATCCTCCGTGGGGGCCCCCTGGGCGCCAGCTGTCACCGTGTGTCCGCAGCTTTGAGCTTCTGTCGCGCCGTGATTCCTGGGATGGTAGAAGGTGCGCGTGGTCTGCTCTTTCTTTGTTGAAAAGTACCCTTCACTGGTGCCGGGGGTCCCAAGCTGCGCTTCAGAACTTTTCTGGGTCCCTGGGAGGCATCTGCCCCCCTCCTGCGCTCTCCCGGTCACTATATTCCCGTAGTCCAATGGCAACTTTTAGAGAGTTTCTCTGCGTGCTTCTTACTCATCCGCCATCTTTTTTCCTCCCCACAGTGGTATTTTCACCCAAGTGTAGCTGGTTATTTTTCAGTCCAGGAGATTTTAGAAGAGTACCCTCTTTAAATCACATTCCATTAGTTTAGAATGCTTGGTCATTTAGACTTAGAATATTTCTAAATCATTTATAAAGCACCAGAAGTATATATTTATAGAGACACTAAGTTAGTTAAGGAAATGTTCCCAAAATTTGTTTGAGCAATATGAAGGTATTCATTTATGACGGTTGGATTTTTTCTGGCTATTGGATATGTGGGAAAGTAATGAAACTGTAGCTTTTCATCAAAAATTTGATGAAGGGAAACTTGGTTTGCTGAGACTGTCAGTTTTTGCTAACTCAGATTGTCTACTTACATAGTTAACACAAATTGAGGAAACTTAATATTATGGTAACTCGTTTCTTTTGAGATGAGTTTCCTAGGTTTTATGGTTTCCTAGGTTTTATGAAGTTATGATCCTCGTGACATGTTTCTTTTTCAAAAGGTTAAGCGAAACTGTCTTTGCCTTTTTTTTTCTCTCTCTCTTAAGGATAACATGCTCTTTTGTGACTCATGTGACCGAGGTTTTCACATGGAGTGTTGTGATCCACCGCTCACTCGGATGCCAAAAGGTGAGAAATGCTTTCTGAAATGGAATACGTTAGCCAAAGCATATTTTACCTACTATTAAAATGAAAAAAATAATGGATTCTTTTGGGCGATTGTATAAGTAGGAAGAGAGCTGTCACCTTAAAAGTAGGGGTAGTCTTTTTATTTAGGGATCTTAACATTTTTGCACACTAAGGATTTATTACTATTTTCCTTTCAATATTTAAGCATCCAGGAAGGGTGAACTGGTTCATATAAAAATATTTGCCAGTCACTAGCTAGAGGCTAAAATACCTACATAATATCTTTAAATATCTTTTTTTTTTTTTAAAGGAGGAAATGAAATTGTATAAGGTTGTTTTCGTTATATTACTGCTGAGCACTTTTGAGGGGCCTTGAGCTATTGAGATCTGCTTTATTTGAAATTTGAAAACAAAACTTGTATTAAATAAGTTGTGAACCAACTAAATGTTCAGATCATAAGGATACAATTTAATGTTATCTCTGTTTTTTTGACTTCTGTTTCTTGAAAGGTGTTAGGATACACATAATTACCTTTCGTTATGTTTTTTAAGAGAAAAATTCAGTAAGTCATCCCTCTTTTGTCCTATCACAAATCCCATTCCAACTTTGCTTTTGTGGTTTATAAACTTCTTAAGTAAAATGCTTATAGGATATTTTATAGTGTCTGTTCGGAGAAAGTTTCCTTGTTGATGGAAAAAGGATTTAACCTTAAGTTATAGCCAGGTTACCCACTTTAAGGGTCTTTTTGAATCACTCTTATGCCATTCTATTGATTATTTCTTAGTTAATACAAATTAAGGAAAATTTGAACAATCTTAAATTTAAGAATAAACAACTCTCTTTCTGTTTAGTATTTGAAGTCTAGACAAGAAGCTTTCTGAACAATCCTCCAAGATAAAATTTTCTCAGAATTTCTTTCCTGTGTATTTAACTTATAGAAGAGGTTTTATAACAGTTTAATGCAGGAAACATTTTATTTTGAACTTACTTCAGATTTACAGAAAAGTGGCAAAAATAGTACAGAGAGCCTTTACATTATTTCCTAGCTTCTCCTGTAACGTTACAATTATTAAAACTAAGAAATCAGTGATTCTTACCTACACCAATCATTATTGTGATGCCTGCATAATGGTGTGTTTTTATTTTCAGCATTTTATCCACCTTTGTTAATTGGAATTTTGCTGTAAAGAGGAGCTGTTCTTTTCTCACATTTGTTTATTCAGTTTATTTTTTATTTAATTTATATCTTTATGGGTTGTCATCCATTACTCCAATGTTTTTTTGCTCAAATTGCCCTAGATTCAGCCATTGGTAACTCGTTTGAGTTGGCTCTTGTGTCCTTCTGTAATTCGTTTATCATTTTTTAAAATGCCTTCGTCATTTCTTTGTTTTCTGGCACTATATGATCTTCTGGGTTTTCTTGTATTTTCCCTGCTCTGACCTGGAATCAAGAGTTAGCCTATAGAAACCTGGCTTCTTTTTATTATAGGATGGTAACTAGACATTGCAAGCTTTAAGTGTATATGTGAATGCCTTCCGGTTATTTGTAGAATTTTGTGTATATATTTTCATGCTTACTTTTAGAGGCTGGGGGAATTCATCAGATTTTCAAATGCTATTCCTTGACCTGAAGGAAGTTAATGTCTTGAATTAAGACTTCAGTATATTTATGTCTATCATACTCTTACATGGAATTTTTTCTTTATAGGCATGTGGATATGTCAAATATGTCGACCAAGAAAAAAAGGACGAAAACTGCTACAAAAGAAGGCAGCACAGATAAAACGGCGCTATGCTAATCCAATAGGACGTCCAAAAAACAGGTTAAAGAAACAAAACACGGTGTAAGTTGTACTTATGGCAAGGTGAGGGGAGAAAAGGATAGGGCTTTCTTTATAGCGTAGGATTCACTTGTATTCTTTTTGAAAAAAACCCCATTTTTATAACTTGTGCTTTTCTGTAATAATATTGGCTAACACTTATGGAGCACTTAATAAAGTGCCAGCCACTGTTCCATGTGCCTTACATGTGCTAAATCACTTAATTCTCCCAACAACCCAATGAAGTGTAGGTACTGTTTTTACCTGTGTTTTTCAAAGGAGGAAACTAAGGCAGAGGGAGATTAACTTGCACAAGATTATATAGTAAGTGTTAAATGGGGATTAAAAACCAAGTAGTCTGACATCATTCCCTTATATTGCATCTTATAAAAACAGGAAAGAAAAACTTGTTATTGTAGCATTTTGGGTGTTCCTCTCCTAATCTGGTCTCAGTTGTTTGTATCTGTTAAGTACACAAATCACTGGGTAGGTTCTTTATATTGGGTTGATAGCTAAATCCTATTTTCATGTTCTCCCAATATAAAATAATGTGTTTTCATCTGTTAGAAGAAATTAGAAATTGTGGACTAGGAAACTGGGCTATATCTAGAGGAGATGGGGCAAGATTTAGTAGCTAATTCTGTCCTAATTTATATATATCTAGATATAGATATATCTATATTATAGTAATTCACCTTTGATGATATATAAAATATCTTCAGACCTGTAAAGTCTCTTCGTTTTCAAAGAGTTTACCTACCTTTTCACTTAGTGCTATCTTGAAGATGATGTAACAGAATAAGCATCAATAGCTGAAAATACAGTAAACCAGTGTTAAAGAATATATGTGCGGTGCTTGTGTTTATGTATGTGTGTTTCAGTACGAGGGATTGAATGTAGGGCCTCATGCATGCTAGGAGGGCACTCTACCACTGAGCTACATCCTTAGCCCTTTTAAAAAACAGTATTTTGATACAGGGTCTCACTAAGTTGCCAATATTTTAAATCTTTAAATGAAACTTTTATTTCCCTATATAATGATCTTTTGATTTCTGGCTTCCAGCGAATAACCCATCTCTGTGTTTAGAGGTAAAGGTGTAACTGAGTTGGTACAAAGGTCACAGCATCATGGGTCTTTATACCTGGAAAGGATGCTGTTCTGTGGTCCAGCTCTCACTTTACAGTGAAGATACTGATAGGATATGATTTGTCTAAGATGTACAACTAGTAAGTGGCAGAATTATGACTTGAACATGTACTCTGATCTCTGACTTAGGGTTCTTTTCAGTATAAGTAACTGGGCTTCTTGGAAATAGATGTTTCCAATCATATTACTTCTCATTCATATACTACTCATAGTTTATAGTATTTTTAATATGCTCCTAGAAATAAAGCTTTAAGTATATATTTTCTAGGTTACTTATTAAATATAATCTTATAATGATCTTTTTTAATAGTTGTATTTTTTTCTCTTTTTGATTCTTTAGATCAAAAAGTCCCTTCAGCAAAGTTCAAACTGGCCCTGGAAGGGGTCGGAAACGTAAAATCACTCTCTCCAGCCAATCAGCATCATCATCAGAAGAAGGATATTTAGAGCGAATAGATGGCTTGGATTTCTGCAGAGATAGCAGTGTCCCCTTGAAGTTCAACAAGAAAACCAAAGGGCTCATTGATGGCCTTACCAAATTCTTCACCCCTTCCCCTGATGGGCGGAAAGCTCGAGGGGAAGTGGTAGACTACTCTGAGCAATATAGAATCAGGAAAAAGGGCAACAGAAAATCAAGCACTTCAGATTGGCCCACAGGTAAAAGTTTGTAACAAACCTAGAAACAAAAAGTATTCCAAAATTGTATTATTTAGAGTAACACTAAGTTATCTAGATTATATTTGATTATAAAAAATTGGTTATGGAAGTTAAGATCTATTGAAGATACATGTAGCAGGAATTAGAGGCTAAAGTTGCAAAGTAGACTAGTAGGAGCTCTTAGGCAACAAAAGAAGTTGCTTTTTTGGTAGAAGCACAAAGTATCTACCATTTGGGATACAAGGTTGAATCAAGGACAGTTTTGTATTCCACAAATTACTAAATAAATCATATAATGATCACCATGATGCTAGCTTTATTCTTGGTAAGAAATTGGAAAAGAGCAGAGACAGTGACTGCTGTTGATCTAAACAAACAGTAAAGATCAAAATATATGCAAGTATAATAGGGTCACTGATTTTTCTACCTCTCATCTTGTAAATATATTTATAAATTCCATGGATTAAACTAAGAGAGAGAACCACGACTGCAGACTGTATTAGGCTGAGTTCCTAGTTTTCAAAGTAGACAACATCTGTGGAGAGGACTCACCAGTGTAACACATAACTTAAGAATTTGATTAGCTGTCTGGACAGTTAAAGCTTGTAATGGCCTCATTACTGAGCCATGAGTTTAGAGGACCTAACCCTGTGCATGAAGGAAGTAGAAAGGGCTTTTTGAGGAAAGTAGAAGAGTAAGAATGAACTCTTGAATTAAAAAGGACCAAAATTACAGTGTCTTTTAACTTTAATTACCTCCCCAAATGTCCCATTGGTAAGTGATTGTATTTACTGCTTCTTCATTCCTGCATATAGAATGGTTGGTTGGTCTGATGCAGGACAGAATGTTCTCATCATTAGTAGTTTCCCCCTTTTCTGTTTGATTTTTCACCAAAGTAGCAATCAACTCGTTACTCTTTAAGCATTCAAGAGTTTGCATGTAGATATGCTTTAGTCTGAGCATGTTTTTCTAAGACAATAAGCAATCCATTTAGATTGTTCTTAGAAGGAAAGACTCCCAAAGCATTTCCTAATGAAAGACATTTTTGCTTTAACCATTTGTTCTGGATATAGATTATTAGAAGAATTTACTAGAAAGTTTTAGAAATAAAAATTGTTAGAGGATGCATGAAACACCGAGAACTAACACTAAACTTCGAGCATTGGTGTACTATTTGCTTTGATAGGCTATCATTTCCTTTATAAATTGTAGACTTCAAGGAACAGTGTGTACATCATCTCATATGATGCTGCGGCCTGCTCTACTAGATCTGTGCCTATATCCATCTGTGTCATGCACCTAGGGGCATTAAAATTATATAGTACCTTTAGATTGTACTTTTTTTTTTTTCAGTTTGGAAATATTGTCAACAATGAGTCTTTATCCTTTCTCTTCTTATACAACATGAATAACAGACAGCCTGAATGTACAGTCAATTTGAAAAGAACTGTCACTGATTGGTCTTTTCAGCCATATTCATACAAAGAGGAAATGAGGCCATCAGCAATGTCATCTTCAAATGCAAAGGATAATGATCTACATAATCCCCAAATACTCCCTTCACTAATTTTTTTGCCCAGTTGAGGAAGAGCCATCATTTAGTGGATGATTATCATAATTTTTCATACTTACCCAGAGGATTATCAACTGTGGTCCTCAGGTTTGTGGAGTTTGTGCTTTAACAGGGCACCCAGAATGTCAGGGGAGTTAGTATTTCCTGGTATCAGTTAAGGAAGCTACTTTAAAGATTATCTTTTTGAATGTTGATACATTAAACTCATACTAAAAGTGTCATATTCATTCTAGTTAAAAATTTTATACTCCTTAGACCCTTTTCTTGTTCTGCCTATTAAAATGTAATCTCTCTTAATGATGTTTAAATTTGGTTATATCGTATTTTAGGAAGCTTTGAGGCAACTCAGGATTTTCACTAAAAGGCAGATATAATATGTCAAATTCTTTATTGAGTAGTATCTTTCTAGCAGTTTAATGTTGTTCTCTTATATAAATAATATTAAGGTCTTCATATTGGAAGCCCATGACCTAAATTAAGGATAGTACAAATAACACAGTAGCCCTTTCTTTATGTGCAGACAATCAGGATGGCTGGGATGGCAAACAAGAAAGTGAGGAGCGGCTTTTTGGGAGCCAGGAAATCATGACTGAGAAAGATATGGAATTATTTCGTGATATCCAAGAACAAGCACTGCAGGTAAAGTTGGATGTTCAAGTTGGATGATCAAGCAACTTGTTCATGGATGAGAAAGAATTATTTTTATTGTGGGTAAAACAGTAGGAGGAACTTACCCATCTATTTGGAAAAGAGAGGTTCATGTGTGTATATGTAATTCTGCTGGTTAGGGTATTCCTTTCAAACCCAAACTACTTTGGTTTTGCATAAAATACATTGTTTTGATTACCAGTATTAAATGTGCCTGTTATATGTATTTTCTGTCTTATTGTATGAAGAATAGTTTGGGATTTGACCAAACAGAAAGCTTTTTGTACATAATAAAATACCATATTCATTAATGCAAGAAATACTTTTAAAATGCTTTATCTTAATTCCTTGTGACACATAGCAAGATGTAAATACATAGAACCCACTGGATGCTGGGGATGGTAAAGTAAATGACAGAATTTCTTCCCTCACATCTAGGAGAGACTTACAATAAAAATTTCAGTATGAAAAATCCAATTATGGAGTATGTGGTGTTGGGAGATGACTCTAGGGAGGTCAGAAAAGGATTCGTTGTGGGGTCTTAAAGGATATGGAGTAGTTTATCCGTACAACAGGGAACGGGGTCTCTGTAATCGGAAGGAACAGTTGAAGATAGGGGATAGCATGATTCATTGCGAGAATTAAAGTGGTTTAGGATAAAGAGCCTAGAGTGTAGACGATGGTAGGAAATGAGGTTGGGAAAGTACAGAGAATGGATCATGAAGACTCTTGCAGGTTACACTCATCTATCTCTTCCTTCTTTGCCACCAACCAGTTTACTACATAAGTCAAGTTCTCTGTTTTCTTTTTTGTTTGTTTGTTTGTTTTTGTGGGTACCAGGGGTCGGACTCAGGACCTCGCGTGCCAGCAGGTGCCCATGCCGCTGAGCGATATCACTGGCCCTTTTTTTGTATGTGGGTACCGGGAGTCGAACTCAGGACCTTGCGCTTGCCAGGCAGGCGCTTATGCCGCTGAGCCATCTCACTGGCTGTTTTCCGTCTTGAAAGTTAAAATTAATAAGGCTGATGCTAAGGATTCCAGTTGTGTAACTAAAACTGGATTAAGAGACCTGTTGCTGAATAGACTATGTCTATCATTGTGTGAATACTTTCGAAAAATAAAAACAGCAATATAAAGACTCACCAAACATTTACTCAGCATTCTACCATATTATTATTTGATGAAGTATTGGTTGTGAGTCAGATGGACATGGTTTTAAGTCTTGGTTTGTCGTTTACTAACTTCCGCTTTAGGCAAGTTGCTTAACCTCTCAAGGCCTGTTTCTTCTCCTGCTAATAAGTAAAATAAAATATTACAGGTACTATAGTAGATATCTACATGAAGTTCAGTGGGAACTTAAAGTGGGGAACAGTTAACTTTCTTCCCGACTGGAAGAACTTTTTCCCCCTAAGTTGCAGACACAGTGCTAATGTCCCTTTACACCTGATTACTGTGTATGTTTCCTTAAAAAAGAAAAAGGACATTTTCATACCTGACCATGATCCAGTCATCAAGTCAATAACTTGCTACAAAGTACAGTAATTTACAGACTTTATTTAAATTGCACTAATTGTATTACTAGTGTTTATAGCAGAAGAAAAAGGAGCTTTTTTGGGTCAGCTGTCCAGTCTTCTAGGGTCATGTGGTTCATTTTGTTGTCATGTCTCTGTGGTATCCTCATCTGGATCAGTTTCACAGTTTTATCTTTCATGACCTTGACACTGTTGAAGCATATAGGTCATATATTTCACGGCATGTCCATCACGTGGAGCTTGTTTTATGATTCATCATGATTTTACAATGCCACAAAGGTGCTTCTCACTGCATCCTGTTAGGAGACATGGGATATCTCTTTGTCTTACTACAGTGATAAAGTCTTTATTCATGTGGTTAAGAAGGTGGTATTCTGCCATGTTTTTTCTCTATAAAATGATTATTTTTTATAATTATCCTATGGTAACATACTTCGAGACCATAAATGTGTCCTGTTTCTCATCACGCTTTTACCCATTAGATTTAGCATCCAGTAATTTTTGCCTGAAACATCAGCTTTCCCTGAAACATGGTATTCTAATTCTACCATTTCTTACATTATTTTCTAATTCTACCATTTCTTTTGTTTATTAATTGGTATTTTAGAAGGAGGACCATTGTCTCCTTCCCATTTATTCATTCGTTTAGAATCAGATTATTCTATTTTATGTGGTATATAACTTGTTGCTATTAGTATTTATTTTGATGCTTAATTTGTTTTAGGTTTGGGTAGAGGGTGGCTTTTGTCTTTTTGATGTGTCTCATTGTTTTTATTCTGGTCACAATATGATGTCCTTGGCTCTTTTCTAGCCTAATTCCCCAGTTTCTTTTAGTGGAGAATGGGAGTAAATGGTGATGAGTCAGTCAGCTTTCTTTCACTGTGACAAAGTGCCTGAGGTAATCAGCTTAAAAAGGAAGATTTATTTCACCTCACAGTTTCAGAGGTTTCAGTCATGGTCCCTTGACCGTGTTGATTTGTGGCCTGTGACAAGGCAGCACATCATCATAGAGAGCATGTGATACAGGAGGCTGTTCACCACGTGGTGGCCAAGATGCAGAGAGAGAGAGAGGAGGGTAGGGGTGGAGTCTCCGTACCCCTAAAGAGTATACCCTCAGTGACCCAACTTCTTTTCCCTAGGCTCCATCTTCTGAAGGTTCTGCCACCTTCCTATAGCACCACAGGCTGCCAACCGAACCTTTAATATGGCCTTTGGAGGACATGGAAGATCCAAACTATAATAGTAATTTTATCTTTGTATTTGTTTAGGCCCAAAGAAGTACCATCTTTCATTCTTTTGTTTCTCTTCTTTTCCTGTACATTCAGTCTGTCAGCAAATCCTGCTGGTCTGCCTTCAGAATCTATCCAGAATATGATTGCTTCTTACTCCTTTGAACCCACCATCATCTCTGGTTTGGACTGTTAGAACAGCTCTAGTCTGTTCTTTACCTAAAACCAAATTAATTATTTTCAGATTTAGCTTGGAACATGCCACTCCTCTACTCAGAAAACCTCCAGTGTTTTTTTTTTTTTGTGGATACCGGGGGTCGACCTCAGGACCTCGTGCGCCAGCAGGCGCCCGTGCTGCTGAGCGATATCACCTTCCCTTTTTTTCGTATGTGGGTTCCGGGAGTCGAACTCGGGCCCTTGCGCTTGCCGGGCAGGCGCTTAAGCCGCTGAGCCATCTCACCGGCCCAACCTCCAGTGTTTTTCAGTTTTGTTTGAATTTTTTTTTTTTGGGGTGGGTACCAGGGGTCGAACTCAGGACCTCGCGCGCCAGCAGGCACCCGTGCTGCTGAGCAATATCACCGGCCATTTTTTTCATATGTGGGTACCAGGAGTCGAACTCAGGACCTCGTGCTTGCCAGGCAGGCACTTGTGCCGCTGAGCTATCTCACCAGCCCTGGAATTTTTAAAATCCAAAATTCTTACCATCCTCTCCAAGGTCCTGTACAGATGATCTTGTGCCTGCCCACTTTGCTGGCTCTTCCCCTTCCACCATTGTCTTTGTTTACTCTCCTCCGGTCTTAGGCCTCCTCCTCTTCTTCCCCACACACCTGAGTGCACGCCTGCCCAGGAGTCTTTGCACTTGCAGCTTCCTCTGGCTGGGTCACTTGTGATGTAGTCTAGAGGCCTCGTTGGCTCCCTGCTTGCTCCCTTTGGGTCTCTGCCCGTGTGTCATGTTATCAGAGAGACTTCCTGACTCCCAGGCTACTTTTACTCCCATTGTATCACTCTGTTCCTTAACTGCTTGCTCTTTTTACATAAGACAGTACTTTCCACCTCTTGAATTTAAATACTTATTTCTAGAACGTAAGTACCTTGAGAACAGAAACTTTCTCTTTGGTGACTACTGTATACTGAGTACAGTGGTACCTTGGTTCCATGAACTTGATTCTTTCCACGATTCTGGTCGCAAACAGAGGTGGATGAGAACCGTATCAAATTCAATGGTTTGGTTCAATGTTGACCTTATGAGGAAATTTGATTTGGTTCTATCCAGTTCAGTGGAGAGAATTGAGCTTATGAGCCGAGGTACAACTGTAGTTGGCTCAGTAAACATTTGTTTAATGGTTAGATATTTGAATGAAATTTTCTGCTGGGAGAAATGGGGCAGGAGTTGAAATAATAGGAGTATGTAGAGAAAGGTGACTGGGGAGAATTAGAACCGGGTGCTAAACCTTGCTGAAGACTGTAGAGACAATGTAAATGTATGTGGATAATAATATGGCTAGTTATATGTTTCTTCCAGGACTTTTATTAAATTCCTGATGTGGCACATGTATCAGGCATCAAAGAAATAAATAGCTGAATATTAGAAGTCTTAAATTCATGCTTATTTGAGCTGTCAATGCACTAAAATTCTGATGGCAGTGGTGTTTCTCTGTAAAGTTCATTTAATATTGATGTGCTTGACTTGGAACTAGAGCTGTAACGGAAGACCAAAGACTGCCTCATGAAGCTCTCATAAGCAAGACAGACAGTAAACAGTCATAACAATAAAACTATCATTTATAACTGAATGCAGTGAGATTATAATAGGCCTTTTGGTCTAGATAATGGAGGTTAGGTTGGAGGATGTGTGAGAAATGAAGACTTCTTGGGGGAAGTAATTACACAGAGATCTAAAAGATGAATAGAAACACAGCAAGACAGCTAGGGAGAAGAGAGGAAAAGATTTTTCAAGCAGGCAGTGGGGTACCTCTCTGGCCTCAGCTACTTGGGAGGCTAAAGCAGGAGGATCACTTGAGCCCAGGAGTTCAAGGCCAGTCTGGACAACCTAGCATGACCCCCATTTTGGGGAGGTGGTTTCGTAGCCATTGTATGGAGAATGGATTGGAATTAAGAGTGCAGTCAGGGGAATAATTTTTGCAAAGATTGGATGAATAAAATGGTAGCTTGGACTAGAGAGATGGTGGTAGAAATGGGAGGAAAGTAGATGGATTTAGAATGTATTTTGGAGATGTAATCAGCAGAACTTGGTGATAGCTTTGGTGGTTTTTTTTTGAAGGAAATAAGAGGTTATCAGTGATGAGCCCCGGGTTTTCTGGCTTAATGTAATAGTGAAAGTGGTTTGAAGTCAATTGGGAAAGTTAGTAGTGATTACAGTATGTTTTGAATAATAAAAGAATTCATAAAGATCATGTATAAAAATTTTTTTTTGGTCCTGGGAATCAAACTCATGACCTCATGCATGCCAGGCAGGTGCTGTGCCACTGGGCTATATCCCCGGCCTATGAAGTTATTTTTGAGAGCAGAAATTTGACTTAGTACAAGCTACTTCAGCCTGTGCTTGCTTGCTTGTTCATTCATTCATTCATTCATTCATTCATTCATTCACTTACGCATGCTGGGGGTCAAACCCAGGCCAAGTTCTCTGTCACTGTGCTAGCTACACTCACTGTCCTTTGTTTTAAATATTTTGCAAGAATATCTTCTTTTGGGGTCTGAGGCAGTCTTAAGAGCAACACCAGCAAGGGATAAATGATAAAGGATTTAATGTTGGAATCCACCCAGCCAACAAACCCATCATTTATTGGGTACATATTATGTTGTAAAAACTGCATTAGATATAGGAGCTGTAAGGAAGGTATAATTGTATTCTCTAGTTTCTAGTAGGAAACTTAAAAGAAGACATGAGAAAGTATGAAATTGTATTGATGGAGAGACCATTACAAAGCGGCTCTGAACAGGATTTAAAATTAACCAGTTGGCTTTCTATGTTTATTTGTGAGTCTGTCCTTCTATGTTTATTTGTGAGTCTGTCCAAGGCCTAGGCCCCTTGTCTGGAGAGGCGCAGTGGATTCATAGTAAGCAAACCTCTATGACTCACTGGTCCCGGCTGAGGCCTAGGACTCATGGCCTGTGATGCCATGAAGCCTGAAAGGACAAGATAAGGCTACAGCTGAGGGTGCCTGGCTCCAACCCCAATTAACTAGAGACTGTAGCTGCAGGCATCTCACTCCAGCGGTGAAGGTCAACCTGGAGATAAGATGGTTCTCCTAATTAGCATAATTTATTACTTGGGGAAGTCTTAGAACTGACTTCCAAGATCCTGCTCAGGTTCCCGCATTTTCCTCAGTATCCCCTTCGTTTTAAAACCAAATAAATACATCTGCCCAGAGTTCTTTGTCTCAGCCCCCAGAGAATCTAGAATTCTGCTAGAGGGTTTTGATCCTCCTGGAGCCCTAAAATCATACCACTTGTCTCATTTGGGAGGTTGCAGGCCTGATTAGTCCATGATAACTGGCGCCCCATCTTTCAGAATGAGTGACTGGAGTAGGAAAGCATTAAGGGCCTATTTGAGGTTAATGATTATGAATTATAAATTGACTGATTCTGTGGTTCTTTTTTCTCCAGCCATTTGAATTAGTAAGGATGGGATTTTGTTGTTGAATCAGCAGAAAAGAAAGTTAAGGGTGTATACAAAGGTGGGATTTTAAGGGAGGACCTTAGAGTTCGGGATAGAAAAGAACATGAGAGTGAAAGGCTGGTAGGATCACTAGATTATAGGTCCTACAGAGGGAAAAGATCAGGGGGCTGAGGACAGAATTCTAGGTTTTATCATTATTTAGGGTAAAAGAACAAAGACGTTTAAGTGTAGAACAAAAGGCTATACTTAAAGGCTGTACTACAGTACTTCCTCAGAAGTAGTCCATGAGCTTTTGTGGCATAGTTGGGCATGATCCTTTATCCACAACTGAAATCCAAGGAATATTGAAAACCTAAAAAAAATTAATTTTGGTAAAATATATGTAATATAAAATTTACCTTTTTAACCCATTTTTAAGTGTATAGTTTAGTGGTATTGGGTATATTTGCATTGTTTAACACCTATTCCCACCATCTATTTCCAGGTCCTTTTCACCTTTATCTGGCAAAACTGACAATCTGTACCCAACAGTAACTCCTTTCTCCCTCCTTGCCAACCACTGGTTTAGTTTCTCTTTATTAATTTTACTACTCAGGTACCTTATATAAGTGGACAATGTTTGTCCTTTTATATCTAACTTATTTCACTTAGCATATTGCCTCCATGATTTGTCCATATTTTAGCATATCTGCTAAGGCTGAAAAATATTCCATTGTATCATAGCACCACATTTTGTTAATCCTTTGATCTGTTAATGGACAGTTGGGTTATTTCCACCTTTGCCTCCTGTGAATAGCACTGCTATGACATTAGTGTGCAAGTACCTGCTTGGGCATTCTTCACATTTTGAAGAACTGCCTTTCTGTTTTCCACAGCAGGTGAACCATTTTACATTCTCGGTAGCAGTGAGACAGGGTCCTAACTTCTTTGCATCCTCATCCACATTTGTTATTGTGTGATGTTTCATTTTTTGAAATAGTAACCGTCTGAGTGAGTATAAAGCAGTATCTTATTGTGCTTTGATTTGCATTTCTCTAATGATTAATGATGCTGAGCATCTTTTCACATGCTTATGATCCATCTGTATGTCTTTGGAGAATGAAATGAACATTTTACAACTCATTTTACAGTAAATCTCACTTTACCTAAACTCTGTTGGAAAAACATGATCTGAACTGATGTGACTCTTGTTTATGTTCTAGTTAATGTGAGTTTTCATATACAGTAAGTCTTCAACTTACAAACGAGTTCTGTTCTAGGAGAACGTTCATTTGTTCATAAGTCTGACAAAGTGAGTCTTATACACCTTTGACACAAACACACAGTATAAACCAAAAAAAAACCAAACACACACAAAAATACTCTGTTATTTTTACTTTTACAGTTACCTTAAAGTGGTAAGGTAGACATGTGAACTACTTCCATGATTTATTCACGACTATGAATGTTTGTAATGCAAGGCCCGCTCTTATCTGTGAAGGTTACCAACTCAGATGTTCATAAGTTGGGACTTACTGTATTTTGCTAAAGAATATTAATTTGTCTGATTATGGTATGTTGCCCCAAATCCTAATGGGACTGATCACTTAATATATGTGTATATAATGTAATACTTTTCTAAAATTAGAAAAACTCAGATTTTTAAAACCTAAGGGTTTTGAATAAGAGATAGTAGACTGATAACTTCTTTTATTCTTTTTGGAAAGCTTAAAATTCTGATTTTGAAAAAGTATACAAACTTTTGGAATTCAGAATATTTATTAGTTGAAGTCTACCTATACTTGTATCTCACATCTGCCCATTTTTTCTTTTTTGTATTTATGCTTCATGCTAGCTATTCCTACCCTGGTGTTTTGCCTCTTAAACTCTCTGAGCCTTGTTTTTTCATCTGTAAAATGGGCATGTTTTCCCCTACTTTGAGGGATGGGTTGTGGGGATTAAGCAAGATGACAGTGGAAGAAGTTTCAGAATCTAGCACAGTATGTGCTCCATGCGTGCTGATTCTCTTTACTCCTTCAGTTCATGCTCTCCACCATTCTGGAGTCTGAACTCATTCTTCTACATCTCTTTCATCATTTAACTTTCAGTCTCGAATGACTAGAGTTACTTACTGTAGACCTTATGGGAGAAATATTCCAGTACCAAAAAGCGTCTCTTTTCCCCACATACCCATATCGATAAGGAGCATATTGATAAGGGGGAATGGAAAGGTTAGGTAAGTCCAGGGGAAGCTGTCAAGTAACAGGGGAAGGTAGCAAGGAGGGCAGTATTTACATGTTTAATAGAAGAGTATTTTGGCTGAAATTTAACCTCACAAAGGTGTCCCCATAGTAATTTAGATGTGACAGTTTGATTTCGGCAGGTACTTTGTTAGTAAATGGTCAGGTGCAGTGGTGGTTTCTTCCCTGTGTCGAGCCTTGTTGACGCAAGCCTTGTGAATGGTGGAGGTGCCTTCACTCTGGAGGCTTGCACCATTAGGGAGTTGGGAGTGGAGGAGGGCGCGCATGGGCACATGTGCCAGAGCGTTCACAGCACAAAGGCGCGGGTAGGTGTGGGCAGAGGCGGAATCTGCCACGAATCTAGTTGTGTCCAGACTCTCATAGTTGCCGTGATGTGCAAACAATTATACTGGAACTGGATATCCACTTTCACGTCGGGCATCCGCCTGGAGGAGTGCCAGGCAGCTGACGGGAGGGCGCTGGGACAGCAGGCGGCGGTGCCATCGCAGGTGCGTATTTTCAGCTTCTGCGCTCTGATGTGATGTGATCCTTGCCTCAGGAAGTTAGGTTTGGTTTCTGGTATTTTCCTGTGCTCCTGCAGTTGTTGTGAGCTGCAAAGATAAATGAAATGATCCTACTTACTTGATTCTGTAATGTAGTTAAAAGAACAGTCTTTTAAAAACCTTTTTATAATAATCATTTTGGTTTTTGAGAAATGAAAGAAATTTTACTTTAACCCCATTTTGTGTATTCCTATACTATTTTGGCCTTTGGAGGTGTTCTATTCCTTACTGGTGTTCACAGTGCAGTTTATCCAACTGAAAGAGTGTGGTTGTCTTTTGTTTTGAGGAAGAGTCAAGGTCTCAGTTGGCTGAATTACAGCATGAAACCTGAGATTAATCCCTTGGCCCTTTATAAAAGGAGTGGTTAGAAAGACCAGGGAGCATTCTCAAATGAGTTGTGATGAAAAGGCTTCTTTCTTTTAAGTGAATTTATATAAAGTCAGTGAATAAAGATCTTTGGAGTTTTTTGTTCAGTTTTGTTATATGTTTGTGTGTCTGTGCACTCCAACAAGTGCATCATAATCTCAGTGATCCTTTAGGCATAATGCTGAAGGATAATTTTGATTGTCCTGTTGATGAGGAGTTATCAATACTTGTACACACTTGATGAAGCTAAATTCTAGCTCTTTTTTTCTTAAGTAATTTATAAAGTATCTGTGGTAAATACATACACATACATGATGAATCTCTTGTTAGTTTAGGTGTAAAACAAATCAAATTGTTCTTGAATTTAAGGTTTTAAAATCTGAATTTTGTTGTCTTGAGCAATAGCCTATATTTAAATTGCTAGTATAGAAGTCAAGCAAGTCATAAAGGCTTTAATGGTCACTTGTAGTGTTATTGTTCAGATAATTGCAGGAAGGAGGGAGCCATAGAGACTCTTCATTATAAACAGAAGGTAGAAAAAAGGAATAGCCTGTACACTGCAAAGTTGTAGTCTGTCTGTCTGTCTGTCTTTTGTCAGATCTTACAGAGTTACTAATAAAGGGAATTTTAGGTGCAGAGTGAAATAGAGACTCTCTTGATACTTGCTTTGTTACATACTTGCTTTTATATTCTTAGATATTTACTGTCCCTAATGAAAAAAGCATTCTTTTTTATGTGTGCGTACATATTAGGTAGGTCATTTCCATTGTTGTAAGCTGGGGCAAATAAGTGGCAATCCCCACTTCTTTATCTCATGTCCTTAAGCGCCAGCAGTTTCTTTTTAGTAAGTCATTAAGGGAGTAAGTTTAGTTAAGGGAAGTATTCACAGTGTTATTAAACACACACAAAAAATGCAGTGACACCAACTGCATTTGGTTCTAAGATTTATTTTAGCATTTTAATTCTTTATTTGGATGCTCTATTTAAAGAATAATGCAACTTATTTAAAATCTTGTTAGCTTGTTCCTCACCCCTTCCTGCATATGGAATCCTGAGAAGACAACATTTATTTAGATTCCCGTCTTTTCTTGTTGTTATGTCAGTGTATCAAGTTAAGCTAACTTTTGTAATGTATTTCTTGACTGCACAGAAAGTTGGAGTAACTGGTCCCCCTGATCCACAAGTTCGTTGTCCCTCTGTCATTGAGTTCGGGAAGTATGAAATTCACACCTGGTACTCCTCCCCATATCCTCAAGAATACTCAAGGTATGTTTTGACAGATTCTTTACTTTCTGATTTTAGTTTTATAGCGCTGTAGAACTAGAAGAGATTTAAAGATGTTTTAATCCAGTCCATCTTTTTACATTTGAGGAAACCAGGCTGGCTTATTTATTTTTGGTACCCAGGAATCAAACTTGGGGTCTCGCGCTTGCCAGGCAGGCACTGTGCCGCTGATCTTTATCCTTGGCCCCCAGGCTCTTTTTTTTTTTTTTTTTTTTTTTTTTTGGTGGGTACCGGGGGGTCGACCTCAGGACCTCGCGCGCCAGCAGGCGCCCGTGCTGCTGAGCGATATCACCGGCCCCTTTTTCGTATGTGGGATCCGGGAGTCGAACTCGGGCCCTCGCGCTTGCCGGGCAGGCGCTTAAGCCGCTGAGCCATCTCACCGGCCCCCTTTTTAATACTCACAGTAGCATTCTGTGGCAGCCAGTTAGTCCCAGCTGGCTTTATGTTTTCTCTCTGCTAACCTGTCTAAAATCCACTAAAATTAGAAAGCAAAAACCTTACACATGGTCAGAGTGAAAGAGGAATATTTTCTCTTTAAGAGAAATTTGCCTTCACTTTTTACACTAAAGATTAAAAAAAAAAAAAACTCATAAATAACTGTAATAAATACAGAGTTTCACTTGATCAAATTTAGCCTTTGATCTAAATTGAACAAATTTAGTGGACAGTGTATCTGTATAGGAATAATTGGACAAATGGGATACTACAATTTTATATATAAATAACTTGGGTTTCCAGGTATAAAAACTAATCATGCTCCATCCAGCTTTTTGTGATGAGGCAAATTGGTTTTGTGACTTGGCTCTGACATTAATAACCAGTGTAACCTTAGAATTTACTCAACTACTCTGTGCCTCAGTTTCCTCATCTGTAAAGTGGGGATACTAACAGTACTTGCTTCCTAGGGCTATTATGAACATTAAGTGAGTTAAAATTTATAAATCAGAAAATGTTAAGTGTTCAGTAATATTAGTTGTATTTTTCCTTTAGGGTTGAAATTAAAAGAGATCATATAAGATATAATAAACAGGTTAAACACTATAATTTAAAGTATAGGCCTGGTGAGATGGCTCAGCGGCATAAGCGCCTGCCTGGCAAGCACAAGGTCCTGAGTTCGACTCCCAGTACCCACATATGAAAATAGGGCCGGTGATACCGCTCAGCAGCACGGGCAGCTGCTGGCGCACGAGGTCCTGAGTTCGACCCCCGGTACCCACAAAAAAAAAAAAAAAAAAGTATAGCAGTCATATTAATGCTTTCTAATCAGTGAGCTACTTGTGTCCCAGTTTCCCATTTAGCAAGTATTGTAAAGAATAATAAAGTATGATTCTCTGTGAGTTAAATATGTGCTTTTTACCTGTCTAATAACATTGCCTGTCTGAAATATTAGCACAATTAATTGTAACATTTACTTAGTGCCGCATAGTATAGAGAGGATTGTTCTCAAGAAGCTGGGAATATGCCAGTAGAGTTTTTAAAAAGACCCTCTATTTGAAGTCAGCATCTTTTTTTCTTTGCCTATAATGTAATAACTTTCTGATACAGTTTCCAACTATGTAGCAGAATTAGAAAAGTAGGAGCAAGAATGCTATTATAAACCCTGACTTCAGCGAAGAAGTCACAACTACCAAAAGAAGGGATCAAAACAAAGCTCCAGAAAACTAACACTCAGGCTCACAAAACAACTGAGAACCATTTACAGTCCGGTCACTCAGTCCTGAACTAACCAATAAACTGCGGTGTACTCTGCATCATGGAATAACAACAATCTGTGATTGTTAAGAAAGTTGGATGGGGGGGTGGATGGGTGGGTGGATGGATGGATGGATAAAATAAGTCAAGAAATTCCTCAACTACCTGCAGAATTCTGGTATTCAAGGTAACTCATTTCTCTGAAGTTTGGATAGCCTCTTAAATCCTTGAAATACACTGAGGAATTCATTTCTTTATCAAATTTAAGTGAGCTTTTTACAAGCTCTCCACATCACTAAAGCACTGGGCTTGGAGAAGAAAGCTTAACATGTCTATCTGTCAACTGCTCCCCGAATTGTGGTGCAGATAGATCAAAACCGCAGGCACCACGTCTCTTCTACTTAAGAGGGGATTGGAAATAGCTGCCCTCAGTGCTCACTTTTCAAAACATGATGAGGATGGAACCCTGAATCCTTGTCTTTTAAGATACTAAAAGGATTCATTAAAATTACTTCGTTTTCTTATGCAGTTGTCACTAGAACTATGTGTGAGGGAACTGGTTATCAGTGAAATAATAAACATTGCCAGCAGAAAATCCCCCCAAAAATAGAAATTAAATGGAAGAGAGAACTAGGATAGGTACTGAAACAGTCAATTTCCTTCAAGCAGGATTTTAGGCGTCCTCTACATTTCCTTATCCATTGTGGTTCTTTTGAGTTTTCCATTAGAAAATATTTGGTAATTTAATAGTGCCTTTAGTAATTATGAAATGTTTTCTATGTATTCATTCTCTTAGTTACATTTTTAGAAAACTACATATATATATATACGTATATATATATATATATATATACGTATATATATATATTCAAATGAGCTTGGGCTGTTTGGTTTCTGAATTATTTTAAACTTGAGTGGACTAAAATGTTTAGAGAGCTTATATTTTCCAAGTAATGTCCTCTATCCTTAATCTTTTTTTTTTTTTTTTTTTTTTTTTTTTTTGTAAATGTGGGTACTGGCAGTCAAACTCAGGACCTCACACTTGTCAGCAGGCACTTGTGTCGCTGAGCGATATCACCAGCCCTTTTTTTCCTTTATGTGGATACTGGGAGTCGAACTCAGGACCTCGCACTTGCCAGGCAGGCGCTTATGCCCCCGAGGCATCTCACCGGCCCTCTATCCTTAATCTTGTCAGTACTTTTTATTCTGCACTGAATTACCTCTAAATTGTATTATTGTCATTAAAGGTTTTAAGCCTTTTTAAAAAAGTTCCAAATCCCAAAGTATGCAGAAATAGGCAGTTGGGGCAAACAAAAAGGAAAAATATCACAAGAGGAAAAATCTTTTGAGAAATAGGATTATGCTTTAGGGCATGTCCCATGGTATCCAAACCTTTGTATTAGTATGTGTATTGTATACTAAGTAATTTTGTATCCCTAGCTTTTAAAAAAGCAAACAGCAGCAGTGAAGCAATAGTCCTATTTCATTTGTAGCAGTCTGATTAAGTTTCAGACAGTAAAGAATGTAATAGTTGTATTTTTGGTTTTTGTTGTTGTCGTTTTGGAACTGAGGTTTGAACTCAGGGCCTTTGCACTGATCTTCATCTCCAGCCCTTTTAGTTTGAAGCAAGGTCTCACTAAGTTGTCCAGACTGGGCTTAAACTTAGATCAGCTTCTCAAAGTACTGCGCTTACGGGCATGTGCCACCTTTTACAGCTTTTACCTGAGTTTTTCTACCACCACCTTGTGATGCTTACAGACAGCAGAGAAGAGTTCACAAGAGAACCCTGCCATTAAAAACATGACTTAGATGAGCTGAAGATGAGAAATTATCATCATAGGTTACTCTCCTGTCTTAGTTACTTTCTCACTGAGACACAATGCCCAGCACCCACAAGTTAAAGGAAGAAAGGTTTATTTTGGCTAACGGTTTGTAGAGGTTTCAGTCCACAGCCAGCTGGCTCCAAGGCAGGGCGGCATGACAGAGGAGAAAGAGCTCATGGCGTGGCAGGCAGGAGGCAGCGGGGAATCAACAGAGGAGAAAGAATAGATAGATATCTGTGTGTCTGTTACAGATATATCTCCTTCCAGACCACACCCAGTGACCCACCTCTTCCCACCAGGCTTCACCTCCCAACATCGCCCCCAGCTGTAAACCCATCAGTGGACTTAGCCAGTGATGAGTGTCACAGTCCGTGATCCAGTCACCTCCCCAAGCCCCACCCCTGAGTGCGTGAGGCTTTGGGGAGACATCTAGATATAAGCCATAACAGTCCCACTCCTGAGCTGCTTAGAGCTTTGCTTCATAATAACCTCTCTGCTGTATGAGTATTTTAAGTCTTGAAGAAGCAGAATAATAGAGTAGCCTAGGAAATTTCCCTTAGCTTTTTGTTCTCTTCTTGACTTGATCTGTTGCTTAGATTATGAGGTTGTTACTAGAATCAGGTTTGACATCACAATTACTGAAGAAGAAACAAAACAGAATCCCTAATGTCTGGCTACTAGATAATGAAGTAAAATGGATGAAAGGAGAGTTTTTTAAAATCATAAATAATAGCAACTATAATTATCACTCATTGAACTTGGTACTGGACTCTAAGCATCTCAGAAATAATTCTGTGAGGTGGGTATATCTATATTTTGTAGACCCAAGCCTGGCAAACATACTCAAGACAAATAGTAAGTGGCAGAACTAAGATTTAAGCTCACTTCCCCATCCCACGTAGCCATAACATTTAACCACTATGCTTGTGCTGCTGCTTACAGCATGTGGATCTAGAGTGAGCTGACTTGGTCTGACTTAAGTCTTTGATTTAAGTACTATTTGATGGAATTTTTTTATATCAAAATTTTACTACAACTTGACCTGTTATAAAGGCCACATAAATTGCTACTATCTTGGATCATGTTTAAAAGTCAGCGGTATGGTAAGAATTCCTAGGAAAAATACTTGCATCATTCTAGAACTAAGGAATTACACATAGCTGTACCCCACACCTGATTTCATAAGCTGGGATGTCAGCATATTGGCAACTAAAACAAACTTTAAGTATGGAGGCTGCACCCCATGATGCAGCTGATCGGGTGAACTCAAGACCAAGATGCATCAGGAAGATCACAAAAGCAGCCCCCAGGAGAGACCTCTAGGGCTGGGAGTTTAATCTCCATAACTGCATTTCCCTTCATGAAATGTTCTTTCTGTATTCCTTTTCAGTGAGAGAACTGCAGCTATTCTTTACTAAAAGAAACATTTTTCCCCCTTTTTTCCAGGTTATTTTCTTCAGATTAACTGTGTCATCCCATTGGGCTTCATTCTAATAAAGTCAGGGAGTTTTAAAATGTTTACAGCAAGAAATGGATTGCAATAATATAGACCATAATGCTTGTTTTTACTTTATTATTTTTCATACAGTAAGGTTGGTTCACTAAAGTTCTTTAATTGTTAATAAAATGTCCTACATCCTAAGATAATGGCATGGACTCATAATTTACTATAAGACTTGGCAGTAAGTTTCTCAGAGAAGCAACTTGGTTATTGGTAGAACTTTTAAAAAAATTTGACCTTTTCTCACAGACCAGAGGCAATAAATTGTACTTCGTTTCTTTTTAAAATGTTTTGAGTATCTATTATTTTAATTGACAAATAAAATTACATTTATCATTAACAACATGAAAAGTTAGCCTTTATTTTTAACTTGGAAATCTTAAGTGATCTATCACTATTTTTTTCTGTCGTTTTTCTTTCTGAATAATTTAAAAAGCACAGGATTATGTTTTGGTTTCTCAGACTCACACTTCGGGAAATTTATAGTTGTAGCATTTAGCCCTCAAAGTGACTCTCTACTCAACTGGTGCTACTTCTGTGTCTTCATATTGTGACAGTTTAAAATTGCTTATTGAGAACTTAGCACAGGTAAACAAAAGTAAGTAGGAGAAACTTGGGGAAGAGGATACCATTCTTCCACCTTCCTTTTAAGAAGAAGTTATTCAAATTCCATATATTCAGGAAGAGAAGTGGCAGTTACAAGTCATTTTAAGACTAAGTTAATACATTTAATTCCCACATTAGATGACAGAATGTACATTTGGGATCCTTTCATTTTATAGGCCTGGTGTTGGAGGAAAAAGCTGTTTATCTTACTGCCATTCCTCCTATCAGTAGTGGGGTTTGAGGTGGTATGCGAAGGGCGTAAGCAGAGTTGACTAGGACACATTTCTTTTCCTTGCTCTTGGCTCCTGCTTCTTGACTTATGTCCGTCACTTATTCACTCAGTACTTTATTTTGGAATGATTTTTGTAATAATGATATGCTCTCAGGTTATGTTGGTGTAGCTAATATTAGAGGTTTTTGGAAAACAATAGTGTACATTATGGACTGGCGTTCCATAAACACCTTGGGAAAGGCATTAGTAGAATCTTAGATGTTTTCAGAGAAATTGCAATAATGCTTCAAAAGCTGCCTTCAAAATGGAAACTTGAAAATATAGTTGTCTTCACACTTTAATAAATTAAATATTTTTGTGTATGTAATATGCTTAGCAAGTACTTTTAATTCTAGGGTAATCTCTTAATTATTACTGTCTTAACTGATAGCAACCAAATTAATGAGGTTTCTGCAATTTTCTTGCATCTCAATACTTACCTGAGACAAGACACAGCACTTTGTTTGAATTACATAGCGTCATTTCCCCATCCAGTAAGCATGCAGTCTGAGTGATGGTATCCGAGCTCAGATTATCGAGACATACAGTACCATTCTGGATGCAAGTCAAGATACAGAAAACCAGCTTTGTGCTGAAGACACATGGGAAGTGTGTTTTATAGCAGAAGAGCCTTGCAGTGTTAAGAATTCAGACTAAAATATGTATGAAAGCCACTAATTTTTAATTTAGGTTATGTTACTTCCATTATCGTAGGAACTGGTCTAATCACTTAATTTTATTGCCAAGCTCCTCATAAAAGGGATATTACTGCATAAAGATGAAGTTCTGATAAACTATTACTGAAAGACCAAGACTGTTGAATAAATATACATTAACAGTGAGTACATCTGAAGGAATAATTTGAGCCTGTGTTTCACTTGTTGAATAGTACACTTCTGACTTATAAGATTTCATGTGATGACTTTTAACCAGGGAAAAAGCCAGAACTTCAGGGATAAAAATGGGGTAGTGTCATATGTCTTCACTTGCAAAAATATATTCAGTGTTATAATTTCATACTTAAAAAATTTGCAAAGTCTGTTTTTAGAATATATGCTACATGTCCATTTTTCTGAGCACTGTACGTACATCTGCTATACCTAATGAGAGACCTGACATATGTTTAAGTATTCAAGAGATACTTACTTCTCAAAACTAATGGATGAATGAGGAAATAAACAACAAAGGAAGAACGAATCTGTAGCTCAACAAAACCGTCTTCATTTATTTGTGTGTTAGGAAGGTAAACTTTATTCTGCCTTTTAGAGATTGTCAAGGGGGTAAGAATGTGAGATTTTTGTGTCAATCAGGTGACTTAAAAAACCTAAAATTAGCCTAACAGGAAAGAAACTGAACTAGTTGTCTTGATTTCTCTAATCTTTGCCCCCTACTGTTAATTAATTGGCCACTGCTATCTAAATTAGGTTTTTCTTTCATTTATTAGTGGACACACTAATATATTCCCTACCTTTCTAACCTGGGTAATGAAAGACAGAAAAGATAAGAGTTGTGAACATTTGAAGATCTATAAAATATAAAGCCCTTTTTTGAAATTATTATTTACAGGCTGCCTAAATTGTATCTTTGTGAGTTCTGTCTAAAATATATGAAAAGTAGAACTATTCTACAGCAACACATGAAGAAATGTGGTTGGTTCCATCCTCCTGCCAATGAGATTTACCGAAAGAATAATATTTCTGTCTTTGAGGTAAGGTAGATGTTTGGTACTTGTCTTCCTATTTGTTTCAACGGCAGTGCCATCTGTGCTGCGTGTAGTTGTACAACATGATTTTTTGGGAAATGTTTCGCTGTTGTTCACTCACTCCTTAGTCAGATCCTTTAGTTATATAAGAAGCTGAGTTAGGCCAGACCAAATGGTACCTAGTTCACCAGCTTGGCCTCAGAATAGATTTCTCTGTATTTCATTGAATCAAAGCCATAAATTACTATATATCTTACTACTATTTATGTACCACTAAAGGGGAAAAGTAGTGCTAATTATTTCTGATATTCCATTGATATTTAGTGAACCAGTTTTACATGATAAAATGTGATAAAAATGTATCTTTTAGAATCTATGAAATATGGCATTTAAATGAAAGGATTTCTGTGACTTAAAAGGAATAGAGATGTATTCAATAGTATTAGTAAATCTTAGTGTCAAACTGCTGATATGTCTGTGGTTCTGTGTTGCTATTAATAGTGATCTCTAATTTTTTGATCTTCAGTTCTGTAGTTTGCATGCCAGCTATTGAGTACTTGTTGTATGTTCAGTCTTGTTAACTAATACAGTGATAGAATTTCAGATTGTCTGGATCTGCTCAGTCTCTCACTTTCTTGGTCTTCACTAAGACTTTATTTTAGTTGATCACTAGAGGAGCTCTTTACCTTGAGAGTAGGGGGACATCAGGTGTGGTATACAATACTGTTTCAGAACATCCAAAAGCAAATTGCTTGTAATCATACATTGGTGTGTATTTTAAAAGAAGTCATATGAAGTATTGTATTTTTAGATTGTTAAGGAGTTCAGTTTAGCATGCCAGACAATGTCTTGGGAACTAATGTGGGCACCCATCAGCATTTTATAAAAAAGTGAACTCTAGCAACTCAGGAACACTGGAAAAGGCCAGGCATGGTGGAGTCATGGGAGGCTAAGGCAGGAGGATCGCTCAAGATTGAGGCCAGCCTGGGCTACAGAGTGAGTTCAAGGCCAGCCTGAACTGCATAATGAAACCCTGTCTCAAAAAGACGCACACACAAAAAAAGGACACAAGAATGTCAAGATCAGTAGTACATAGTGCTCCTGATCTTGGTCAGCCTGGGTCTTATTTGCCAAGTTCTTAGGAACCTGTGTGGTGTCTCCGAACGGCAGTAGTACTCCCTTGTGTAAGTTTATTCGGAGTATACCTGATTGTGGTAGTCAGACCATGTTGCTTCAGGCTGCTGGTACAGATAAGACATCACTTGTATCATGTTTTACCTAATGAATGTATTTTAGAAGAGGTTACATTTAAAAAATCTTTCACTGAATTAAGTACTTTTGAAAATGAAGCTTCATGTCCGAAGTATTCCTACAATTAATCTTTTTTGTAAAACCAAAATATGCAATTTTAAAATCAGATCACCTCCTCCTTATTTAGCTATTCCTGCTTTGTTGAAGTGTAATATATGTTTGATTGTCTTAAAACAGCAGGTTCCATGATGACTGCCATTTTAAAGGAGAGCTTCTGAGTTCTAGTGTGTTCTCATCACTGACATCTACTCTTGGGCTAGGCTACAGATACCTAGAGATGGTTGTAACTGATGGATATTGTTCTAGAACTAAGGAACGTTCTACTGACCACTTCTTTCTGTTTGTTTGTACCCCATTTAGGTTGATGGGAATGTGAGTACCATTTATTGTCAAAACCTGTGTCTCTTGGCAAAGTTGTTTCTTGACCACAAAACACTCTATTATGACGTGGAACCATTTCTTTTTTATGTACTAACACAGAATGATGTCAAGGGCTGCCACCTTGTTGGCTACTTTTCTAAAGTAAGTATGTCAGCTTAAAATGTTTGAATTCACCTGGAAATCTGGAGTGGTTTTTGCTGGTTCTTGGTGGGAGATAATACCAGTGGCCATTTAGCTTTTGGGAAAAGGAAATAGAAGGAACATTGAGAAATTTAGTGGCTGTTTAGAAGGTGCCTAGTAACATTCAACAACCTACATTCTCCCAGGAACATGAACTGCTGGGAATACTCAAGAGAGAAGTTTTAAAATGACTTCTATTCCCATGGTGATAATAGATAGAGCTTGTGAAATAAACAGAGTCATTACTTCTGAGTTCTTTCTCAGCTTAAATCTCTTCCTAATTTGAATTTTTAGGCCTAGAATAAGAGTAAGAGGCTGTTTTTATCAAACGATATTTTCTTCTTTCTCCCTCTTCCATTCCCTTAGGGGGAAAAAAGTTTCTAGTCAAACAACATAAAAGATACACTTTTATTTTAAGCAAGCCTATAGTAAAAATCTTAATTTTTATAGAACAGTTCAGTGGAAAGTGCTAGCTTTGTAAGAGTTCTTTAAGGACTACTTCACTAGCCAAATATGATTTAAAACGTAGTGACTAACCTATAAAAAGGTATTTGTATCTCACATTCAGGGACTATTTTGTGTATGACAAATAGGGAGTGAAGCTGCCCTATGTAGCACCAAAGCAGGAACTAAACTTTGAAATAGTTGATGAATCTTCTCCCTTCTAGAGTGCTGCGTTGATTCATCACTTTTAGTGTGCAGATTATTTGGGTCTCGAATTCCTCTGCTGATCAGAGGTGTTGACGTACTGATTTTGAGTTGCAGTGGTATTGGATGGTGTCATTTCATCTTACGTTTTTACTCCCCGAGGACGGTTGCTTTGTGGATAATGGCGGTGACATAACATTGTCTTGTCTTCTCCCACTGGTGTGGCTTTTCTCTTGTTTTCTTTTTGGTTTTTTTTTTTTTTTTTTTTTTCCTATTCCCAGAGGCCTCATGCTGTGGTTTTTGGCTGTTAGTCTTTGTTTCTTAATAATTAGCTTTACCATTTAGTTTTGCAAGCTTGTCGTTGTAAAACTGGGCTTCTGTTTTCTCCACCAGGAAAAGCACTGCCAGCAGAAATACAACGTTTCCTGCATAATGATTCTTCCCCAGTACCAGCGCAAGGGCTATGGCAGGTTCCTCATCGACTTCAGTAAGGGCTATATTAATGTGCCTTCTCATTTTCTCTTCCTGTGAACCTTCTGGATATGTATATTCAAAACTTTGTAGAGAGTATTGGCTCCTATTATCTCTTGTCATGATTATGTGGGTCTGTAGAACTTAAAACCACAGTTTTTCTTTGGTTGGACATAGTTTTAAATAGCTAATATTGAATACAATTTTGTGTGATCTGCAGCAAATAACTTTAATTTGCAGCTGTTCATTTACAGTGGAAATTGGTTTTATGCGATTATACTAACAGCAATACTGAAAACATTGCATAACTACTCAAATCAGTGTTAGAAAAGAAGTACAGCACCCGTCCTATTTTTATTAACCCATTAGCTGAGAATACATGTGCACTTCTCAGTTAACAGTCTCTACCTAGTGGTTCAAAATGCACAACACAACTTTTAAACTCCTAAAAAGTGAATGATATAGGAAATAATCTGAATTAGGAAGTAAAAGCTACCAGTTGTTGTTGTTTTTTGTTTTTTGTTTTGTTTTTTTTTTGGTGGGTACCGGGGGTCGACCTCAGGACCTCGCATTTGCCAGGCAGGCGCTTATGCCTCTGAACAGTATCACCGGCCCTAAAGCTACCAGTTTTAAAGAGGTCGTTGTAGAACTCGCATTCTGTTCCACATATAGGTAAACTTGCTAAGAAAGTTAAGTGTGTGTAGTGAATTTGATGGTTATGAAATAGTGATTTGAGGGAATATTTTCCCTGTTACTGCTTTAAAATATTTTAAAGGAATATATACAGAAATAATAGTTCAAACTAAAGATTTTTGATTCCACTCTTGAGAAGTTAATTCTTACCTGGACAGTTAAACTTTCTTTTTTTTTTTTTTTTTTAATGTGGGTACCGGGAGTGGAACTCAGGACCTTGCGCTTGCCAGCAGGCACTTGTGCCACTGAGCAATATCACTGGCCCTTTTTTTCCTTTATGTGGGTACTGGGAGTCAAACATAGGACCTTGCGCTTGCCAGGCAGGTGCTTATGCCGCTGAGCTATCTCACCAGCCCTAAACTTGTTTTATTTGGCTTTCAACTACCATATTCTATTGGAAGTATGTGCTTCCGGTTATTTTGTACATTTTCTTGGCCTTTTTGGATTAGCAGTAGGGGATGGAACTTTAATACATTGCTTTGAAATAAGACTCAGGATTGGCATGTTAAATACTACTAACTAGCTCCATTAGGGAAAATATTTTATTCATGGGATTAGTGATATTTTATTTTATTTTATTTTATTTATGGTGAGTTTGAGGTAGACAGTTCTCTGTATGATTACAGTGTTTCAGTTTACTTTTCCTGGTGTAGACTGTTTTTCCAGATTACCATTGTTAGACTGCTTTTAAATTTCCTTGAATGACAAAAACAACTATATCTCTTCTGCCATCTCCATTTTCGATGCTTTTCTCTTGGAACTTAACACCCTTTCTTTACCAGTTCTTGAGAGTTATACACTAGAACAGAGGTCAGAGTAATACATTGTGTGCTTACACACTACTGACAGTCTCGTTTTCTAAGAATAGAGTGATTTTTGTAAGGAACCTTGGTTGAAGTGAGAAATTGTTCCCCAGTTCACTCACTGAAGAACTGTAATCTTAGAATTAGGCAGAAACTGAGGCATTCTTTATACTGTTTCTTAGTTCAGCTACAGCAGTTGCCATCTTGTGGTCTAAATAAAACTTGCAAGAGTGGTTTTTGTCCTTCCTGAAATTAAAATTATTGTTGCCTTAATCTCATTATTAATGCAGTTTGTTGACGGGAGTCTTGGTTTTTTAATGGCTTGAATATTTTTACAAGGTGATTTATATTGATTGTAGACAAAATATTAGCCTACTGTTCAATATATAAAATTTGTTATCTCCCTATAAATTTGTTTTGGTCTTGCAATTTTGTTCCCCATGTTTGAAGGAATTTACCTTTTATGTTATTATTGCCTGTAATGCTTGGATTAAGTGTGGGAAAGGGCATTATTATTTTGGTGAATCGAACTGTTATAGGGTAGGGTCCCTGACATTTTGTGATCTTGGGTTTCTTAGGTTATTTGTTATCAAAGCGCGAAGGCCAGGCAGGGTCTCCAGAGAAACCACTCTCAGACCTTGGGCGTCTGTCCTACATGGCTTACTGGAAGAGTGTGATACTGGAGTGCCTTCATCACCAAAACGACAGGCAGATCAGCATCAAGAAGCTGAGCAAGCTAACTGGGATCTGCCCTCAAGACATCACTTCCACACTGCACCACCTACGAATGCTGGACTTCCGTAGTGACCAGTGAGTATCACCTCCCTCTGCACACTATCAGAAGGTCACTCCAGGAAGCTTTTGGGCCAGGTAGCCAGATTATTGAGGAAAGGGTGGTTACTAATATAAGTGGTATACTTGGTGGTATTGAGACATCATTTTTGTTTCTATGGTGTTTTATTCTAATGGCCATATTTATGTTTAAATTGTTTTTCTGGTCTTCTTCCTAGTTTTTGGACCTAAGCCACAGAATCTTTTATCTTTTATCTTCTATCTTCTATCTTCTAGTCCTGGGAGCTCATTGTATAAGAACTAACAATCTAGAAACAATGTCATTAAGTAAAATATCTCCATGATTAATTTCCTTATAAATAGTACGAAGTGAAATGACTGTTGAGAAGGACAGACAGTTCATTCTTGCCTGAAGTAGTCAGGAAAACATCACAAGGGAGGGAGACATTCGAGCTAAGCAGAGAATAGGCAAGCTCAAAGGAGCAGGAGAAATGGCAGATGTAGGAAGTTAGAGTCAATAAATGGTTAAATAGCATACTCCATTGCTGCAGTGGAGTGTACGGTTTTTGTCCAAGTTCATAGTTCTTAGCTATCTCACTGATAGCATATTTCCCTGTCTCATCTTCCCAAGCAGGTTATTTGTAAAGCATCATCTTTGTCATCTCCAGGGTTTTTCATAGGTTATCTCTGTATATTAATTTTTTGTACATTAACCTTGCATGTTGTCGATTGCTATAAACTTCTCTCTGGTTTTAGATTTGTGATTGTCCGCCGGGAAAAACTTATCCAGGATCATATGGCAAAGCTTCAGCTGAATCTGCGGCCTGTAGATGTAGATCCGGAATGTTTGCGCTGGACTCCGGTCATAGTCTCCAACTCTGTTGTCTCAGAGGATGAAGAGGAGGAGGCTGACGAGGAAGAGAACGAAGAGCCACGGTGCCAGGAAGGAGATTCAGAGACCAACGTAAGGGCATGAGTAGTCTGTTTTTATGACAGATGTTGTTTTGGTTTTCATTAGTATTTGTGGTATGTATTATGATATTTTACCAACTAAGCAATTCATACTAGAATTTAGATTTTATTTCAGTGATAGAAATTTCAGGAAGACTGGCTCTTCTGTAGTTTCTAAGCCCATCAAATTTCTTTCACTGTGTTAATTATGACTAAAAATTCAGCAGAGTACCTCGAGGCACTCTGGCAGTTGGATTTTAAGCTGTATGGTAATTGAGGAATCTCCACTCATCTATGATAGTTAAAATGAAATGAAAATACATGTTCTTTAAAATAGAATGTTAGGGAAACAATATAAATGTGCATATGTTTTCAGCAGAGAACTGAAAAGTTCGGTGGATACTCACACATCTTTAACCACTGGAAGCTTGATGGCTGTCTGTACTACCTTGTATAGTTTTCAGCATTTTTCTTCATGTGATATATACCTTTCTTGTTTTTTCCCAAAAGCATTGCTTTCATCCTTATGTCCCCCTTTGATAAACATAAAACTTTTGACTTTTTAGTGTAATTTAATTTTCAAAGTGTAATTAAATATTAGAATCAAAATAATTTCAGAATTTTTTCAAATATCCTCTTCCTCTTGCCTATGCTCTGAGATCCTATTCTTCCCTGTTGATAAGTTTTAATTTCTGAAAAATTTTATAAACAATCTCACCATTTGTACGGATCACGTGCCTTGTGTGTCCGGTGTCTCAGTTCAGGAGCACAGGGTCTAGAGGCAGACGGCCTTGGTGTGTGTTCCAGTTCCTTCATTTACTGCCGTGGGTTGGAGGCGGTGGTGGGGCTTCTCCGTGCTCACGCCCTCATCTGTCCGATGGCGCTGTGACAGTGCTTCACGGTTGTGAGGATTAGATGAACGGTACCTAAGTAGTAAATAGTACGTTTACCACATAGGAAACGTTTATGTTAACTATTAAGTAATCATTTTCCTCTTAAGCTCTGATTTCTTTTCTTATCTCAGTATGCATTTAAAAGAGCAGAATAGGTGGACATAACCAAACAAGACTGAAAAATTAAGTAGCATTGTTTTATTTTCTAAAATCAGGTGGGAAAGTCGGTGTCTCGGGAAAACAAAGAACAAGATTCTTATTCTTCAGTAGAAAGTGAAAAGAAACCGGAAGTTATAGCTCCTGCTGGTTCTACACGTTTGAACAAACAGGTCATTCCCCGAGACAGTCTTCCTGCAAATAGCCAGCCTCCTCGACGGGGCCGCTGGGGGAGGAAGAACAGAAAGACCCAGGACCGGTTTGGTGATAAAGAGTCTAAACTGCTCTTGGAAGAGACTTTATCGGCTCCTCAGGAACAATATGGAGCATGTGAGGAAAAATCGGAAACCTCCCAAGAACAGTGTGCTGAGAGTGAGGAACAATTGACAGCCTCTCAGGAGCAGCCAAGCCAGGAGGGGAAGCCAGACATTCCCAAAAGGAGATTAAGTGAGGGGGCTGAGCTATGGCGGGGACAGCAAAAGAAAAGCCCGGAGGCTCTAAAGTGCAGATTACCAGAGGGAAACAATAGACTGCAGCGCTGCTACAGTGATGGTGACAGGGCTGTCCATAGGGACTTCAGTGAGAGTAGTGAGGAGGAGGAAGAACCAGAAAGTCCTCGGTCAAACTCTCCACCAGTTCTTACCAAACCCACTTTAAAGAGAAAGGTAATGCATTCTTTACATGTCTTCCTCTGGTTGCAGCTTATTGCACACATTTTTTTCTACCCTACAGTTCTGAAAGAATAAAAATAGAAATTCCTAGTTCTGTTTTTTAAACTTTTAAACCTCAATGTATTATAGCTTATGATCTTCCCAGGAAACACTTGAAATGTGTCTTTTGGTTCTTGGGAATTCATTTATCACTTATAAGTTTATTAAAGGCAAACTGTTTGAGCTTGCTGGTTTTATGTTCAAATCAGGCACAGATGTTCAAATCAGGCACAGTAAGAGATTAACAATAATAATAGTAAAATAGAATAATTATAACAGTATAATAAAAGTTACGTAAATGTGTCTCTCAAAATCTTACTGAGAAGCACTTTATGGCATCTCCTAGGCTTCTCTGAACTGCCGGCATTACTGCTTTTGCTCTTCGGGGTCATTGTTAAGTAAAATAAGGGTTACCTGAGTGAACACAAGCACCGCAATACCAGGATAGTCTTACCTGAAAGCGGAGTGGCCACTGAAGGACTCGGGCGGGTATTGTATGAAGCATGGATGCCCCCCGCACAAGGATGCCTCGCCTCAGAGCAGGGAGGAGGAGGAAGCAGGATGGCATGAGATTTTACCACACTGTTCAGTATAGCATGCAATCTAAAAATTATGAATTATTTCTAGAATTTTCCATGTAATATTTTTGGACTGCAGTTGAACACAAGAGTAAGTGAAATCAGGGAAAGTGCAACCACTTGTAAGAGGGGACTGCTATACACCAGAAGTATCCCAGGCTATGGGAGCAAAGTATCCCAGCATCGCCGCAAGGCAGCCAGACTCAAGTGTGTGAGTGCCTTGCCAAGCCGCCCCTGTAAAAATGGGTGACAGCTTTCTCCCAAAGCAGTGAAACCATTCCTTTCCTTTGCAAGGCCTTTTTACAAAAGCTTTAGAGAACATTTTCACATACACATCACTGCAAAGAAAGTACAGTGAGTCCCCGTATGCCCTATACCCAGTGCGCCCTCTTATGTTGGTAGGGTGTATTACCACAATTGGTGATTCGGGGCAGATCCAGTAGTTACTAGAGTACATACTTGATTCTAATTTCCAGTTTTCCCTAATGTCCTTTTCTTGTTCCAGGACCCTTCCAGCATACCATGCTACAGTTGGTGGTCATGTGTCTTTAGGCTCTTCTTAGTTGTGACAGTTTCTCAGTCTTTCTTTGTTTTTGATATTCTTGACAGTTGTGAGGATTACTGGTCAGTTATTGTGGAATATAACATTCCTCATGAAATTAGAGTGGGGCGGTGTGGGTTTTGAGAGGAGGACCATAGCAGTGAAGTGCGCATCTCCTCACACTGACGGAGGTGACCTGCAGTACAGATCTGTGTATCGGAGTATGTGCCATCAGTATGCCTTCCTGTTAACTCAGGTGGCGCCTGTCAGCTTACTCCTTCCTCCCCCTTTTCCGTGCTGCTGGGGTGATGCCAACTGTGCAGCCCACACCTAAGATGTGGGTAGTTTTCCTGAAGCAGATAATCTGTGTAAATTATTTGCTCTCAAGATTGTTGGTTTATTCAGGTGTTCATTCCTGTCAGTATGGCATTTCAATTTATCATCCGGTACTGGTGTTTTTTTGTTTTTTGTTTTCGGGGGTTTTTAATAATTTGTTGCTCAAATTGTGCAGCTTTGGCCATTAGCTCTTTTAGTTTAGCTCCTGTGCCCTTTTAACTTAGATGCCCTCATCACTCTGTAGTTTTTGTTTTGTTTTGATCAGTTTCTTACTTTTTGCCTCTACAAGATTCTCCAAGTTTACCTTATCTTTTTCCTGCTCCAAGCCTAGAATAAACCATTTCTCAAAAGAGCAGGGCCATTTTTAAATCTTAATTTAAAAATTATATTCTCAGAACTCATAGATTTCAAGTAGAGAAAAGTGGGACCTTGATTAAGTTTGCTCTTCATTGTGTGAAGAATGTCTTTGCCATCCAGGGGCTTATACTGCCTGTTTATAAATTCAAACAAATATACTGTTTCCTTGTATTAAAACAATATTGTAGGGGCCGGTGAGATGGCTCAGCGGCTTAAGCGCCTGCCTGGCAAGCGCGAGGGCCCGAGTTCGACTCCCGGATCCCACATACAAAAAAGGGGCCAGTGATATCGCTCAGCAGCACGGGCGCCTGCTGGCGCGCGAGGTCCTGAGGTCGACCCCCCGGTACCCACAAAAAAAAAAAAAAAAAAACCAATATTGTAGTAACCAATGAGACCATATGCCAAGTACTTCAGACATTCTTGAAGAAACTTAATTGCCTGGTAATCAAGGGATTGTGGACTGTATTTATAGCAGTTTATTATTACATGTGTGACCTTAAGCAAGGCCTGTAACCTTTCTAGCCTCTGTAGAATGAGGGAGTTGTACAATGTTGTGGGGGGAAGTCATTTCTAATACTTTGTATATGAAGTATTAGTGCATAGTTGTGCCAAATGTGCCGAATTTCAATACCAGATTCATTTTACTTTTGAAAAGTATCACTAAAACCAGGTAATTACATTTCAGCTACCTATTTCTACAGACCACTGTAACTTTTTATGGATGGTCCATGAAAGTGGCATACAGCTTTATTGATCTGCTAGCCTTCAGAGTAGTATATGAGACTGTTTTTATTACTGTTTTTGCTCTTGTGGAAAAGAGAAGGAACTAATCTCTGGGTCACTTCATTATTATTGAAATAGATGACTCCCTATGGGTGTTAATTTAATTGAACTAGTAAGATAATTATGTCTGCTCTTTGTACATGCCTGCCTGTTCTTTCACAGAGTTTTATGCAATTATACAACATCTTTGTTTTCTTAATACTTTATGTATAGTAGCTTACTTTAGTGGAAATATTTAGACTTTTTTTGACAAACAGCATCCTCGTTTTATATGTGCTAATTCTATTAGACTTTTTTGTTTTTTGTTTTTTAAAGACAAAGGTCTCACTATGCAGTTCAGCATATATGCTGCCGAAGCGAGCACTCACTATGCAGTTCAAGCTGGCTTTGAACTCACTATGTATCCCAGGCTGGCCTCGACCTGGGGGCAATCCTCCTGCCTCAGCTTCCCAAGTGCTAGGATTGCAGGTGTGCGCCACCATGCCTGACTCTGTTAGGTTTAAAACATCTTTCTTGTTATTCGTAGAAAAGGTAGTGTTCATTGTTATAAACAAAATATTTGCTTTTTCTACTAAATAGAAACCAATTCTTCACCGAAGAAGGAGAGTCCGAAAACGGAAACACCACAATAGCAGTGTAGTCACAGAAACTATTTCTGAGACCACAGAGGTGTTAGATGAACCTTTCGAAGACTCTGATTCTGAGAGACCAATGCCAAGATTAGAACCCACATTTGAGATTGATGAGGAGGAGGAGGAGGAGGAGGAGAATGAGCTCTTCCACAGAGAATACTTCCATCGCCTGTCCTCACAAAGTGTTCTCAGGTGCCGATCCTCTTCAAAGAGGAAGTCGAAAGAGGAAGAGGAAGATGAAGAATCAGATGATGCTGATGGTATGTTTTACACACAACTGTTACTTATTATAGTTTTATTGTCTTTAAATACATAGCAGTAATTCAACAAAAGGTTGCAGATCGTCAACAAAAGTTTGAAAAATGAACACGGCCCACTAAGCAAGAAAAGGCTTGCCTGTGTCTCTGAAGTACCAAGTATCTCTATGCTCATTTTTGTACTTAGTTTCCCCTTTAACTCAGAAACTATTTTTGTCTCTGCAGAAAATATCTTAGTGTTAGGACTGTGTCCTTTTTTGCCTAATCTTTTCTTAGCCTTCATCTGAATCTTAATGGATAATGGATGAATTGGACTTAGCATGGGGAAGATGGAATAACCATTTACTAGAATGTATACCCTCCGGACTTCATTGCTGTATGCTGAGTGCTTGAGATAGGTATTCAGTAAATATTGTTAAGTGAATAAATGCTAAGAAGACAGTTCTTCAGTAAAAGCAGGTTTGTGTACATTGGAACTTGTATCAGATCTATCAGGACCCCTTCCTGGAGCGTGTCTCTAAGGCGGCTTACCAACTAGTACTGTGGTGCATGTCTAATAAATGGTAACAATAAGCTCATTTAAAAAGGTAGGTTAAAATCCAGTTATTTACTTTTAAAATAGCCTTGTTTTCATTTCCTGGAGACACAGAACTGGGACTTACATTACGAACTGGATCCAAAACTAGGCTTTTCGCATCTTAAAGTTTTGCCAGTGTATCATGCTGCTGGTGTCTGCAGTGTGTTTGCCTTACAGTGGGTTCGCATAGAGCTTTTTCACTACTGGATGAATGCGAAGAAATCTAGTTATCTATTCTTGGTACCTGAACTTTTATGCCATACCTAGTTGAGCTTTAATGCTACTTTTGAGTATCTTGATTTCAAATCTAGTATATATAACATACATTTTCCTCATTCATGTGTTTTTAGATAACAGATACTTATAGTGATAAGACAGTTGAACTCTCATTTATTGTGAATGATTCTCCAGTTTTACATATAGTTTAAGATACAGAAGTAGGAAGCTAAAAATTTATTTTGTAAATTTGGCGCTTTACATTCTATCTTGAACCGCTGGACACTGCAGTAGTAGCCTCTGCTTAAGTTCCGGTCAACTAGAACATGTTTCTCAGTTGTTTCCTGTGTGCACTTTGAAGCTGCTACCATGAGCTGGACCTTTTTACCTCTCCTTCCCAAATCCTGTTCTTGCCTTGATGTTCTTAACCTGTTAAAAATTATTGGGGATTCTTAATGTGCTTCATGTCACTGAACTGTACACTATTAAATGGTTAAAATAAATTTTATGTTAGGTATATTTTACCACCATTTAGAAAATGCTAATACTAAATTTATTTCTACTAAATATTATTTGTGCTTTAACTTTTTCTTACTTGTCTAGGACAAAATGTCAGTGTTTACTTTGGACTAAAAGCCTTGTAGCTATTCCCAAATGAACACAACATTGTACACTTGTTCACATGGGATGGCTCAGCCTTAATGCTTGGCTTCATGAAGTAATGACTTTGTGGAAACTAAACACCAGAGAAATAACATGAACTGTAAGCAGGAAAAAGAAAAGGAAGAAATAAAGCTGATTTGTAACTTTTCACAATAAAGAATTCAGTGATCTTATCACTAAATTAATTGTTATATAAGAGCACAAGAATGAGGAAAATGCAATTTATCTACAAGATTTGAAATCAACTATAAACTTGCTAGAAGTACTAATTATTCACAAGTTTGTAAGGTATATTCCTATTTTATAGATGATGCAACAGAAGCTTAAGAGTAACTTCCTAAAGCCATACAGCTAGTATTGATAAATTTGAACTGGTTCTATTTAGTAGATGATAACATAATATTGGCTAGGAATTTTCATTGTTCTGCCAGTTCGCTTTAGAAGATGTCATTAATTAGCTTTATGCATTATATTCTCAATGTTTAAAGGAATCGAATCACTTAAAAGCGATGACTTAATAAAGTAATTTCTGTTGTATATGCTGGACTCAGAAAAAGATACTAGGGCCGGTGAGACGGCTCAGCGGCTTAAGCGCCTGCCTTGCAAGCGCGAAGGCCCGAGTTCGACTCCCGGATCCCACATACGAAAAAGGGGCCGGTGATATCGCTCAGCGGCACGGGTGCCTGTTGGCGCGCGAGGTCCTGAGGTCGTCCCCCCGGTACCCACAAAAAAAAAAAAAAAGAAAAAGATACTAGATGTGTAAGGTCTGGTAACTTCTTTTTATTTTTTAATCCTTTCTGTACAGACACTCCTATCCTAAAGCCAGTATCTCTCTTACGAAAATGTGATGTGAACAATTCTTCCCTTGAGCCAGATACATCCACACCGATGAAGAAGAAAAAGGGATGGCCCAAAGGCAAGAGCCGCAAACCAATCCACTGGAAGAAAAGACCGGGTCGAAAACCGGGACTTAAGTTGAATCGGGAAATTATGGCCATTTCTACTCAAGAATGCATCATTGAGCCTGTTGTCCCCATTCCTAAAGCTGGACGTAAAACTAAAACTCAAGAGAACGAAGAAACCGTGGAGCTAAAAGAAGACATGCCTTTATTGGAAGAAAGGAAGGAAGAGGAGATGCAGGTGGAAGCAGAAGAGGTGGAAGAGGGAGAGGAAGAGGACACAACCAGCAGTGAAGTTAGAGCTGCTTCTCCAGTGGACAGCAGCAACAGTCCCGAGACAGAAACAAAGGAACCCGAGGTGGAGGAGGAAGAGGAGAAACCTCATGTGTTAGAAGAGCAAAGGCAGTCAGAGGAGGAGCCCCAAGAACTAGAAGAACAAGAGCCAGAGGAAGAAGATGAAGTGACCATAGAGGCAAACCAGAATGAAGACCATGATGCTGATGATGAAGATGACGGTCATCCGGAATCTTCAAAGAAGAAGGAGTCAGAGGAACAGCCAGTTAAAGATGTCAAGGAGGAACCTGGCAGTCAGGAATCTTTTTTAGATACTAACATGCAGAACAATAGGGAAAATATAAAGGATAAAAATGAAACAGAACCAGATTCTGAAGAGGAACAGCCTTCCCATGAGGCATCTGTGGTATCAGAGCATATGCCAGGATCTGAGGATGACCATGAAGAAGATTCGAACACTAAGGAAGAATTAATTGAGTTAAAAGAGGAAGAAGAGATTCCTCACAGTGAACTGGACCTGGAAACTGTACAGGCAGTGCAGTCTTTGACTCAAGAAGAAAGCAATGAGCACGAGGGAGCCTACCAGGACTGTGAAGAGACCCTCGCGGCTTGTCAGACCTTGCAGAGTTACACGCAGGCCGATGAGGACCCTCAGATGTCAATAGTTGAAGACTGCCATGCTTCAGAACATAATAGCCCAATATCCTCAGTTCAGTCTCATCCCAGCCAGTCTGTCCGTTCGGTCAGCAGCCCCAACGTGCCTGCCCTGGAAAGTGGTTACACACAGATCAGCCCGGAGCAGGGCTCCCTATCCGCGCCCTCTATGCAGAACATGGAGACCAGCCCCATGATGGATGTGCCTTCCGTATCAGACCACTCTCAGCAGGTGGTGGACAGCGGCTTCAGTGATCTGGGCAGTATTGAGAGCACCACGGAAAACTACGAGAATCCAAGCAGCTATGATTCCACGATGGGAGGCAGCATTTGTGGGAATAACTCCTCTCAAAGCAGCTGCTCCTATGGTGGGTTGTCATCCTCCAGCAGCCTCACCCAGAACAGCTGTGTTGTCACTCAGCAAATGGCAAACATGGGCAGCAGCTGCAGCATGATGCAGCAGAATACTGTCCAGCCTGCTTCCAACTGCAGTATCAAGTCACCTCAGAGTTGCGTGGTGGAGAGGCCTCCTAGTAACCAGCAGCCGCCACCACCTCAGCAGCAGTCCCAGCAGCAGCAGCAGCAGTCCCAGCAGCAGCAGCAGCAGCAGCAGCAACAGCAACAACCAGCACCACAGCCTCCACCACCCCAGCCACAGCCGCAACCACAACCGCAGCCACAGCCCCAGCAGCAGCAGCAGCAACCTCAGCCTCAGCAGCCTCAGCCTCCACCCCCACCCCAGCAGCAGCCCCCACTGTCACAGTGTAGTATGAATAACAGTTTCACTCCAGCTCCTATGATCATGGAGATACCAGAATCTGGAAGCACTGGGAACATCAGTATCTATGAAAGAATTCCAGGGGATTTTGGTGCCAGCAGCTACTCTCAACCATCAGCCACCTTCAGTTTAGCCAAGTTGCAGCAGCTGACTAACACCATTATGGATCCTCATGCCATGCCTTATAGCCATTCTCCTGCTGTAACTTCCTATGCAACCAGTGTTTCTTTGTCCAATACAGGACTGGCTCAGTTAGCGCCGTCTCATCCATTAGCTGGGACCCCTCAAGCACAAGCCACCATGACGCCACCCCCCAACTTGGCATCCACAACCATGAACCTCACATCACCTCTGCTCCAGTGCAACATGTCTGCCACCAACATTGGTATTCCTCACACCCAGAGGTTGCAAGGGCAAATGCCAGTCAAGGGGCACATTTCCATCCGCTCCAAATCTGCACCACTTCCCTCAGCAGCGGCTCACCAGCAGCAGCTGTATGGCCGCAGCCCACCTGCAGTTGCCATGCAGGCCGGCCCTCGTGCACTGGCTGTTCAGCGTGGCATGAACATGGGGGTTAATTTAATGCCAACTCCCGCCTATAATGTCAATTCCATGAATATGAACACCTTGAATGCCATGAACAGCTATCGGATGACACAGCCCATGATGAACAGCAGTTACCATAGTAACCCTGCCTACATGAACCAGACAGCACAGTATCCTATGCAGATGCAGATGGGGATGATGGGGAGCCAGGCCTATACCCAGCAGCCTATGCAGCCAAACCCTCATGGAAACATGATGTACACTGGCCCCTCCCATCACAGCTACATGAATGCTGCTGGTGTGCCCAAGCAGTCACTCAATGGACCTTACATGAGAAGATGAGCGAGGAAAACCTAGAGTTAAAACTTAAATATATATAAAGAAAGGAACCTTTTATACTGACAAACCAGAGAAAAATGGACCTTTTTTCCAGTTAAAATATTGCTGTAGACTTAGAGGAATTTTTCTTTGGTTTATTTTATTTTTTAGAAAACCTGATCTTCTCTTTTTGGGTTCATTTTGTTCTGGGTTTTGGTTTTCTTCACAGTCTTGAACATTTTACAGTAGAACTCATCTAAAAATGTATTTGGGGATAGGGGAAACATGCACAAAATCTTTTCATAATTAAAAAGAGCCTTACTTTCTTTACATACCACATGGACAGAATTTGTGTAAAGTGAATTATCTTTATTTTAAAAATGTATGTTTCCCCTCAGTGTTTGCAGCTCCCAATGTTGTCATTTTTAAATGTTATATACATCTCCAGGGTTAACCGTACCCTTTCTTCCAAACCCAACTTTTCATTTCCTACTTCATTCCAGCAGGAGGCACTTACGGGAGACTAGGATGGGGATGTGGAGAACAACCCAAGTTCCTTAAACTTATTGTTAATATTATTATTATTATTATTATTATTAATAAAGCGAGGCAGAAAATGCTTCTCCCTTTAAAATCCCCTCCACTCCTTATACACACACACACACACACACACACCTCTTGAAACCTTTCCCCAAGAATGTTTCTTTTATATAAATGGACTTCATTGAAATCTTTTTCTTGAATCAAGTGTAATATAATTTTTATCTTTCTTTTGTAATATTGCCACTCAGCACTCAGAGACACAAAAATACTGTAAGTCTCACTTAACAGCAGAATCTCAGAGGAAAGCTGATTGCAATCCTAATCCAGCCTTTGGAGGAATAGAGATGGTTAATTAACAATCAAAAAGAGGAAATGAACCTCTTGGTTTTTTACCACCTGGTGAATCAGCCATAACATACATGTTCCACCCAGCCTCTTGTTTTTAGTATGTACTTTGAAATGTTAATTAAGGGTCTTTATCCTTGAGCCTTCAGAGAACAGTCCCCAACGATTTGCCTCTTACATTCTTTCATACAGTGTTGGTGGATGACTGTACGTCTCAGTGATTTGAAAAATACCTGACAAACCTTTGACACTGTTGATTTTATGTTGGAAGAGATGGCGCAGAATGTGTGTCCAAAGGGAGATTATGGTGTGAGTTTTGTAGCTACTTAAATGACACATACCTCTAAGCTTTCATTTGTCGTTTGAGATCTTGAGTTCATCCCCTGGGAATCAGTGCACCAGCCCCTCTCCTGTGAGCGGCTGACAAGAAGAGGGACAGACCCACCACCAGCATTGCAGGGCACGTCTGGACAGCAGGGGCGCAGCAGGTTCACATGTTGTCCCAGTCCATTCTCTTTTCTCTTGTGCAACCAGTTCACCCATTCTCTTCCTATTACTTGCTCCAGGGATAGGTAAAAAAAATTATATATATATATATATATTCCATCATTAGAAGATGGAAACTATTATACCACTCGGTATGTGCAGTCAAATATCCAAAAGGGGGAAGTACTGCTTAAAGAAATACCTATAAGCATAAATTCTCTACTTTATTTGTACATTTTATATAGATAAATTTTTAAAGTACTAATTAGGCATTAAATTTTTTTCAGATGCACAGGTTTGTTGCTTTTTTTATACACTTTAATTGACTTTCTCAATTAAGTGTGTTAGATAGAAAAAGGCAGAATTCCACACCTTACCGCTATCAACTCTGAGCATGTGCAAGGCTGTGTAGGACCCAGTTTCTCTGTATATACTCTTCCAGTTCCCAGTCATCTATGTAGAAAGTGCACTGTGCTGCCCTCTCCCTACATCTTCAGCTGTATCATTGCTTCCTGGATGGGATGGGGCAGGGATGGGGGGGACGGGAGGGAAGTATATTGGGAGGAGGGTGGGTCAAGGCAGAAGGAGAAGCTGTTGAAATGAGGGCCGTGAAATCAGTTTCTGTTGGTTTGCGGTTGTGTTTGATTTTGTTTCTTTAAAAAAAAAAAAAAAAAATCAATCGGGCAGCTCCCTTTTCCACAAGCCTCTTTGTGACTGTAGAACTATTGTAGGAAAAAAATGTTCTTTTCTATATTATAAAAGAAATTATCCAACACAGTAATATTGGTACCTGTCATTTTTTCACTTCTGTTTTAAAAAAAAATGTATTTTTAGCAAGATAACTTGGGTAATCTTCTAAAAAAGAAATTTAAAAACTCACTGTTAGTGACTTTGATGCCTTTTAAAATAAGAGCTTTTTCATTTCATTCCATCTTTAAAATTTTTTATCTTTGTTGTAGAATATTAAAAACTATTTTAAGAAAGATAAAAATTCTCTTTAAAGAGATCTCTAGAGTGTGTGAATAGAGCTCCAGATGCCTCTAAAAGCCGCATGTACAAATGAAGCTAAGTCTATTCCTGTCTGTTTATATTTGCTTTTCCTGTTTTGTAACCTTTGTACTTTGTTCATGGTGACCTGTAAGCTCGGGGAAGGGTGCCGAGATGCCTTTGTACTTCTCCACGTTGTGCGCTCCTGGGCCTTTGGCCCCCCTTCCTCTACTTGTATGTAATATCTTTTTTTCCCCTTTCTAGCAAGTACTTTCAAAAGAACTCTGTACATTTTAACATGAAAAATAAATTATGTTGAGCCATTTTGGATGTCTGTCTTGCATGTGGAATTTTTCTCCCTTCCCAATATTTCAGTCTCTTTAATTCTTTTTGCACACACACACAGACCTGTAAATATTCATCTTTTTCATATTCATCTTTATTAAGTAAAAGTTTGCTTGGAAATTCCAATTTTCAATTGTGTAGATTTTTAAGTACCTATAATAAGGATTATTTTCCTTTTCCACGGAAAATATAATAACCTGACTTTAGATTTTATAGGGAAATCCATTTGAAAACCTTTCAAAGGGATAATTTACTCACCTCAAGAAAAGAAACACAATTGCAATAACAAATAGCTTGTAGGATTTGAATAAATTAGAAGAGGAATTTTTATTAATTTTATTTTAAAATGTAAACATTTTTAAGGAAAGTTCTTTTTTTTTTCCTCATCTCAGTTTTACCTGGTTATAATCTAGGAAAATTTGTCATTCTCAGTTCGCCAAGGGGCCCTGTACAGGGTTCTAAACACAGACTTTTTTTGGTGTCTTTGAGCTATTATGCTTGCCTCTCATCATTTAGAATCCTAGATACAAGGCAGATTGCAGACAATTAGATTTAACTTTGTGAACTCAGCCTTAGGCTTTCCTGGTGGAGGGGTGAGTCAGTACAAGTCCCAGTAGCCGCTCCACTTTGGTAGGAATTTAGGAAGTGCACATGACAGCTATAGCCAATGATTATTCTAAAACACCACTGAAGTTTAGACAAAATAGGCACTTCATATTCAGGAAAGAAATGATCGGTGTCTTTTGTTTTCTTCACTTCAGTAACCATGATTTGAACACAGGCTTTGTCCCTGCACTATACAGTTATTTGTGGATTTTCTCGAAAAACATACTTCTAACCTTTGCTGCTACAAAGCACCTGCCTTAAATGAAATATAAAGCATTGATATTTCTAAAAGGAGACAATGTGAGAAAAGAGTGTGTTGCAGGCACAATTCTATCACACCCCTCACTATATTAATACTGCATTTAAATATAATTTTAATTATCCCACTTACAGCCAGCTCATGAATGATCACTGAGTAGGCCGTTTCTTTATTGTCTGCGTTCTGGTCTTTCACTATTCAGAATGTAGATGGGGGAGGAAAATGATAGTACGTGTCATTAATGTGACAAGGAGTCACAGTCCTTCAAAGTCTCGGGCATCTCAGGTGGTGCTGCATCCCGACAGCTGTGTTCACTGAATGCCAGAGTCTTGTCACACTAACAGTTCCTAGGAGAGAATTACTGTTTCAGATTCTGCAGGTTACAGTTTGGGCAGTGCCTGGTGGGTTTTGTCATATTCCTTCCCCTGGTCTTTTCATAGTGTGCAAGATGTGGGTCAGTGATGATGAAAATTGAATAGTGAAAGGAGAAACAAAATTACTGCACTTGTTGGCAGAAGAGGTTTTGCAGGACTATTAAATGGGGAAAAGGAGTTCTACTTCGAATCGGTGTGACTTTCAATAAAAACTTGTGTGAAACATTTCTATAAACAAAAAACTATTTATAGAGTAACGTTTTTAATATTGGCAAATGTCTGAAATTCTTTAGCATGGTAATCTAATTAAAAGCTAAGGATCCCCAAAGTAAAACCCAATACATTTATTAATTTCTGTTAAGGACAGGATGGGTGGGCGTGTTCTTTATGTAAGTTGGTATGTCATTACATAGTGCGGTACAGACCCATGCCCCTCCCCAGACTGACAGCTACAAATTGGGCTTAATGGAAATGCCTTGCTGTCTTAATGAGGAGTCTCAATACTGGCATACTGGTTATTTAAAGCCTCAAAAAAGTGACAGCTCTAACTTTGGCTGAAATAGGGAATGCCCAGGGGTAGATGGGCCTTTTGTTTTTGAGATCTTTTAAATCACTAAAGAGAGGTAGTCACAGTGAATTGTTTTCCTGTGGCTAATATAAATAAACCTAGTGTGAAATATACATTCAGGTTATTTCAATGAAAAGTTGCTCTTCTAAAGTTTACTAGATAGATGTTTCTGGAAGCCATGTTTATGCCATATTCAGAAAAGCTTTGTTAAATGTTCTCTGAGATGATGTGTTAACTTCCACGCAGCCATCTTTAGTTCCTACACACAAGATACGAGTGACGAAAACAGGTGAACTGAGAATAGCCCGTGCTCAGTCATACACACACACACACACTGAGACTTGCCCGGGCTCAGTCATCTACACACACACACACACACACACTGAGAATCACCCGTGCTCAGTCATACACACACACACACACTGAGACTTGCCCGGGCTCAGTCATCTACACACACACACACACACACTGAGAATCACCCGTGCTCAGTCATCCACACACACATACACACTGAGACTTGCCCGGGCGCAGTCATCTACACACACACACACTGAGAATCGCCCGTGCTCAGTCATCCACACACACATACACACTGAGACTTGCCCGGGCTCAGTCATCTACACACACACACTGAGAATCGCCCGTGCTCAGTCATCCACACACACATACACACTGAGAATCGCCCGTGCTCAGTCATCTACACACACACACACACACACTCAGAATCGGCCGTGCTCAGTCATACACACACACACACTGAGACTTGCCCGGGCTCAGTCATCTACACACACACACACACACACACACACACACACTGAGAATTGCCCGTGCTTAGTCATACATACACACACACTGAGACTTGCCCAGGCTCAGTCATCTACACACACACACACACACACACACACTGAGAATCGCCCGTGCTCAGTCATCCACACACACACATGCACATGCACGCACACCAGGGCGGTTAACTACAGTGCTGGTGTTGTTAATTGGGATTTGAAAAATTGATCATCTGCTTAATGTCGGAAGACAACCCATTCAGGTCAGCTCTCACATTATTCAAATTGGACTTAGGTTTTTGAGCTCCAGAATCCTATATTTCTGAAAATTTCCTATAAATCTATTAAATTGGTTCCTTCAGTTTAAAATCTGTGAATAAAGAAAAACATTCATGCATTACACTTCGCTTATTCTGCACACACAAGTAAACTGATTTACTACATTTAGTAAAAGTGACTTATTCTTTAGTAAAAGATGAATAATAAAGCAGCTGTAGTCAATGATTTAAAAATACTGAATCTGAGCATAGTTTTCCAAAGAAAATGAAAATCTATAATGACAGGGAGACAGTGATGAAGGCTTTTCTATAGTCCAGGGCCTCTGGTAAAGTAGGGTAATTTAACTTCAAAGAAGTTTAGTTTGGCTTCATGTTTAGGGAAGATAACTAGAATTAGCAAGAACTTCTAACTTTATATCCTCAACGTGTTCTTGGTTGGAAAGTGTAAGTCTCAAAGTTGAATAATATGGAGTATTTCAGTGATGAAGCGATTTCACAAAAAGTACAAAGGAAAACAGCAAAACAGACGGAAACCATCAGTGCCTCCTGCCTTTGTGAGGTTACGTAATGCGCTCAGGCTGTGGTGCATCTTGTCATCCTTCCCCACCTCCTTGGTGTGCAGAATTTGTGTCCAGCTGGTTCCCATGTCGTTTCAGCTGTCACACAAGGGCTGGAGAATGCCCAGAATTGTCCCCTTTCATCTTTCCTATGCCCTTTTTTATTGTGAAAATAAAGCATACACAGAAGAGTCCAAAAGAAAGAAAGTATAGCCAAACGAGTTCGTGTACAGTGAATGCCTCTGTAAAAGCCAAGCAAGTCCAAAAACCAGAGCAGCAGGCTGGCCCGCCTGACTGGGAGGGCACCTTTTTAATCCGTCTTCCACCCAGAGGTAATCACCATCCAGACCCATCTGGTAAATGCTTCCTCAACATTTCCTTGTGCTACTGCCTAGGTGTGCCTTCTTAAACACCATCGTTCCATTTCATCCTGCCTGATTTTGTACTTTAAAGAAATGGAACCATACATTTTGTATCTCGCATCCCTCAGCATGCTTGTGAGATTCATTTATGCTGTTGGACATAATTGTAGTTCATTTTCACTATCGTATAATGTTATATGACTGCATGAAAATGTATTTCTACATTCTGAAGTTAACAAGTACTTAGGTTCTTTCCATTTGGGTTATTACAAATTACGTAGGTCTCCTGGTGCACATTGGGGGACATTTCTCAGGCATATTCCTAAAAGATAGTGCAGGTGTGACTTCAACTGTATGATAATGCCACAGCTTTCAAAAATAGCCACACATTTTTTTTTCTCCACAGTCTCTTTAACACTTGATATTTTCAACTGTTAATTTTTACCAGTCTGGTACAGGTATAGTGGAATCTCTGGTTTTCTTTTGCATTTCCCTGATTACTAATGAGGTTGAGTACATTTTCGTATTTGTATTGGCTATTTGAACTTCCTCTTTTGTGACATGTTTGTTCAAGGCTTTTTAACTATTAAGTTGTCTTTTTCTTCTTGACTTGTAAGAGTACTTTATATACTTTGAGTAAGAGTCTTTCGTCAGTTTTGTATGTTACACATATCTTCTCCCATTCTGTGACTTGCCCTTTCACTCTAATGGTGCCTTTTGATGAACATAAGTTCTTAATAATGTGTTCCTGTTGAATAAATACTTCCTTTGTGGATAGCGCTTTTTCTACCCAGATTGAGAAATATTTTCCTATCCTGAGATTATGTTATTCTCTGTCATTTCTACCAGTTTCATTGTTTTGCTCACATAGTTAAATCTTTAATATATCTGAAATTGATTTTTTTGTTTATGTTATGAGGTAGGGGATGAGTTTAATTTTTCCCACATGTATACACAGTTCTCACACTATTTATACTTTCACCACTGCTGAACATGGTGTCCGTATATACATAGGTCTATTTCTGAACTATGTATTCTGTTTCACTGCTCTATATGTATTATCCTGTTTTAATTACTGTAGCTTTAAAATAAATCTTCATATTAAATAAAACAAATCCTCCTAAGTTTTCTTCTTCAAAAGCGATTAATTCTTCTATGCTTTTTGCATGTCTATATATTTTTAGTATTAGCTTATCTGAAATTTTAAAAATCCTATTGACATTTTATTGTAGTTCCATTTATACTAAGAATCAATTTGGTGAAAGTTAACATCTTAATCATACTGAATCATTCATTGAACATGGTATATCTGTATTTAAGATTTCTTTAACTGTTATCAATATTTTAAAATTGATTTCTGTATGAGATTTCTGCATTTTGTTCCCTTTATGTGTAAAGAGAGTACTTAATTTTAGCATACAGAAATGTGTGAATTTTGTATTTAGACCTCGTATTCAGTAATCCTGTTAAATTCAATAATTCTAATAATTTACCTACAGAAACTTGGATTTTTACTTATACAGTTATGTCATCTCTAAAGATAAATTTTACTCCTTTTTTTTTTTGGTTTTCTGGCCTCACAGAACCGGGTTTGGCTTTGGTACAATGTTGAAGTGATGAGAACAGACACACTTTTAATCAGATAAAAGAAGACCCATTCATTTCCTGCTTTCTTAAGTCTGTATCATGAAATAATGTTGAATTTCATCAAATGCTTTTTCTGATTTTTTTTCCTAGAATCTATTGATGTGGCCAAAATGTCGATTGCTTTCCTAATGTTTACCCAATATGTGGGAACATATGTAGGTAAATCTAAATGAGTAAACACATATTCATATAATTAAATATGAGGTGATCATTTCATATATTAGTAGAGGATAAATGGAATTGAAGTATTTCAGTATGCTTTCATTAACTGTTTAATATTAGCTATTGATAAAGATGCATATTTTAAATTACCAGGATAACCACTTAAAGAATGAATAGAGAATGTACAATTTAACATATGATAATATATAGTGAATACTTTGCCAGCTCTTCTTCTGACAGAGGATTAATATCTCAAATATATAAAGAACTCAAAAAACTTAATACCAAATTGAATAGCTCAATCAATAAGCAAATGAACACTTCTCAAAAAAATGTTCAATAAGTACATGAGAAAGCGTTCAACATCTTTAACTGTTAGGGAAATGCAAATCAAAACTACATTGAGATCCCATCTCGCTCCAGTCAGAATGGGAATCAAGAATACAAAAAACAGTAAATGCTGGTGAAAATTCAGGAAGAAAGGAGCCTTTCTACAGCTGGTGGAATGTAAATTAGTACAGCCACTATGGAAATCAGTGTGAGGTTTCCTCAAAAATCTAGAAATACAACTGCTCTATGACCCAGCTGCCGCGCTTTTCGGCATACCCCCAGGGGAACTGAAGTCAGCATACTGTGGGGACACCTCAGTACCCATTCTTACCGTGGCACAGTGCACAACAGCCAGGTGTGAAACCAGCCTAGGTGCCCATCAACAGGTGACTGGATGAGGGTTGGGATGTATATGCACTGGAGTATTATTTAGCCATAAAGAACAAAACCATGTCATTTGGAGGAAAATGGATAGGACTGGAGATCATCTGGTCAAATGAGATAAGCCAGACTCAGAAAGACAAATATCATGTTTTCCAGTGTGTGAGGGGAGAGGGAAGGCATGAATCACAAGAGAGAGTGTTGGACAAGAGGAAGGGAGTTGTATGTGTTAACATACAGATTTGGAGTAAGGGGGAGTGGAGGGAGGAGTAAGGATAGTGGGATGGATAGAATCAAAATAGCATGTATGACACTTTAAAAATATTTTGTAAGTAATAAAAATATATTTTAAAATGGAATAAGCTACAAGAAATAAAGATCACAAAAATATGCACTAAACCCCAAAAGGGAACAAATATAGAACAAAACAGTGTTCTAGTAAATAGAAAATCCATAATAGGCTTGAAGGCAAATATATAAATAAGTTATTTGTAAATAGACTAAAATTTCATTAAAAAGACAGATTTATCAGAGGGAAACCTAAAAACTCTGCTAGGCACTTTTCCCAAGAGAAACATCAAAAACTTAGCAAAACAATGTTAAAATTCTAAAAAATGGAAAAATGTTGAAGTGTATAAAAGAGCTGCTATACCTATATTAACATCAGACAAAATAGAATTTAAGCCAAAAAAGATGATTAAAATAATGATAAAAGTTTTAATTCATCATTAAGATATAAAAAGTCTAAATCCATATTCTCTTATTAACACTATTCCACATATATATAAGACAAAAGCATGCAGAACCATGAGGAAAATATCCACAGTCATAGTGGAAATTATTTTTAAATTAAACTGTAGTGCAGTTTTAAATTCACAGCAAAACTGAGCAGAAAGTAGGAAATTTCTTTGTCCTCACACACGTGCAGCCTCCCTCTCATACCCCCCACCCAGTGGTATGTTTGTCATACTGGTCAATCTGTGTTACGCGTCACCCTCCCTCAGCACTCATGGTTCACCCTGGAGGTCACTCTTGGTGCTGCACGTCCTATGGGCTTCCACGTCTGAGGACGTGCATCCACCATGTACTAACATAGAGAACACTTTTGCTGCCTGGAAAATTCTCTGCTGTACCTATTCATCCCTCACTCTCCTTTAAACCCTGATCATTTTTTCTTTCTCCATGGTTTTTTTCCAGAATGTCATATATTTTGAATAATATATACATGGCTTTTTTTTATTTCTTTCAGTTGGTAACATGCTTTTAATTTTCCTCCAAGCCTTTTCATGTTTTGACAGCTCATGTCTTTTTAGTACAAGTAATTATTTCATTGTCTGGATATTTCACAGTTTATCCATTTCAGGACATTTTTGTTTCTTCCTATGCTGGCAATTGTGAATAGAGCTAGGATAAACATCCACTTGTAGGTTTTGTGTATATAGTTTTAAATTTATTTGGTAAATACTTGAGGAGCTCAATTGATGGATTATATAAGAGAATGTTTGGTTTTGTAAGAAACTGCCAAACCATCTTGTAAAGTGGTTGTGCCAGTTTGCATTGCCACCAGCAGTGAATGAGAGCTCCTGTTGCCCCATATTCTCACCAGGATTTGATGGTTTCAGTGTTTCAGGTTTGGGCCATTCTAATAGGTGTGAAGTAGTACCTCGTTGTTATTTTAATTTGCATTTCCCTCATGACATGTGATACGGAGCATCTTTTCATATGATGCAGTGTCTTTGATGAGATGTCTGTTCAGACCTTTTGCTCATTTTTAAATTAGGTTGTTCATTTTCTGACTGAGTTTGATAATTCTTTGTCAGGTATTCTGATAACATTGCCTTTGGCAAAGCAAAGTTTTTAACTTGAATAAAGCTCATCTTATCAGTTATTTTTTTCATGGTATGTTAGCTTTCTGATACTATAACAATAACCTGAGGTGAACTAAAGGAAAGGCTCATCTGACCTCATGCTTTCAGAGGTTTTAGTCCATGGTCACTTGACTTTATTGCCATTGGTATGGGGGCAAGGCAGTACGTCATGTTGGGGAGTATATGGGAGAGCAAACTCATTTAATGGTGGCCCAAAGGTGAAGAGTGAAAGGAAAGGGCTGGGACTTCAGTATCCCCTTCAAGGGCACACCCCTCCCAATGACCTCCCTTCCATTAGGCCTCACCTTTTAAATGTTCCATCCTCTCACAACAGCACCACAGGCTGGTGACTGTCTTTAACACATGGGTCTTTGAAGGACGCTTACACAAATTATACCACACAGAGTGTGCCTTTGATATTGTGTCTAAGGAGAATTGCCATACCCAAAGTCTGTATGTTTTCTCTTGTTATCCTCTAGGAGTATTCTGCTTTTGCATTTTCCATTTGGGTCTGTGGTCCATTTTGAATTAATATCTGTGAGTAGTGTGAGGTAAAATCTGTATCTAAATCAATCAATCATTCTTTGTTTTTCATGTAGGTGTCCCATTTCATGTAGGTTGCACCATTTGTTGAAAAGATTATCTTTGCTGCATTACATTATGTTTGCTCTTTTGCCAAACGTAAGTGAGCTGTATGTATGTACATCTATTTCGGAGATCTCCATTGTGTCCCACTGGTCTATATGTCTATACTTTTACCAGTACCACGCTGTCTTGATTACTGTTGCTTTATAGTAAGTTTTGAAGTCAGGTAGTGTCAGTCATCTGGATTTGTTCTTCAATACTGAGTTGGTAATTCTGGATCTTTTGCCTATAATCTTTAGAGTCAGTTGTTGATAACCCACAAAATATCTTGGGGGATATTGATTAGGACTGCTTTAAATCTATAGATCAATTTGGAAAGAACTGACACTGACAATATTGAGTCTATCCATGAAATGTAATATATGTCCATGTATTTGATGCCTTTTTTATTTATTTCATTAGAGTTTTTGTAATCTTCTTTATATACATATTGTGTATATATATTTAGATTTATATCTGGTTCAGTTTGGTGTGGTAATGTAAATAGCAATGCTTTTAATTTCAGATTCTACTTGTTCATTGCTATTGCATAGGAAAGTGTATAGTTACAAATTATAAAACCTTTTTCTAGGTATGTCTTAGTTACTTTTCTTATTGCTGAGACAAAATACCTGACACCCAAATTTGAAGGAGGAAAGATTTATTTGGCTTACAGTTCGTAGAGCTTGACGTTCATAATTGGCTGGTTCCAAGACAGAGGAAGGAGGAGAAACAGTCCATGGCAGGCAGAAGTCAGCAAGGCAGCAATCTACAAGCAACCCCAATGGTAGCCCTCTTTGTCCCTTATATTCTTATCCAGGCTACCCACCCTTAGGACAGGTAGCACTCAGACCCTTATAATCCTAGCATCCCACCATGAATCAACCCCAGCATCACACACTAGATCCAGCCACCACCGAAAAGCTCCACCCATGACTGCATGAGGCTTTAGGGGGACATCTGGATACATGCCATAACAAGGTACATGATAAAACTATCAGGGAGAAACCAGCCATGATATAAAAGAATTGAACGTGATTAACAAAATTGTGGGCCCATGTAAAGCACAGCATGAAACAATAGCAGAATCTGCAATAGCCTTAAACACTGGCCGTACACTAAGTCCTAAAGCATGTTCCAAAGACTCACAGCACTAAAATGCAAAGTCTCCTGACTACTGTAAGATTATATTAGAAATCTGTAACAAGACACCTAGAACATCTCCGATGTTTAGAAATTAAGAAGTACTCTGTTTCGTTTTGTTTTTGTTTTTCCCGAGACAAGGTCTCACTATGTATTCCAGGCTGGCCTTGAACTTACTGTGTAGAGCAGGCTGGCCTCAAACTCTCAGTGATCCTCCTGCCTCAGCCTCCTGAGTCCTGGGATTACAGGTGTGCACCACCACACCTGGAAGAAATACTCTTTTAAATAATTAACGAAACCAAGAAAAATAGAAATTTAAGGACATTTTGAGCTGAATTATTTTCAAATCAGTGAAATAATGGGTCTAGGCAAAGATCTTTAAATGCTGAGTGTCACAAAAGAGACACCCAGAATATCATGAACTTTCCATACCACCTATGAAAATCTACCACCTATGAAAAATCAACCTGATTATGAATAAGCCAAAGTTTATTATTTTACAGGGGATACAAAGGACAGGGGAGCATATTAAATACCACCACATGCCAGGCATGGTATGCCTATAATCCCAGCACTCTGGGAGGCTGAGGCAGGAAGATCACAAATTCAGCCCAGTCTGGGCAATTTAGTGACTTAGTGAGACCCTGTTGCAATAAATACACACGTACACATACACACACACCACCTCCACCACCACCAGCACCACAGCCAACAAAATCTGGAGCCTCAGAAACTTCATAGGGCTGAGTGTTGGGGGTGAATGTCCATAATCCCAGCACTCTGGAGGCTAAGGCAAGAGGATCGCTATGAATTCGAGGCCAGCCTGAGCTAGCTACATAGTGAGTTCAAGGCCACCTTGAACTACATAGTGAGACCCTGTCAAAAAACAAAAACAAACAAACAAACAAACAAACAAAAAAAAAACAGAAGAAGAAGAAAGACAAGAAGAGGAAGAAGAGGAAAGAAATTTCATATGGTTATGGCAGACCAATTCCAAGGAATAATGGGCATATTCTGGAGGGAGAGGATTTTATAGATTAAAAGATTTAAGAGTCATGAATGAAATGAATACTGGCCCTGAGGAGTTAACTTCAAAATGTTTATGGTATAGGAAATTTGAACACTATAATGATACTGAAGAAGTGTTACTATCTTAAAATATGATTTAATGATATTGTGTTTGTTTTTTTAAAAGGTCATTTTCTTTTAGAGTTAAATACTGAAATATTATTCATGAAAAGATGTGCTGCCTGATATTTGCAATAATATTTGCAGTGAGCTGAGATTTTTGAAGCTAGGGAATACATGTGAATTTAACATACTATTCTACTTTTGAAAATGTTGAAAATTTTAGTGGTAAATTTTTAAGAATTGTTTAAAAGCAACTAAAGAAGTATTTGGATGTAAATTTATGGCCTTAAATTTATGGCCTTATGCATTTAGTAAAAAAGAAGGGCTGAAAAATGAATGGCCACTATATACCCACCAGACTAGTAAAATTGAAAAGAATTGAAAATAAAGTATGGGTAATAATGTGAACTGGTTGTGGGACTGTAAAATATTTCAACTACTTCTGTAAACTTCCTGGTGTTATCTAGAATGGTTGAAGTGATATGTATCATATCACCTGGCAACACCTACCTAAATTCTAAACCTAGAGAAATACGTGCACTGCTTGCTTTGGGGTACATGCATAAGAACATTCACAGAAATATGAAAACAGCCCAAATGGCATCAATAATAGAATGGTTAAACAATTATCAGTATGTACATACAAATTATTCTGTAAAACAACAAAGCTAAAGGAACTACCATTACATGCAATGAATAAAACGAGCAAAAGATGCCAAACAAAAAAGAGTATATAGCACCAGGCATGGTGGTGTATGCCTGTAATCCCAGCACTTGGGAGGCTGAGGCAGGAGGATGGCCACGAGTTCAAGGCCAGCCTGGGCTACAAAGTGAGTTCAAGACCAGCCTGAAATGCAGTGAGACCCTGCCTCAAAAAGACAAAAAAAAAGTATTTAGAAAAGCCAAAAGCATGAACCATAAAAGAAAAAAACTGGTCAATTAGATTTCATCAAAATAAAAAACTTCTGTTCTTCAAAAGACACCATTAAAGAATGAAAAGTGTCACCACAGTCTAGGCTATCCATATTTATGATACATGTATCTGACAAATGACACATAGTCAGAATATATAAAGAAATTTTCAACTTAGTTATAACCAAACCAAATTTTAAAAATTGGGCAAAAGATTTGAATAGACATTTCACCAAAGACGATACATAGATGACCAACAGTACGTGAAAAGATCTTCAGTGTCACAGGACGTTCAATATTAGCAAGGAAACTCAACTTAAAAACACAATGAAATACCATTCCACAAAACCAGGATGGAAAAGACTGACAACTGACCATATTAGAAAAATTCCAAATACGGGGAAAGAATTTAACATACAGATCCAGCGAGGCACGTAGAACCCTAAATACCCATGATCAGAAAAGAACTTGTCCATGACACACAGTCCAGATCCAAGCTGACCAACCCAAGGACGGAATCTTAAAAGGTGATAGAGAAAAGCAACAGATCACTTACAAAGGTAAACCCATCAGAATTACAGCAGTCTTCTCAGTGCAAAACTTGAGCCTGAAGCGTTTCAAGCCTTGAAAGAAAACAACTTCCAATCCAGATTTATATATCCTGCAAAACTATCTTTCAAAATTGATGAAGAAATAAGATATTTCTATGATAAAGAGCACCTCAGGAAATTCATTACCACCAACCAGCACTCCAAAAACAAAAAAAAAATTCTTCAGGGTATCCTAGAAAGATACAATGAGCCAAGAATGCCAAGAGGTCTAATAGAATGAATACATCGGGCAGGGTGAGTAGTTAAGCAGAAGAGGGAAAAAGGGAATCAGCAACAGGAAAGTAATGACAGGAATAGTGACAGGAATAAGTCAATATCTTTCAGGAATAACTCAGTGTGAATGGTCTCAGTAATCAAATGGTATGCTGTGTATAGGAAACACATCTGATCCAAAAGTAAATTCACAGACTTAAAATCAAAGGGCGGAAAAAAATATTCCATAAAACAGGAACCCAAAACAAGCAGGAGTAGCTATCCAATTGTCAGGCCAAAACTAATCAGAAGAGTCAAAGAAGGTCACTACGTATTGGTTAAGGGAATAATTCAACAGAAAAAGATAGCAATTATAAACATATGTACAAACACTAGTGCACTCAACTTCATAAAGCAAACACTACTGGACATAAAAGATCAGCCAAACATCAGCACAGTTTTAGTGGGAGAACTTAATAACCCACTGTCACAAATAGACCAATCAATTAGACAAAAAAAAAAAAAATCCACAAAAATGGCAGAGTTTACCAAATCTTTAAACAAATGGACTTAATAGATATCTACAGAGTGTTCCTCCCAACAAGAACAGAATGCACATTCTTCTCAGCAGCACTTGGAACATTCTCCAAAATAGACCACATACTAGCCCATAAAGCGTACTTAAGTAAATGTAAAAGAACTGAAATTATTCCATGTATGTTATTAGATCTTAGTGCAATGAAACTAGAAATCAATGGTAAAAGAAACCACAGAGATTATGCAAATATATGGAAATTTAAACAATACACTATTGAATAATCAGTGGATCACAGAAGAAATCAAGGGAGAAATTAGACAGTTCCTAGAATCAAATGATAATGCCAGTACAACATACCAGAACCTATGGGACACAATGAAAGCAGTCTTAAAATGGATGCTTCTAGCTGTGAATTCCCCACATCAGAAAAACAAAGCAAATCCAAAAAACCTAATGATGCACCTCAAGGTCCTAGAAAAACGAGAAAAATCCAAAGCTAGCACAAGGAAGGAAATTATAAAGATCAGAGCAGAAATTAATGAAATTGATACTAAAAATACCAAGAATGAATGAATCAAAGAGCTGGTTCTTTGAAAAAATAAACAAAATCAACAGATCTTTAGCCAGCCTTATGAAATAAGAAAAGGCCCAAATCAATGCAGTTAGAAATGAAAAAGGTTAAATCACTGTGGACATCTATGAAATCCAGAAAGTTATGAGTAATGACTCTGAGAACCTGTATTCTAATGAACTGGAGAATTCAGAAGAAATGGATAGATTCCTAGAAATGTATGAATTACCAAAACTGAACAAGATATAAACACCCTGAATAATTCAATAATGGGCAATGAAATTGATGTGGTAATAAAAGACAAGACAAAACAAAACAGAAGCTACCAACTAAGAAAAGCCCGGAACCTGATGGATTCTCCACTGAATTCTACAAGAACTTCAGGGAAGATATAATGCTAATACTTCTCAAACTCTTTAATAAATTGAAAAGGAAGGAAAACTCCCAAAGTCATTCCTAAAAGAAAGCATAACTTTGATTCTAAAACCAGACAAAGGTCCTACCAAAAAAGAGAACTACAATTCAATCTTTTTAAAGAATATGGACACAAAAATCCTCAATAAGATGCTAGCAAGCAGAATGCAACAAATCATCAAAAAATATATCATGCCAACTAGGTTTCACCCCAGGAATGCAAGGATGGTTCAAAATATACACATCAATAAATGTAATACATTACATAAACAGAAGTAAGGACAGAAGTCACATGATCATCTCAGTAAATGAAAAAGCCTTTGACAAAATCCAGCATCCATTCATAATTTTTTTAAAACTCTGAAGAAAATATAGAAGGACCTTGTCTCAATCTGATAAAAATCATTTATTACAGCCTATTACCAACATCATATTAAAATGGGGGAAAACTAAAAGCTTTCTCTCTAAAATTGAGAACAAGATAAGGATGTCCACTATCACTACTTGGGTATAGTACTTGAAATAGCCAGGACGATCAGGCAAGGAAAAGAAATAAAAAGGATATGTATAGGAAAGGGAGAAGTCAAATTATTCTCATTTGCAGATGACATGATCCTTTACATAGAAAACCCAAAAAATTCCACCAAAAAACTCCTAGAATTAATAAAGTTCAGTATTGTAGCACTAGTGTAGCAGGATATAAAATCAAAAATTAATAGTGTTCCTCTACACCAATGATGAACTCGCTGAGAAAAAAATTGGGGAAATAATACCATTTACAGTAGCATCAAGAAAAATTAAATACTTAAGAACTTAGGTTCGATTTCTGGTATCGCCCCCCCCCAAAAAAAACCCTAGGAATTAACCTAACCAAGGAAGTGAAAGACTTCTACAATAAAAGCTACAATACTCTGAAAAAGGAGATGGAAGAGGACATCAGAAAGCGGAAAGGTAATCCCCTGTTCCTGTGTAGGCAGAACCAATATAGTCAAAATGGTGATACTTCCAAACCTGATATACAGATCTAGCAGAATCCCAATCAAAATACCAATAGCATTTTTCACAGAATTAGAGAAAACAGTCCTAAAATTCATATAGAACTGGAAGAGATCCAGATAGCAAAAGCTATCCTGGGCAACAAGAGAAATCAGGAAGCATCACTATCCCAGACTTGAACTTATATTACAGAACTACAGTGATAAAAACAGCATGGCAACAAACAAACAAACAAACAAACAAAAAAAACCAGCATGGCACTGGCACAAAGACTTGTGGATCAGTGCAACAGAATAGAGAGTACAGAAACAACTCCAGGCATATTCAGCTACCTGATGTCTGATATTTGACAAAGGGGCCAAAAACATACAGTGGGAGGAAAGACAGCCTCTTTAATCAATGCTGCTGGGAAAACTTGCTATCTCTATGCAGAACTTCAACTCTAGACCCATATATCACATGATGTACTCAACTAAAATCAAAATGAATCAAAGATCTAATTGTTAAAAACAATCTGCTGGAAGATAAAATAGGTAAAACTCTTGAAGACAGAGGCATAGGGAAAGACTTTCTTAACAGAACCCCAATTGCACAAGAAGTTACATTAAGAATCAACAAATGGGATCATATCAAATTTAAAAGCTTCTGCACAGCAAAGGAAACAACTAAAAGAGTGAAGAGACAACCTACAAAATGGGGAAAAAACCTGCCAGTTATTCCTCAGACAGAGGACTAATATCTTGAATATATAAAGAACTAAAAAAAATCAGACCCCATCAAAATAAAAGACTCAATCAAAAAAATAGACATTCATTTCAGAGTAGACACCTCTCAGAAAAGGAAATACAAATGGCCAATAATTACATGAAAAAAAAATTCACCATCTCTGGCCATGAGAGAGATGCAAATTAAAACAACACCGAGATTCCATCATACTCCAGAAGGAACAGCTATTATCAAGAAATTAAATAATAACAAATGCAGGAGAGGCTGTGAGGGAAAAAGGAACTTTTCTACATTGTTGGTGGGAAAGTAAACTAGTATGGAAATCAGTATGGAGAGTCTGCAAAAAAAACAAAAATAGAAATTCCATTTGACCCAGGTCTTCCGCTTCTAGGAATCTTCCTGAAAGCATTAAAGTCATCATATTACAGTGATACATGCATACCCATGTTGATAGTAGCACAATTCATAATCGGTAAATCTTGGAAGTGGGCTACATGTCCATCGATAGATGAATGGATTAAGAAAATGTGGTATTTACACACAATGGAATACTACTCTGTCATAAAGAAGGATAAACTTGAATCATTTGTAGGAAAATTGATGCATCTTGAGACCATAGTGTTAAATGAAATCAGTCAGACACACAAGCTTAAATATCACATGGTTTCTCTTATATGAGAAGCCCAAAATATAACTAAAGAGCAAAATAAAAGCTACATAATAGGAATAGGGAGATAGAGCTTTTGCAAAAAGAAAGAGGACCAAGAGACATGGGGGGGATGAGAAAAGAACTAAGATACGTTATGTACATGTACCAGCTCTGCACAACACTGCAAACACATACTAATAAATCCCCCTCCCCAAAAAAGATGAACATATTTGGGCATTTTTTGTGCCAGGATTGAACCCACAGCCCTATGCACTCTAAGCTCATACTTTACCACTGAGCTACACACCTGGCTCAGAGATTGACCATATTAAGTATTGATAAGGATGTAGAGCAATTTTGATGTTTGTGTATTGCTGGTGGTAGTGTAAGATGGTAAAATCACTTTGCGAAACATTGTGGCAGTTTCTGAAAAAGTTAATCAGAGACTTAACCACATCCATCCCAGCAGGTCTACTCTTCGATCCTTATCCAAGAGAAGTGGGAGCAATAGCAGCTTCACTCACAAATGACCGATGCTGGGAAGAACTCCAATGCTCATGAACTGGGTGGGGTGGGGGACAGGTGTGGCATCTCCACACAGTGGGACAATTCCGCTGCAATAATGGTACCTTTGAAAACGTGAGTGAATCTCAAAACACCACTGCACCAAAGAAGCCAGATGCAAGAGCACTTCCTGTATCAGTCTATTTATGTAGAAGTTTGCAAAAGCAAACCTAACCTGAATGACAGAAAGCAGATGAGTGGTTGTTCAGGGATGTGGGGAGATATTTTCTGCAAAGAGACATGGGAACTTTTGAGGTGGTGAAATTGTACCTAGCTGATACTTAAATTCACACTGAAATGGATAAATTTAGTCAGACGTAGTGGCACACACCTATCATCCCATATTCTGGGAGGCTGAGGCAGGAGGATCACAAGTTTGAGCCCAGCCTAGGCAACTTAGTGAGACTCTGTCTTAAAATGAAAAAGGGTTGAGGATATAGTTCAGTGCAAAAAATGGTAAGTTGTTTATTGTATATACCTCATTAATTTGATTTTTTAAAAAGAGAAATTTGTACATCCATGCTCATAGCAGCATTATTCACAATGGCCAAAATGTGGAAAAACTCTAATGTCAAACAACAGATGAATAAATTAACAAAATTATATATTCATACAATGGGCTATTATTCACCCTTAAAAAGAAAGGAAACTCTGAACCTTGATGCAATGTGGATGAACCTTGGGGACCTTAATCTAAAACAAAGACGCTAACTACCAAAGGATGAATTCCACATGTAGAAGGTCCCTCGAGGAGTCAGAGAAACAGAGAAATTGAGGTTGATGCACTGATCAGCTTTCCTGTTGGTGGAGCGACATACCTGACACCTGCAAATTTCAGGGGAAGTTTCGTTTCGCTCATGGCTTCAGGGTGTTCAGTCCATGGTCACTTGGCTCCAAGGCAGAAAGAGCATGCAGAAGGGCCTGGCAGGGCAAAACCACTCACTTCATGGCAGCTGGGGAACAGAGCAGGGGAGCAATGCCAGAAAGGAAGAGACTAGGGACCAGTATAGTCCCCAAGTTCCCCCCATGACCTCCCAGACACCCCAAAGTGAGCCTGACTGACCCTAGGTGACCCTCAAGCCAGTCAGGCTGACAGTGGAGCTGAATCTGCACAGGTGGTCTCCGGGGGCTGGCGGGAGCAGGGCCTGGGGGTAGTGTTGAGTGCGTATGGAGTGCTGGTTGCACAACAGCGCAAACGTACTTTATCTCACTGAACTGTACACTTAGAATGGCAAGGCTTTTTTTTTTTAAAGAAAAAAAAAGAAAATTTTATGTCTTGTATATTTTATGACAAAAAATAAAGAGCAGGGCCAGTGATATAGCTCAGCAGCATAAGCACCTGCCTGGCAAGCTCGAGGTCCTGAGTTCTCCTGGTACCCACATATAAAAATAAATAAATACATAAAGAGCAGGAGAGTGGTGCCCTAAAAATAAATGCACCTGTTGCCTCTGTTGCCTCTGTGGGGAGGGAAGAGCTAGAGCAGGAAGAGGCTGTGTGTGTGGCTGGCGCTTGGGTTCTGGTGATTTTCATTTCTTCACCTGGGCTATGGATACATGGATATTTGGTTTTATAATAATTACTGAGCACCGTTAGTATTTTATGAACTTTTATGAATCATACAGCCCAATTTTAAAATGGTTAAAGAAGCTCGGGCCTTCTGTACCTGATTCCTGAGCTCTTCCCATGAAATTACTTGGTCTCCAAATACTTTGGCAGACAGGTGCAAACTACGTTTGCAATAGCATCATCGTTGTGTGTGGCTGGGACAACGTGAGAGTGGACACATTATACGCGTCTGCATCAGCATCAGTGCCATGTGTCCATTTGAAAGCCCATTTCATCCTCACAGAGTGACTAAATGGCCAGGGAAGAATCTCATGGAGGGGAGTGGCACAGAACTGAGCCTTGACAATGGCCGGGCTTTCCGTGGCCGCAGGAGAGGTCCACCAGAACACGTCATGGAGGTGCGCAGGGGCACCCGCAAGCCCAGTGTGGAGGGAGTGAGGAAAAGGGGTCCTGTTGGTGGCAAAGGCCTTCAACCCATGCTTTTCATTCAACAAATACTGAACGCTTCCCGTGTTCTAGGCGCTGTCTTGGGAGCTGATGCAATGGTGAAGAGCAAAGCAGACAAAACAGAAATAAAACCAGCCCTGCAGCCCAGCACAGGGCTGCAGACAGACAGACAGCACACCTGTGATGCGCTGAGGGGAGAGGGTGCTGGGAAGGCAGAGTGAGGACAGAGTGACGAGGAGAGCGATGTTGCTGTTTCACAGCAAAGCACCAGGAAACCCCTCTGGGACGATGGCACTTGAAGCAGATCTGAAGGAAGTGATAGCGTGAGCCATCTGGGCACATTTGGGAGAGCAGCCAGGGCGAAGGACCCAAGGGCAGAGCTGGCAGTCTAGCAGGGGGGCAGCATGGGTATGGGGCTGGGAGAGAGTGGGTTCGATGATGTTAGGAAGAAAGCCAGAGTTGGATCATGTAGACCTGGTCAGCTACGCGGAATGATGTGCTTATCCAGCAAATGCCTCCTCCATCTCCTTCCACAGACAGAACAGACTTCTGTGCCAGGCTGGCCCGGGGCATGCTGTGCTGTGGTCACAAGGTGGGCAGACAGGGTGAGCGTGCAGCCTGAAGCATGCTCATGTGCTTTTTGCCACATCCCACTCAACCCAGCTTGCTGCTTTCTTTTTAGCCTCAGCCCCTCGAGATATAAATGCAGAGGCCCAGGCCCAGGCCGCCTGTAGCCCAGGACAGAGCCCCATTCAGAGTCCAGCCTGTGACGCATCACATGCAGTCCACTTTCAGACCTCTGGGTGGGAGAAGAAGCAGCTGAGCACGGGTGGCTTCCTTCCCAGTTTGACTGTGGCCATGCGGAAGGCATTGGAAACACCCTGGAAGGGAATAAACAATGTCGCTTTGAGCAGCAGTGAGCTTGTTTGTCCTACATTGGGAAAGGTTACACAAACCACTGTGTGAACAAGACAGCTAAGAGGTCGTGCCAGGAACCTGGGGAGAAATGATGGTGTGCTGCTCAGCTTTCCCTTACTGGGAAAAACACCTAGGACAGCCAAAGCAGGGAAAGGCTTATCTTGGCTCACAGTTTCAGAAGTGCCAGTCCGTGGTTGCTCAGTCCTGTTGCTTTGGGCCTGTGGCACCACAGCGTATCATGGTGGGAGTGTATGACAGAGGAAGCTGCTCAGAAGAAAGAGGGAGAGAGAGGGAGGGAAGGAGGGAGAAAGAGAGCAAGGGGGAGAGAGCGAGCCCAGTGTCCTCTTTGAGGGTGTGTCTCCATTGGTTTAACTTCCTTCCTCTAGGACCCACCCCTCTACAGCACAACAGGCTGGTGACCAAGACTTTGGGACATGGGACTTTGGGGGACATGCAATTCAAACCCTAGCAGATGGCTTCGATGGGGACGGTTGTGACTGGAGATGGAGGAGTGGTTAGAGTTGCGGTCATATTTGATAGCAGTGCGATATCTAGGAGTTTGTGCTTGGGTTGGGGGCAGAGATGGCACCTGAAATGCAAATGAATATTTCGGGAAGACTGCTGATAGCTTCGGCAGCAGTGACAGGGTAAGCTGGGGCAGGGACAGGCTGGAGAGGTGGCCCACAGGCCCAGAACTGCACAGGGCCGTCTGACCTGGGAGGTGCCACCAATACCCCAGCATAATCTTATCCACTAGGTCAGCTTTTCTGTGCACATGGACTTCAAGAAAATGGACACGGAATGGGTGCTTCAATAAGTGTTAGGGATGAGAGGGAAAGGTCCGAACTCAGGACTCTGGGGGATGGACTGGGCTATCTGGAAGGGTGTGGGAGGATAGCAGGAGAAACCTAGGTCTGTCTAAGAGAAGGGAGGGAGACAAAGTGCAGACAGGGGAATATACAGTACGCTAAAGCCACGCTAATTAAAACCATGTAGCACTAGCACAAAGAAGAATATGTACACTGAGGGAAGAGTGAGGAGCCTGGAAATAAAGTCTCACCTATGGTGGCCACGTGGCTTTGGACAAGGGTGCCAAGATTGTCCAATGGAGAAATGACAGTCGTTTCAGTAAACAGTGCTAGAAAAACTGGCCAAAAAGGAAGCAGGACTGCTGTTTCCACATTATTCACAAAAATAACTGAAAATGGGCCAAAGAACTAAATCTAAGAGCTGAAATTACAAGACCTGAGAAAGAAACATAGGGCAAAATTTTCATGACACTGGATTTGGCAATAATTTCTTAACTATGACACAAAAAGCTCAGCCAACAAAAGAAAAAATAGACAAATTGTACTTCATTGAGATTAAACATTTCTGTGCGTCAAAGGATACATTAACAGTAGAGTAAAAAGGAAGAGGTGAGACATTATTTGTAATCACATTTCTGATCTGATAGCTAGAATTTACAGAGTCCTACAACTTGGTGGCAAAAAAAAAAAAAATCAATCAACCCATTAAAAATTTGGCAAAGGACTTGAGTAGACATTTCTCCAAACAGGACATACAAATAGTTAAAACATAAAGGGCTATGTTACGTGTATGCTACCATAATTTGTTTTGAAAAGAAAAGAGACCCAATAAAGACAGTTGGGAGCAATTTATAAATAACAGTTCCTAAGATCGCTGTCCTGCAGAAGCTGGTCTAACGCCCTCCGCAGCAAGGTCAAGTGCCTGGCACAATGAAGAGCTTGAGGTGTGCGACTGTTCTCACATGAAGGATGAGAAGGAACTGGAGCCTCCCACCGGCTCTGCCCCGGCGTGAGCTCCTCCCAAGCCTCCGCCTCGAGGAGGGAGCCAGGCCTCCCGGAGAGGTGTCCCCATGCGAGTGACAAGTGCACGGCCAGGGACAACTCCTCTCCCCCTTTGGAACGGAGCGCAGCTCTGTAGTAGAGCTCTTGCCTAGCTTGTGCAAGGACCTGGCTTTGTCCTTAGCACCAAAAAGAAAAGAAAGGAAGGAAGGAAGGAAGAAAGAAAGAACATTTATTTGTATTTTTCCAGGCATTTCCCATGCCTGTCCAAGCACAGACACAGTTTGAAATTGTGCCCGTATCTCCACTCGGCTGTCCGCTCTTATTACACTGATGAAAGCTTACTTTCTTATTTTTGTCATTTAATCTGCCTTGGAGATTATATATCATCACCATGTGTGGATTTACCTTGCCCTTTTCTTCAGTGCCGGGGGAGGAACCTGGAGCCCTGCACATGCTAGGTGGGTGTTGTATCACTGAGGTGCAGTCCTGGCTTCACCTGGTCCTTTTTAAAGGCTGCATAGTAGTTCATTGTAGGGCTGTGCCATTATGCTATTCAAACTGGTGTTCACTTTCTGCTGTGGCCTCTTCGCTTTTCTCCGTATCGCCGCCAGTTGGAACACAGGTGCTAATGTGCACCAGAGACTTTTCTGCACAGGACCGTGCAATATTCAAGCTCCACAAGCGGGCACATGAGAGGCGTGGACTCTGCGCTCTGCTGTAAAATCGCATCAGCTCTCTGGGCCTCAGCGGTCCTCCCGTGCTCTGCTCTGCTTCCCTTTTCTCTGAGGAATGCGGGCGGCACTCTGACGCCTTCGTGACCTCACTCTGAGCCCTGCTTTTCCCTTGATGGCACAGGGCTCTCCATACTGCTCCTGTGTGAGAAAGATTCCTCTGTCCCGTTCCCCGAAGTGACCCCAAATCACCACCCCGCTGCCCTGCACTCACACAAACCCTTGAGCAGTAATTCAGAAATTGTGGGAAGAAAACATCAAAGGTTAAGAAAAGCCCCAAGTATTTATGGGTCTATCACTAGAGAGATGCCAAGACCACTCTGTCTAACTTGACATGATACAAATACTTGAAATAGTATTACACGAATTGAAATGTCTAACTCTAATCACGTTTTATAGCACTAGAGGAAAACCACTATTACAGAAATGTACCCTCAATCCTTAGAAATAAAAATTAAAAAGAATAAAAAGATCTTCTGGTAAAATAGTCACCCTTCCCTTTTAGTTGATGTTTTTACTTTCCAGTTTTTACGTGTTGGACCCACAGTTAGAGAAATTCACTGAGGAATTTATGCCTCTCGGGGTATGTTTTTAAATACCAGCCGGAAAGGCGGAAAGGGAGAAAAACGTGTGTTTTCTGGTGCCAAAAAGAGGGTGAGAAACAAAGAGGCTTTTCCAGTTGGCATGAGGGCAAAGGCACCAGGCAGAAAGCAGCCCGCTGATAACACAGGAGCCGGAGTGGGACATTAGTGAGGACGACGAGGGTCCTCGGTGACAGCCCCGTCGCCAGGGCTCCTTACGAACCTCTAACAAAACGATCAAAGAAAGCAATAGGAACACCAGGGTGCTCCGAGGCCTCACAAAACCGGTTGTGGTTTTGATTAATTAATTAGTTAAGTCAGTATAGATGAATCATCTACGTTAATGACATTTGCACAGCACCTCCAGCCTCTGCCGGAAGCACCGAGGGCAAAGCCGCGACCCGGAGCCCGGAGCCTGCTCGCCTGCTCGGAGCCCGGTGCCGCGGGGCGAGGCCGAGAATCGAGTTCTAAACGCGGTGACCGCGAAGGCCGCGTCCCCTCTGAAGTTCAGACTCTGGCGCTGTTATTTAACTCTTTTTTTTTTTTTTTTTTTTTTTTGAGGCAGGGACCCTGGCTGCCCTGCCCGGGCTGGCCTCGGACGTCTCTTCGTGCCTCGGCCTCTTTCCGGCCTCGCGTGGGAGCCGGAGAGGCCGCGTTCGGCGCTCGGGGCTGCGGAGAGTAACCGAGGCGCGACGGCGACACGCGCCAGCCGGGGCGAGGAGGGGAGAGCGCGGGAGGACGCAGCCGCCCGCAGAGCCCCAGCGCCCGGCGCCCTGCCGACGCCGCGCAGGGAGGCGCTGGGGCTTCACGCGCAGAACCCGGGCCTTGCCGCTGAGCCACATCCCGCCCCACCGTCAGTCCTTCCTTCTTTCCATTTACTTACTTCTTTATTCATTTTTTATTTTGAGACAGGGTCTAGCCATGTAGCTAAGTTGCCCAGGCGGAGCTCAAACTTGCTGTCCTCCTGCCTCAGCCTCCCCGAGTGCTGGGTTGACAGGCGCGCCCCGAGGTGGGGGCTCTGACCCTGTTTTGACTGAACGCTCTGCACTGCTTTGGAACAGACATCAGACGGACGGGGGCGGAGGAGTCAGTCTGGGCTGTTCCACGTCCCAGGGAGCAGTCACGGGTGGCTCGGGCAAGGGCGAGGCAGGGTCTGAGTTCGGGGGTGGGAGGCCTAAGCCGGAAGGTCGCCAGAGGGCGGCCAAGACCACGCCCTGCAGGAGCGCTCCGACCCGGCCTGTCTGCACAGCTGAGCCTGTGCGCGTCCCTCCCGGGACTGCGGCGTCCCCGCGGGTGCAGCGACACAGACAGGTCCCGCGTGGCGTGCGCAGGGAGGGAGCGGGAGTGACAGCGTCCTCAGGAAGCTGTAGCCGCTGGCTCTCACCGGCTCGGGAAGGTTCCAGTTCTGCGCCTTGATCAGCGGTAGAAACGCAAGCGCGGCAGTGCGCCGCACAATCCCAGCACTCGGAGGCCGAGGCAGGAGGACTGGAAATTCGAGTGCAGCCTGGGCAGTTTAGTGGCTTAGTGAGACCCTGTCTCAAAATAAGACAGGGCTGGGAATGTAGCGCAGTGCGAAGGCCTTGGGTTCAATTTCCAGTGCCAGTAATAATAATAGTAATAAATAAATAAGTAATAAATAAATAATAATAGTAATAAATAAATAAACAAATAATAATAAATAAATAAATAAATAAATAAGGCAGTGGAGGGGGCGCAGAGCTCCGCGGGAGGACTGGGGGGCAGCACTCCTCCCGGGGCTGGAGGGCAACCCGGGGGACCAGACCCGAGGCCTCGGAGCCTCTGAAGTCGCTCCAGGGACCTCTGCCTCCCTGGATGGGTGACAGGAAGCCCAGAGTGAGAAGGAAGGAAGCGGTGTTGCGGGGTAATTCGTGTCCTGGAGAAAATGTTGTCAGCCTAACCGCTCCCACCTGGCCGGGCTGCGACCTTGGGACAGTGTGCAACGTCAATTATTAACGTGGGCCATAGGCCACCACGACAGCCGTCCTCAGAAGAAGGGGACCTGGAGAGGGGCAGCCGTGCACAGAGGTAGTGGACACGGAGGGGAAAGGCGAGAGCCGCGTGGGAAGGCCGAATCGGGCTGCGCTGCCAGGTGCAGCGCAGCTTCAGCGAGTGCAGGGCGGGCTCCCGCGGCGCAGACGATCTCCGGAGGGGCCGGCTCCTCAGGAGCTGGGGATGAGGCTGGCTGGGTGGGAGGGGGAAGGTGCTCCACGGTGGGGCAGGATCAGGAAAATACCACTGTGGGGTGGTGGGAGTCTCTCTGCCCCCACACATCTGCTTCCTGAGGTGCGGCTCCTAATTCCTTTGTGAAAGGGGCACAGCCAGAATGTTTTGTTGTCATAATTGGCCTTCCAGGCCTGTTCCGAATCTCTCAGAACTTCCCTGTGCTAGAAGCACCTTTGGCTTCCATGCAGTTTCTCCTGGGGGGCTCCCGGGCAGCCCCAGGACGGGGGCTTGTTGCCAAGGGAACCGATCCTGTGACTGGACCCTTAGAAGTTTCAGCTCACTGCCCACTGTCCAGGGAGGAAAGCGGGCTGCAGGCTGAGCTGTCCAGCAACGACAGCCCTCGTACCCGCAGCACGAAGCCTCCATACAGACTCAAGGACTGGGTTCAGAGAGCAGCGTGTGGCGGTGTCTGAGCCTGGCTGTCCTGAGAGGGCACAGCCTTCACAGCGCGTCCCGTGCCTGGACCTGTGCAGCCCACCAGCGCGTGCTCTGTAAGGTCCTTTGCAGTGAACGGGCATGCAGAAGGGTTTCCCAGGGAGCTGCCTTAGCCAGCTGATGGGAGCTGATGCCAGGTTATGGGAGCTAGCCAGGGGTACAGTCACAGCCTGGGGCTCTCGAATGGCATCTGACGTTGGTCAGCCTTGTGGGGCTGGGCCTCTGAGCCATGGGATCGGTGCTGCCTGCAGGTAGGTAATGTCTGGATTAAACTGAATTAGAGGACAGTAGCTGGTGGTGTCCGCTAGAGAGTTGGTTGGTAACCAGAAATGAAATACTTTCCTCATGTGATGGCCGGTGGTGTGTGGGAATCGCTGTGGTTCTGCCTATCATGAACAGCCATCAATCCAGTTGTATAGAAGCAAATGACTTGAACAAATACTTCATGAAAGAGAAACATCAAAAAGACCAATAAACACAGAAAACAATGCTCGGCTTCTTTAGTTATCAGGAAATTCAAATTAAAACCACAGTAGGATAGCACTACTTACCCACCAGAAAGGCTAATCTTAAACAAAATGATAATACCAAGTGTTGGTGAGGATGTGGAACCAGACTCCCTTGCGTTGCTGGTAGAAGTGGTATAAAACGACATAAGTACGTGGCACAGGTGCTTGGCAGTCGCTACTACGGCGAAATACGTGTGTGCCTGTGGCACAGCCATTTCACCCCAGAGCATAGACCCAACACAAATAGCGCTTCTTCAAAGAAACATGGATGAAACGAGAGGCGCTAGCTGCTGCCTGCATAGCAGTTTCAAGTGGAAAAGGGGTAAACGTCCATCAGCATGAACATGTGGAAATGGACGCTGCATATCCACACACTGGAATACCACACAGCAGTTTTCACGGTCAAACTGCTGCAGTATGCGACACTGGTGAGTGTCACATACGTGGCAGTCTTATACCGACAGCTACACGTCCTATGCTTTCATTTGTATTGTCTAAGTGCAGGCAAAATTAATCCAAGGATGAGAGGGGTCAGAGCATGCTGGCCTCTTTGGGAGGAGCCCCACAAGGGGCGTAAGAAGGAGCACCCAGGTGCCGGAAATGCCCCTCGCGGCGATGGTGTTACCCAGGCAGCCCATTCTTACGCCGTGAGGTGGAGCTCGCTGGTAGAGCATTTGCTCAGCTCATGTGATGCTCTGGGTTTAATCTCCAGCACTGAATAATGAAATGAAATTAACTGTGTACAGGTAGAAGAGAATATGGGCTACTGCTGTGACCCACCACTATCTGCAGGAGAATCTGCACATTAGTAAGATCCCTGGGGGATTTGAGTGCACATACAATTTTAAGAACTACTTTTAAAGAAAGACATTAGAATCCAGGGAGCCATGGGGCAGTGTATAAATCAAAGGCAGAGGCTCGTCGTGGGACATCCAGGTTTCCGGCTGGGGTGAGTGGGTGGCGGTGGCACCATTAACTCAGAACTGAGATGCGGAGGGGCCACGGGTGGTTGTGGCCTCGATGGGGCTGCCTGGGAGCCACTGGGCTCACACTGCCTTGTCTCAATTTTAGGAGAGAGGTCAAAGCCAGAGTTATAGATTCAGAGGAGAGCAGGTGCTGGCCAAGTGGACGCTACGGCCACGTTTCCACAGGGAGAAGGAACCCAGGGCCTGGTGTGTGCTAGGCGAGTGCCCGACCCTGGTGGCTGTGTTTACTAGGCCAGGAGAGGACCTGGTCCTGGAGGATGAACCAAAGGAAAAGCATTGACGAGAGGCAGAGGGAGTGAGCAGGGGGCATGGACATTCTACTTGGTGGCTCTCATTTCTTCTATGACGTGGAAGACAGGGCCATCGCAGAGAGTGACACAGATAGGACAAGCTGGGTGTGATGGTTAGAACTGCAGCGAGGAGAGGAGGGGAGAGGAGGGGAGGGAAGAGGAGGGGAGGGGAGAGGAGGGGAGGGAAGATGAGGGGAGGGGAAGGGAGGGGAGAGGAAGGGGGGGAGAGCGGGATGACCCACAGGTGCTGAGAGCCCAACCCAGGTGAAATGAATACATGAATTTTATTCCAGAATTTCTAGGACGTAAAACAAATGCAAAACATCTCCTTATTTTTCTGTTTACTCTGAACACCTTGGTTTGTGTGCTTCTTGATCTCTTTAAATTCCACCCTGGAAAGTGCAATATTAATATTGTATATTGTCTCCGTTTGTAAGCCACGGACAGGAACCTAGGGATTCTCGAGCTCAGTGTTCACCTTTGCTGTGAACTCTTGACATTATTTTGGACAAGCATAGGGGACGGTGAAAGCTGTCCTCAAATACCTGAAGGACGACCCCACGAAGAAGGTCTGGGTACCGCCCGTGTCACCGGGTGCAGCACAGGGTTGGGCGCACACTCCCCAAGGCACCGCGCTCCGGCACAGCAGGGTGGCCCTCAGAGGGCTCCCTGGACTCTCGCTGGCCTGGGAAACCAGAGGGACAGGAGGAGCCTCGGTGGGTTGAGGGATGGGAAGGTCGTTCCACCCAAAGCTGCCTGTGGTTTTTCCTTTTGCCTTCCTGTTCCACCCTCTCCGTTCATGTGCCCCCAGTGACCTTCCCTGGCTGTCTTGAGCCCAGCACCCAAGGGTGTGGCGCTGGGCTCGGTAGCTGAAAGCTGGCTGTGGTTAGGGGTGATCTGAGTGTGTTCTCAAAGGTTCGTGTCGGCGGCTTGGTCCCAACTGTGGGGGATTAAGAAGTCCCGGGGCCCTGCCTTCAGAGGGGTCGATTTCACGGCTCTGCGTGGTGGGGCTGAACAGAGCAAGCCTAGCCCTGCCTGGTCCCCGGCTTCCTGTCCCCACAGAGTAGCTCCCTCTGAGACGCCACCTGCTCCTTGTGACCTGGCCAGAGGCTGACCTGAGAAAGCCGCTCGATCCTGGACTTCTGCCTCCACCATTATGAGGTAAATTCTTCTCTTTTCATTGTGAGTACTGAGCCTTGGTTGTTTTGTAACAGCAGCAGAACAGACTGTACAAATCCCACAGCTAGGGAGCCGCAGCCGCCCTCAGAGGCTCGGGGCGCACAGGCACTTGCCGGCCGCTCCTTTCCTAGAAGCGTTAAGGTGCAGGCACAGAACGGGCGACACCATCCGGGCCCAACCTCGACTCAGGGGGTCAGCGCCGACACCGCGGCGGAGGACGGCGTACAGACCGTTTCAGCTCTGATCCTCGGTCCTGTGACTCTGTCGCCCTTGATCTGAAAGGCGGTATTCTCTCTCCCCGTGCCTCAGTTTCCCCATCGGTGAAATGGTGATGTGATGGAGTTGCTTTTTAGGGTTAAATATGCTTAGAGGAATGCCTGGCACAGCCAGTGTTTTAGCTATTTATAGGATTTAGTTGAGGAGGCAGCTTTTATCTTGGGAAGCTTTATTAATTGTTAATGATGTTTCTTTTAAAAACCCAAATCGCTCCAGTTGCATAAACCGCACACTTACAGAATGAGGTTGGGGGACCTGTTTGAAATCTTAGGGAAGAAAGCAAAACGTATAAAAACAGATCCCCCTTCCCTTTGTCAACCAGGTGAAATGCAGTCTGCTTCAGGAGTCTGCATCCCCGCGGGGGACAAAGGAAGGGGCTGCCGGGCTGTCTCCCTGGGTGTCTGCCGGACTCAGGGATGGGTGTCGTGGGCACACACAGGACGCGGTGGCTCCTGAGGCATGGTGGGAACAGCCCAGGAGTATCCGCACTGGCTCCCAGCCTGACACCGAGGACAGGTGGTGCAGGGGAGGTGGCAGCTCTCGGGTGACCACATGAGGCCACCTCTTCCCCTTCGTGCCGTGTGGGTCTTGAGGCTGCAACTTCAGAGCGGCAGGAACGCTGGTTGCCTGCCTGGGGATGTCATTCGTGGTCTGCCTTGGGTCATCACTACTGTTTAACAGCTTCACGGGCCCCCTGGCTTCTCTTAGGCCTCCTTGGGTCTGGAGTCCCACCCTGTCCTGAGGGAGTTTGGTCTGGCGGAAGTCCCTTAAACCCAGCCTGAGCTTTCTGCAGTGGAAAGCAGGCAAGGATGCTCTGCTGTGAGGTGTGTGGGCACTGCCCAGCCCTGGCAGGGCACAGCGACCTACGACGTGAAGCGAGCATTGCTGTGCTCACCATGGCAGCAGGGGGCTCCTCCTGGGGTCCACTTCTCCCTTCTGAGGGCCAGACATCAGCCTGTCGGGGCCAGTGGCTTCCACCAGGTGCTGCCTGCTTCCTCCTCCTCTGCTGCAGAGCTTCCTCGTAGATGAGACCTAGGCTCTGCCTGCAGAGCACCTGGGCACCCCCTGCCCTTCATCCTGCCCCGCCGGGGTTCCGAGAACCAGGCCCACCACAGTCAGCGGTGCCTTGAGGGGCAGCGGAGGCGCGGCCTCTGTTTCTTAGTGAAGCTCCCCTTTGAACTCGGAAGGCCGCTAGAAGGGTTTGGGTATGGGAGAAGTCGGCGTCCTGGAGCTGAGAGGGGCCTCGGGCACCAGCAAGCCCAGCCCTCTGCTCCTTACATGAAGACACTCGCGCTCCGTCCAGCACCGTTTTCCTGGGCGTTTCATGCGCCCGCTCCCCAGCCCTCCAGACGCGCCTTCCGAGGAGCCGTCACAGCGGCCTTGTTCACGGCATGAGGCAGTCAGATGGTTCAGTGCCTGGAGATCAGGAAGAGGATGGGCTCAGCAGCCACCTGCCGGACTTCAAGGTCCATCTCTGCTGTTTCCCCACTGTGTGACCTCAGGCAAGGGACTGGCTCTCTCTGTGCTCACTCCTGTCTGTGGAATGAGAATGCTCAGTGCAGTAAAATTGCCCGGTTCGCAGCCCTGAAGCCTTCCCGGTAGCGCTACGTCCTTCCACACGTGTGGATCCTGCACTGTTGAGTGAGCCCCGGGGCGCCGGGCTCTGTCCCTTCCTGTAGGAGCCTAAGTAGGGAGGGGGAGCATCCACCTGACGGATTCCACTACTGCGCAGACGGGCCCCTGCCAAGTGTGACCGGGGAGGCCGAGGGCACTGTCGCGAGAGGCAGAGTCCACTGGGGCCTGGGGTCAGGTGAGCCCGCTGGAGCTGCCAGGTGGGGCAGCAGGTGGCAGGAGGCACTGACATCCAGGGCAGACCGGGGCAGGAGCTGGGGCCTCACAGGCCATGCGACAGATTTCAGTCTTCACCTTGGAGCAAAACGGAAGGACGCTAAGCTGGCACGTGACGACCACCCTGGCTGGGTTTTGAAGTGTCATGCCGAAGGGTCTGGCATAAACTGGCGAGTGGCAAGAGGGCACCTGGGCACAGCTCTGAGACGGTGCTGGGGCACAGGGCTCGTGGGCCTGGCAGCCAGGGAAGCTCCGAGCTGAAGGAGCGGTGTGTGCCCGAGGGCAGGCTGGGGGCAGGGACGGTGGCCAGACAGCCCGGGAGCCCACTGGGCCATGGCTGCTGCAGAGGGGCTTCCTTGGAACTTCAGGGCGCCCGGCGGAAGGTGGACTGAAGACCAAGTGAGAGAATGTAAACTACTTCGCCAATATCTCACATCCATTGTACATTGAAATGATGTTTCGGGAATACTGAATTAATATATACAGTTAAAATTAATTTTACCAGTTTTTTTTTTAACGTTTTAGAATTTTTCTTTAAATTTCAAGTGTCTACTTGAAACTTTCCATTCCACGGAAGCCTGTTCTTCGTGGTTCCCACTGCGCCCGAATGAGGAGAAGACAGGGCCCGGGCCCAGGCCTTGGCGGGGGCCTCGGCGGCAGGGCGGAGGGAAGGCGGGAGGGGACAGCAGGGGGCCGGAGGGGGCAGAAGAGAGGTGACCTGCGGCCTGCAGTGTGTGGGGCTCCCGCCCCCGGGCCGCGCAGCTTCAGGGTCCACACCGAACCCGGTCTGGTGGGGCGGGGGGGTGCCGATTCTCTAATTCTGTAACTTGTTCCTGCTCCGAGCCACTATTTTTCACAGATCTCTCCGTAGCATACGGCAGAGCTGCGTCCCGCGGGGTGGGGAAGGAGCCCCAGTCGGGGCCTCGGTTTCCCCTGACTGACCTGTCCCCTGCGGCGGTGACAGGCGCAGAGACCCGGCCGCACTGGTCAAGGGCGCCACGGAAGCGGCCCCGGTGTCGGACCGGCTCCCACCCGCGACCGGGGACACGCAGACGCGAGGCCCGGCACGCAGAGGCTCGGCCCGTCCCGCCCGCGACTCCCCGCGCGCCCTCCTGCGCTAACTGCTGGAGCCCGCCCCTCCGGGCCCGCGCCCGCCAGCCGCGAGCCGCAGTACGAGCCGCCCCCGCCCCGCCCGCCGCAGGAGCGGAGGGAGGAGCGGGAGGAGCGGGAGGAGCGGCCGAGCCCAGAGCCCGTCCCGGGCGCCCGAGCCAGCGCGGGCCGCGGCGGAGCGCATCCGGGCCCCGCGCCCCGGCCGGGCGGAGCCGAGCGGGCGGGAGGGAGGGCAGCGGCTGCGGCGCGGACGCCGCTCCTCCTCGGCAGGGGTCGCCGGCGGCGAGGGCCGGAAGCGGGGCGCGACTGCCATGGCTCAGGCGGCCAAGCAGCTGAAGAAAATCAAAGACATCGAGGCGCAGGCCCTGCAGGAGCAGAAGGAGAAGGAGGAGTCCAGCAGGAAGCGCAGGAACCGCTCCCGCGACCGCAAGAAGGTGAGGGCGCGGGCGGGCGCGGCTTCAGCACCGCGGACAGCGCCGCCGACCCGGCCGCCGCGGGACCCCTGGGGAGCCAGGCCCCGCGGTCCAGCCTGGCCCGAGGCCTGGCCAGGGAGCGGCTCGGCGCTGGGCGGGCACCCGCGGCTGGTGCTGGGAGGACGCCCGGACACGCTGTGCCCACGGTGACCCGGACCCTAACCTGGTGCCGTTTTCCTCCCGTCCTTCCTGGTCCGGGCCTTCTCGCCCCCGGTCAGGGCATTTACGGAACCGCCTTGCACTGGAAGCACCGCTGAGTTGCAAACGTCCCCGTGAAAGGAGAGGGACAGTGCCGAGGTGAGGCGGTGGAGACCCGCAGCCCCCGAGCGGCAGCCTGGGGTGGAACAGGGGAGTCCAGGTGGAGCGGGACGCAGCATCAGGGACCCCTTGCGACCTGGGGAAGTTGGTGTGGGGTCTGTCTGCAAGGCTCCTGGCCAGTGAGGGGCCCGCGGGCTCCGGGACAGAGGCACTGGCCTTGGTTGAAGGGAAACATTTTCTCCCCTGAAATCGTCTCATTCCGAGAAAGGCGCATAGGGCCGGTGGCTAACAGCAGTGTGGGGGACAGGCTCTCTCTGGGTGCCACTCCAATTACCAAGAGGTTGGTAGGACCGGCCTCTGGCTTTCCCTGGAGATGAGGCCCCGGGGAAGAGATGTTCTCGGAATTTAACAGAGTCGAGCACCTCTTCAGGCTGTCCTGTGCCTCCGAAAGTCCGCAAGCACCCCCGCTGGAGGTTGTCATCCTGTGTGTAGTAGTAGTGCCGCCGCGGCGCCTCCCCTTTAGCAAGACTGAGAAGAGGCCTTCCCCAAACTAACAGCGAATCAGAGTCTGGATTGGTGCCACTTACAGAGAGGATCCCATGGGGTCCCCCCCGCTGGGGCCTGAAACACCAGGGCCCATCCGTGAGTCAGGCAGGAGAAGCCTGGTTATGTGTGGCGGGTGCTCGCCCACTCTCTTGGCAGGCATGCGAACTTCTCGTTAGGAAGCAGTGCTCTCTTTCCATTCCTGCCTCCTGCTTTCGGAGCCAAGGCAATCCTCTCCCAAACTGCTCACTCAATGGTTTTAGCCCACTTCTTGCTCTTGAGCTTCCTCTCTGATGCTCCTGATACTGTTTGGGTAATTTTTTGAGCAATAGTCCAAACAAAACTCTCCCTTCTCTTCTTCGATTCCTTTCTGGTCTATGAAACTCTCCATGATATAACTCTGAATTCTGACAATGTAATACACACATAGAAAAGTAGAAATTTCAATATTCTTTTCATTCTCTTGGTCTTAATCTTTATATTCTTGGTAAACTTTATTTCCATCTTTAAATGCTCGATGGGAACGTATTGCCTTCATCCTGAATCGTGTAGCTTCACCTTACTAGCTGGTCACAGCGTACTGCGTCAGTAAGCAGGCAGAAATCTTCCATACAGATTCTCATTATTTCATGCAGTATCCTGAGGGCTACGATTGATACAACAATAAAGAAATGCTAATCCAAAGCGATAGCAATGGCCTGCACTCTTAGGACTGACTCTCTGAATATGTGGGGAAATGCTGTGGGATACAGTGATGCTTCATTTGTATTTCATAATGATTGTGAATTCTCTAAGCTATGGAGATGGTTTTGGTAGCCATATCAGAGAATAGAGTTAATCTTTATAGGAAAATATGAAATCACAAAGGTTGAAAGCCCTAGAAGGAAAGGTGAAGAAGGCAGGACAGTGCAGAAAGGGACATTTTATATATTTATTTCATTTCCTCTGTGTGTGTGTGTGTTTGTGTGTATGTGTGGTGCTTGGGATCCAACTCGGGGCCTCGTGCATGCTAAGCAAGTGCTGTGCCACTGAGCTACACCCTTGGCCCCAAAGGAGATTTAGAGAAAGTTCATGTAGGGACTTCTTAAGCAGAGGGCTGGGCACTAGCTTGAAGATTCATATATGGTGAAATCTAACTAAGATGCATTTTCACCCGTGAAGTAATTTTTCAAGGCAAGGTATATTATGATCCAGCAGCTGAGGACTTTACAGTTGATCACACAAACAGCAGGGAGGCTGTGGAACCATCCTCCTTCCCTTTTATCAGCACCAAGAAAGAACTTCCCACATGCAAATGGACATTTTATTCCAGTGATCTGGCAATTCACAGAACTGTAAGGATAGCAGAGCCAAGAGTATTCTGAATTTACTAGAAGGAAAGGTATCTGTCCCATGGGAGACTGACTTGACTGGGGCTGACTGGGCAGAACCGCGCCTCTGTTCATGGAGATGACTGTGTTGTGACTTCGCCGGTAGCTGCAGTTTTTACAGTTGATGGTGCTGTGTGGGAAGGTGCCTGCCGAGGGGCGCTGTGCGTGGGGGTGGAGGAGGCTGATGTTGTGACGCACTGCCTGACACAGATAGAAGCCACCTCGACACCAGGAGCTGAGCTGGCGCTCTGGGGCTCCAGAGGTCCTCCTTCTTAGGGGCTCCATTCAGCTTCTGTGTGCAGTGTGCATGCTCATCAGGAGCTTGCAGATCGTTGCTGTAGCATGTTGTCTTTGTCTTAATAAAATCCAGCATTTATGACATTTACTGATGAGTGCCCCTGCATCTGCATGTTACAATGGAAAGAAAGAAATCACAAAATATGCTTTGAGCAGGCATTTGTATTAAGAATAACAGCTTTCTAGGGCTGAGGAAGCCTCAGGCATAAAATGTGTGTGGAATGTGCTTTTTCTCTTTGCTCAGAGCTCAGGGTTAGGAGAGAAGAGGATGGGGAGGTTGGAGAAGAAGTGGGGCAGGGATGGATGAGGGGCTGAATTCGAAGGCAGAGTGGTGGGTGAAGCAGCAGGGAAGACAGAGAGGGGGAGAAGGGGGCTGAATAGATTACACCCCAGCAGCTGCACTGGGAGAGCCTTCACTGGGCTCTCCTTGTCCCTCATCTGTCCACCTGCTTTATCCCGTGATGTTGATGAAGGAAAAGATAGCATCACATTCCCACTGCGACTCCAACACCTCTCTCATACTTGGCATGGGAGGGTATGCGGTGGATGTTAGTGGAATGAATGGCTGAATGAATGAACTAGTTAATATTTCTCTCTGCTTGCCTAGGTATTGTCTTGGCTGCAGGTAGGTGTCCAGGTGAACAACACACTGCTGTTTTCTTCTGGGGGCTTCTGTAGCAAACCTGATATTCCTTTCCTTTCTAATTACTTGCGAAGCAGTAGCAATTTGTAGGCAAGCAGTGCAACTACTTAATCTTTTGCTGCAGTGAGTTCCACCACTGAGCATGGAGTTAGTTCCTTGCAAGGTCCTCACTGCACTGTGTGTCAGTTGGTTACAGACATTTGGAACAATAGTGGTGTTTGCACAGGGCCCCAAGGAGTCAAGACCATAAGGAGAGGTGGAGGAAAGGTGCAGGAAGCAAAAAAGAAGAAAGCCCTGGAGTGGAATGCAGCCTCCGCCGCTCTGCTGAGCAGGCAGCCCCGTCGATCTGTCGAGTCTGTGTGGTGCACACTGAGGAGCCCTCGGCCGTCTTCTTCCCGCATGCGGCTCAAGGGGGCCCTGCTTCTGGACTGTGGAGATGTCTTCAATGGATGCAGTGATTGGAAGCACAGAGAAGCGTGGGGGTATCTGCCTGTGATGAGGATCACTGTGGAGGTTTTGGTGGGTCAAAGGTTGGGGTAGGAGCTTGTAGTGGAGCAGGAAGGAGGGTGGGAAGCTAATCAGGACTCCCATTAGCAGGTCTCAAAGTCAAACTTCTGTTATCTCAAAGGAGGCTCATACACTTGATTCAAGAGCCAGCCCACAGGATGGAAAGGGAACGATACTCATTAACACTGTTAAGTAACTGTGTGCACTGGGGCAATTGCTGAGCCATTTCACTACTCTATGTTGCAGTATGAATTGATATTTGTAGATAAAGCCTTTGGCTTTGAATTGCGTAATTATACTGTGCTGTGCATGAATTATTAAGGGCATTAATTTATTGCAAGCCTCTAAAACAGTGATGGCGAAACTTTTAGAGCTTTTGGTGATAATAGCCAGCTGCAGCACGAGTGCTATAGGTTCACCACCACTGCTCTAAAACATATCAAAACTTTGGTAGCCTCTCTTTGGCTTTTCTTCCTATGTTGGCACACAGGGAGCTTCAAATAAATGGAAGAGGTCTTGCCCTCACAAGCTCTGGGAGGCACTGAGCGTGGGTGAAGATGGGGCTTTTCCAGCTGCCTCCTGTCTGTTTGCCAACCCAGCACCATCCCTGCTGCAGAGGTGGGGGGGCTGCTCCCTGGAGCCCCTGTCGCTTCCCAGCCATGAACAAACCAGGATTGTGGGTGGGGAGGATGTCACGCATCAGTATGTCCAGCCCTCTCCGACTTGCACTTCACTTGCTCCTCACAGCAGCCCTTGCAGTAGAAGGCAGTGGCTGGAATTTTGATGCTGGAGGGTATGGCCTTCTTGGGGAGGCCAAGCCAGGCCTCTGCTTCTCCTGCTCCCAGCACCACAGGCTGCATGCTCTCCTGCTCTGCTTTTGTCCTCTCAATGTGACAGGCTTTTTATTTTATTTCTTTTAATTAACATCTAATAATTGTACATACTAGAGATCATAGTTAATAACATAAAGATTGCTATAGTTCAGATCTGAAATGTCCTCTGAAGACCCATGTGTTAGAAACTTGGTCCCCAAGCTGTGATCCACCTCATAGTGGTGGAACCTTTAATAACCAGTGCCTAGCAGCAGGTCTTTAGGTCCGCAGGGCATGTCTTGAGGGAGCTGGGGATCCTGGCCTCTGCCTCTTTTCTCTTTCACTTCCCAGCTGTGAGGTGAGCAGCTTCCTCCACCACATGCTCCCTGCCATGCTGCACTCCTCACCACAGGCCCAGAGCAATAGGCCATTTCACCATGGACTGATACCTCTGAAACTGTGAGCCAGAATGGATCTTTTCTCTTTATAAGGTGATACTCTCAGGTAAGATGGGAAAGCCGACTGGCACAATGTTTGTTCACTAAATGGTTCTTTGTAGTACATCCCATGCCCAGCACAGGCCTGGCTGTCTACTGGTGATGTGAGATCTTATGTTCATCTGGGAGGCCAGCACATTATTATTTCAGTGTGGTAAATGAGATCAGGGTGCTTTAAATCACATCTTCATTTCATTTTCAGGAAAGAAATGAAGTTCCTATTTGGACAAGATTTATTACCACAGGCCTACTCAGTCATCCGTGAATCTGGTCTATAACCGTGAGATGGGCTTGGATATTTTCAAGCTTTATGAAGGTTCCAGATGGCATTCGTGGCTGTGTATCAAAAGGGAAACATAGGCGTGGCTCCTAATTGTTCTGAGCATGTGATCACTGTTAGAGTCGTGGCCAATAAATCTGGGGGGGCTGTCACAGAGGACGAGATGCATGGTGTTATGGCTACACCAGACGTATCTGCAAGAGACCCTGGATCTTGGGAACACAGAGTACCCCACAGTCCCTAAGAAAGGACAACTTGCATTATAGATGCTCAGTGAAAGCAGAGAAGATTTAATGGCCAGCCAGTTTTATTTTAAACTTTTTTTTAATCATTTGCTTTCATTGTTACTGGATGCTTCTCCTCAGAAAGAGTTTCTCTGTTTTTGCTGAGGTGATAACATGTTTGCAGTGGATTTCTTCTCCATGTTAGGGCATCGCTGGGAGCTACAGCTGCAAGACAGCCCTCTCTGTTTTTCAAGGGTGGTACCTGCATTTATGGAGTCCACAGGCCTTGCACGTGTACAACATGCATTATCTTGCCATGTTCTCTGGTAGTGGGTAACCCCAGCGCCAAGCTCAAACCCAGATTCCCCCAATGCTAAACTTGCTCACAGACCTCTGGCCTGGGTACCCTCCCGGTATGGGCTGCACCCTTGGGTGGCCAAAGCTCCAGTAGGCACTGAGGGGAGAATCAAACTGAAGATGGATTTCCTTCCTTGGAACCCAAGACTTAAAATAAGTGAGGGTCAGAAGATAATTGGGGGTCTACCAGGGGCGGTTATTTCTTAACCTGAAGCAGAGGTTGGAGAGCTTGGCCTGGGACCACTGGCCTCCAACTGCCCCTTGAGCAAGAGTCCCCACGTCTCCTCCAGATGTTTCAGGGACAGCCTATTTGATGGCTGAGGATTCTGGGTGCCTAGGTCAACATGAGAGCCTGCAGTAGAGAACAGCTGATGACTGAGGTCTAGAGGTTACTGCTTCCTTTCTGGCTAGTTTGTCTCACAAAATGATTATTAATATCCTTACCTTTCTGTTTTAGAGAGTTCTGTGTCTACCATGGAGTAAACATCTTCTCAAATAATCATTTCCTAGTGGGCTTCTTTCTACTTGTAAACACTGAAAAACAGCATTTCTGCCATCTATCTTTCCTATTTTGTGCTACTGTGGATTGAGCCGGGGGCCTTCGCCCTGCATTATAGCACCAGCCATTTCTTTTGTTTGTTTGTTTTTCATTTTGAGGCAGGATCTCACTGTGTCACTGAATTGTCCATGCTGGGCTCAAACTTACTATCCTGCTGGCCCAGTCTCTCAGAGTGCTGAGATTACAGGTGTGCACCACCATGACCGTTGTATTTTTACATGGGTTGTGTAGATGAATCTGGACAGCCGAGGTCCCTGGGCTGCTGGAAGTGCTGGCCAGTAGCCACCCTGGGCGTGGTGTGGGAGGATCAAAGGGAACAGAAGTTCAGGAAGTCTGGCAGTGCTCTGGAAGCTCTCCTGTGCGTCTGCTAGATGCCTACTGTTCCACTGCTCGCTGCTTACAGGGCTGCGCACCTTCTCCAAGTGCTGGAGATGAGTTTGCCAAAGGCAAGCAAGCTCAGTGGACCAGAGCCCAGGATGGTGCTGCATGAGCATCAGGGAGTGGGGAGGAGGAGAAGAGGCACCTGATGATGGACTTGCCACAGCCACAACTCCTGAAATACAAGAGAGTGCTGGGGCCCAGACCCTTGAGGCAAGGCAGTGGGCACAGGGGGCAGTAAGATGTGGTCTCAGTGGCCTGGGCCTTGTGCTGGTGTCAGAACCACTCCGGGGGAGAGGCTTGCTACTGTGGAGTGAGCCCTGTGAGTTGAACCCTGGAAGTGGCGGAGCTAAGCACCTGCATCCCAGTAGGCCTCCTTTCTCCCTTAGGCAAAGTCTGTGTAAACCAAGTTGTGCCTTGTGTTCTAGCAGACTATGCAATGAGCTGGAACTGCTGCTGGACTGAGCGAGCTGAAAGCCAGGAGGCAAGAGCAGGGGTCTGGAACGTGCTCATTTATTGTGTGCACTGCTCCTCCAAGGAAGCATAGAGGTGAAAGGAGGGCCAGAAGGACTGAAGGACGTAGTGGGTGGAGAGGGGCCACCCTGGGGCGGGGGAGGAGCTGGTCCACGGAGGGTCTGGCAGGGCTGTAGCCCAGCACCCAGAGCCAGGCGTGTGAGGAGGAGGCCCAGGCGGGGACGTGGTTGGAGCTGTGGAGGCTCCTGTGCACCCATGCAGATGTGGGTGGGAGGCCTTGTGTGAGCAGCATGGGAAACGCAAGGGATCATCCCGCTCAGGCCTTGCTGCACTGGAGCAGCCGGCTGGTTGGAGTGGAGAGTCAGAGCCGTTGCAGTGGAATGGTCCAGGATGACACTGGAGTTTCCTTGGTGTATTTTGAAATGTTGAAATATTTGCTTATTTACTCACTTATTTATTTATTGAACTTGAGATTGTCCTGCCTCACCCTCCCCAAGTGCTAGGATTTCAGGTGTGCACATCCGACTTTGCATATACATTTATGTAAGTGAGTGTGCAGTGTCACTGTGCGTGTGACCAGTGGCAACAGAGACTCATTTCTGACTTGCCTTTCAGGTAGTCAGCGTGTCTCTCACTGAGCTTGGAGAGAGGAAAGGGAACAGGTTGGGAAGGAAATAGGAGCCCTTCTCTGGAATCCACTGGTAGGGAGCTTCTTGGGTCTTTCAACTGAGAGGGGGAGAGTGCTCGGAAAACATTCTTAGCATCGGGGTGAGGCCCAGCAGGCTCCAGGCCGGAAGGAGCTGCAGTCAGCTCTATTCTGGGCTCTCTGGCGGGCTCTAATGCAGCCTCTGAGGGGCTGCTATAAATATGTATAGCCTGTGCCACCCACATTACAGACCTGAGGAACCACGCACACCTGCAGGGAGCAAGCCCACCCCACCTGAGGTGGACCAGAGGGGTGTGACCCACTTACTCCTGGGGAAGGGACTTAGACACCATCACCCATGTGGGAATGCGCTATGCATTCACTAAAACAAGGCTCACAAGATTTTGTTTTTAAGAAGGCAGGATCTTACTGTGTTGTCCAGGCTGGCCTCAAGCTCCTAGGCCCAAACAATCCTCCCGTCTCACCCTTGGGTAGTCGAGGGTACAGGCATATGGCACCATATCTGGCTCTGTATACTGAAGAACATGTTTTCAACTGGGCACGATGCTGCACACCTGATTGTAAGTCTGAGCTTGGTCTGAGCAATTTAGAGCTTGCCTCAAAATAAAAAATAAAAAGGGCTGGAGGATAGCTCTGGTTGGAGTCCCAGTAATACACACAAAATAATTGAATGTATTTTTAGTAAAAATAGAAATATGCTTTTGATGTCACATTGACTTTGGGTTGGCACAATATAACCTACATATGCTGAGGGAACAGACACGTAACTAAACAGAGATACCGTACACAAAACATTCACAGTGGCCACTGCGCACGTGTGTTTCTGCGTGATTAAGTTCTCTTCATACTCTTCTGTACTTATACACATTTTAAAAAATAAACAACACACATTAATGATACACAGAAGGAAACAGAAAAGACAGAGGTTGCCCTGGCTGTCAAAGAAGTAGGCAGGCTCTCTGGGCCCACGTGTTTGTTGGACGTGAAATCTGGAACTTGTAGACGACATCACACCCCAATTAAGAATTCCAAGGTGATGTGGACTAGAGCCGAGTAGGTAACAGAATGTCCTGGCTCCAAGAGGAGCTGGACTGTGGTCCCAAAGAGCCTGGGCGCCTGGGTCTTGGCGTGTGAAGCCGTCCATTGTAAACCAACTTGAAAACGTGTGTTGGGCCTAATACTGTACTCTGCAGCCAGAGCTATCGTCCAAAAATGCAAATCAGGCTGGACACTCCTCCTTCAGTCCTCCCGTGGTTTCCCAGTTGCTCTGGGAATAAAGCAGCCTCGTCACCCTGGCTTCCTGGGCCTTCCCGCCCACCCCGAGCCGCCTTCCGTTTCCTCTGTCTCCCTCCAGGCCGCAGGGCACTGCTGTCCTCTGACCTTCCCTACTGTGGAAATGCACGCTTTCGCTTGCCCAGGTCTTCCCACCTGCTGACTCTTCAGCCCAAGTGTTAATACCAGCTCCTCTACCAGGCGCTTGGACCCCGCCTCCCAAGTCCCCGATGAGATGCGGCTGCCCTGTCGGGGGCCTCCCCGTGTGCCAAGGGCGGGGGACAGCAGTCAGGCTGAGTGTGTGTCAGGAGGCCTCCAAGGGCTGCGGCGAAGCAGTAGTGAGGCGTTGTGGGCTCGGCGGAGGGAGACGACTCGCCTTTGCCCTGTGTGGGGTGGAGAGAACAACACTGCCCCACAGGCGCGTGGTCCCTGGGTGTGTGGAGGATTTTCCACGTGTAAATGACCGGAACACAGGGAGCACTCAATAAGCACTGGGTCTGATGCTCGGTTCCCACTCACACCTGGCTGCCCCCACCCCATCCCCGGGGCCACCAGTAAAGGCCGAGACCCCAGCACTCACGAGCCATGGCACGTGGGGTGGGGAGCCTGAAGGACCCGCATGCCCGTACCAGAGCTCCTCAGGGATAAATAAGCGAAGATTTCAAAACATGTGACCCTTGGAGTTTTCTTGAACCTTAGGCAAGAGGTAAAAGGTGCAAGCGTAGACCCCTGTGGCTGGACTGTGACCTTGTTTGTAGTGGGATGCAGGAATTCCTTTCCAGAAACGGCCTTCAAGCTGGGGCCAAGGCTGGCACTACTCACCTAGTCTCGGTGCCAGTTCTTAAACTGGGAAAGACTTCGGAGATGTGAACCTGCGCTCAGACTCCAACTACAGTGCATGATCAGAACCAGCCCAATTCAGGAAAGCTCCAAAGTCTGAAATATCTGCCTGGTAGCCTTGTATTTACAAGAGACAGCACGTTCTTCTTTGGCGTGGAGAGTTGGCAAATTCACTTTAGCATCATTTGCAGGAACCGTGCTGGTCTCCACCCTCGGCAGCACTCTGGAAATGAGCAGAGCTCTCACTGATTGAGGTTACACAGCGCTCGCGGGCGGGGCCTTTCCCAGCTTGTTCAGCCTGGGAGGCCTTGTGTAGGGACAGGCACAGGTGCATACAGCCCACCAGTGTCCCCTGGCAGAGGATGACCGGGGCAAAGAGTGGAAGGTGCCCGGTGCCCACCTGCTGATGCTGGCAGGGTCTGGGAGCCACAGTGTTGCTGCAGAATTCTTCAGGGGGCGCCCTTCACTGTCTGCGGTGGGGAGAGAAATGAGAGTCAGTGTGGCTTTCTTTAAACATTATCCTCTTGCTTGCCATACCTGCCACGTGCTTTGACTTTCTTCTTGAACAGATCTGTATGCGGGTGAACCGTAGCCCTTTGTTTGTGTTTGATGGAACCCAGGGGCCTCACTCCTGCCAGTAAGTGCTGTGCCGCTGAGCTGTCCCCCAGCCCGGAATTTAGCGCTGTAAACCCAGACATCAGTCTTCCCTGCACAGGACTCAGCAGAAGCAGACAGAGCCCAGCACTCCTCACGGACCAGCGCCGAGGGAATGGCCACACCCCTGTGAGTGTCTCCAGATCGCGCCGTGGGCCCCCACCCCCCCACTCGCCTGCTCCACGCGACCTTCCAGCCAGGGCCTGTCTTGCAGCGGGAGTCACTCTTCCGGAGGACTGAACCCGTGGCCTTTGCACTAAGCTGTATTTTCAGCCCTTTGAAAACTTTGAGACGGGGCCTTGCTAAGTCACTAAAGTTGCCCAGGCTGGGCTTGAACTTCCGATCCTCCCACCTTAGCCTCCAGGAGCTGGGTCACAGGTACGTGTCACCATGCTCAGCCTAGAGTTGAGAGTTGTTACTTCACTCTGCCCTTGCTCCCCTCTGTCTTCAGGTGGAAGTCACAGCTGCCTGCCGTGGCTCAGGGGGACATTCATGCCCTCCTTGCTGCTGCCTGAGCCCCTAGGCCCTGTGCGCTCCAGGCCCTGCAGCTCCCACACCTGGGCCCGACGGACCCCAGCCTGCTCTCTGCCTGTCCTTTAGGGCCAGCATCACCTCACCGAAGCCTCCTGGGTATGATGCCTGCCCTGAAGAGGCCAAGTGGGATGGGGACCAGGACCCCTTCCCACTCGGCCACCGAGGTCGGCCCGGGAGAGGCCCTGCCCAATGCTAAGGGCTCCTGTAATGAAGCACTCCGGATGGCAGACGCGGGCAGGAAATGACGTGGACCGTTGCCTGGTGTCTTGATTAATCGAGCCTCAGTACAGCCCGGGTCCCTGGAGCCTATGCCTCCGGCCCCGCCCCCAGTCCTGTGAGTACTCGCTGTGTGCTCGGTGGACAGAAAGAGCTGGCACTGGGACAAGAGAGCTGGAGTCTTTACCGCGTGACTTTGGGTGCTTCGCTGAGTCTGTCTCCCTACCTCTAACGTAAGGAGCTGGCTTTGCGGGCTTTTGAGCCTCTTCTGGGGCACCTGTGCATCTGAAAGTGGGTGAATGACAGGGCCGCCGGTGAAAAGGCTCCCATGCGGCTCCCATGTGGCTCACTTCCTCTGGCCCAAGGTGCACTTGACAGGATGTGAGTAGGGCAAGGCTGTCCTGCATCGTCATGGTCCAGCTGTAGAAGGTTCCAGACTGTGGGCATACGGGTGCCAACAGAATGGTAAGGCACTGCCCCAGCCGGCTGTGGTCACTCATTTCTTCTCCGTCCCGCCCAGTGCCCCATTTGCACATGTGGATGCTACTGTGGGCAGTTGCGGAGAGGATGGCGTGCTGCTGCCGTACCCAGCTCCTCCTGATCTGGGAAGGCTACTTGTGTGCTTGGGGGCAGAGCCGGCCCTTTGTGTGTCTACCAAGGTGGGCCCCCTGCTCATCCTGGTGTCTTCTGTGTTTGTGACAGAGGGTGGCCTCTGGAGGGCCGCGTACCTGCTCGTGGATGGGACCTGTGGGAGGCAGAGCGCCTGTGATTTCCAGGCCAGGGGACTGGGTCAGCTTCAGCCACTGCCGCGTTGCTGTCAAGGTCGTGAGCAGTGGGAGCCCCTACTGGGAGCTGGAGGCCACCGAGGCCCTGACTTCATTAGGGGCTGGCATCCCTGGCTGCAGACTCGGTGAGGCAGCGTGCCAGGCAGTCCTGACCATTTAGAAGCTTGACTTTTAGAGGTTGTGTTAGTCAGCTTTGCGTGGCTGTAATGACATGGCGGAGGTGATCAACTTATAAAGAGGAAATGGTTACTGAGGCTCTTAGTTTGGGAGGTTCCAGGCCAAGACGGGGGGTGCACTGCCTGCACCTCTGCTTGGGGTGCCATGTGGTGATGGTTGGGAGCACACAATAGAGCTCCTTGCTCACCTCATGAGCCAGAGAGCAGAAGATGCCAGCTAGGCTGGCCAGGGTCCCCAGCTTCCCCTCAGGGAGCCCCCAGGGACCACGGACTCCTGCAGGCCCCACTTTCCCGTAGTGCTGCCTGGGGACCATGCCTGTAATGCATGGGCCCTGGGGACACTCAGCATCCATGTCATAGGGATGAATTTGATCTTTCCAGCAAATGCCAGCTCCTTCGCTTCCTGAGCTTCCAAGGAGGAAGCATTTTCAGTGGAAGCTGGCACAGTTCAGCCCAAACCCAAGTTCTGTTTTTGTTCAGCTGCTCACCTCGGGACTGGCTGCACACCCTGGAGTGCAGTGCTCCCTGGTTCTCCTGGAAGCCCCAGGTGCCGGAAGCCTCTCCTGTTTTCTCCAGTAGCCACTTGGCAGACGGGAAGGGAGGAGAAGCCCAGGAAGGGCTGACCTTGAACTAGAGTTGTCTCCCACATACAGGCCTCCAGGGGCCCCAGAAATGTGGCCCATCCCATGTGGGCAGGGACCTGTGGTGCCCAGGGCTGGGGCCTGCCGGGGCTAGTCAGTGCAGTCCGCACCTGCAGTCCGGGTGGGCAGGTGGCACGGGTCCTGTCCCAGGTGAAGGGAGCTGAAGCTCTCCCAGGTGGGTGTGCATCACAGGGCTGGTGAGCAGCAGAGCTGGGGAGCTTCGGAGCGCCTCTCCGCAGTGTCCAGGCTCATAACGAGCAGGAACCTGTGGGAGGTCCTGTGGCTTGCGCTCCTGCCCCTTGGCTTCTGGGCCCACCGGTGGTGGCTGCCACTCTCTCCACAACTGGAGAGGGGCGGCAAGGGGCCCATAGGACAGAATGGCCGCAGGAGCCCACTTGGCCCTCTCCTCTGCACATGGGGACAGCCGCTTCACAGGCCGGGACCTTGCAGCCTTGCGAAGGGCCAGTGATTTGCCCGAGGTCAGCAGGCTAAGCAGAACACAGCCGGGTCTCCTCCCAGCTGCTGCTTTTCCAGTCTTTGACTCCCTGCTTCTAGGGCTGGTGCGAGGGTTAAACAAGATGCGACAGCCCAAGTAGCCAAGAGGGGAGGCTGGGGGAGGGAGGGGCTGAGCATAGAGGATACGGATCCTGGAGCTTGCTAGGAGCCCTGGGTATTGGTTCTCTTGACTGAGACAAAATGCTGTCCCCACACGTGTTCTCTTCCAGGCCCCTCAGGGAGGAAGAGCGCGTGTTCCCCCAAAAAGATCCGACAACCCTGACAGGGCTAAGGAGATGGAGGCGTAGCTACAGATGTGGATGTGTAGACAGTGACGTGTACAGAGAGGACAGGGCCGAGGTGCAAATGCATGGCGGGGGAGATCAGAATGTTGGGAACCGAAGATGCCGAAGATGCCGCAGGTCCTGACTCCGCCCCTCAGGCAGTAGCAGGGCAACCTTGGGAAAATCACTTCATCTTCTGGGCCTCTCTTTCTCACCTATAGAATGAAGCACCTGGACTAGAGTAAGTGACAAAGCATCTTGCTGTTGTTTTTTAATTAAGACAGACTTTTAACATTTTATTTTGAGATGCAGTCTTGCAGTGTTGCACAGAGTGGCCTCAAACTCCTGGCACAAGCAATCATCCTGCCTCGGCTTCCTGAGGAGCTGAGACTCCAGGCTGTGCCGCTGTGCCCCTGTGCCCAGCTAGGCATAGCCTCTTGGAGGAGACCCGGAAGCTCTCACAGCCCATCCCCTTCACAGGGAGACTGCAGTGTGAAGAGAGGAGATGGCTGGGCCAGGTCACACAGCTATTTTTGGTGGCTGAGCCGGCAGGAGAACCAGGTCTCCAGGCCCCACTTTGCTGCACACGGTGAGACGTTCCAGCTCTCGCCAGCAGATGATTTGGGTCTAGTACAGAGCCAGGTGCCCTGAGGAGGAAGGGACTTTGTTCTTAGGTTCCCCATGGGAATGGACCCCCCCCCACGGTGGCAGAGCGCAGAGCCTGCAGACGCAGGATGTGCCCATCTGCACCGCTGGCGCAGCCTGCTAAATTATTCAGGAGCCGCCGGGCGCCTCAGCGAGGGAGAGGCCGCTGAGGCGCTGGCCTGTGGGTGTGGAAGCCGAGCCGTCTCTGGGGCTACAGGAAACGCGCCTCCGATAGGTTCTTCCGAGCTGGTCCTCGTCCCAGTGCCCTGATTAGTGCTGTTTGTTGCCGTGTGCAGTTCGGGGCATGTGCAGGGGCCCATGCGCTGGTGGCCCTGACCTGCTGTGGACACTTGGCCTCTTCACATGTGGCATCAGGGCACGTGCAGTGGTGTAGGACGACACAGGGAAATGATCCCTGGCATCACGTACGACCTGCTCTTTCTACAGGCAGAGAAACAGATGCCTGGGGCGGGGGCAGTGACGTCCCCAAGTTTCAGAGGTGAGCACTGAAGTTTCAAAAATACCCCTCTTGTAGGAAGCCTTCCTTGGCTTTATTAAGCAGAAATGATCCTTCCTTCTTTCACATTGCAAGGGCATGGCCACTCTGTGCCCCATGAGACACATGATTGTTCCGTTAGTTTAAACCGGGGTCAGCCAGCTGCTGCCCTGAAGGACCAGGTAGTGAATATCTTAGTCTTGGTCCCTGGGCATTCAGCTGTGCGGTCTAGCGGGAGAGCGGCTGCAGACAACACACAAACAAACGAGTGTGGCTGTGTTCCAATAAAACTTTATTAATAGACACTAACATTTGAATTTTATTTTTCACACATTATGAAATGTTATTCATTTTCCTCCCCAAACCATTTAAAAATGTAAGTCATTCTTAGCTTGTGGGCTGTATAAGAACTGGCAGCAGGCCGGATCAGGCGGTTGGGTGCATCTTGCCAGCCCCTGGACTCCAAGCTTGTTTTCCTCGCTCGACCGTGCAGGGATGCAGTGCCACGGTCAGCTTGGCATCCCTGGAACCTGCCGGCTGAATGAATGAATCTGGTGATTTGCACTAAACGCAGGCACGCGGAAGAGTGATCATTTGCTGTTCCGATCCTTCGGTGACTCTGCGGGAACAAGGCAGCACAGCCGTGATTGCTCCTGTCTCACAGACAGCCTGAGGTCGTAGCACTGGCCCATGGGAAGAGCCGCAGGCCTTCTAACTCCACCCCAGCAGGCCTTTGTCTTGGGGCGCTGCTCTGGGGCTAGGTCCGCCACAACTGAGGGGCAGCGTGAGGAGCTGGGCCAGCCCACAGCTCGATGAGGAGTGTCCTGCAGCCAACTTCCCGGTTGTGAACACGGAAATGGTGGGGAGCACACCTGGGTAAAGGCCCATGTGAACACGGGTTTCTTTCCTTCCTGCATCTCCTTAGCACTCGCTCCTAGAATGAGGCAGCCGTGTCTGTCCTGTTGAGGGGGAATTGTTAAATGTGGCTAAAATTAGATGTTTTGTTTGAATTATGTTAATTTGACTTAATTGCCAGAAATGTCAATGTTCTTCAGAAATCTGAGAGCTCTGCAGGCCTTGGTGAATAATAGTAATCCCTTCTTTGGGTGGAGAGCCTGCCACCTCAGTGCTCCTCAGTGCTCAAATGAGATAATGAGCTCTCACAACTAGCTCGGAAGGAAGGGCAGCCCCCAGGACCTGGCACTGACCTTTCTGGACCAGGAGGTAGAAGCCTGGGGTGCTGGGCTCCATTCATCCCTCAGCTCACAGCCCCTGGGAGGCAGAGCTGGGGTGGAAGCAAGTCTGACTTCTCTGTGGCTTCCATTCTCCTGGTGCTGTATTTTAAACACCTGGTCCTTTCTTTGAGCTGTAGGTAAGGCTGACTTCATGTGTGGGCAACCTGGGCAGCTGTCCAGGTACTACCCTCAGAAGAGTCTCCTGCCTGGTGGAACACTCTGGCATTACAATGTTGAAATTAGCCATCATTTTTTAAAAAGGTGCCCTGTAATTTGCTTTTACCCTGGGCCACACAAATGATTGTAGCCAGTCCTGGCTGGAAGATTGTCTTCCTGGGCTAGCATACATCCTTTTCTGTCCACTTCACCTTGACTGTGATTTGCTCTTGGCCGTGGCAGCTGGGATGTCCAAGGAGCTTCTTTTTTATAGATGACTCCCTGGACCAACATGGAGGTGACATCCTGTGTGGCTTCCAGCAAGAAGGCCAGATGGCCACCTCTACCTCTCCTGCCTTCCGCTTTTGCCTCTGGACTTTGCCCCTGTGCAAGAAGGGGATGATTGTCACAGAGGTGGGGTTGAAGATGCCATGAAAGGCCTTTCCCCTGGCTGTGGTGGAGGCCACAGGCTGGATACAGAAGAAATCTCTGTCTTCTCAGCAGGGAAGGTTGTCAAAGCCAGGTCTGGTGCAGACTAAATTCTCTGTTAGGTTTTGTTGTTGGTGCAAGTCAAGGTGTGGGGGTCTAGAACTCGGCCTCCTTTTAGAGCATTCCCGAGTGTGCTTCTAGTTGACTGCTTCACCACGGTAATGGCAGCCACAGGTTGGTGATTGGTGGCTGGGCGCCAGGCATCTCTGCTCAGCTTCCTGGCTCTTCTGTCTCTGTCCTCTCCCTCACATGTCCACAGTCCCATGGCCTTTTTTCTGACTGTCACACACATGACCTAGCACCCTGTCGGGCTTTGTGTTTGAAGTTATATGCAGCTACCTAGTCAGTTTCTTTTTGCCTCCACTTAAATGTCCCTTCCTCAGAAAAGACTTTGCATAACACTTGCTTTAAATGGCCTGCTTACCCCCCACCCTACTAAGTCTCTTCATTTTGTTTAGTTTTCTTCACTAGCTGGATTATCCCATCTATTTCTGATTTATTATCTATCCCCCCCCCGCATTAAAAAATAAATTCTTTGAGCTGGGTGTGGTGGTGCATGTCTGTAACCCCATCTACTTGGGAGGCTGAGGCAGGACGATTGCAGGTTCAAGGCCAGCCTGGGCTACTCAGCAAGACCTTGTCTCAAAATTAAAAAATTAAAAAAGAGTTGGGAACATAGCTCAGTGGTAGTGTGTTTGCATAGGCTCTGAGTTCAATCCCCAATATCACCAAAAAATAAATACATGAAACATTCTATGAGAGCAGGGAGTTTTTCTCTCTCATTTACTATTCCACTTCCAGAATCTGGAAGAATATGTGGCATGCACTAGGTGCTTAATAAGTAAGTATTTGATGAAACGATGAACCCTCCCCACAATCCTGCAGATTAGGTGCTATTAACCTCATTTGCTAGCTGGAGAGCAAGGCCCTGGAGCGATGGATAATGTGCCTGTGCTGTGGTGTCTGGTTCCAGAGCTGGATTTGCACTGGTTCCACCTGTCCTGTCCTGCCAGGGGGCCTGCGCTTCCCAGCAGGAGCAGGAGGTTGGAGGTTGAAGGCCCAGAGGTGGCTGCTCGGGAGGGTGGTGTGTGCGCTTCTGCAACTGCCTTCACCTATCACTGCCTGTGACGTGGTCATCCTTTCCTGACCCTTCTATGACAGTGTGGCAGCTCCACAAAATATCTTTGTTTTTCTAAAAATTGGACAGAAATTGTTTTGATTTGCAAATCTCTAAATATATCTTTCCATTAAATCACATTTAATCTTACATTGATCAAATGGCCTTTATTGAAAAGAACAAATTCCACAAACCCCTCTGACCCGCTCATGGCTGGTTCAGGAAACATGAGCTCGTGGTTGCAAAAATGGCTTGGGAAGGAGCAAAGTGGGGCAGGATGGGAATGAGGGGTTGCTCTTCACCCAAACATCTGCCATCTTGGTTTTTCATCAAAGACAACACACCCAGTGAGGCTCAGGTAACAGGATTTTAGAGGTTTCCTTTTGTATTCTTCAGCTCTCTTAGTTACTTCCTCATTGCCGAGACACAATACCTGACACCCACACTTTAAAGGACAGTTTTATTTTGGCTCAGTTTATAGAGGTTTCATTCTATAGTAATCTGGTTCAAGGCAGGGCGGCATGGCAGAGGAGAAACAGTCCATGGCAGGGCAGGCAGGAAGAAGTGAGAGATCAAGGGAGGAGGAGGGATATAAACCCTTGCAGACCACGCCCCCAGTGACCCACCTCCTCCCACCAGGCTTCCCCTCCCAGCATCATACCCAGCTATAAACCTATCAGTGGACTAACCCAGTGTCACAGCCTCACGATCCAGTCACCTCCCAGAAGCCCTACCTATGAGTGCAGGAGGCCTTAGGGAGACATCTAGATATGAACCATAACAGCAGTGTTCTGGTTGGAAGCCAAACCTTTTTTTTGGTATAAAACAAAGCATGGGGCTGGTGAGATGGCTCAGCGGCATAAATGCCTGCCTGGCAAGCGTGAGGTCCTGAGTTCGACTCCTGGAACGCACATATGAATAAAGGGCCGGTGATATCGCTCAGTGGCACAGGCACCTGCTGGCACTCAAGGTCCTGAGTTCGACCCCCAGTACCCACACACACACAAAAAAAAGACAAAGCATGTAGGTTTTGGAGTTAGACCCACTTGGGGCTGCACTAATACTACATATGGATTGTGCTAGCCTTGGACTGCGTGTTTGACTTGGCCGAGGCTCAGCGTTCTGCCTGTAAAACAGGAAATCAGTCCCTCCTTGGCTTTTCCACATGTCCATTTTCATTTTTGTTGGGATTGACCCCAGTGCTTTTACACTCAGTTATGTTCCCAACCCATTTTCATGACAGAATCTCACCAAGTTGCCCAGACAGGGCTCAAATTTGTGATCCTTCTGCTTCAGCCTCCCAGGGTGCTGGGATTCCAGGCATGCACACCACACCCAGCTGGCTATGAGGTTTAAGGCTTACTTTAAATGCCCTGTTCTCCCTCAGGTGCACGATCGATGGCATCCCTTTCTGTGAGGTGCATGGTGCAGGGGGGCTGAGCCTGGGGTGTGAGGACGAGGATGGTCAGCTGGGCGTGTGCGTTGGTTTTTGGGTGAGAACCCCCGACTGGGGAGCAGAGCTGAGGGAAGGGCATGGCCACTTGGGGCTTTGGGTAAAGGAAATCAGTTTCTCTCTCTGGCTGGAGGTGTACCTGCCAGGTGGCAGAGCACTCACGTGTGAGCTCACGCATGTGGGTGTGTGGGCATGCACCGACATTGCAGCTGGGTAGTCAGGGCCAAGGAGGGGTCCTGGTGCCTGCCACCTCACAGCCAGTGGCTGCCCAGCCCCTTGGCCATCTGACACTAGATCATCTGAAAAACACAGCCACAAAGAAAGGAGCAAGGTGCTGCTGTGCTTTGAGAGAGATGGTGGCTAGGTGAGATGCAGAGGTCTTGGGGCCATTGGGAGGCTTTCTGCTGTCCAGATGCGTAGGAAGGGAGGCCAGGCCACTTCAGTTCATGCAGTCAGGAGGCCTTGAACACCTGGTCCCACAGGCCAAGTGGCCCAGCCCTTAGAAACAGCTTCCTGTCCACAGAACTTGGCCTTGAGCTGGGGGAGCCGACGTCTTGTAGGTAGGGTTAGTGTGCGGGTCTGGTGAGATCGTGAATGCGATGGGTCTGATTCATAGGCAGCAGGCAGACTGCAACTCACTGAGCAACACAGATATCATTGCCTTACTTTTCCAATGAGGAGAATGAGGGCTGGGGAAAGGAAGTGTCCCAAGAAGAGCAGGCTGTCAGAATGCAACAGCCCCTGTGTGGCCTGAGAAGCCTGCAAGGAGGTGGCCCACACCTGGGTAGGGTGGGGACTCTCCAAGACCGGAAGCATGGTGAGGAGGTCTGAGGGATGAAGTGGGAGAAAGCAGAGCCTGCTGTGGTGCTACGGCCTCCGCCCTCTGCAGCATCCTTGGGTGTGGGTTTCTTTTCAGGTTAGGTGGAATTTCCTACTGTGTCTTTATCCACCTGGTGATGGCTGGTTCTGCCAGAGTCCCTGCATTTGTCACTGGAGACCTGGGGAGGATGTGCCTTGAAGCTTGGAGTGCGTTTCGGGTCAGGGCCATGAAATGGGGGCCCTGCAGATCTCTTATAGGCCCCAGGTTTCCTGGGCCTGCCGGGAGCTCTCAGAACTGAAGCTGTCACAACTTCTAGACTCAGTCTCCCTGAAGCTGACTGGGGCTCTGTAACCTGAAGGTCCCTTTATAATCCTGGTGCACTGGTCACATGCTTGCAGGTGGACATACTCTGCAGGACTGTCACCTTTACCTGGAATGACCTCTGAAAGCTGCCTTCCTTAGCAGGAGAAATCTGGGCTATGGGACCTGGAGCCAGCTCCGATAGACTCCTGGCTTCGAGTCACACCTCCTGGTGGCTTTGGTGCTCTCTGGACCTGCATTTCTTTTCTCTGAGGCAGAGGACTGGTGGCACAGAGCACTCTGTGGAATACATGCACAGAGGCCTTGGTGTTGCGCCTGGCACAGGCTGGCAAAGAAAAGCAGTGAGGCAGAAGGCTAGGCAGGGCGGCCTTCCAGCCGTGGTGATGCTACATTAGGTGGCTGTGTTTGAGCTCCATCTGGGGCAGCAGGGGCTTCCCAGGCGCAGCTTTCTCCCCCTCTCTGTGCAGCCTGTGTGAAGGCATCTTGCAGTGTGGTTTTAGAGGTGGTGGCTTGCATGGCCGAGACTAGGATCAGCTCCGGCAGTGCCAGGCATGCCCATTCCTGAAATATTAAAACCCCTCTGAGCACAGTGGCCATGGCAGCTTGTTAATAATGAGCCCGATGGGCTGCTGAGGCTCTGTTGTCTGCATAGGCGGCCTCGCCTGGACTTCCCTCCTCCCATCGTGGGGAGCTCTCCTGGCCCCAAGGTCCCAGATTCAGGGCTAGCACAGCCCTGCCTTCCACTTCAGGCACTACCAGAGCTCGGTGGCACCTCACCTTTTCATCAAGGGCTGTGTCTACCAGGGCTCAGAGCTGCATGTGTGTTGGCTTGCTCCATGGCCCTGCTACGAAGGGTCTGCTCAGAGGCCGGTTTATCTAACTGCAGCAAGGCATGGGCAGAGGTGGAAGAGCGAGTGGGCCTGTTCAGGCCTCTGTCCTGGCTCCTGGCTTCTGCTGGCCATCTCTGATGTGCTGATTTCTGCCTGTGCTGATTTGTGCCTCACACAGTGGCACAGTTTGGATCTTTTTTTTTTTTTTTTTTAAAGAGAAGAAAAAGCAAAACAAATCAAAAGAAGAACAAATTTTCAAAACAACATAATAGGAGGGTAACAATGGTTAATACATTACGTATTACTATCTTTAAGTTAGTTATTCAGGACACCAGACATTAGCATTCAATTGTCCAAACATTATTGGCACAAACCTTACTCTTCAATGAACTAAGTAAAAATGGTAGTGTATCTATCTTAACCATCATCTCCCTAATGAACATAGATGCAAAAATCCTTAATAAGATACTGGCAAACAGAATCCAACAAATTATCAAGAAGATTATACACCATGACCAAGTTGGATTCATCCCAGGGATGCAGGGATGGTTCAACATACGTAAATCAATAAATGTAATACAGCATATTAACAGAACCAAAGACAAAAATCACATGATCATCTCAATAGATGCAGAAAAAGCTTTTGACAAAGTCCAGCACCTTTTCATGATAAAAACCCTACAGAAAATTGGAATAGAGGGTCTTTATCTCAATCTGGTAAAAGCTATCTATGACAAACCAACAGCCAATATTATACTAAATGGCCAAAAACTGAAAGCCTTCCCTCTAAAATCAGGAACACGACAAGGATGTCCACTGTCCCCACTCTTATTCAACATAGTTCTGGAAACTTTAGCCAGAGCGATTAGACAAGAGAAAGAAATAAAAGGAATAATGATTGGAAAGGAAGAAGTTAAATTATCATTATTTGCAGATGACATGATACTCTACACAGAAGACCCCAAAAACTCCACTAAAAAACTGCTAGATTTAATAAGCAAATTCAGTAGTGTAGCTGGATACAAAGTCAATACTCAAAAGTCAATAGCCTTCCTGTACACAAATAACAAACTTACTGAAAGAGAAATTAGGGAAACAATACCTTTCACAATAACAGTTTGGATCTTAAATGTTCCCAAGGCCCGTGTGTTGAAACACTGCTGGGGGGGGGTACACTTTTAGGAGGTGGGGTCCGGCAGGAGGGAGTTAGGACACTGGGGGCTTTGGGGGGGTTCTGGGGTCCTGGCCCCTCGTCTTTCTGTTTTGGCTTCCCAGCAGCTGAAGTAAGCATCCTCTTCTGCCCTCTGCCCCCATGATGCGCTGCCTCGCTGAAGGCCAGAAAGCGGGGGGCCAAGTGACCATGGGCTGACGGCCTGAAACCAGGAGCCAGGATAAATGCTTCTCCCTTAGATGTTCGTGACAGCAGTGGAAATGTGAAGAACACAGCCAGTGTTCTCCTGGCGGCTCTCTATCCACATCTTCCTTTGTATAAGGATGCTGGTCATGGAGTTGGAGTTTACCCCAGTAACTTCAATTTTACTTGATCGTCTCTGTAAATACCTCGTTTCCAAATAAAGTTACATTCTGGGGTTCATACCATTTATGGGGGACACAGTTCAACCCACAGCACATGGGTGTGCGTGAGCCAAGCTCGTGTGTCTTGTGCTGTGGTCCTGTGTGGTCTGTGTCACCCAGGAATCTCTGAGTGTCCTCAGTGGGGCTTGGGCTCTGGACATAGGGGCTCCCTGGGCTCTCAAGCTGGTAGGACTCTTGTTTACTGAGGAGGACACCGCAGCTTGGAAAGGGGGAGCCCCCGAGCCCCTGGCCACCTCACCCCATGTCCCCTGTGGAACTGTCCGGTTGGGGCATAGGCATTTCTAGAGTCGGAGTATGGGCAAGGGATGGGGGAGGGAAACATTTAGGGTACGCCAGTTACTTTCGCATCTCGTTTAATTTTTATGAGGAAGTCCATGTTGGATATTACTAACCCCATTTTAACAATGAGAGAATTGGGCCAGTGAGAAGGCTCAGCGGTGTGAGCGCCTGCTGGCAAGTGCGAGGTCCTGAGTTCGACTCCCAGTACCCACATAAAGGAAAAAAAGGGCCGGTGATATCGCTCAGCGGCACAAGCACCTGCTGACAAGCGCGAGGTCCTGAGGTCAACTCCTGGTAACCACACTAAAAAAAAAAATGATGAGAGAATTGAGGCCTGCAGAAGTTTAAAGAGAAAAGTTCAGGGGGTGGTAGAGCTGGAATTAGGACCCCTGCTGGCCCATGCCAATGTTCCCTCTCCTTCCACTCTGCTGGGCTCTGCCTCGAGCAAGTCAGATCACTAAGGGTTTGCTAAATCCCAAAGCACAGCTACTGCTGCCCAGCCCTGGCTGAGACCGCAGGGGTGTTGGGAGGCTGTGTCAGTAGCTCTGTCCTCCCTTGGCTTCTAGTCCAGCCAGTGAGAGACGATACCGCCCGGTAAGGGGTCAGAGCTATGGCAAGGCCTGCTTTGGGTGGGACAAACTGTGTCTGCATGAAGACACTAGGGAAGTGGCTTGTGGTCACCAGCCCTGGACCAGTGCCCTACTCGACGGGGCTGCAGTTCGGGAGGAGGAACGGGCTTGCTCCCTTGGACAAGGAGGCAGCGAGAGGGCCAGCTGTTGAGGACAGTGACGAGCTGGGTGCAAGTGTGGGGTCAATGAGAGAAAAGGTCAAAAAGGTAAGGAAGGGCCAGGCAGGCTGGGGACTCCTGCAGGAGCCAGCAAGGCTGGAAAGCAGCTTCTCCAGATCCCAGATGAAGCCCCTACCAAGCAGGGGCACTGACCCACTTCCCCAGCTGTGCCCCTGCACATATCCTGCTCTGAGTGTCACTGCCAGGCTCAGATGAGCAGATGTGGACCGAAGTGCTTGTGAGGAAGCCTTGGGCCTCTGGTCGATGTGCACCAGCCCACTCCCACCGGTCTCTTCCAGCTCATTCCTGGGCAGGCTCAGGCTCTATTTCCCTGGCCTTCTCCACAACTGGGGTCTGCCTGTCACCCCAACAATGGGTCTCCTGGCTGTGGCCTTGCGTAAGGCTCCGCTTCTCAGCCCAGTGCCAGCTATTGTGTGGGCAGCCCCTTCAGTGACGCAGGAGCCCTCCCTGTCATGGGGTCCAGGATCCCTGAGTCCCAGGGGCTCAGGCACAGGAAACGCTTCAGGATGGAAGAGACACTGGCGTCCCTGGTACATCGCACAGGGCATGAGTCATGCTTGAAGTTCAGTATGTGGCTTGAATGAACAAATGTGAGTGGATGACAGAAGTGACTTGGCCTTTTGTTCCAAAGGAACACGTTACTGTTTGCATGAATGACGGTGTGCGTGTCACCGTCTGTAGTTTTTCAAGCAGAAGCATCAGCCTGGCACCCTCCCGACCCCACTCAGTCCCCGAAGGTCACACCAGGGTCGTTTGGTAGGGACTTTGGGTTGGGAAGTGCTGAGGTGGCCCTGTGCTCTAGATGAACGGCTTGGCCACCGCCCATCCCTCACGTGGGCACGCCGCCGGGCTCCCAGCGCATGTGGCTGGGTGTGCATTTCTCACCCTGTGGGCTGTGGGTCACCTGCATTGTGTCCTTGAGAGGCTTATTAAGAATGCAGCACCCTGCCTGCCTCGATCTACAAACTTCGCTCTCTGTGAGTAGACCCAGGAACCTTCCATCTCAGGTGAGCCCTCTGTACACTAAAGCTCGACAACGACTACACTAAGTGGCCAGCGTGGTCACACAATTGTAGAACTTCTGGAGTGACGCATAGCAATATTGCTGAATGTATAGTGATTCTGGAGACACACGTAACTCCTAGTTACCACTTTGACCAAACATCTGCTTTTACTACACCCTTTGTCAACAGTTTGAAAGCCGGTGTTGATGTTGGAGCCTACAGGGTCAGTGCCCAGAGTGTCCCAGGCCTCTGTGAGTTGCAGGCATCTTCCCTGGGGGCAGCGCCTCTCAGCACAGGCCTGATCTTAGCTATGACTATGATGGGGCGCATCCTTTAAAATACGGCATCTGGATCCTGTCAGAAGCACGGGATTAAGTCTCTGCAGATGGGGTTCAAAATCTGCACTTCATGCAAGTTCTCTGGTGCTGCTTCTGCCCAGTAAAGTTCGAGAACCACAGCCTGAAACTAAAGGTGACGCAGGGAGTGGCTCCTGTGAGCACCAAGTCAGAACTCCAGGGAGGGGTGGGAGGGGGTAATCTGGTCAACTACACAGTTTGGGAGATGAGGAGCAACTCCACTTCTGATGCCTCCCGTTCTGGAGTTTGGATGCTGCCCCCCACCCCCCACCCCAGCACAGAGCGACTCACAAAGGAAGGAGGCTGGTACTGAGTTTCTCCCATGTGATAACGGGCTCAGCACTTTGCTCTTCTCATCACATTTAACCTCTCCAAAGGACAGGAGATGTTTTTAGGAAAATATTCTCCTGCTCACACTTTCACTAGGATGCACTTCCCCCAGCTCTTCTCAGGCTTCTGTCTTGTGTTAAATAGGCCTTGGGTGAAATTGCTGTCATCTGAGTTCAAATCGTTGTTATAAGTAGTGTTTGGCAGCTTTCCATCACTATAACAGAGTACCTGTTATTTAGAAAGTGAATGGGTGGCTGGTTCACGGTTTCAGAGGTGTCAGTCCATGGTTGGTCGGACCCATTGCTCTGGGCCTGTGGTGAGGAGCACAACATGGCAGGGAAATGGTGGGGAGCAGAGCCACTCATCTCATGGTCAGAAAGCAAAGAATGACGAGCAGGCCATTGCCACTATTCCCCTCAAGGACACACCTCCCATGAGGCCCAGTGCTACCCACCATGCCCCACCTCTTGTGGGTTTCCCACCTCGCTGTACCACACCCGGCCTTGAACACATTAGTCCTTCGGAGACACTGGAGACACAAACTATGGCAGGGGACTTTTGTTCTAGGGACTTTGCTTCCCACATCCCCAAATCCTAAGTACCTTCAAAAAGATTCTGCACCATTTTTTTTTTTTTGTGGGTACCGGGGGGTCGACCTCAGGACCTTGTGCACCAGCAGACGCCTGTGCCGCTGAGCGATATCACCGGCCCCTTTTTCTTATGTGGGTTCCGGGAGTCAAACTCGTGCCCTCGCGCTTGCCAGGCAGGCGCTTACGCCGCTGAGCCATCTCACCGGCCCTCTGCACCATTTTGATAAAGCACTTCATTATCCCAGGCTTGAGTAAGTTTGTAAATAATGAATTAGATCAGGGTCAATATTTTATGGCAAATGATTTAAGATTCCTACCAGAAGATCTGTTGGAAGAGGTTCCCAGGCACATGTCTCAATTATTCACAAGATGTATAAAGTTATAAATCATTCAGAGATGGTAATAAATGTTGTAAATATTTCTGATGAGATTTCATACATTGTCTGGAATCTGCATTTGGGCCTTGCGGTTTTAGAAGGTCCCTGAGAGGACAAATGCTTCCTGAATAATCACATCTCATCTTGGTGCGGTGGTTCTGAGCTCTGGGAGATTTTGTTGTCCCCTGCCTGTGCCTGGGGACATTTGGCAAAGTCTAGACACATTTGGATAGTCACAAGGGAAAGGAAAGGTGCTTCTGACATACACTAGGCGGAGAACAGGGATCCCGTTAGGTCCTGTAATTCACACACCAGCCCCCACAGCAAGGAGTTATTGAACCCTGCTGGAATGTCAACCCCCCTGAGGTGAGAAGCCCTGCCTTAGTACTCTTGCCCACGCCATCGTCATTAAATCAACCTTGGAAACATTATCTCCGCATTTGGAGATGTTTACAGGGCTTGAACCCTGTGCTCGGTCTTGCGCTGGATATAAGGGGTAGGAAAGGAGAAACTTTCATTTCGGCGGAGGAGAACACAGGCTGTGGGGAGACGGAAACGGGAGCCTGGCGGTGCCGCTGTGCAGGTGTGCAGAGCTGCGGGGAGCCTGGAGGAGGCTGCACCCAGCCTGAGAGTCAGGAGTCTTCTGCAAAGGTGGGCGTCGTGGGATCCGGGAGCAGAAGCGAGAGACCAGTGGGGCTGCAGGGAGGACAGGGAGAGCAGCCGAGCTGGGCAGCCGGGTTGCTCGGGCGAGCGGAACGTGCAGCACTCGGGCATTCAGGTCCAGAATGCTCCTGCAGTTCTACATCTCGGGTGTTTTAAAATTAATTAGTTATTAATTAATTAATTAATGTACCAGGGATTGAATTCAGGGGCTTGACACTGAACTGCATCCTGAGCCCTTTTTATTTTTGAGACAGGGTCAAGCAGAGTCACCCAGGGTGAGTTGGAATTTATGATCCTCTTGCCTCCGCCTCCCAGAGTTCCGGAGTTATAGGTGTGAGCCACCATGCTCAGTTTGTTTCTTTGTTTTTGCTTTTGTTTGAGGCAGGGTCTTGCTGTGTAATCTAATCTGGACTTGAACTTGCTATGTAGTCCAGGCTGGCCTTAAACTTGTCATCCCCCTGTCTCAGCCTCCGGAGTCCTGGAATTACTGGGGCACATCACCATACCCGTGGCTCCTTGGGCATCTTACAGCATTTGAAGAGGTTTCTGTTACTATTAATGCCATGGTATCAGCTAGGTGCCATGGCAAACAGGGCAGGATCACCTTGCACTTGGCCCTCAGTGGCTCGCCTAGTGGATGTGTCTTCCCCCTTTGTGGGACGGCCTAGTGCTTCCCAGTTTCTGTCCTCAATGCTGGAACCATGGCAGAGGAGTCTGTCAGGGACAGGGGCTCACCCAGCACCCCCTGCTCTGGGACTCGTCCTGAGCGACCTCTCCCAGGGCTTCCCAGCAGCCGGACACCTCGACAGGTGGCTGGACCGAGAGGGAGCCGAGTGCCCCGTGGACGCGCCCACTGGTGAGTTTCCTCTGAGTGGCTGTGAGGAGGGGCGCCAGCAGGAGGAGGTAGTCCCCAGGGCTGCACCTTCCAAGGGTGTATCTTTTCTTGGGCTGCTGCTCCTTCTGCTTCCATGACACGAACAGCTTTCTTCTGCCACACCCTGCTGCCTCGTCACAGGCCAAGAACAATGGCGCCAGCGGACCACAGCCAGAAACCTCTGAACCCACGAGCCAAAGTAAGTCTTTTCTCCTTGCTGTTTTATCAGGTACTTTAGTCACAGTGACAAAAAGCTAACACATACCCACAAAGAACAGAAAGCAGGGGCCCAGACAGATATGTGTTCACTTATGTGCCAGAAGCATTCACTGCAGCTGAAGGAGGAGGCGACTCGAGTGTCAGTGGACGAACAGATGAAGGAAATGTGGTATATACACAAAGTAGAATATCACTGAGCCCTGAAAAGGAAGAAAATTCTGTCACCTGCTATCATGTGGGCAACAGTATGCTCAGGGACAAAAGGACAAAGACTTCATGATTCCTTTTTATGAGGTTCCTAGAGTAGTCGGTTCAGAGACAGAAAGCAGAGTGGCGGTAGTCAGGGGCAGGGAGAGGAGAGAATGCAGCACTGTGGCCTCACTTGCAAGATGAAAAGGGTTCTGCAGAGGGACAGAGTAACAGCTGCACAACAACGTGGACGTACTCAATGTCACTGAACTGTGTACCTGAGATGGTGAGGATGGGGTATTTTAAGCTATGTGTATTTTACCATAACTTAAAAAAGAAAGAAAATCACCTCTGGGAAAAGTGAAGGTACGATATCTTAAGACAAAAGACAATGCAGGGTATCACTGGGTGGCCCTGTGTGTTTGAAAAGGACACGTGAAAAAGAGAGTGCAGGCTCCAGAGCCTTGGCTGAAGGGGTCTGCAGCGTCCTGCTGAGTGCAGCGGAAGACAAACGGAAGAGAGGTGAGAGCTAGACATGAAGCCCTCTGCAGGCCGGAGATAGTGGAGACCCCTGGAATGATGGGGTGCTTGGGGTGCAGCACCATCACGCTTGCCATAGGAAGAGGTTCTGCGATTCCTGTAGCAGTAGCTTTGAAGGACGCAGCAGGGGTAGGAGAGCGATGATGGTAATGAGGAGGCTGTAGGAACACAGCACACTGCTTGTGTCCAGACAAGCGCATCCAGATTAGGATTAGGGTGATAAACTGGCCCAGGGGAGGTGATGCGTGGAGTGGGGGGTTGCAAGTGCTGCAGGGCTTTGTGGGATCTGCAGGGGACGTAAGGGGACACAGGTCTCAGATCTCGCTGACTCCTAGGTCCCACTACTTGTCCTAGCGGCCAGTGCTGCCACCGTGGTGGGGAGGAGGGAGAAGGGGAGAAGGGGAGAGACACAGGAGGAGGGAGGAAGCAAGTGTGTCCTTTTAGATGGGTCGTCTGCTCTGGCAGCCTGGGGTGCGTGAGTTTGGTCAGGAGGAGGAGGGCCAGGCTGGAGACAGATCTGGGAGCTGCCAGGCACAGGGCAGCTGCGGAGTGCCAGCGAGCCATCGCTCCTCATTGTGTAGGCGCCCGCTGAGCCCCCACTCTGCGTGCAACCCCATGCCACGCTGAGCTGTGAGTTCAGGGGGATTTGTTGATCTCATGTGGACTTGGCCCTGGTAGTAATAACGATGGGAGGAGACTCGGCTCGGTGCCACGCAGACCCCGGCCCAACGGTGATTTCAAGGATGCCGTCAGCTCTAGACAGTGACTTGCAGGCAGCGTGGGTATGTGCTGAGTTCACAGCACTCCTGGAAGCACAGGGTTTGTCACGCCTGACTCACTCGGTGGCCCCCTCGTCACAGGCAGTGTTGCTCCTCTGACGAGTGAGATCCCACAGGGCTCTGGGCCAAGGTTTTCACACCGCGTGTCTGGGAACCAAATCTGCGAACGCCCACACGCACAGCACGCGGTTGCTTGGTGAGTTTTTTTTTTTTTCTTTTCACCACAGCTCAAACAGAAAGTTCGCCCTCGTTCGCTATAACTCGTCACCTGGGCTTTGGATCCAAATGCACTGGATGAATTAGGCTGTTGGGCCCCACAAGCCCAAGCTTGTGCAGACTGGTGGCTCCTGGACCAGTATGACTGCATCTGCAGGAAGAGGGGTTGTTATCCTGGGTCCCCAAGGCTGACAAGGCTTCTGAGAGGGGTCCCAAGCCAGGGACAGCTGTCAGTCCAGGCTGGGTCCTTTTCTCATTGTCGGGCAGGTCGCCCTCCATGCCTTCTCCCCTCCTGGGCAGAGCAGCTGCATTGCCTGGGCTGTTTAAATAGTGAACCTTAGGATAGGTTTTTCATCATAATCCAGTGGGAGAAATAATACTTCCATTTGGCTAGATGCAGCCCTCTGGGGAAGTGGTACCCTTGAACTTAGAAAGAGCAGCAGCACAGAGTGGCCTCAGCCAGGCACCCTGGTTATGCAAGGAGGGCAGATCCGAGCCAAGCCTGGCGCTCGCTCAGTCGCATGCTTCGGAAGAGCAGCCGGACAGCAGAGCGCTCGCTCCTCTCGGTGCAGGAGCCTCCGTCCTGGCCTCTGTCCAGAGCTTCTTACAATTCGTGTGACATTTACATGGCACCTTCAGGCCCTGGCTGCTCTGTCTGCGATATGGAGTTAATGTACCTCAGCGGCCAGGGAGGGGCCGGGATAGTTATCTCCCAGCCCAGCCAGGCTTCTACTAGCCAAAGGCCAAGATTCTAGGAACGTTACCCAAAGCAGATAATATTAGCATTCATAATCTATTAAGATGGATAAAAAGCAAGTTACCAAGCAGTACAAATTGTTTTGTTTCACTTTGGTCAGAAAATATTTACACACCCAAAATGCCTGGTGGGACAATCACCAAGTTACAGTTTTCAAATTACTTTAAATGGTGAGATAATGATTTTTCCTTTCTTTTTTCTGTTTACATATAATTTCTAATTTATCTATGATGTAAATAAATTGCCTTACACATTTTAAACCAAGTGACATTTATAGTTTCACAAATATGACTTACTTTTTGTGGTGGTTTTCTCTTTCTGCCCTATCATCAGAGCTCGTTTAGTTTTTCTTTTTTTCTCTCTGCTCCCCCTCTCATTCCCTATCACTGTTCTTCCTAGTTTTAAGGCATTTTTGCTTAAAAATAAACAAACATGTTCCTAGCCTTTTGGCTTTCAAAAATTGGGTGTAAAATATATACGTAATACAAGCGTGTATGCATATTTAGTTATTGCAGGGTATCGTGCCGCGCCGTTTCCATTCTGCTGAGTGTTGCTCTTGCCCTTTTCTTCCTCTTGTAGGCACCCTGTTATTTCTCCTCCAGTCTAGTTGAGGTAAAACCCCAGTTACCTGCTGAGCCCCGGCTGGGGTCAGAGTAAGCCCCATTCCGCTTGCTTCCTTGGTCCAGGCGCAGGAGGTGCCGGCTGTGCCCGCCTGGCCTTTTCTCTCTGTCCCATGCTCTGCTCACCTCCCAGCCTCACCCCAATCCTGTGCATGATTTGTTAGATACGGATTTCATAGGTGAGGAGAGCAAAGGTCAGAAAGTAAGTGACTCACCCCAGGACACCCAGCCAGGAGGAACAGAGCTGAGACCGACACTCTGCACATGGCTGTTCACCTCTGTGTGTTTAGCTCCGGTATTCCCCAAGCAGAAAGAAAGGCATTAGGATCAGGGCCTAGGGGAGGAGAAGAAAGGAGGAGGGGGCCACAGGCACTTTGTCAGCTTCCCCACAGTTTTGTTCAAGCTTCAGGTCACCCAGATTCGGCACATCTTAGTAGGTCTGCTGTCATTCTTAGAATTAACGCAAGGAGGGGTCTGCGGCAGACTGAAGCCCCGGAGCCTTAGGGCCAGAGTGTGGCTGGGACCTGGCCTGGCCGGAAGATCTCTGGCACTGTTAGTGGTGTGTTGAAAGCGTTTTCTAAGAAGCTGTTATAATTAAGTACGATGTGCATCTCCCTAAGATTTACCGAGAAAAGCGGGGGCTGGGTGCAGCTGGGCAATTCCTTCGCCTCCTCCCTTTCCAGACCCAGTCTTCGGTTGCTGCACTATGCACCATGCATAGAGGCCTGGGGGGTGCCTGGAGGCCTCTCGTGGAGACAGTGAAGCCTGATGACCATGGGTCCTGGTGCCCTGTAGGACAGAGGCACAGAGAAAGGACTGACATCCAAATTACAGTGGAGAGGGGACCCCCAAGCCCAAGCTGCTGCCTTGTAGTACAGTTCTAACAGGAGGTGACCATGGTGTGTTCCACCCAAAAGCAAACCCCAGCGCCGTGCCCAGATAGCTTTGGCATTCTTCACTGTGTGACACCTGCGTGCACTTACTCTGTACATTACAGATATGTAAGAGCGGCTGTACTCCGAAGTGTTCCCAAACTTGTTTGATCAGGGAACCCTTCATAATGGAGCGCATTGTAGAACCAGTTTTCATAGAACGCACTTCAGGAAATGCTGCTCTCCAGGATTACAACAAAGATGGTACAACGCACCCAGGAGCTGCTCCCTAATTTGAAGGAAAGTTGAGCTGGTGCATGCACTGTCCTTGGCAAGGGTGAATCCCGCCCGAGGGCTGGCTGGTACCAGTCGGCTTCTCCTCCCAGGATGTCCATGCTGCTCCTCACTTGAGGGCCCCGGCTCACGTTGATTTTCCTGCTGAGCTGTGGCTTCAGGGACCTCACTACTCTTGGGCCCCCCCATACCAGTGCTTCTCGAGGGAAGACGTCGCTGAGCTTGCTAGAATGGCAACGAATTTTCTGAAAGCAGCGATGTCCCGTCCACAAACTGTGGAGAGCCCAGCTTGCTTTGCGCGGCTGTCTGCCAGCGGCCTTGTACCTAGAGCTGGAAATCGGTTTATTTGCTTTGGTGGTGTGCTGGGCCGTCGGGAGACAGGCTGCAGGGCCTGCTCAGCCTGTCACAGTGTCAGCCCTGTCCCAACCACCTTAAGAGGGCTTCCTCCTGGGGAATGCTCCTACAACAATGCTCTAGTCAAGCAGTCCTATGGGCCAGCTTCTTCTATTACTGCCACTCTTCAGATGAGAGGAGGGAGGCTGAGAAAGCTACGCAGGCGCAGGCGCTCTGGCCTCTCCCCCAAACCCCTGCCTCGAGCACAGCCAGAGCCCGAGGGTCTCAGGGCTCATTCTCAGGGTCTCCTTGCTTTGTCCTGGATGCATTTTCAGGAAAGCTGTCAGGTTTGGCTCTGACAGATCCTGGACTCCCCGCCTTCCTGGGCAGGGCTGTTCTGCCCTCTTTTGAGATGGGGGTGCTCTTGCCTGTGAATTCCAGCCACAGAGCCAGTCAAAGCCAGGGCAGAATCGCTGGCTTGGAGGCAGCACCCAGGCTGGTCAGGACAGCCCAATGTGGGCATAAATCTTGAGCTATTCTTGGCCTGCGAAGACAAGATTCTAATGATCTGGCTCTCTGGCCTTTGGAGATGTCCATCTGGACTGAAGATGCCGCCTCCCCATTTTCTCTCTCTCCTTGATAATCATAAACGTTTGAGCAGATTCAGCCTGGAGTCTGCCTTCTCCTCTGCTGACGGAAGGCTTAGCAGGAGCTGTCCTTGGCCTGCCTGTATGCACCTCCTCCCTGCCTGTTTTATGGGATCTAGTGCATGGCGGCAGAAGTCAACAGAGGACTGGCAATTTTGTGGACTCCAGCTGACCCACATGTTGCTTCTTGGGGTTGATGGAACCAGCGTCCTTGGCCTCTCTGTCTTGTGTCGCAGCTGCCACAGGCCCTGCTTGGACTTGTGATGCTCCTGTCCCTTGGGCATGAGCCGCAGCTTAAATACTTTCATCCCTGGCAATGCTAGCCAAGGAAGAAATCAATCAATCAATAAGTATTTATTGAGCACATAGTCTTTAACTGTCAAAAACAGAAGCCATTAATGGAGTATGGATTTAAGAAACCGGATTCTTGTCAGCAGGTCCAGCCCGGGGAAGACTCCTGAGGTGCATTTGGGCCCTGCTATCCCCTCCAGAAGCCCCCATAGAGCTTTCTCTGCCCACTGAACCCCAGTTCTGCCCCCCTGGGGCCCCAGAGACCCATGTGGACTTTGAGGCCTGGCCGCTTGGGACGGACAGCCCTGAGGATCTGGATCCATCCTGCTTCCTCCGCCCTGCTGTCCCAGGGCACTGATCTATGACAGCGGTGGAGCCAGTGCTGGATGTGGTGAGGCCACGAGGACCCCCTCTGCTCCCCTCTCTGTCCTTGCTCCCACCTCTCCCTTCCACGATGCCCACTGTCCACCTCCTCCAGGAAGCCTTCCTAGCCCCATTCCAGAAGAGTCACCTGCATTCCTGAAGTGCTTTGGACGTCACATCCAGGGCTAGGCATTTTTACAAGTGTGTCCTTTAACATGGCAGCGTGTATCTGATGGGACTGTCCCATGCTCCCTGATGGGACAGTCATGCACGGACCACTGGTGGTTCAGAGCCGCCTGACCGCAAGACCTGAATTATGACCTCGTAATGAACGCGTTAATCCACACCGTAACCTGTGGGATAGCCTTTGTTGCTGTCATTTTGTTTCTTGAGCGTTTATTTTTCCCCAGATAAAGGGATGAAGATAAACCTGCCGTGTATTTTTCTAGATGATAAGTAGGACTGAGATTTACACCTAGTCCTCCCTGATGCGGGAGCCTGGGCTGTCCATCACCACGCCCTCAGAGGCCCTGCCAGGTCTACACTCACGTCGGAATGGCTCTGAGCTGTGCTCCTGGGTCATGGGCGTCTTTTGTGTAGTTTCTTCAGTAGGACACCGGACACCCCGTGCCCTCCCCACCCAGCACCTTCCCAGTGCCTGGCCATGGAAGAAAGTGCTTTCTTGGCAAATGGTTGAGTTCTACTCCTTCTGGCCTAGGTGGATTTTTAACAGAGTCGGTCAATGAATCAAAGAGGAGAATTCCAGGTATTTTATTGATTGATTGATTGATTAATTGATTGGTACATTTTAGATAGATGTAACGATCACATTCATCATGGGGAATTTACAGCTGCACATGGTATATCTTGCTTCTTCTTTTCCCATTCTCCTCCCCTCCCTTCAATCCCTCTTCCCCTGCCTATTTACAGAAGCTTTGCTTCCTTTTCCTTCTATTCTCTTTTTTTTTCCATGTCCCTTCTTTCCTCTCCCCCTCTCCCCTCTCTTGTTGACCTTCTCATTTGAACATTTTCTTCCTATTTCACAATACCTATTATACATTTTGGTCCTTATTTATACTTTCGGTTTCTCATACCAGAGAGACAATGTAGTATCTACACATGCGTGTCTGATTTATTTCACTTAAAGAGTACATCTCAAAGTGCATCCGTTTACCTAGAAATGTCTAGGCTTATCCTTATTTATGGCAGAGTAATAAGCCATTGTATTAAAAAAAAAAAAAAACACATCTGGCTGGGCGCGGTGGCGCATGCCTGTAATCCCAGCATTCAGGAGTCTGAGGCAGGAGGATTCCCCCGAGTTCAAGGCCAGCCTGGGCAACATAGTGAGTTCAAGGCCAGGCTGGACTACATAGTGAGACCCTGTCTCAAAAAACAAACAAACAAACAAACAACCTGCCCCCAAACCCCCACATCTTCTTTATCTATGCATCAATCGATGGACATTGGGTTTGTTTCCAAGATTTGGCTGTTACAAACTTTGCCACTATAAACATGGGTGTACATACATCGCTGTGGCATGATGATTTTAATTCTTTTGGGAAGATATCAAGAAGGGAATAGCTGGGTTGAATGGAACCTCTAGTTTTAGTTTTTTGAGGAATCTCCACACTGATTTCCACAGTGGTTGCACCAGCCTGCACTCCCACAAACAGTGGAGAAGGGTTCCTTTCCCCTCCACTGCCCTGCTAGCATTTGTTATTGGTTGATTTCTTGATGGTGGCCATTCTTTCTGGGGTGAGATGGAATCTCAGTGTTGTTTTAATTTGCTCCTCTCAAATGGCCAATGATGTTGAACATTTTTTCATATATTTGTTTGCCATTTCCACTTCTTCATCTGAGAAGTATTCATTTCAGATGTGCATTTTTGGATTGGGTCTCTAAATTTGGGGGGGTCTGACATTTTTGAGTTCTTTACATAGTCTAGATAGTAGTCCTTTGTCTGAGGAACAGCTGGCAAAAGTTTTTTCCCACTCTGTGGGTTGTTTATTCACTCTGCTGGTGGTTTCTTTTGCTGTGCAAAAGCTTTTTAATAAGATGAGATCTCAGCTGTTGATTCTTTGTGATAGTTCTGTGCAATCAGGATTTTGTTCATAAAGTCTTTTTCTATACCTATGTCTTCAAGAGTTTTACCTATTCTCTCTTCCAGCAGATATAGTGTTTCTGTTTTAATATTTAGATCTGGGGGTTCAATGTATTTTAGGTAAGAGGCTTTCTTGAGGGTCTTCTCATCAGTGGAAGGGAAAAGAGAGAGAATCAAGTGATAGTTATGAAACACCAGGGCACAGTGCGAACTAGTCACTGTCATCATTGTCTGAAGACCCTCTGGGGTAGTACTGTTGCTCCCACTTTTCAGATGAGAAACTGAGTCTCAGAGGATTAAGCAGCTTTGGTAAGGATACAGAGCTGTTAAATGAAGAACTAGCACTCAAACCCAGGTCCTTCTGATCGTCACCCATCCCATTTCTGTCACGCATATGGACTCTCTTCTCTAATTTTAAGCTGCCATTAGGCAGAAACCGTGAAATGACTCCGATTGGTGTCATGGCAGATGAAGGACGGCCATGTTTCGAGGCCCAGAGACAAGGCTCGCAGCTTGCACTTCCACCAGGGATTATTAACCTAGAACTTGGGACCCTAGAGACTCCACGAATAGCACAGGAAGTTCCCTTGAAATTGGAAGCAGAAATGTGCTTCTGTGCATTTTCCCTGCAGAGAGAGAGAAGCCACAGCTCTTCATTTCTCAGAGATGTCTATGAGTCAAGAAAACTTGGGGGGTTCACTTCAGAGGGTCAGAAAATAGATTCCCAAAGGAAACTGTCCGTGGGCTTGCGATGGGCGGTTTTGTCCTGGCTGATGTCAGAAGCCTGCGTGCGAGGAGCGGGGAGGACTCAGAAGCTCTCCGATGCCCCTTGGACACTGTAGATCCAGAAGGCCTCGGCGCTGTCCATGGGGACCACAGTCTCAAGGCCCGTCCTACGCCAGGCGATGCATTGGATATGACTGAAGTGGACGGTACAGGAGCTGCGCGCTGTAAGATTGTTCACTGGCAAGGGCAGGTTCTGCGTGAAGTTCTGCCCTCTTGGTTAAAGCATTCTGGCATCCTGGCTGACGCCAGGGAGAGGGGAAGGATGTATCTGGGCTCCAGAGCACAGGAAGGGCACAGGCCTCACATCTAGATAGTCTGTGAGTGCGCTGTCGTGTTCCCTCTGCCAAGAATAGAGAGGCCTTCCTCCTCTTGCTGCCCTCCCTCTGCATGATTTGATTTCCAACATAGTTGAAAAAAAAAAACCCTCCCTGTTGACCCCTTTGGGTCCTCTGTACACAAAGTGGCTTCTTTAATTGAATCGGCCTGTGAAAAATGCTCTCTAAACACGAGCCTGTGATCTGAATGTTGACAAGGGAAAACGGCTCGCTGCTGGGCAGTGGCTGGGGATGTGTCTTGCTCTAGGGAGGAGACCCACCCAGGGCTCACCTTCCTCACTTCATCGCTTTCCTCACCTTCCACTGAGGAATGGAAAGCAGACAGTCTAGTGATGACCTGGATTCTAGGTGGGTCACATCTTTGTGGCTTTAATTATGTAGCATTTTTGTGTCTTATCTCAATGCATCTCATTTGTTTATTCAATTGTCTATATCTATCTATCTATCTATCTATCTATCTATCTATCTATCTATCTATCATCTGTTATGGTTTATATCTAGACGGCCCCTAAAGCCTTGTGTACTCATAGGTGGGGCTTTTGAAATGCGATTGAATCATGGGGTGCTGTAGCTATAGATGACATTGGGAGGTGGGTCAGTGTGGGCTTGACTTAGTCCGTCTCCCTCCCTGTCTCCTCTGCTCTGTGCTTCCTGGCCGCCATGATGTGAGCAGCGCTTTCATCCACACCCTTCTGCCTTGCTGCTTATGCCTGGGAACTAACCAACCATGGACTGAGACTTCTGAAACATGAGCCAAAATAAGCCTCTCCTCCTTTAAGTTGTGGGTACTGGGTGCTGTGTCCTAGCAACAAAGAAAGTGACTAAGCCACCATCATCATCTTTTCCGCTCACCTATCATGAGCGTCAGTTACATAAGTGACACTGCAGTTGGGAGGCAGAGTTGAATAAGACATCATCTCCTCTCATCTCAGCATTACTGGGAGGATCCAGTGGGTCGATGTACATGAAGGCACTTTAGAAAAGTAGAAGGTACTTCTTAAATAGGACATGTGTTCTTGCAATATGTTCTCCCTGGGCCTCCAGACAATCAGGTGGCATGATAGATGGTTCCGTCAGAATCATTTGGTCCCATGACTGGCTCCATGGAATTGGGGCTAAAGCTGCACTTGAAGGTTATCCGAAGATTCCCGTCATAATCTAGATTTGCAGTTAGATCGGATGATTACGTAAGCTAAGCTCCCTCTCTCCTCCTTCCCTGCCTTCCTATTTCTTGTGAGCTTTTCATGTGAGAAGGATGTTCTCTTTCTCCTGAGAGTGTTGGAGCCCTGATGCCAGCTGGGGGCAGCTGTCCTCTGCAGGGAAATGTAGTTTTGCCATTTAACTAATTGGCAGGATTGGTGGCTATAATAGCCAAGTGTTTAATCCAAGATTAATCAGTGAATAAATACTATGTTGGCTTGATGAGAAGCAAGCATTTCTGTCTTTTGTGGGGAAGTGGTTGTGTTATACATGATCTATTGATCAGGGACATTGACTGGTATTTCAGTGCCCATTTCAGTGGTATTTCAGTGCCCATCTATTACTTGGCAGGGCGGGTGTGGTGTGAGAGGATGGGACTTAGAGAAGACAAGTAATGATTTATTTTAGTCTCATCTTTAGGAGATAAAAATTAAAATAAATTTAATCAATGAAAGCTAGAGCTAAGTCAATAATAAGAGTTCAAGTTGAAAAATTACCCAGAAGAAGAAACATAAAGTTCGCAGACCCCAGAAGAAAAAAAAGTCTAAAATATATTTCAATGATCTTGTCAAAGCATTTTTGAGTTTGCTTTTTTTCCCTTCACTATTTTGTCTTTGCAATGCAGACATTTCCAAAGTTTATTTGAGCAGTGCACTAAAAAGGCACTGTAGGCAAAGTTGCCAGAACATTTTGTAGGGTAAATCATTTTTTCAGCAAATCCCGACTCTTTGGCATGCCAGTGTCAAGAGGAAAGCCAGAAAAGAGCTGTTTTGTTCTCTTATAAATTGACAATCGTCGTGTTCCTGAAAAGTAGAGCATCAAGTGAATTTTTGAAAACTGAGTCTCATTCTGGAATGTGTGTTGGGGGGAATCCCATAGTCTTAAAAACACAGGTGCCTTTCACTGAATGAATGCTTTCCCATTCTCCCTTGTTTTGTGTTTTTAAAATGTTTGTAAGTCTGGATTTTTGTATGCTGCACCTACTTAAAGTAGGGACCACCTGTGGATGAAGGGATGTGAAGAAAGGATGATGGGCCCCCTGCCTGAGCAGGGCTTGCTCTCCTCTGCCTGTCTTGGAGCCTGGTGAAGTGAGAGAGAGAGAGAGAGAGAGAGAGAGAGAGAGAGGCAGCTGAGTAAGCTGATGACCGTGCTGTGCTGTTAATATTGACCGAGGTTTTATTGATCTCTTTCTGTGAACTCTGTGGCTCTGTATTGATCGCAAGCACTAAAATCGAAAAGGAAGGCATCTTACTGTCAAAGGACAGGTGTGCTTGCCAGCTCTGGACCTGGGACAAATTTTTAGTGAGAGGACACAGGTAGGATTGCTGTGAAATAAGAGCCTCCTTTTCCAGAGGTCACTGAGCTCTCAGCCAGTCTTTCTCCTGAAGGGACTTTGCCTGTGGCAGCGGGTCTGTCCCCTCCCCAGGAAGCTCGGCACGCTGACCCGCAGTGACTGCGGAGTGAGACCCAGCTGACGTGGCACACTGTGAGGCCACCGTCACTGAGCGGCCTCAGACATCCTGTTTTACTAAATATTCACTGGACCCCTGCAGTTGCCTGGGTTCTAAGGATAAACTAGATAAGTCAACATGGTACCTGTTTGGGGAACATTTTTCTTCCTTGGTTAGAGAGGTAACTTTTCATTCAAAATTTTTATTTTGAAAGATGTCAGATTGATACACGGAGTTTTCACTAACCTCCCACTCAGCCATTACGGAGTTCCAGCAATCAGGAAGCCCTCGGGCAGGAAGTCTAGCCCGCGGACCGCACAGCTCCACACCCTGCAGTAAACTGCGGAGCTGCCTTGGCGAGCTCCTTAACCTCCCCGTGCTTCAGTTTCTTTGTCTGCAGAATGGAAATTCTGTGTGAACCATACAGCGCTGTACAGAGGACTGAGGAAGTATTTCCCTGAGTGCGCCTCCATGGGGCTGGGGAGGTGTGTGGTCCAATGGGGGTCCTCAAGACGGACGGGCATCCGAGCCAGTCCCTGCTGGACAGCACAGGGCCTGGCCATGCGCCTCTCAGCAGATGAGGTGAGGACGAAGACGATGGCAGAGCGCGTCTGCTCAGGTTTCCACATGGCTGATGAGAAAGGTGCAGGAGAGAAATTGCGAGTGACGCGTGATGATACATGAGCCAAAGAGGCCTTTCCGAGGGCATGGTCCTGGTGGGTGAAATGATGGCGTGTTGGACTTTACCGTATTAAAATGCTGCAGGGCCACACAGCCCCCTCATGGGTACTCGGCAACCTTGTACCTGCGTTGGCCTCTGCAGGGTCGTTGTCACTGGCAGGATCCTGCTTCAGCTTCTCTTTTGAGAGATAGGACAGAAATCCCTCATAAATTATAATAGCAGATTGTTTAAGTAACAGCCCAGGACCAAAGAAGGGCTGACATGGGGACCTGATTAATGAGCCATTGCTTGTGCGGACACTAAGAGCTCATCAGTTTTGAGAACAGACACTGCAGGCATGGCGGCCAGCATCCTCCCTGGGATGGGGGCTCCACAGAGTCCCAAGGAGGGAGGAGATACTGTGCGGGGCCCTTGGGCGTGGGTCAGAGGTCAGTAAAATACTGCGCAAGTTCCAGGGCTCACAGTCTAGTGATTTCCAAATCATTTTTAGTTTTTGTTTTGTTTGGTTTTGTTCGGTTCTAAGTTCCTGGTGCCCTGTATGGTGCTGGAGAGAAGCTCCATCAGTAAAGTACAGCAGCTTTAGGTCAGGCCCTCCTGGGGTGTGGGCCTCATACCTTGGGGTGGTTGGCTATGTGTCAGGGCCCTGATGGCCTGGGCATGAGGGGAATGGGCTTTGCAGCCCAGCCCTAGGCAGTCTTCCCCCACTTGGGCTCAGTGGATCCAGCTGTGAAATGGGAATTGTGGCAGCAGGCTTTCTGCAGAGCAGCAATTGATACTTGAGGAACCTGAGGTGACCTTAGGGGACGGTGTATTTAGCGGTCCACACTTGGGGCTGCCTCCAAGTTGATGTACTCTAGTCCTACTTTCAAAAATGATGAGATTTTTTTTCTTTACCCTAAGGGGTCCACTTATCCCCCAACTCCCAATATGACGAGAAACTGTCCAGCTAGGTCAGAGTCTTGGGCACAGATGAGATCTCCCCAAAGCAGCCAGTGGACCACAGGCTAGGAGCCAGGAAGAGGAGCACAGCCCCAGCCCTGCGCCTGGTCTCTTTGGGCCTGGCCCTGTAGTGACAAGTGATGCTGCTTCATGCTCCACACTTCCCTCACCAGGTACCTGCGTCAGAGCCAGGCCTTCCAGAGATGGCACCTCACCCTGAAGGTGGGGACTTACATGGTTGTGGGATCTGGTAGAAGAAACATGGGATGTTCTGTAATGTGTGGTAGCTGCTGGTTACAGAATAATGTATATGATATAGTTCTATTGTTTAAAGAAAATGATAGATTGGTTGGGTAATCGCTGTGAGTACATGTGTGTAAATCCATGTGCAGAAAGACCCAGAAGGACATGCAGCAGACGGATAGCAGTGAATTTGGGCGGATCTAGGATAGAGGCAGGATGGTCAGAAAGCATTACAGTCTTCTCTACAGTCTTAGCTTTGCCCTGGAAGATATGTTCACACGGCAGAGCAGGGACACGGAGTCGGAGCCGCCAGTTCTCTGTGAGAGGAAGACCAGTCCTCAGCCAGCTGCCCAGGGACTGAAGGCGACGAGGCTTGGATCCTGAGACTCCATCAGTGGCAGGCAGTGTCATCACCCCCTTTGGGACAGACACTGGGTGCTCCCCTGTCCTTTTCCCTGTTCCACAGGAAGATGGTACCCCCAGCCTCCCTTGTGGTTAGCAATTGTGAGACTCATGTTGGCTGACGAAATGTACGCAGAAGCAATGTGTGTGGTTCTGGTGTGGCCATAAGTCACCTGCACCTGTCCTCATGTTTACCTCTGCAGAGAAACAGTGCAGATTCTAATGTCACCCCCAAGTGTCCCCTTGGAGGACAGCCCCCTGGGAAGCTCACATGAGACTGGGACATGAGCAAGAAGCATACTCCGGTATCTGTCACTCAGATGCTGTTGATCCTCAGTGGATTGATTACCCCACCACGCTTTCTCTCTCGTTCTGAATTTGATTCTCTTCTGCTTTCCGTGGCTCATTTTCCTCCGTGGAAGTTGGGAAGTCTGGCTTGGCTCGCTGGCACGATGCTGTGGGTGGTGTACGAAGCCTGTTGAGAGACGGGCTGCTGTGGGTACAGTGTGGGTTCTCAGGTTGTGACACGGAGCTCTCTTCCCTCCCTTGGGACCTGTGTGGAGCAGGCTGGTTTCATGGGTGGTGGTGAGGACCCTGATCAGGAGGCCATGGGCCGGGGGAGGGGCCGGGATGCCAGCCCTCGGGCAGCCCCCAGCTGCAGAGAGGAGCCTGCGGTGACTGCCACTCCTCCAGTTACAGTGGATTGGCGAGGATGGATTCCTAGGATCAATTCGCTGCAGGCTGATAAGAGACTCAGTGTGTTTTGGGGATTGGCCATTGCCCAGGCCAGTGCCAAAATTTGCACTGTAAGCAATAATGAAGAAGTGCTTTGCCCTTGGCTGCCATTCCTGGGACGAATGCCAGCCTCTGTGAGCCCTTCAGGGGCGGCTCAGACAAGGACAGGTGACAGGCATCTGCACACACACCGCAGCCAGCCTGGGGCTCGGCAGACCTCGTTCCAGGCCTGGCTCATCTGGGACACTGTCTGGGGCTGGGGACTGCTGAAAAAGGCCATCTAGGCCACAAAGGGGAGTCTCCCCATGTGGCCAGCACCATGGGCCAGTGTGGTCCCATGCAAGCATGTCTGGGGCTGGAGGCAGGAAGCCTGGGCTTTGTGAACCTGGCCATGCCACAGCCATGCTCTGAGCCTCAGTCTTGTCCTCTGTAAAATGGTTGATACATAGAGTCTTGTCTGTCAGTCTTTGATCAGTGTTGTTCAGACTGCCCTTGGGAGCTTCTAGTCTGGTCACCATTATGGACCCTGGTAGCATGAGGATCCTGCAGTGCAATCTGCAATGAATGGTGCACTCTGAAGCCTTCCATTCTGCAGAGAAATGGTAGAAATAAATGTGGAGAGAGGCGCAGGGATGGGGGAAAGCAGGACTTTGGGTGAGCCCAATATGCAAGCGGTGTGCACACCTGTGTGTAATAATATGCATCAACATGTACTTTTCTCCTGTGGAAGCTCATCATCATTTTGGTGTGTTTGAGAAAGTAGTGGGAGGGGAAGAAGAAAAACAGATGGAGAAGAACAGAAAGACACATTTCCTTTTGCCTTTACTCACAGTCAGATATTTTGTTGGAGGCATAATTTATGTACATCTATGCAAATAAGCTGGTTCCCTGGAGTTAATCATTTCTCCTATCCCCACTAACAGAGTGGGAGAAACTGAAGCTGGAAGGGAGAGACTCACTCGCACGATCCCAACTCCCCGAAGCCCAGGCTCTCCTCCTGGGAGCACACCGTGCCACTGTCCCGTGGTCTCCTTGAGAGCTGTTGGTCCTGTGAGGCAGACACCCCAGCCAGGAGGCCACCGTGGGTAAGAACCAACAGGAGAACTCGAGCAGAAAGCACCAGGGATTGGTTCAGAAATGCACACCTTTGACAAGCTTGGCACCCAGCTGCTTGCGGGGAGGGGCATGCCTTTTACAAAATATAGGTGCACTTGGCAGCTAAGCTGAGTAACGATGCCTTGTCCCCCTCCTTGCAGTCCTGGGGGGCTGTGGTTCTGTCTTTGGCCTGAGGATTTGCAGCAGGTCCAGGAAGCTCACCCCAGAGGGGCGCTGATTTCCGGGCTCCTGCACCTTGCCTGCTTTTCCACTCCCAGCCCTCATGCCTCATCTTTACTTCCTTGGACCAAGAAGTTACATCTTAGATGGTTGAAAGCAAAACCGGTCACTTCATTAGGATCAAAAGCACCTTACGTTTATAAATGATTGCAATTTACAAAGCTCCTTAACTCCTCTTCCTGTTGCCTTGTTTCTTGGAAGCAGGTCTGTGCTATAGCTCAGGCTCCCAGACACCCGATGGTGGCTGGAGATCGTGAGTGCCAGGCAGTGAGGAGGCCCAGAGCACCTTGCCCATCTCCCCACACCCTGTTTGTCCCTTCACAGCAGCGCGTGTGGCACAGGGTGCACTGTGCCTGGTAGGCAGGGAGGGCAGGTGCAGTGGTGATGGACTTGTCTGTTGGGGCCGGGCAGGTGTGGGCCCGCTGTGCCCCTCCACCCTCACGTCTGACCTGGGCCTGCCTGCCTGCCCACAGCTCTGATCTTGCAGCCATATCTGGCTGTCCTTGGTGGACCAGGACAAACCCATGGTTTACCTGTGGACATCCTCGAAGAGTACCACGTTTGCCAGGTCAAGGGGTTGGGCAGAGGTGGGGCAGAGCTGCTCTCCAAGACTTCTACTTCAGAAGTCCAAAGATCACACTGTACCCCATAAATATGCCCAACATTGTGTGTTAGTGAAAAGCGGGTAGGGACAGTCCCCAGCCTCCTTGGCTTCCTCTGGGACAAATGTGTAGTTTCCTGCTATGAGATTTATAGAAACGCTTCCTGACTGACCTCTCTGTGATTTCCAGCCTACATGACGTCTTGGGTTAACAGGCCTCATATGTTTATAAGCTGCTGTATATTTGTTCAAAAATCACATCTTTCCAACTTCAAGAGGGAGCTGCTTGCTCTGATGTTCTGGACTGTGGTGAACACGTTAGTGTCTGCTTGTCCCTATCATGGAGATGTCCTGGATCCCATTGTAAATATTCCCTGGGCCTTCCCAGGCAGCCCCAGGGGTTGCCTCGAACACCACCAGAACGAGCCTTCTGACTGCCCGGCCGCAGCAGTCGCCCCAAGGACTATGCGCTCAGTCACGCACTGAACATGGGCCAGGAGCACCACTTGCATGGTCTCACTTATTTTCTCCAAATAATAGAAGTACGCAGTTTAGGGAAAGTGACAGTCCCCTGCATGTTCTGATGCCCAGCCCCAGCCCCAAACAAAGCTACTTTAACTGTCTGTCCAGCCTTCAGATGGCCACCTCCACATCTGAGAATCCATACAGGTGCTCACCTGCACTACACAGCAATGGCTCGAGGACACGCTCTCCTCATCTCCATTTTGCAGACATAGAAATGGGCTCTAGAAGGGAGAAGTGGTTTGCCAGGGTCGCTTGAGCTCAGAAATGGCAAAGCCCAGCTTGACTGCAGGCCTTGGCTGGAGGCCACAGTGTGGGCGGCCGGTGACTGGCCTGTGACAGCAGTGCTCTCTGGTTTCCAGCCAGTGTGCATAGAGGCACCTGCTCGAATGATGCCCTCCATGCTGAGGAGTCTGCCCTGGCCCCTCATGTCCCCCATTCAGCACCGGAACCCCAGCCATGTGAACCTCAGGAGGATGAGACTGGAAGTCCTGGGCCAGGTGCCTCTGGATGTGTAGCAGGAAGGTTACCTTCTTTTTCTCCAGCTCTGGTGATGTACAGCTGCAAGTGTTCCACGCAGGTCACCTGGTGAGGTGGCCACAGGCATACCTCTCTGATACCATCACCACAGTCACACTCTAAACAAATCCATCGCCTCCAGAAGTTTCTTTGTGCCCTTTGCTCTTGTTTACCCTTGGCGGTAAGGACACCCAACCCGAGCTCTACCAGGTATTTATGTGCAGAGTCCAGAGTGTTCGCTACCGGCTCTACGTGGTCCAGCAGACCCCTAGAGCTAGTTCTGCTGCCCGCCTGACCCTGCAGTCCCTGACCCCACTCTTCCCAGACCCGGCAGCCACCATTCTAGCGGATCCTGGGAGGAAGGGGGCATGGTGAGAAGGGGGTATCTGCATGCCAGGGAGACGGCCCTCACTAAGCAGCTCAGTATCTGACTTCTAGGCCCCAGAACTGTGGGAACGAGTATCACTGTTTAAGCCCCAAGTCTGTGGTGTTGTATTAAAGCAGTTCAAGCTAGGACAAATCGAAGTGTGGAAAAGTAGACAGAGCTATAAAATTCAGTAATATTACTGAGTATATATTTTATAATAAATTTTATTTTAGAATGGGATTAGAAAAATTGTAAAGATAGTGCGGAGAGTTCCCTTATACCCTGCACCTAACTTTCCCTCTTGGTAATGTCTTAACTCAGATCGGTACGCTGTACTTGCCACAATTAATGAGCTGACAGCAACGCCATCCTAGTGGCTGGAAGCCCATACAGATTCCGAGTCTTTCCCTCACATTCTTTCACTGTTCCAGGGTCCCACCCAGAGTGCCACATTATGAGTAGCCGTCATGTTCCGTCAGGTATCTCTTGGCCGTGACATTGTCTCCAATTTGCCTTGATTTTGATGACTTCGATGATTTTGAGGAAGGCTGGTTGCCATGACTCTTCTGGAGTGTGATTTTGGCTGGTTTGATTGTTTTCAGTCCAATCAGGGTTTTCCAAGTCTTATTTTGGGTAGGTACCACAGTAGATGAGGACTTGGGACAAGGTACATCACTTTCCTAGAGGACATAGCCATCAAAGGAACTCTTATCCCTTCGGTCTGTGCAGCCTAGAGAAAGAAGCCACTCTAGGGCCCAGGACACCAAGCACATCCACTCAGCAGTGGCTGCATGGTTGCTGGGGCCCAGGGGCCTGCTTCCCTTACCTGCCCCCATGCCCTGGCCCCAGTGCAGTGCAGGGAAGGAGCTCACCGCCACTGCCAGCCCCACCCCAGTCACTCAGGCCTCATAGCCTGGTCATCAGCCTATGGGCTCTCGAGTCCAAATCCTGGCTGCCTCATCTACCAGCTCTGGGATCTTGGTCGTTTGCCAAACTGATCTGTGCCTCACTTGCTGCATCTGTGAAATGAGGATAACATACTGTCTTTCACTGTGTGAGGCAGGTAGTAAGTGCTCAGTAAGTGACAGAGATTCGCGTTACACCTGTGAGCACTGTCTTTGTGGAAGGCCTTGTTCAGGGCACAGGGCGAGGTGACTTGGGGAACAGGCATGTTTGTGGTCTAGTCTCTTCTCACAGCTCGAGTTGCCTGAACTTTCCCTACATCCTCGGTCTTTGCAGTGATGTGCTATGGCTCCTTATATTGTCTATTGAGATGCCCTCCCATTAAATTAGGTTTCAAAAATGTCTACCACGAGCAGGCACCACCTGAGTGCTTCCATGTATATCATGCCATTTAATTTGTACAAAAGTACCCCATTTTCCATGTAGAGAAATGGAGCTTCAGCTAGCTATCCTGGGCCCCAAGGCTATAAACATGGAAAAGGAGGCCACACCTCACTGCGTGTCCTTTCCAAGTCATGAGAGGACTGTGTGCTTGAGTCATAAGAAACACAGCATCTTTATGTGGAAGGTGGACTCGGACCTCCACCAGGGCAAGGACTGCTCTGTTTTGCTCACCTTCGCCCTAGCACCGAGCATAGTACGTGTTAACGAGCGTGTACCAAGTGAGCGCGTGGACATGGAGAGCTATCGCAGTCGAGCTCTCTTACATCCTTTATCTCATCTGAGCCTTGAAGCTCTTCTGTGAGAAGGGGGTTGGCGATGATATCTCTACTTAGGAGCCAAGGAGATGCAAGGGAATTAACCCAGGCCAATGTTTTGCCTGGTTATCTCATTGAATCACAGCCTGTTGTCTTTGGGGAAAGGTCACGTGACTGCTGACTGACCACAGACCCAGACCTGTGACCCCCACATTCGTCCCAGACCATGTTCTGCCCATTGCCCTGCTACTTCCATATCCTTTCCAGAGGCCCAGCTGTTGTCAGGTGGCAGCCAGGGCACCGTGCTGGGGCACCTTGTCTAAGAGCCCAGCTCCATCTTGGGAAGGGCCAGGCTGGTGTGTGGCTGAGGACGTGTCCCAGCTTGGTGACTTGTTCTCTAATCACATGGTACCTGCTATTCTAGACAGGAGATAGAGCCAGAAATTACTGAAGGCTGAAAACCTTGCCTCATTGTGTTACAAATGACTCCCTCTCTACTCACAAAGAGCAAGAATGGAGGCTTTTTTCTTTTTAAAAAAAAATTTAGTTGTTAACAAAAACACTGACCATCAGCAGATTTTCCTTGGAGAAGGGATCTGCAGCAGGAAAGGAGGTCATTCTGACAAATCCTATGAGTTGTCCTGGGCCCTGGGGAAGCTTCTGGCAAATCGACGTCTACCAGAACTGCTGACATATTTTTCTGAGGCCTCTGGCAGCCATGTGATCCCTGCCAGAGCTGAGGGACATGTGGCCCACCTGCACACCTGCACTGGACACAGGGGAGAGGCTGCAGATGCGCAATCTGACCCTGCTCCCCCTCCATCCTGACCCCTACCACTCCCTGTTCCATGGTGGGGCCTCCAGATGGAAACTTTCACCAGTGTGGCCAGGGACCCCACACCAGAATTGACTTCTGGGGAGGGGGCCTCAGCTGGCTGGAAGAACCAGCAGTCAGCACTCTGTATAGGGTTGATGTTTCAGATTTTACCAACCTTCTGGTCTCTGTCACAGCTCTTATTTTTCCTTTAGATTTTTTTCAACCATTTCAAAATGTAAAATATTTGCTATAGATGGGGTCTCAAGTGTCCCCCATAGGCCTCTATGTTGAGGGGTGTGGTCCACAGACAGTGTGCTGTTGGTACCTTGAAGAGGTGGGGCCTAAGGGAAAGAAGCTAGCTTGTCACCTTCCAAGGGGACATGGGGACCCCAGCCCTTTCCTGTTCTTCTCTTTCACTTCCCAGCCACCCCAAGGTTAGCAGCTTCCTCCACCACATGCTCCCTGCCATGCTGTGCTCCTCACCACTGGCCCAGAGCAATGGGCTAACACGCCATGGACTGACACCTCTGAAACCATGAGCCAGAATGAAGCTTTCCTCTTTTCAAGTTGACTGTCTTAGGTATTATGTCACAGTAAGGAAGTGGTGACTCACACTCCAGTGTTCGTGTGGGCTGCGGTTTGCTAGTCATGCTACTCCTCATTCCATCTCTTGTCCCCTTGACACTGGAATCTTCCTTCAAGGCCCACATGGCAAGTATGATTAGCAGTCTTAGCCTGAAGGGCTTCCCAATGGTACATAGCTGTAAACTCCGTGAGCGGATGCAGAAGCCCCCACCCACTCTGTGCACCCAGGCCCCCAGAACACTAACTCAGGTCCCCAGCTGCTCTGACCTGATCTCTCACTGCCTTCACTTGGGCCAGTGAGCTGCAAGAAGCCTTGCAGTGCCCAGGTAAGATGACAGGCCTGGGCCAGAGCCTTGGCAGGGAGGAGCTTCTGGGGATTGGGAGGAGCTTTCTGGGGATTGGGAGGAGCTTCTTGGTGGGAGGAGCTTTGGGGGAGTGGGAGGGACTTCTGGGGAGCCGCTCAGGGCGGGTGGGTGTGTCATGGTGGCAGGAGAACATCAGGCGGCAGCGCTGAACTGGTGTGCTCTTTTCTGCCTCAGCTGGATCCTATACTGAGATCCCCAGGGAGTGCGGCTTGTGTTGTGTCTTTAGAGAGGAGAGGTTGCTGAGCCCCAGAGCAGCAGCAGGTGGCCCTGAATCCCTAACCCCATTGCTTCTACTAAGACTGGGCTTTTCTTGTACTTGCTGTGAGCTCTTCAAGGCCCTCAGGACATCCTCACAGGGACCCCTGAAAGCGGGCTCTGAGCCCTGAGAACCTCTCTCTGCAGCTGCCGTCCAGTCACATCCACGCAAGGACAGCGGGGGGGGGGGGGCTGCAGATCTAGAGCCCTCTTTGCTGCCACCTGTGTCGCGGGCTTTGGGATGGGGTTTGACTAGCCAGGCAGGCTGGGTGTGCATCACAGTCACCTCTTCTGTCCCATCAAGACAGGTGGCTGGTGTGGAAACCTGAGGAGCTGCTGCATGTAGACCAGGAGTTTGCCCTCTTTGGGCTCTGTGTCATCTCCCAGGTCACAGGGCATTGTCTCCAAAATGTTTCTCCAGTCCCTCCCCTACTCTGCACCCTGCTGTCACAGCCTCATCCTGGACAGCCTCCTGATCCCTCCACTGATCCCTCTGTGCTGCCAGAGTAGCCATCCTGGAGCCTGGGGGCCACAGTGCTCTGATGTGCGCGAGGGCCCTCGGGCTGCTCGGAATGGAGCAAGTTTTCTCGCTTAGGATTCTTACTGCTGTCCACCTCCAGCCATGCTGATGTCCCCCCACACTCCCAGCTGTTCTCCCACCTCCTTTGTCCCTGCTGGATCGCTGCCTCAGCCCCCACCCTGTGACTGATCTCTGCTAGTCCTTTAAGGTTTGTATGTTAGGCAACTTTCCTTTGCTGTGATAAATGCCTCAGACAATCAACTTTGGAAGAGCGGAGCTTTATCTGGGATTATGGTTTTGGAGGTCCCAATCCATGGTCAAGGGGATCTGTTACTTTAAGTCCTGTGCTGGGGATCTACACATCCCAGCTGGAGCATGTGGTAGACCAGAACTTCTCCTCTTATAGCCAGGAAACAAATGAGGAAGCAGGGGTCCCTGTGTGCCCTTCAAGGGCATGCCCCCAATGATCTGATGACCTCTTGGTAGGCACCACCAACCTTCCAGCAGCACCACACCGGGGACCACTCTGTGACACATAGGCCTTTGCAGGACACTCCAGATGCAGACTGTGGCAGCTCAGGTCAGCAGGGGCTGCAGCCATCTGGGCCAGCTGTGCCACTCCTGCTCTCCATCCACTTCCTGGCATCTGGCCTGTGCCTGTGGGGGCTGTGGTCCCCCACAGTGCCCTCCTTCAGCACAAGACTGCTCTGTGCATAGATCTGCAACCACAGCACCTCAGAGCATGCAGTAAATACTCACCACCGGGGCGGAGGGTATGCCAAAAGCTGAGAGCCCGAGGCCCACTTGGCCTTCTTCCGTGGATGCCCACCTGCCTTTCAGAAACTGAGGAACAAGAGATCTGGTCCTAGGCACAATCATTCCCATCTCTGACCATCCGTCGTCCTTTCTTCCCCGCCTCTCTCCTTTCCTCTCTTCTCTCCTCTCACCTTTTTTTGGTGGTATTGGGGATTGAACCCAGTGCCTCCACACTGAGCTACATCCCCGGACCTTTTTCTATTCTGTATTTTGAGACAGGGTCTCACTGAGTTGCCCAGGGAGGGCTCAAACTAGTGATTCTCCTGCCTCAGCCTGCTCCAGTGCTGAGATTACACTCATGCACCACCATGCCTGGCTATCTGGCTGTCTTTCTGCAATTCCTTTTGCTGTATCAGTCCACCCCAGATCCCGCCATCTGGTTTAACCTTGCTCTGCCAGCTTTGCAGATAGAGAACAGCTGCCTCACATCTGCGAGAGATTTCAATACACATTCTGGACATATTTTCCCTTTTTTATGGCAAAATAAAAAGCCCCAGAAAGGACACGCTGCCCCCTTCCCTGATTGCAGGGGCTGTGGGTGGGTGCTACCCCCAGACACCTGCCATAACCACAGGCACTTGGAATGTGTGGAAACCACTGTGAGTTTCCCAGGAGTGACTGGGGAAGACCTGCAGAGTCCATCTCGGCGGACCGTCTCGAGGTGACCCCTGGGGCCCTTTGAGAGAATCTGATATATTCTCAAGGCAGCGTGGACCGGGCGCAGGCCTCCTTCCCCCGACCCTGCTCAGGAGCAGTTTCCCAGGCTAGGTTTGCCTTCTCACCCCTCTCCCCACTGCCCGTGGGTTCCAGCTCCAGCAGGGACCAGGTGGAGGGGGTGTGCTGTTTCTCCTGCCTTTTCCACCCCTTACTCAGCACCCGGGGTTGTGCTGGGGCCAGGACTCATGAGAGGTTTGCCTGACAGACCCAGGTCTCTGCTCAACAGGGGATGAGCCGGAAGCCAGTGACTCAGGGTGTGGATCTGGGTCCCCCGAGGTGTAACAGGTTATATCTTCTGAGTGGCAGTAGGTGAGGCTACGCCCCTATGTGGGTGAGGTAGCCAGATCCAGCAAATAGAAATCCATGCAACGTTGTGTGGGACTTAGATCTACCAGCCTGTTATCTGGTTTGTCTGAAATTCACGTTTATTGGGCATTCTGTATTTTCTCCAGCAACTCTGGTGGACAGGGTGCCCCTCGAAGACTGGGCATTCTCAGTGTGCACCCATCAAGCAGGAGCAGGTCTTCCTCTGGGTAAAGGGGCTAGGAAGCAGGGCCTTGGTACTGAGTTGTTCTCTTAGCTTTGCTTTCTCAAGTCTGCAGGTCTTCCAGGGCAGGAAAAGGGCCTCTGCCTTGGTGACACGCCAGGCGGTGGGGAAGGCCCAGACTTAGGCATTCAGATTTCTGGCTTGCTTCCCTCTTGCTGGCCCTGAAGCCTTGGTCCAGATCGGTGGCCTGTTCCGGCCTAACATCTGCAGGGCTGTGAGCTCTAAGGGACAGGTACATCCTGCACAGGCCTGCAGAGCTCCGAGGCTGAGGGGCCGTGGTGGTGGGCAGGTGGGGCCCAGGAACCCGAGTTGAATTTGAAGCCTCTTCTCTTTCCCATTTCTCCCCTCCCAGTGCACAGTCATCCCTTCTAGAGATTCCACCCAGGGGTCTGTGGCAGCAAGCTATATCCTCTTTTATTTTGAAAGAGTCTTGCTAGGTTTTCCCAGGCTGGCCTCCAATTTGCTGAACTTCTGCCCCAACTTCTTATGTAGCTGGGATTACAAGTGTGGACCCCCACCTGGCCAGTCATCCTTTCTTGTCAGCTTGGAGGATGGGGGCTTGATATTTTAAATACTTTGTAACGTTTCTTTTTAAGGTTCACACGGAGTAAGTTCACTTGCCGTTCGCGTGGATTTTGGCAAATGCTCCACCACCTGAATTGAGATATAGACCAGATCCAGCACCCCCACCCCCAGACTCTCTTGTGTGGCCTCCTTGGAGTCGCATCCTCCCCACCTGCATGCCTGGGCCACCGCAGCTCTGTTCTCCGCTCCTGCAGTCTTGCTTCCTACAGAATGTCGCATGTGCGGGGTCGTGTGGCCCTCAGCCTTTGTACCTGCTGCCCCCCGCTCGAGACTCTGCGTGCCACTGTCTGTGTCTGGATCTCCCCGCGTCTGGATGTGCCGCCCTTTGCTCGCTGAGGATGTTTGGGGCAAACAGGCAAAGTTGCTCTAAACATTTGTGTTCTGGTTTTTGTGCCAAAATAGGTTTCATTTATCTCGGGTAAATACCCAGGAGCAGGATCACAGGGAACTATGCCAAGTCTTTTGAACCTAGGAAATCTCTGGCTTGCTTTCTATCAGGGGAGCCGGTGGGTGCCTGCAGCCCCCCACCTTCCCACGATACCACCTTGTTACTGATTGGCTTTCGGTGGAAACAAGACCTGGAGGTCAGACAAGTGCAGAGTTTTGGAGAGGTTGCTGTTGGGGTCCAGGCTGGATCTGGGCCCTGTGTTTTTTTGGGGTGTGCAGTTCCCCTTGCCATCTTTTGCTGGCCCTCATCTTCCTGGGACCCTCTGTGAACACACTGAGCATTTGCGGCCATGGATGTGGGATGTGACTCAGACGCTGGACCCACCTGGCGAAGAACAGCAGTTGCCCCACACACAGGGACCGAATCATCCCCGTGATTCTGGCGGTGAGTGGACCCAGCCGTGGCCTGGTTGATGCGCAGGATACATGGTCTGCAAGTTATTCTCCGGAGGTCTTTTCAAGCAGAACCAACACAGACCAGCTTTCCGCGCTGCCTTGGGCCGTGGGTGTTTGCTTGTTCTTGTTCAGCTCAGCCTGCCTTGTCTTTGTGGGGTCATTTGGGATTTGGGACCTGTCCCTGAAAGTCCTAGGCAGACAGCTCGCCATTGTCTGCTTCAAATTTAGAATCAAGATAGCAGGACCTGACATCCTCCCTGGGACACTTGGCTTTCCCTCATCTCCAGCTTTTGAACATTTCAGTGGAGGATTGATTGTTATTCATGGTGTCATTGTTATCTCACTGTGATATAGGTCACTTTTGATTTGGAGAAAGTTGATGGGCGGTTTCATTGTCGATGGAAAACAGCCACACCAGGAGAATACTTCTGATTAATGATTTGGCTTCAAAATAGTCTCCTGTTTTAATAAGCCTCATTGAGAACAGGTGAGCGCAGGCAGAGGGCAGTGCACCTTCCCTGGCGGCCTGTGTACTTTGCAGAAATGTGTGTTTTGAAGAAGAGGAGAGGTGCTGTGGCAGTGTGGCCCTGCAGGTATGTCCTGGAAGCCTGGTACAGGGACACACATCAGCCTGGCCCCGCTTGACTGACCTCCTTCTGCTCGGGACCGTGATGCTCTGCACCCAGACAAGGGGCAGACACTGGGTGAGGGAATGTTCTGTTGGATTCCTGGAGTCTCAAAATTAGACTCAACAAATAGTTATTTAGTTTATGCTGTCTACCTGGCAAAATGTGCGAGATACTTTCATTGATATTATCTGGGGACTGCCTGGGTCAAGAGAGCGGAACCTCACTCACAGAATAAAAACTAAGCATCCTGGGGTGGGGCGCCATTCCCAGCACGGCAACAATAGACTGAAACCAGAAATCTGAACACCCTGCTGCATCCAATTGCTTCTGAAAAGGCAGTGCAGGGACAGCAGTCATTTAAATAGTGAGACCTCCTAGAGCACTTCACACAGAGAATCAAAAGGAGAATCTGAGCTTTAGAAGATGGCTTTCTCTATCCTAGGGAACTTCAATGCCTGATCTTATAGAGCGAGTTAGACTGGGAGGAAGCAGAGTGTCCCGTGGGGAGTAAGAGTCAGGGTCAGGTTGCCTGGGGACAAATCTAGCTCCTCTCCTGCTTCGGTAGCGGTGAACAAGCTGCACTTGATCCCCTGAGCCTCATTTTCTGCATCTGCAAGCCAGGAGCCTTAACAGCCACCTCCTGGGATGGAGTGACATCCGCAGCACTCAGAAACATCAGTGGGGCGATGAGTGGCTGCCCAGCCCCTGGCTCTTAGGCTTCGTTCCAACAACACAAGCTAATACCAAGCCGCAAGAAGAAACCTCAGATATTTTTTCTCTAGGAAATGCCAAAATTGAGGTTTTCCTTTGAAGCCTTGTGAGGAAGCTTCTGAAAAACAACTCACGGGCTCTGGAAAGCATGTCCACAGGGGCCCCTTGTGTGCAGTGGCCCCATCCAAGGGGCAGCCAGGAGGGGCCACGGTGACCACAGTGGCTGTGCAGTGAGCAGGGAACCCTGACCAGTGCCTTTGTATCGTGAAGAGTGGGCTTTATTTAGTGGGTCCGAGGAGGCCAGGGGCAGGGCCAGCCAGTCTGTAGGCTCTGCTCTAGGCCTGGAGGAGGGAGGGCCACGGCCCCGACACTCGTGCACATGAGTGGCTTCTCTGGAACAATCCTTGCCGTGGGTCCCAGGATTCTTCGGGGGGAACAGCCCGCCAGGCCCCGCCCTTTTCCCTCTGCTCTTGCACTGTCAGCAAGCGCTCTTCCCACTGGTCTCTTGGGCCTGCCATGGAAAATCGGAAAACGAGAAGTAGTCGCCCTCCCCCAAGGAGTTAAAGACCGGAAAGCAAGCACGAGAAATAATGCCTATTTTTGTCCCAAGTGCACGCTCCGCAGCCCTGTGGTTGCAGTGTGAACTAGAATAATCCAGTGACAGCTGCAGTCAGGGGTATTGTAGTGCCACTGTTTCAAGGACACAAAAGGCCTTGGTAGAGGAGACCGCAGCGAAGTACACACACGTCCTGGGGTGAAGAGCTGGATCTGCTCCCTCTGGTGGTTGACGGTGACACCAGACAGGAAAGGTGGCTGGGGAGGTGGCTGCTGGGCAGGCGGTGCTTCTGGGCAGCGTTTGAGGCAGTGCTGGCGGCTGTAAAGAATCTGTAATTCTCTCTACCCCATCCCACGCCTCACTTCGCGTGTGGAGAGAGTGAAGATGGAAAAGGTGTTTCCCACAGTGCTGGACCCTGAGGAGGCCAGGATGCCTGTGCCAATAAGGCGAAGTGGCCCAGAGAGGGAGAGGAGTTTTCCAGAGTCACACAGCTAAGCAGGTGTAGGTTGGGGATGGGAAAGGACCAGGGAGGGGCTAGAGAGTACCGTGAGCATCCGCTCCTTCTCTCCTCTGGCACCAGCCTTTAATGTGAATTAAACATTAAACAGGAGGTAATGGAGGCCGATAGGTAACTCATGAGAGATTCGAGTCCGCTGTTAATAGTAGATGAGTTGCGGGGGGGCACTTTGTCTTGCTCAGGTAGAGGGGGGACAGAGGCAGAATTTGTGTGGGAATGGAAGGAATAGCTCTTGTAAAATGGGGTCAGAAAAATGCTTTTTTATTACCTGAATGTTAGAAAATAAGTGGTTCAATTCTAATCCTGTCTAACCTAAATTTTCTTTTAAAGGCCATTTTGTCAAGTTAAAGTTGTGAAGCTAGTATGCAAAACCGAGTTTTCCTCTGTTACTTCTTTGGAGCTGATGTCACTCAGGCCCAAGGGTGACCTTGGTAGACCCCTCCCCAAAAGCCTCAGGACCCCCCCCCCCCACCGTGAGTGCATCTCAGAGAGCGACACTGGTGAGGGATGCGGCTCGCGTACACAAGCAGGAGGAAGGGCTGAGTTATGGAAATAGCAAGATGAAAGCCCATGCTTTTCTCAGACAGACTTTCACAAATGCCCCCCTGTTGGGTGGGTGCTGATTCCTGGCTCCTGGCTGCGATTTCCCACATTTGCATAGAAACAACAGAGGGCAGAGGGAGTAATGGAATCCAGACACTGTGACAAAATCTGAAAATCCTCACGTTTGTTGAGTATCTACTATGTGTGATGTGGGGCTGCTGATCTTTAGAGGTTTATGTCATTACCAGGAACACAAGATGAATTTTTAAAATTATTAGAAAAGACAAGACAGTATATCAAGCAGTGACTTATGCAATCTGCGTCACAAAAAGCTGAACCTATTGACAGGAACAAAATTAATACAGACTGGAATGCTCGGGCCAGGCTCTGCGGGACAGAGAGTTGGGTACAGGTCAGGGAGGTGCGGCAGGATGGTGGAGGACAGGGGAGGGGAGGGGACTGGAGGACGGGATGCATGACGATATAGAAGCAGGAATGAGAACGACCTAGCTATTTGCAATGAAATGACCCATCCTCGTCCCGGAAGAGACGGCACCGTTCCTCGCCCAGTGGGATATGGGCCTCGCGGAGCCCATGCCGGACGCCTGGTGGACGCCTGCGGCTGGGAAGACAGGTGGCCGGGGAAGCTGGTTCCAGGCTGTGGGAACCAGGGTGGGCAGGGTGCTGGGTGAGGAGTGAGCAGCGCAGCGTGTCTGAGATTTGCCAGGAGTAGAGAGCGGGGTGAACTGGGCGGGATGAACCAGCTCTGGGGCTTTCTAGTTAATAATTCACCCCAAGGGTGCGAGAGGTTCCTTGGGGTGGAGGATGGTGAGATACAGGGATGCAGCAGAGAACCCTTTGCTAGAAGAACAACTGGAACAGCTGGTAGACAGGGTGCGTGGGGAGGTACCGGGGTAGCTTCTCATTCACAGGACTGCCCGCCCCTTTCCACGAGCTGAGTTCCCGTCACCATCCCTCTTTGGGTGGGAGCTCTGAGGAGGGGCGCTTGTGACCATCCCCGGCAGGCAAGTCGAGGGGGAGCCGGGCCCACTGCCTCATCCACAAGGGAAGTTGTTTCCAGGCTGAGCCTGGCTGTGACTGCTTGTGCTACGGACACGGTTCTCTGTGGCAGCTGCCACACTGACACCTAAGGAGACACGATTGTCCCTGGCAGCAGTGAATTTTACCTTCTGCTGCCCAGGAAGCCAGAGAGCATCAAAGGCATCACCACATGAGAGTGATTACAGCCAGTGTGACCCAAGGCCAACTCTAGGTGGCCGGAAGCTGGAGAGGCTTTGCGACTGACCAGCAACTGCGATAAAAGATTAATAGAATATCGATCACTTGTACTCACAGAAGCGCTTTTATTTATCTGATCTAGTGGGTGAGGACGCACCACACCGACGCCTCCACCTGTGTGCCAGGATCTCGCGCAGCCTGCGTGGTGGAAGTGTGGCTGTGCCCTTGCTGGATGAGCAGAAGCCTCGGTGTTGAATCTGGGTCCTTGGCAGAGTGTGGCTGAGGTGCCTATGCCCACCTGGAACTAGCTACACCCCTCCCAGGGTACCTCCGCCTGCATGGCCCCACACACCCTCACCTGCCCCAGCTTCCTGGCCCCTTCCTCATGGCCAGTGGGAGGCCCTTGCCCTGGCATGGCCTCTGCAGCTAAGGCGAGGGCGGGGCGTGGACCCCAGGGAGAGCGCCACATGCAGGCTTTCGCGTTCTGGGGACTCCTGCAGAAGGGGAGGTGACCTAGTCTCAGACGCGTAGAGCCCTAAGCAGACGCTTCAGTACCCAGACTCCCTCAACTAAGATTCCAGGGCATCCTGCGCCCTGAGCTCTGCTGTCCAGGAAACCAGAGAGGTCAAGGTGGGCTTGAGGGTAAACGCTGTCCTCACACGGGTGCTCACCTGCCTTCTCTGGGACAGGGTTTCCAGACTCGTGACTTGTCTCTGTGAGGGAAATAGTGCCTCTCCCCTCCTGTCACATTATCCCACACTGCTCTGCAGAATCACAAAACAGTGGGTTTTCTTTGAAATAATTTCCATCAGAATGGTGAACTGAGAGCAGCAAGAATCCTCAGATTCTCATATATATGTTTGTGCTGACATCTTTGAGTTGGAAGCAAAGGGCTTTTCCTTCACATTTGCATTAATCATGGTGCAAAGCAGGCACTTTGTAAATATCCTTTTTGTGAGTTAACAGACCGAAGTAATAGTGATAAGACTTAAGATTAAGAGCACTCGAAATGATACTATACACAGTACTACGTAGGGATCCAGATGTAGAGTGTAAAATATGTAAAAGTGTGTGCCGTGGTAAATATCGAATGAGCAGGGTCAGGCTGGGAGGGAGGCGGTGGGGGAGGGTGTGGAAAGTGGGTTTAACTAGGTTTCCAGCGTTTTGTTCTTGAGCAGAATGGTTATATTTTTCTTCACTTTTTTTTTTTTTTTTTTGGTACAACCGAAACATTGCGTAATATCTTTTTAAATACACACAACTGCGTTGAAAACGTATCTCTAATGTGATGATCACTTCACAGGAGACAAAGCAGAGGCAGGAAAGTTGAGCAAATATGTCTGTCTCTTCCCCAAGTTGGGCGCTTTTTTCTGCTGTTGCTCGTGAACTCCTACTCCCTTTCTTATCTGCACCAACCACTCCTCTCCTCCTACATGGTCCCTTCCAGCATCTCTAAGTAATTACATCTTTAACTACTGCCGAGAAGACACAGGGTCTGTGCGTTAATTTGGAGGCTCTTCCTGTGACCCGAGCAGCTCCCTTCCCCCCGAGGCCCCTCCTGAGTAGAGCTCGTGTGTGGTGTGAGCGAGGAGACGCTCGCTTGCTGGCACTGACTCCGGACCTATGTCACTCACAGGTGCCAGCTCTTGGAATTTCCGGAGCAGTGGAAGTTGCCCTGCTGTAGTGTAGCTGCCCTGCTGTAGAGGAGGCAGGATGGTGCAGTGGGGCTCAGCTGCCTGCCCAGGGTGAGCACCACAGGGTCGCACAGCCACTGTGGCAGATCACACCCGACTGCCCCCCACTGTCTGATATGGGCTGCACAGTCAGCACGTCGCTGGCGCTCAAGCTCGTGGCAGGTGGCACACACTGGGAAGTAGCTCTGGGATCTGAGGAAGATCCCAGACTGCAGGACACTGGCTCATCAAAGCGGGTCCCTGCACCCGGATAGGATGCAAGCACAGGCAGGAAGAAGGCACCGGGCTTCTATTTGTCTTGATGGAAACAATCTCATCCTTTCAGTTTCTGTTTTACCATGTGTTTTATAATTTACATAATACGCTGGCACATTAGTACAGGTAGATGATTTATAAATAAGTCAATATCCATATGCTGAAGATACATGCTCAAAAAAATATATATATATATGTATTTTTTTTTTGTGGGCACCGGGGTTCAACCTCAGGACCTCCTGCACCAGCAGGCGCCCATGCCGCTGAGCGATATCACTGGCCCTTTTTTCATATGTGGGTACCGGGAGTTGAACTCAGGACCTTGCGCTTGCTAGGCAGGCGCTTTTGCCGCTGAGCCATCTCACCGGCCCCCCCAAAATATTTTTATTGAGAGGAATGTAAAGTTTTAAAAGTTTAGAGACTAGGCTTGGGGTATGGCTTAGTGGCAGAGCACTAGCCTAGCATGGTGAGGCTCTGGGTTCCCTCCCCTCACAGCAAAAAGCAGTTAGGAGACCCCACAAAGTCCCCCCACTGAGCTGAGCCACCTTGTCTGAAGAACAGCCAGCAGCTACCTCTGTAGCACCTATGTTGATTAGCACACAAGTGTCGAGTGAGCTTAGGTATTCTGGAGCCGTGTGCTTCGTGGTACTGTGATCATGGACAGATGGTCACAGCGGTGCTCTGGGGATGCTGGTGAAATCATGATGCATTAAGAGGAAAGCTGGAGAAAGGCAGATATGCCAGCGTGTAAGATAGCAGGTTTTAGAAGGCCAAATTCCTGCAAAAATTTTAGAACTGATTATTAAACAGGTGGTTTGTGACCAGTTAGAGGACTCTGGCAGCTGACGTGGGTCCACCAGACGTGGGTCACACCCAACTAAACTCACCCCTTATAATACTCAGCAGAGCTCTCTGGGAGGAGCCATTCATTCATTCATCCACACAGGCACTCGTGGCCCACAGGGAAGGTAATTACTGCACATCTGTTAGGCTTACAGCCCCGTGGTTGGATGACATCTAGTGAGGCATCTATTGCAGTCTCTGTCCCCCAAGAACTTTCCTTCTAATAAAGGAGACAAACATACACATCAACAACTATAATAAAACTAAGTATTTCCTAAGTGCACAAATGATATAAGCAAATATGACCAGCGTCCAGCAAAAGGCAAATGCTCTCAGGACAATGACTCCCTGACCGCAGGACCAGTGGTGTTAGTGAGGAAAGAAAGTGTTAGAACGTCTATTTATTTTTAATATCATATTGAACATTTTCTCTATTTTGTGTATTTTTACATTGGCAAAGTCTTGCATGATTTTGCAGACAAAATGAAGAAAAGCGAAGCCACTTGTGTTGGCTAAGAAGTGATTTGGAACCAGTGGGACAACTATACCCATAGTGGGTGTACAATGGATGGGCGTCGCGTACAGGGAGGTCTTTAGCGACATGCCACTGGGCTCGACCTTAACACGTCGGCTTCAGTTGCCTGCCAGCGCAGTTAGCGTATTCCGTTAACTCACAGGAAGGCACATGTATTCAGATAAGCACAAATGATAACTACGTTTTGCCTAGAGAACATATCCAGAGAATTTTGTCAGAATCCCTGAAAGACCTGGAGAAACTTGGACAAATAAAAAGTAAACAGTCAGCCCTGCGTATCCTCAGGTTCTGTGTCTGTGGGTTTGACCACCTACAAATTGAGAATATTTGGAAAAAAATAAAGGCAACACAACAATAAAAATAATACGAATTTTAAAAACAGTATAACAACCATTTCTGTAGCATTCATGTTGCAGTGGATGTTACGGGCAATCGAGAGATTACGTAATGTGGACGGGAGGAGCTGAACAGGTTACTCGTAAGCACTGCACTGTGTTCTGTGAGAGACTTGAGCGTCCCGGGATTTCGGTAGCCATCCGTTGCGGATTTGGAACCAGGCTACGGATGCAGCAGGGCGTACACAGGGAAGACAGTAACAATGATAATAACAGGTACACTTGCTGAGCACAGACTGTATGTCGGCACATGTTCGCATCATACACGCACTATTTCACTGAGTTCTTGCAGAAGCCCTGTGAGGTACACGCTATGTTATTTCCACTGTTCCACTGCAGGGATTGAAATTTAAGGAGTGTGTTAGTCAGCTGTCCACTACTGCATCAAAAGACCTCTAGAGAATCAGCTTAAAAGGAAGAAAGGTTTATTTTGGCTGACACTTCAGAGGCTTCAGTCTATGGTCACTTGCCTTGGGCCTGTGGTGAGACAGTTCATCATGGCGGGACCATGTGGTGGAGGAAGCTGCTCACCTCATGGTGGCCAGAAGCAAAAGAGAAAGGAGTAGAGGTCCCATTATCCCCCCAAGGGCTCACCCCAATGACCTAACCTCCTCCCACTAGGTTCTACCCCAAAGGTACCTGCACCTCCCAAAAGCACCATTGTCTGAGGCCCAGACCTTCAACACATGGCCTTCATGGAGCACTCCAGACTCCACACTCCAGGAAGGATGTTCTGCAGCCTGTGCTTGGCTTCTTGGCACCAAGATTAGTAGAAGGATCTAGGCTTGTGGTCTGCAGAAGGGAGGGTTGTGCCATTTTCTGTGTAGATTTAAGCTGAGAGGAAAGTAGAGGATATGTTCAAGTGGGGCTGGCAGGCAGCACTGGGTTCTGTCAGAGGGCAGCAGCTCTCATCTGAGGAGGGACTTCTGGGCCTCTGGACACCAGCTATGGGAGGCTGAGGGGTGGCAGCCCAGCCTGTGCAGGGTGCGGGGAGAGGAGCTCTGTACCGGGTGACCATGAGGTCCAGTTCCACGTTAAGAGGCCCTGACCTGTGTGGATAATGGACCTGCAGACCCCAGCATGGTGACAGCGGGTTGCCAGCCATGGAAAGTGGCATTAATACAGCCCCAGGGCAGCCTTGCTCTGCAGCCACAGATGTCCACACTGTGGAAGCAAATTATCTTCCACAGAGCTAAGAGCCGTGACTCGAGGGGAGTGGACAGACAAAGCTGGAGCTGCCATTGCCTGAGCTTCAGCTTTTGGGGAAATTCTTTTAAAAAGCCTTCAAACTTTCTACCTTCTAACATGAAACTAGCTTTGCTGATCATTTGGCTGTATCGTGAGCATTTGGCATCTGTCAGTACTGAATTCCTCGCCTGCACTGCCTGGATGGGGAAGTGCCAGGTTTACCTCACTTAAGATGACCTGTGTCTGGAAGCACACACTTAGGAGTTAGGCCCCATGCCACCCAGCTGGAGGATGGCTCTGCAACAGAATATTCAGCACTTAACTTTATTATCATCAAACTAGAATTTGGGGGAAGCCACAGCAGGGCTCCATCTATGCTGAGCGCTGACCATGCCGCTGAGCTGTACTCCAGGCCCTGGGAAAGATCTTAAGGGAGCAGTTACATCTGAGAACCTCAGCAATGATTTCTCACTTACTGCTGAGACAACAGTTGGGGATGGGTTAGTGAAATCGCAAACATGTTTGGGATGTTTTCTCTCAGTCTGTAGACACAATGATGCAGACAGGTATTTCACCCTTGTGAAAAAATATTTTTGATGTCTTGCTAAATTAACCAAAGCAAGCTATGAAATGTCATGGGTTCCATGCTTAGAACCAGGTGTGTGTTTGTGTGTAGTACGTGTGCACTTTCCACAGCCCATAGGGATGTTTGGTAGAGTAATGGTAGCAGGTAACGTGTAGAGCCCTGGCTAAGGGGCAGGGCTCTGTCATGTGCTGCCCCATTAGTCCCCTTGACAACTCCTGCAGCAGGCATTCATAGTCTCTTCTCATGGAGAAAGTCACCTGGAGGCTCGGAGACGTTAGGAACATTCTGGGTCACACAGCTGCGAAGAGCCAGCACCTGGGTCTGTCTGACTTCCAAGCTATGCTCGCAACCCTCTTGCAATATAACCTTCCAGTGATGTATCCATATCTAGGCACTGAGAGTATGAGCTATTTTGTTATTTTTCTAAGTTATCTGATTTTTATTTTATTTTAAAATTATTATAATTATAATAATTTTTATTGTTGGTGCTGGGGATTAAACCCAGGGTCTCACATCTGTAAGGTAAGGGCTCTACCACTGAGCTACGTTTTGATTTTAGAGAACATTTTAACATTACCTGTGTATCTAGTCAAATATGTGTGTTCCCCCTAGTTGGATAGGATTGGAAGTCATTGCAGATCTAAGCCCAGCCTAAGCATCTTAGAAAGACCCTGTCTCCAAATAAATACAAAGGGGTGGGGATGTAGGTCAGTATGAAGGCCCTGAGTTCAATTCCCAGCACCACCAAAACAAAATAACAGCAACAACAGAAACGAAAGCTCTACAGAGAGACCATCTGACTCCTGCTTGACTGTCTACAAGGAGCTTCTGGGAAGAGCTGTTCTAGAATTGAAACAAGGCCCAGGCATTGGGTGGGGGCGGAGCTGCACAACGGGGTTGCTGAGTCCTCTGAGCTGCGTCCCTGACAGCCCCATCACTGTCCCGTTAGCGCAGGGTGGGGGTGATGTCATGGGCACTGACATCCTCTCTTACCAAGACAGTTTTAGGGCCAGATGGGAGCTGACCTGTGGCTGGCCAACCACACTGTCTCTGCAGAAAAGGAACCCACCTTCCACTGCTGCTTGTAGTGAGAATCCAGTCCTCCTCCCGTCCCTTCTCTCTCCCCGCGACACTACAGAGGGGAGTTCTTGTGGTATGAATCTGGCTTTCTTCTCTGGAACCCCAGGCTTCTACCCTCAATTTAAAAATAAAAGAAATTTAATGCCCTAGAGTTGATCCGTGATTTTACTGGCCACTGCCCTACTATATCATTGTCACCTTCGTTACTGCCCCCACCTCATCATCACTGTGAGATCCCTAAACTCCATGTCCCTCACTGTGGGGCTGTGATATCCCTGCTCTTGGATATAGTTATAATGTTGGGTCAAAAGAAGCAGGGCAGGGCCGGTGAGATGGCTCAGCGGCTTAAGCGCCTGCCCGGCAAGTGCAAGGGCCCAAGTTCGACTCCCGGATCCCACATACGAAAAAGGGGCCGGTGATATCGCTCAGCGGCACGGGCGCCTGCTGGCGCGTGAGGTCCTGAGGTCGACCCCCCGGTAACCACAAAAAAAAAAAAAAAAAAAAGAAGCAGGGCAATGATGACTTCATTTTTCTCACTGGGTTTTAGGAGATTCAGATAAACAATCTGTCAGTGATTTGAAGCTAGTCTCATTTGTGTGCAGGATAGTGCCGTGGGTAAGGGAAGCTGCTCCAGAGTGAGACTTGGACCTTGGTCCCATTCCCTCACTAATTCTGCAACTTTGGTAACCACCTCTGCTGCCTCCATTTCTTTATCCAAAAGATGGGTTTATCACAATTTCTACCCTATCAGGCTGTTGGAGGCATAAGTGAATAATGGTTGTAAAACATTTGGTCTGTGTGTGTCCTCTTACTGTTGCTTTCCTAGTAGCGTGCCTGGCAAGGGTAGAATCCATCTGTCCTTTTAAAAGCAGAATATAGTAGGAGCTGGTAAATATTCAGAGAATGAATGAATGTATTGGAGTCTTGGCCTAGCCCCAATGTCCTAAATGACTGGATGGTGAAGGCTTAAATAAATGAGACAAGTGGTATGATTTTAGGGCTCCAGGAGGATCAAAACCCTCTAGCAGAATTCGAGATTCTCTGGGGGCTGAGACAAAGAACTTCTCTGGACAGCTTGAATTTATTTGGTTTACAAACAAAGGGAGGGGATACTGAGGAAAACACTGGAAACTGAGCAGGACCTTGGGAATAGTTCAAAGACTTTCCCAAGTAGTAAATTATGTTAATTTAGGAGAACTATCTTATCTCCAGGTTGACATTTACTGCAGGAGTGAGACATCTGCAGCTACAGTCTCTATTTAGTTGAGGTTGGAGCCAGGCATCCTCAGCTGTGGTTATCTTGACTTTAGAGCATCATGCTATGTTCTTTTCCAATACAGCCAGAGGTCCCTGTGTTTAGCGACAACCTGTACAGCCTGGTCTCCAACAGAACGAATGAACAGGTACATGGTAAGTGCTTAATAAATACTAACTACTATTATTGTCAAGCCTTTAATTCTTCCATCACTCCTCTTATAGGGATAAAAAGTACAGTCAGGCATGGCGGCACACGCCTGCAACCCCAGCACTCTGGGATCCTGGGGCAGGAAGATCACAGTTCAAGCCCGGCCTGGGCAAATTAATAAGACCGTGTCTCAAAAACTTAAAACAGGCCGGTGAGACGGCTCAGCGGCTTAAGCGCCTGCCTTGCAAGCGCAAAGGCCCGAGTTCGACTCCCGGAACCCACATACGAAAAAGGGGCCGGTGATATCGCTCAGCGGCACGGGTGCCTGTTGGCGCGTGAGGTCCTGAGGTCGTCCCCCCGGTACCCACAAAAAAAAAAAAAAAAAAACTTAAAACAGCTGGGGATGTAGCAGTAGTGGTCAAGTGCCCCTGGATTTGATCCCAGTACGGGGACGGGGTTAGTTTCACTGATTTGGTTTTTATTTCCTCTTTTTCTCACGTCTGTTGACAGTGAAACTGTTAATATTAGGAGATGGTCAGATGCAGCCAGAAGCAGGAGCAGGGCTTGTAAGTTGGATAATTGACAACCAAACAATCAAGAGTGGAGTCATCGCAATCTGCTGTCCTAGAACGTGGTGCTGCCTTGATATTATGTTTTCTCTTTGTTTTTCTTTATCCTGTTCCCCCCTTTTCATCCAGTTGTAGAAAAAATGGGATTTGTGAGACTCTGCTCTCATGACAAAAGTCTCAGAAAAATGATACCATGTCCTGGAGCCACAGTTTCATTTTCAGGTCTAGGATAGCACAGTGCTTGCCATGCTGGGGGAGGCCTCCATCGCTCGGCTCCCGGGCTCAGCTTTGCCAGCCCAGGGCTAGAGACTCTGAGAGGCCTCAGCCGGCCTGCGTTTCGTGCTGTAGCCCAGGGACCAGAGTGCACCTTCCCCGGCCCTTCCACAGAGGCGGCGGGCAGAGCTATTTTCATGACACAGAGATGCTAGTGCCTTTTTACGCTCATCCTCTCACACATATGAACAACTCATTGGTGTTCTTTGGGCGTCCATACCGCAACCAAACTTTAAGAAATGACCTCTTGTTGAGGGCTGGTGCTGCGTCCACCAAGAATTTCATGATTCACTGAAAAGGCCATTAAGATGCATCATTTTGAGACAGGATCTCTCTAAGTCATTAAGTTGTCCAGGCTGGGCTCAAACTTTCAGTCCTCCTGCCTCAGTCTCCCAGCATGCTGGGATTACGGGCATGGGACATCATGGCCAGCTTGAAATACAGTTTAAAAATATTGATCTCTTAACAAACTTGTCACCTGAATAAACACAGAACATTAAATAAGGAAATCAACAGTCTCACTTCCACGCAGTTACTCCTTCATTAAAAGGCACACCCCTGTAATCCCAGCACTTGGGAGCCTGAGGCACAAAGATCGCAGTGAGTTTGAGGCAAGCTTGGGCTACATAATGAGTTCAAGGCCAGTCTGAACTACAAAGTGAGCCCCTGTCTCAAAAACCATAAATAAATGGACCTTGAGACCACATTATCTTATAGGCAATGATTAATCCCACTATTGCAGAGAAAAGAAAGAGAAGGAAAGTCAGCCAACTCATTTATGAGGCGAGTATAGCATTACAAAGAAAGGGAAGATAATGCAGTGGTAGTTTGTTGTTGAACAGCTCTGAGCTTGAACTTTCCGCTGCTCAAACAGCAAAGTTTGAAAAAAATCTGCTCGGTGTTCGTAACTTTGCTCGGTAGTCGAACCAAAAATCCAACTTGAAAAACCCGTGTTTGGGTGGTGAGTGAGTCAGGGGGTTGCATCTCACCAAGGACACAAAGGGCGACGCGTCAGTCTCAGCGCCGCTCTCGCCCAGGCGATCTAAGTGCTGTGTCAGTGTGAAACGTTCGTCACTGTGCTTTGCTTTTGCACTTTATTTGCATAAAATATCGTTTTGATGGCTCCAAATAAAGTTGGTGATACCAGCAGTACAGCTAAGAGGAAAACTCAGAACCATGAGAAAGAAAGAAATCATTGAAAAATTTGTTAACATCCTGGAAAATGAATTTATAAGTGTAATTTTTGGGCCTCAGAACCCATTATTTGGTTTTCCATTATTTCTTGTGAGAAAAATACGTTCAGTTCTCAAACTTTTTGGTGTTCAAACACGAATGTGGAACAAACTGAGTTCGACAAGCGAGGCGTCACTGTACATGGTTAAAGCTTCTTACTAAGCAGTAGCAATGCAGACGGCGATGTGGTCACTGAGACAGACACTTGGGCTTATGAGCTGCGGGGCAGGGTCACCTCCTCAGCAGACCCGTGCCCATGGGGACTAAATATCTAACAGAGATGACACTGGGATGCCATGTGAAGAGAGGACGGGCTCTTCAGTAAATGGTGCTAAGATAATTGCTTCTCCAGGTGGAAAAAATTAGAACTCTTTCCACACTACACACAAAAGTAAGACAGGTGAAATTACAGAACTAAATATGAAAGGCAGAACTAGACAATACTTACAGTTACAGTTCGGATCTCTTACTGTCCACCCAAGGACCATATATTGAAGGCTCAGTCCCCAGCCCTTGCTGCTTTAAGAGGCGGGGCCTAGAGAAAGGAAGTCAGATCATTGGGGCGTGTCCTTGGAGGGGACACTGGGACCCAGCCCCTTCCTGTCTTTCTCTCTGCTTCCTGGCTGCCATGAGGTGAGCAGGTATACTTTGCCGTGTGCTCCCAGCATAATGTGCTGTCTCTAGGGTGAAAGCAGCAGAACCAAGAGACCATGGACTGAAACCACAGCAACGATGAACCAAAATAACCATTTCCACCTTTAAGTTGATTATCTTAGGTATTTTGTCACAGTGATGGAAAGTTAACCAGTTTCCCTTATAATATAGGAAAATACTTTTATGAACTTAGAGTAGGCAGAGATTTCATAAACAAGACAGAGTAAGCATAAACCATAAAAAAAATTGTTAATGTGTTTGACTACATTAAAACTGACAACTTTTGTTTATCAAATGACACCATCTGAAAAGGCAAAACGATGAGCCACACAGTGGGAGAAGGTATTTTCAATGTGCATAACTAACACATGATTAGTATTCAGGTTAGGTAGAGAAGTCCTACACCAAAATAAGAAAAAGACAAACAGTGTAATAGGCAAAGGTCTTGAACAGTAATTTCACAGAAAACAAAAAATGGCCAATAAACATGTGCAAAGATGCCTAACCTCATTTGTAAACAAGGAAATGCAAATTAAAACCACAATAGCATGCCATTTTCCACCCCCTAGATCAACTGTAATTTAGAAGTTTGATAATATCCAGTGTTGATCAGCTTGGGGAACAACTGCTTGCCTGCTATGGGGAGTGTAAATTGGAAAACTCAGTTTCAAAAACAACTCGGCATTATCTAATAAAGCTGTAGGCATACGTACAATTCCGTAATTCTGCTCTCGGTAGCCTCAGCCTGGGCACATCTTGCACAGAGGCACCAGGAGGCTTGTTTATAGCAATAACGCGTTAGCAGCAGGAAGCTGAACCGCTCACATTCCAATAGCAGTAAAATGAACAAACGGTGTGTGGTATCTGCATGGGGACGGATTCCGTGACCCCTTTCAGAGAGTAAAGGAGGAAGAGCCTGAGATGGCAGTGAACTCATGAGAGTCCTTGGGGACAGTCCCACTGCAGCTCATAGGCTGTCACAGGGTGCTGCGTCCAGTGGCGAAGTCGGGTCTCAGGCACAAGGGAGTCTGCTTGGGGAAATTGGCTATGCGGGTACAGCTGGCGGGACGCTAACCCCTGAGGGTGTCTGGCCTTTCCCCGTGGTCGGATCTGTGGGAGAAGAGTCTGAAGCTGCCGGTGGGATGGGGTGGGGGCTCTGCAGTTAAATTCCGAGGTGGCCCGGCTCCCAGAGGTGCTGAGCTGCCAGTGTCCCAGACCCAGGGACCTGTGAGCGACTGTGCTGCCACAGAAGCACCCAGTTTGAGACTTGGGACCGCAGTTGCTTCCTCCGGGGCATTTTCTATGCCTCGTGCCTGTGCTGTTTCAGGCCCTGGGGTCCCGAGAGAAGAATCTGTCCCCCTCTTCCCTGGATGGCGCTGTAGCTTCCTATCTCAGCACTCTCACCGGTGACAACCACGGGCTGCTCCAGGCATCTTTACCAGTGCTTTCTAGGGACAAGCCTGCGACCCTCGGCCTGAGGGAGCAGGTGTTGCTGGCCGGGCCCGCGCCTTTGGAGAAGTGTGCTGTGAACGGAGGTGTCTGAGATGCTGTCTGCCAGGATCTGCTTTGTTTGGGTTTTTAGCCTTCTGGCCCCCTTCAAAAGAAAAAAGATAAAAGCCATTATTTGGGGTTCCTTGTCTTGAGGGGCACCTGCTTAGGAACGTGTGCGTGGCAACTGCAGCGGCCACTGTCAGTCCCGACCCGGCCTCGGACTTGTTGGCCACAGCAGGTGGTGATCAGCCGGAGACGCTGCCCTCGGGGGCAGGGGGCTCTCCAGCTTCTGTGGGCCCCACGCGAGCGGTGCGGGCTCTGGGTGGCATTTCCTTGGCAGCTGCGCCCTCACAGCGGGCTGCTTTGGTTCCGCACAAAGCTGTGAAGCCAGATGGCTGCTCCTCGGGGATCTGGACTGGCCTCAGCCTAGCAGCAGGGAGACCCAGGTCACTGCAGGACGAAGAGACCCTTCTCAGGAAGGGCCCTAAGCAGCAGCCCAGCCGTCTAGAAAGGAGGCTGTGAGCCCTCAGACACACATGGTGGCCCCTCCCCAAGGTCACCCCAGCTCCAGGGAAACAGGACTCACGGTTCAGTTCCTTTGGGTCTCCTGGTCTCTCTGCCATCCACCAACTGCCGTTTCAGGTCATAGTGTCTCACTGGATGAAGCTGCCCTGGGCAGATGCCACTGTACCCCATCGCTGCCCTGGATGGGTATTGCAAGAACCTGCCCATGAGGCCTGCAGGACCCTCCCTATCTCGCCTCTGCTGGGGACTCACCTCTGCCTCCCAGGCACCCGGTACTTTGGGTCCCTGTGTTATTAAGACTGCGCCCGGATTCCCTGCAAATGGGCAGGTAGGCAGTGGGCCGCAGTGGAGGCAAGGGGAAAGCAGGGGCCAGAGCCAGAGTCCTGCAGTGTCACCCCCCACCCCCACTGTAATCTCTGAGCCCCAGGTGGGCACCGCCCTCCCATGATAGGGACAGCAGGCTGGGTGGGTGGCAGAGGCTGCGACGCACCCTGCAACTGCGGCTGCTCCTCAGGAAGCCACGGACCTGGTGGGAGCCGGCTAGGGCGGCATGATGGGCTTCTGGAAAGTGAGTCTGGGGGCTGCTCAAGGGGCAGGCGCTGGGGACAGGCCGGGCAGGCAGGGTGTGGGCTGGGACCCCAGGCGGTACACAGTGCAAGCTGGCCCGTGTGTGTCCCCTGGGAAGCCCTTGCTGTGGCTGTGTTTGGAATCAGCAGCCCTGGCTGCCTCTGGCTCTGCCACTGAAGGTGGGCGGCAGGTGGTCTCTGCCTGGTCGGTTCATCCGGGTCGTACGTTTCATCCCAGCCAGACACTTGTGCCAAAGAGTGTGCCGCTGCCTGGCCAGCGAGCTCTTCTCCGCCCGCGGCAGGGCTGGGAGGATGCGTGTGATGATCACCCACGCCTCGTGATGCTCTCCTTTGACTCTTCGAAGCAGGGCATTTTTCGGTGCCACATCCCAGCTGACAAAGGGCCCTGTGAGGCCAGGCTTCTCTGCCAGGGGCCCTGCCACCCTCTTGTGGAAGGGGCTTTGCCTGTTTTCTCTAAACCCGCAGAGATGAGTCACCTTGTGGCCACACTGTCGCTGTTCTTGAAACGCTAGACTTTGGATTTGTACTGCTAGCTAGAGGGAGAGGAGGCTAAGGAGGAAGAGCAAAGGCGCTGGCGCGGCCCTGGGAGGCAGGGCTGGCGAGCATTCTGACAGTGATAACGGAGCGTTCCAGGGCCCGCATGGCCCCGCGGAGATAGGGCGTATCGCTGCCCGCAGCTGCCGGCTGCCATTTCTGCTTGTCCTGTCCCAGGGCACGGTTCTTGGTGTTTTGGTGATGGACCCAGAGGCCAGAGCTGAACATCAGGCCACCTGCCCAGAGGCCCGTGAATGACAGGGACTCTGGTTTAGTGGCCAGGGGCAGCATCTCCACTCTGCCCTGTCTGAAAGCCGCTGGGTGCAGGGAAGCAATATGAAGAGGAGTTTCCTTTCGGTGGTCTGGCCTCTCCAGTTTCCTTTTCTGACTGGTTTCTTTTCCTAAGGAGGGGAGGCTCAGTGGGGTGCTGGGAACCCGTTTGTCGCACTGGGGTGGTGCCCCCGTCAGGTTCCCCTTCTGCTGCTCCTTGGGAGGCCCTAGGGTGCCAGGGTCCCGAGCCCGAAGCTGCTCACCACAGAGCGCGGGGGACGGGCAGGGCCCCCAGGGCATCGCTGGGCCCACGTGGGAGCCCCGAGCCTTACAGGGCTCAGGGACGGACAAGCAGGATGCCTCATCGATAGCCTGACCACCATGTGTCTGTGTTGTCTGTGCTGAGTTTCCTCATCTGGAAATCGGGTTCATGTGAGAACGAAGAGTAGAAACCATTAGAAAAGGGAGCAGAGGGCTGAGGTGGTTACCACGGCCAGAGTCCCTAGTGTCCCCGACCCCCTACTTAAGGGATCAATCATAATTACATGTAAGTCCCAGTTGCCCCCCACAAAGATTGTTCACCAATGTCTTTGCAAAGCTAGCTGGCTTCTTGAGACTAATCTGAGAGAAGCATTCTGAGAACGGCAGGGCATTTGTGTAGGAGCCATGAACTGAGAGGAAAAAGATAGCAGAATACTCTCTAGAGGGGAGCAACTGAAAGGCTCTGACCTCAGCGTCCACAACAACCCTCCACAGCCATTTCTGAAGGCCCGGGTGGCACTGGGAACAAGTTGGAGGTGGAGCTATTTTCTAGTGGTGAAGGAGCCAGGCTGAGACGAAGTGGATGTTACCACGGCTGAATATGGGAGTAGCTCGGCGGTAGGATGCCTGCCTAGCGTGCAAGAGACCTCACCCCCAAACAGCCAAAAACAATGCAAAGTCTAAGAGCAGGGAGCAGGCAGGGGTGATGCATATGGGGAGATCTCCAAGCTAGTAGAGGAAGCCTCTGTGAGGTGCCACTGATGAAAGAATCAGAGGCAAGGGAGAGAGCTGGGCACAACCTAGGAGGAAGAGACAGAAGCCATTGGATGTGCAAAGGTCCTGAGGCAGGAGGGAGAGATGGGGTGGAGGCAGATGTACAGAAAATAGAGACTTGCTGCATTATGGGGAGGGGTTTTCTCTTACCTTGAGTGAGAAAAGAGGCTTCAGGCAGTTTTGGCATGAGACAAACAAACGTATGGTTTGACTTCTACATATACCTGCCACACCCCATGCCTTTGAAACCAGGCTCCCACGAATGGGCCACCAAACTGAACCAGCTGGCAGAGGGTGCGCTATGTGGCCACTGGATTCTTTTCCTCCGCAGTACACGGGCTGGTGATTGACACCACTCTGCGCAGTGTTCCCGTGGCCACCATCTGGGTGGTGACAATCTCCTTTTCTCTCACACTCGCCACTCAATGAGAACAGACATCTGGTCATGGGCACTCTCGTGTGAAAAACTACCACGAGTAAAGCTGCAAGGGAGGCAGAGACCACGCTGTGGTCACACTGGTCTGCGCCTGGTGGCCTGTGCTGCCAGCTGCTGGTGGCCTTGGCTGTCCCGAGCCTGGGCTCAGGCCCTGAAGGCAGGGACCTGGCTCCCGAGAAGCTCGTGTGGCGCGTGTGTGCGAGCAGAGCTGCCGCGCGGGGACCTGGACTGTGCACTGCTTTTAGAAGTAGCTAGGTCTTCTTCACTCCAGGGTCCTGCTCCTTTCTATCCATACTTGGTGTTCTGTTTCTTTGGTGCTGGGGTGTAGCCCAGAGCCTCGGCCTGCGAGGCCAGTGCTCCCTGCTGGGCACACTCTGGCCCTTTCCATCCTCAGGGTGCTTTTCACCCACAACCAGTGTGATTTTGGAGATGGGCAGGTCTCACCCTGTCACGTCCTGGCTTTCCATCACCAAGGGCTTCACTGAGTTCTGAGCATGGAGTCCAGGGGCCTTCGTGTGGCACCACTGGCCCTGGGCCTGCCGTCTTTCCTGATGCTTCTGCCTCTGCCTGCCCACCCTTGCGCATCTTGTGGGACACTATAAGCTCCACGTGGGTGTGGCTGGCACCGCTGTCACTCACTGTTATATCCTTGGCATTTAGCATGTGCCTGGCACATAGTATGTGCCTGTCAAATATTGGTGACACTACTGGATGAACAATGAATTACTTGCAAAATGCCTCACAACTGCTCACCAGTTTGGTCACAAACCTGCAATAGAAAACGATAGTGCTCGCAGTGTGTACAGATGACTTCTTAGATACTCTGTGCTTGGGATTGTTCAGACTCCTAAGATAATTCCTCCTTCCTTTGCCTCACAGCGCGGCTTCCCAGATCCTCCCTCTGGGCCGCCTTGCTTCCCACCTTCGCACTTGCTTCCGTCTGTGTCGTTCTCCTGTGAGCGCAGGTGGGAGCAGGGCAGCACCAGTGCCTGACTCGGCTTTGAGTCACTTCCTCCTGATTCCCCCACATCCACTGAGCTCTCGAACATGGAGCTGAAAAAATATATTTGTTAAATGAAGTGATTTAAAACCAGTGGATGAGCCTGAGCTTTTGCTTCTTTTTCCTTTGCCCAAATCCTGAGCGTTGGCTGTGAGAAAGATGCTGGGCTTTGAGGTTCTTTGGGAAATGAACCTTCAGGCAGGCTGTGTGCAGAAGTGGGTGGTCACAGCCTAATGGCCCTGAGTCCCAGCTGGCCCCGCCTCCAGGTCTGGGTACCCCAGGTTTGGACTTCAGCCCCTGTGGACCTGCCAGCAAGCTCGGGGCTCATTGTCCTCCTCCCACAGGCAGTGGCAACCAATTAAAGATCTGCAGAGAACCAGGACGGCCTTGGCCCCCGACTCCGCACCCTCTTGATCCCCACCCTCCCTCGGAGGCTGGCTGCCGAGAGGAGCCTGATTTATTGCCTGCATTTGCTGTCCCAACACAGGAAGGGAGGAAGTGGTCCCACCACTAATGGGCTTGGCCAGCAGCCGCTCAAGTCTATTAGCTTGCGGTGGAAGGGTAGGAGACGAAGGCCGCATGTGCCCCCTGAGCAAGAACAAGCACATGGATGCCGCCCCGGCCCTTCTCTCCCACTGGAAGGCTGGGCAGTGCTGTCCTTTCTGGGATAGTGCCAGGCCCCAGTTGTCTCTGGAAGGCAGGGGGAAGCCTCTCTAAACCTCCCCAGGGATGATAGTGGTCAGAAAACCCCCCTGGCCTCTCCAGAAGTGGATGCAAAGCAATATTTTGGAAGAGAGAGCACCTACTTTCAATTTCCTTCAGGAAGTTAATTCCTGTGGAAGCTAAACTGAAGCTGGTGTTGGACCAGCCCTCTCCTCTGTTCCCTGGTGGCCCAGCTATTGATCAAGGAGGGTGATCACTAGAGTCCAGCTGCTCAGAAAACCCAGCTGCAAGGTTCTCCCCTCTCCTAACATCTGTGTAACATCCACATCTGTCCCCTCTGAGTCCCCACGTTTCTGTCTCCCAGGCGTGATGTGAATTCCTCAGTCCTGGATGCCTTCGTCATGCATCTGCCACGAAGCCCAGGTTCCACCACTGCAGAGTGGTCCGTGGGTTCTTCGAGGAGTTGTCTCTGAAAGTTGCCTGTTAATTGCACACATTTGAACCTTTCCGGTAGGGTCTTGAGCTGTACATTTGTGATCAGGTGAGACAGAGAGTGGCACTCAGAGTATCTGGATCGATAGGGAATGAGGAGGGGCTGGGACCCAGGTAACTGGGGAAGGACAAGCTTGCTTCCCTGCTTAGGACAGTGACACTGGACTTCCAGTTCCCTGCTAGTCTTCATCCATCCAAAGACGCAGTCTCCTAACAGTCTGGTCTGTCACAGCATGAAGCACGCACATTGATGGAACACGTTGGACTTAGAGTGGACATAGGGGCAGTGAGGGGACTTGCTCGCATTCTGAAGACCTGTCCTCCCATTCTAAGCGTGCTGACACTTATTGTTTTGTGTTTCTGTCTCTCTATTCATCTGCGATCCCAGGGCCCAGACTGGGGCAGGTGGCCTTGCCCAAACAGGACCTGAATTCTGGCTGGCAGCTGCATGCAGCGGTCCAGTGGCACAGCAGATGGTCTGGCCTGTGGGCTTTGCAGCTGGAAAATCTGAGTGTTGGCTCTGCCACTTTCTGGATGTTATTCTTGGGCTTGACGTGTAATTTCCCTGTACCTCGTTCCTCCTCTGACCGCCCTACGGTTGTTGGAAGGCGTATACGAGATCGGTGCTTCACATTTCAGAAAATGTTAGTTAATATGATTTTTTTTCTTGAAATTGCAGATTCTTCTCTGTATCAATAACTTTCAACATTCTAAGAACTTTGGAAATTTTAAAGAGATCTTAAGCATACTTTCAACATACCTTTTATTCAGGTCAACAGAATTTACTGAGTAGGAAACAAAAATAAATAACACAGTCCCTCACCCTCCGCAAGCGGTAAAAACTGCATTAGTGGACTGAAACCAGCACTGTAGGAGGTGAAATGGGGAATTCACCACTCGAATCGTTCTGCTGGTCAGGAAGAGAAGGGAGCTCACCGGGGCAGCTTCTTAGAGGAAGAGAACTCCGAATGCACCTTGGAGAGTGAGCAGGACCTCAGAGCTGGGAAGCACGGGGCCGTGGGGAAAGGGGAGGTGCCGCACGTGTCTGCGGTGCGTGGTCCAGGTGTTTAGGGACAGGAAGAAGGTGGAGAGCAGCAGGAGGCAAGGATGCAGAGACAGGCAGGTGCCACGCGGTGAGTTTCTGAACAGCAGTTTAGGCTTTGGATTTTATTCTATGGATGATGGGGAATGAGCAAAGGGATGGAAGCCAGTTAGGAAAATACCACCCTTCTCCAGGTAGGGATTTATGAGGCCCAAGTGCAAGGTCAGTGGGAGATAATCAACTTTCCTGAGTAGCCGCTTTGTCTCAGCCATGACACCGAGTGATTAAATAGCTCAACTCACTCGATATGGCAGCCACATAGGGATTTACTACACATTAAAGATGAGGAAACTGAGTCTTTCTGCAGTTAGGAAGGGTGCTCAAATCAGGTGGGTGTCCGGGGTATTGACCGGCCACTGTGCGTGTGCTTCGCGGTCTGGATCCAGTCCCTCGTGCATCTGGAGACCGAGGGACACTAGTTCCACTCACAGCTGTCTGTGTGCACATCAGCAGGACAATGTGACATGAGAAGCGGGACCTGCACCCTGCTGTTCCTCGTGGTCTCGTACGTGTTCTCTGGTCAGTGAATTCTTCCCATTGAGCAAACCCAAGTGGCAGTCGGTTAGAACCAAGGTCCTGGTACACGCACAATCCGAGAAACAGGAGGCGAAACGGTCGTGAAGAATGTGTCATCAAGCCTGCGTGAGGCCTGATGAATCATTCATGCTAGAGCCGAGAGCATCACGTTGGTGACAAATTGCTGATTCAACAACATCGGCATAGAAAATGAGTGTCACTGCCTGACGCCAGCGCTGGCCTGTTTACAACAGCTGCTGTGATGCTGCACTGGGCAGGTTCTGAAGCCATTTGCCGGCTCATGGGCGACAGCCCATGGAACTATTCAAAGGGCCTCCTTGGTCTTTGTGACAATGTGCCCTTCTGCCATGGGTGCCACGGAGGCAGGGTAGCATCTTGGGGGATGGGCTGTCTCAGCCACTTCTGGACGGTTGCGGCTTTCCTTTTTCTTCTTTCTGTCTCCTGCTTCTTCATTTTAGCCTCCATCAGACAAGCTGCACTCTGACTCCTGCTCGAGAGCCATTCTGTCTTTCAGGGGTGGCTGATGCTCACGTGTGTCATGGCTCATGTGTTGGTTTGCTGGGTTACCTGCCGCAACAGCCTGTGTCACCCATTCCCAATTCCTTCTCTCTTCTGTACCTCGGTCAGGCTGGGCTGGGGGTTAGCTGCGTACCAGAGCCAGCAAGCCCCAGCGTCTCTCTTCTGGCCTGGGCTCAGTGAGGAACAACCCAGCTCCTTCTCCCAGGTTGAAACAGCATCGGGGACATATCCTCATTTCCAAGCTTGTGCAAATCGCCATTCAGGGCCATCCATGGCATGGAGCTGTCCAGTCCAGCCTCTTCCAGGTGGAAGTCCCCTCAGGCCAGGCGGCTGGCCTTCAGGCCGTGCTCCCCTCACCCCGTCCCCCTGCCCCGGTGTGAACACTGCCCCCGTTGGCCACAACAGGTCTGCTTCCTGCTTGCCACCCCTCATCCTGCCCCAGCCTCTGGTCCCTCCAGCAGTTCATCTGCCTCTGCCTTAGGGTGTCTCTTACACTACATCGATGCGTGTAGTGTTTAAAAAGACACCCACCAAACACCACTCTGGACTCCCTGCGCATGTCTGAAACACGTGACCGAGTGTCCAGTGGCTGCGCTGCATGGGTCACATGGGGAACTTGTCCCCACACACCTTCATTTTCTTCATGGCAGCCTCTGTATTTAGAGCCTTTTATTAGAACTGAAATCTTTTTCCGTTTTGGTTAAAAAACATCTGTAGGTGAGTAATGAACTAAGTTGGGAGGTTTGGCTTTTTAGTCTTCATCTAGATTGTCTTCCAAAGGGGTTTTGAAAAATCAATTAATTTTCAAGGAACTTGACCCTCCATGTGGAGAACAGGTCCTAGGGTGTGACCCTGCACTCACAGAGCGGTCGGGTGTTGAGAGCTGAGTAGAATTAGCAGATTGCTCCTGGATGTGCCAGCTGCAGAGCGATGCCTCGGAAGTGGGGCAACTGTGCCCAGCCCTCCCTCTGTCCCAGATGGGATGTACTTGGAGCAAGCAGAGCAAGCCTTGAGGTGGCGCTCAGGGTCTTGCTTTGCTCGCGGGCATCTAATTTTGTTTAGCGGTAAAGGCGCTGAGAGACATTGCAACCGTGAGCTAGTGGGGTCTTCTCTCCAGGCTGTTCTTTTGGAGGTTGGGTCAATGTGCAGGGCTGCAGGCAAGGGCCCCTCGCCTGGCCAACCACTCACAGGCCTCCCTGTGAAACAGGCCTGATTCCCTGGCCCGTCCTGACTCGCCCCCTCTGGCTCCTTCGGTCTTGCTTTGCAGCATTTTCCAGGCTGATAAGCAATCGCTCAGCGCCCCAGATGGGCACGGCCCTGGGGGCTGCAGATATGAAGTAGGTGGCTGTCCGAGTACTTAGAGTCTTCCGGGGGAGATGAGGCGGTGCCAGTCCAAACCGACAAAGGGATCTGCCACAGGGAAACTGCTTGGAAATTCAGAAGAGGGAGAGAGCACTGCGTCTGAGGAAATCGAGGGACACCCCATGAAGACAGCATCCCAGGGGCAGATTTGGCACGGATGTCTGAGGGTGGGGGGTGAGGGCTGGCGGGGAAAATGCGGGGGAAAGACTCCTAACCCTCAGCACAAAGTGGAGGTAAGGGTGAGGAACTGGCTGGGAAGCGGAGCCCCAAGCACCTGGCCAGGACCTGCGGGGGCTTAAAGGACCTGGAGCTGTGCCAGGCTCGGAGCAGGATCTTGGCGTGGGTCAGGTGACGACCCTGGGCCAGTGTGCGAGCTGGTGGGGGGAGCCTGGAAGCGGCCAGCAGGGAGGAGGACGCTGAGTGGTCTGAAACAGACGTGATGAAGGCTGAGTCTATTAGCAGCTGCAGCGAAGCCATGGCGGAAGACACGAATGAGCAAGCTGAGAGGAAAGCAGGCTCCTGAGCACACTTCCTGAGCCCTCCTCTGATCCCTGCGGGCATGAACCAGTTCAGTGTCTGTAATGACCCGTAGAGCCGTTACATGCAGCGAGAAGGACACAGGCTCACAGCCATTAATTTGTTCAAGGCTGTGTGGCTGGGGAATGGGGGGGATCCCAGAGCCTGGTTTTCTGGGTTTGTTTGTTTGTTTCAGCACTAGAGATTGAACCCAAGGAGTGCTGTGCTACATCCCCAACCCTACTTTGAGACAGGACCTCACTGGGTTGCCCAGGTTGGCCTTGAACTTGTGATCCTTCTGCCTCAGCCTCCCAAGTAGCTGGGATTACAGGCATGCATTAGCACACCCAGCTAGTCTCCATCCTTAATCAGTGCCTTATTCTGCTTTCATGTGAGTGGCAGAAATAGGAAGCAAAATGCGGGCTGGCAAAGGCCAGCATTGCTCTTTCCAGGGACGCGGGGGCCCCACCTGTCTCCTGGAAGCTCACTCACCAGATGCAGATGCCAGGGGTGGAGAGTCTGGCCCGGGGCCAACTCTGCTCTTCTTGGACAAGTCCTTGTTAGATCCTCTGTGTGCAAGGCTCTCCTCTCTCCTCTAAAAAACAAAGCCAAAGCCACCTCAGTGTGTGCGTAAGCTTGAAAAAATGGCTGCATTACAGTATGTTTATTTAATTTGCAAAAGCTTCACCATGGGATTTCTTTAAGTAGTTCACTTCCAAGTGCATATGAAGAATATCGTATATAAAAACTTCTGTGGGAGGCACGAAAATGCTTTGACTAAATAGATTCAGACATACTTACAGGCTAAAAGTGTCTGGAAATGTCTCTAGCTTCCGCCCCAGCTTCCCCACTTGTCAGTGAATGTAATGACAGGCTTCCATCACGTAAAAATACCCTTGTGGTAGGTGGTAGTGCGGAACCATATCACAGCCCTAACTGAAGACGTGGCACTCGTATGCCATTGTGCACATATACAAGGTGGGAAAGAAAGTTAGGGAGCTGATTGATTGTATCCCAAAAGGTTGCTTTGCTTTAAAAGGCATCCACCACATACAGTCACTGTATTGTGTAAAGACTCTGTTCTTATGTTCCTGGTTGTAGGGGGCTGGGGGCCGTGGGTGTGGGGAGTGGAGGGGCAGGGACTATCCTGAAGGGCCACAGTCTTCCCCTGATGGAGGTCAAAGCGAAGGTGGCCAGTCTTCCCCAAAGTGTGCTCCGTGGAGGCAAATAAAGACTTGTAGAGTCAGTTACTGTTGGGAAACACTGGTTTAAATGCTGCCAGTCAGGTTTCTCCAAGATCACTCAGAGCTTTAAAATGGCTCCTTGTTTTGTGAATCTCTGAAGACAAGATTTGGAGTTTTCATTTTTACTCATGCAGCACACCCTTCGCATTGAAGCGGGTGACCTTGCGCAGGGCTGGCGGTCCTGGGAGTACAGACTCAGGCCCCATCGTACAGAGGTTTTCATTATAGGGGAGACTCTGGTGATTGGGTCGTGTATGTGGGGGGGGTCACCAGCAAGGAGAAAGTCTGGTACCGTGGCTGGAAGAAATTGTGAAGGAACAGAGGGAGAGAAAAGATTCAGGGGTCTGCAGCAAAGTCCCTAATTGTTAGCACGCTGCACCCACAAGAGCAGGGACTCAGTGGCATTCCCAGTGCAGGACTGGGTGGGGGCACAGAGCAGAATCCACCTCTTGAGAAGGAAGAATTTCCAGTGATGAGACTTGGCCAAAGGTGAAGGATTTGCTCCAAGGCCTGCCTGGAGCGGGGACCAGGACAGGGCCCAGATAACCTTCCAAGTGACCCCTTCGTGCCCTGATTATCAAGTAGCTGACTCCAAAAGGAATCAGAGTTTGCGTAACAAAAATTCCACGTACGCTTTCACTGAGGCCCCTTCCTCTGGTGGGGCTGACTTATCTGAATGTTGTCTAATTTCTTTCTCCTCCTGGGCCTGTGGGCTTTGATAGTTTGCATGGTTGGTTTCACAGCCCTCTGTGGAAATGAGAAAATCATTCAATCAGGTGAAATGGATTTGGAATGAGCAAAGAAGCTTTTCCAAGGTGGACATTTTAGAAATGCGTGTGCCATTTAGATACAGTAGTTAGAAATCTTGGGACTTTCTGATCAGCTGGTGTCTAATGATCAAGTCAATGAAATACCTACAGTTTTATAAGCTAAGTGGGGTGGAATCCTTTCATCTAATTTGGGTTCCAGAATTATATCTTGTTTACTTAGATTTGCTTAGGTAATTAGAGAGGCTCTATCTCCAAGTGTGTAAAATGAAGCAAAAATTAATTTATGCAGTGTAATTTATTTTGATTCAAATGAAATGCCCAGATATAATTTGCCAAAAACCTCAGGTCACATGAGATGGCTCCAAACAGGTGGCCTCTGTCCCTGCTGAGGGTGAATGTGTGGGCGGGGAGCGCCTTGCAGGTGTTCTGGGCCAGGCCTGCTGGATACAGCACTTGATACACTATCCCCACTGGGCACAAAGATCTCATTTTGCCAAGGTAGAAATGGGAGTGGAATTGTTCAGTGGCTTGCTGGTTCCCGGGCAGAGGTAACAGGAGACGTGCGAGGTGACAGTAAGTGGCCTTGAGGGTAGCAGGTTTGCTCTTCACCCCCAGCCCTTGTCCCCTGGCGTGGGAGCTGCACCTGGACCAGGCCTTGTGCTCCCTTCTCCCGGGGACCTGCTGTGGCCTCTGGCCTGAGCGACAAGGGCCACCCATGCGGACTCCTGGGTGATGTGTGGACAGTGCGGGGTTTGAAGTAGAGGACTTGGTCCCTGGGATGTGGTGTCCAAGCACCTCTGCTGGGTCAGGGCCATGGATGCAGGCGGCACTCTGCCCTAGAAGTGTCACTTGGATTGACGACATGGTAGCCTTCCAATTAGGCGAGGAGTCCTGACTTGGGGGAGGGGGTCGTGTACAGCACAGGGCTCGCCGACATTCTAGGACAGCGTGGAAGGCAGGGCAGGGTTGACTCCAAGGAGTCCTCTTCCACCCATGAAAAACCTCCCGCCAGGCGTTTCCAGTCTGCTCTGCAGCTCCCAGGGGGCGTTCCCAGCTCAAACAGAAAGTGGCAACTTTCTTCTGGGGAGGGAGACTGGCCGCATGTCCAATAGGGCTGCGCCGCTTGTCCTGTGCCTTCTGGCCGTGGAGCTCACCTGCGTTCCGGGGAGCCGAGATCCCAAGTTCCGTGCCAAAGCCACCCTTGATTTGTTTGTAGTGTTTCTCTACCTTTACCCCTGTAAATAATCTGTGTAGCGAACTAGAAACACACTTTCCCACAGAAAGTCAGGGAGTGTGGCAGTTCTCTGCCCTCCACACCCACCTGCTAACCTGCTCTTGGTCTCCTAAAGTCGTCCTGACCACACACACGTGCACACACGCATGCACACACACAAACACGCGCAGACACCCTCCCAGTGGGGTGGCCCGAGTGGTCCAGCCTTAGACTCGGGGAAACCATGGCCCTGTGGCCGGAGAAGCTTTGGCCAGAGTCTGCCAAGCACAGTCAGCTTCCCTGACCCCCGGGGCGGGGTGGGACAGGGGGACGTCTCACCCCCTTTCCAGCACAGGAAAATGAACGGGGCGATGGAACCGCGTGCGCATCACTGCGGTAATGCTACAAACTCCCACAGGCCTGTGAAAAGGGTTGATGTTGTCTGTGAGTTCGGTTGGAGTCTAAGAGGAAATAATTGAAAGTTCTTGGTTAGAAATCCGGAGGAGAGGAACCCAGGTCTCCTGCGGGGTTGGCTAGTGCATGGAGGCGCGTCTGCTAGTTGCTGCTGCTGTGGACACCAGTGTCCCAAGCAGTGGGGTAGACCCTTGGAGATGCTAATTAACATGGTGACTGAGTGGCCAGGACAGAGTGCTGCCCTGCGGCCTACCAGGGGGCCGATAGGGGTGGAGCCCTTCCTAAGCTCTCCTGGTCTGTCCTAGCCAGATGCCGGGTCTTTCTATCTGCTAGAGTCCCTCAGAGCTCCTGAGCTTCCCGTACTTCCATAGTCTCTCTGTCCACATCTTTGAGGCGCTAGAGCAGAATGCTTGCAACAGCAGACTCAGTTCCAATTGGTGAGTTCAAATCCTACCCCTGCCACTTCTTGGCTACATGACCTCGGGCAAGTTGCTTAACCTCTCTGTGCCCCTCTGTTCTCCTTGTGAATCAGGATAAGTAGAGCACCTGTCTTATAAAATTGCTGTGAGGACTGAGTTACCACTTGTACAGGGACTATAACAGTACCTAGCACCCCCGAAGTGTTACCTATTGTGTTTACTTCCTTTTGGTTCCTCCCTGGGCCTCCCTGGCCTCCAGCTTGGTCTCCTATGAGCATCATCTGCAGGTATAGAAGAGGGCATTCCAGACCAAGCAGGGTCTTATGTTGAAGGTGGGAGAGGAGGGGACAGGCTAAACCCCACCCCACAACCTGGGTGCCCCGGGCTCTGTCTCTGCCTGGATTCAGGCCCACGAGCCCGGGTCGCCCAACCCCACCGAGACGTCCCAATGTCTAATACTCTCCAACACCATAGCATCAGTCCTGTCCCCCATCCCTGTTTGATTGACCTCTTGGTGCCTGCCGCATCCCCAGGGGATGCAGATCTCCTCGCTCCTCTACCCCGCTCCCCGCCCTCTCCTCAGAGCACAAGGTCTGCGGGAGCAAGACTTGTCTGCTCAGTCCCCGGCACCTGGCAGGCATACACATGGTTTTCAGAAGAATGAGTGAATCTAAAAGTCATCACATTTTCCTCTTTGTGTAAAATATTTGTGAGAATGGGACCTCCTTGTAACTTCACGCCAGGAGAGATTTAAAGCTTTCAAGCTATGCTGTTGTGAGGAATTAATTATCCTTTTCCATAACTGTCACACACCTTCCTAGAGGAGGCATTTTGTTTTGCTGCCTAACACACACATATTTTAGTTTACAGGTGTTGGTTTCTGGTCCACCTGTCTAGTCAAGAAGCTCAGGACGCACATGCTCGCTGGTCCTCTTCTAGAATCAAGCACCCAGTACGTGGGGGCATGAAATAAGTGCTGGTGGTTTTTGAAGTCAGCTTCACAAGCCCTCAATCCTGGCAGTTGTTTCAGATTCCGCTCAAATCTCACTGCTCTATGGATGGCCACTCAGCCTGCAGCCCCTCTGGAATCTCTCCTTGGGGGAAGCCTCATTTGGTATTAACTGTACGCCGCTGAGGTCATCTCTGGAGCTACATTATTATCTTACTGAGTGTTCAACTCTTTTATTGTTCTACGTATTTGCCACATACCTCATCTTTCACCTTTGCCAGTGGGCGGCCTTCCCGAGGGCAGGAATGAGAGTAGACTGACTCATGTCTGCCGTCGGGCTCTCGGGCTGTGTGTGGCAACTCCACGGTTCTCGTGTGAGTGAAAAAATAAACGAGTGTGCGGGGGCCAGTGAGATGGCTCAGCGGCACGGGCGCCTGCTGGCGTGCGAGGTCTGGAGGTCGACACCCTGGTACCCACAAAAAAAATAAAAAAAATAAAAAAATAAACGAGTGTGGAAAAGCACATCTATTTAGCACCCTCAAGTCCTCATATTGATAATTGACCTCTGGTACCCTCACCCGAAAAGCACTTTAAAGACAGATGAGGACATTGGGAATGATCGTCCTCTGGAAATGTTGATTTGACATCTTAGCATTTTATTTCAAAAATCCTAGAAATGTCTCCTGTACAGAGTAAGAACCAAGTTCATCATTCCAGAAATGATAATGAGTTTGCATTTGTTTGATTAGTGGTACTTGATTCACTGCCCATCTCTCCCATTCTTTAGTGTGTGACATTCCTTACTTAGAAGTTTAAGGTCGTGGGTCCTGACGAGGGGTGTTTTGAAAAGCTGCTTATGGAAGTGGACTTCAAGGTTGATTTTGGAGGAGAAATAAGGTCTTTATAAAGTCATAGAACTTTAGAGAGGGAAGGAATAGCAGTACAGTCCTAACTTTTTATTTCTTTAAAAAGATACAAAGCCAACTGTTTATAAAGGACCCATGAGACTGGCTTCCTTCCTGCACAGGTCAGAGATGGCCACAGAGTAACGTAGCGTGGGGTTCACCCAGGGTGTGGGGTTTTCTGCAGGATGAAGTATGGACGTAGCTGGTGTCGTGTGGCTTAGTTCCTCACCTTTTAAATTTGGATAATTATAAAAGAAAGTTATATAAATACTGTATGAAAAGATGACTGAAAGAGGAGCCAGCCAGAATTCACAAGAGGATTAGACAGAAAGATTATGGTCTCACTTCAATTTGAGGATAATGTGATGAGTCTTTTGTGGAGTATTACGTGTGGCACCTGCTCCCATTCTTGGTAGTAAAGGGAAGACAGGACTAGGCGGTGGATGGGGCAGGCTGGTTTCCGGGGCAGCTGCTAGCACTGGTTACAAGGGGCTCAGGAGGGTCTTGGAGGACAGAGCCCGTCTCGCTGTTAAACTGTGAGGATGGCAAAGTCCAGGAGGCAGGAAGTTGGCTGGCGAGTGGATTAAGTTGATGCTTACAATGTCTTGGCTCCAGGAAGAGAGAGGAGGCCTTTGCACTCAGCTTGTGGCCAGCAGCCCAGCCCCTGGCCCTTGGGTGCTGGTGATGGAGAAAAGGGAGCTCCTTTGCAGGGGTCCCTCAGGCTCATCTACCTGCTCAGCCCTTCTTGGAGTCAAGGACCCAGGGCCAGAGGCTGCCAGGGCCTGCTTCCTGGAGCTTCTTTTGACGGGTTCTAAAGGTGTGTGGCTGAGACAGGCTGACATTACTGTTGTGGAGGTCAGAGGAGGCAGAGTTCAAATCAGCTGCGTTGTTCCAAGACCCTCCATTTCCCCGCTGCTGTAGCGAAGGGCAGACCCTGGCCACACCTCTCCGCACAGCCTGAGGGTCCAGCTTCGCAGGCCTAACACTGCTGCACTGGACATGCCTGTGACCAGTGGCAGGTCATTTCTCAATAGAAGAACGGTCACATGAATAAAGACACCCTGGTTTCCTCAAATGTTCAAGATGGAGCAGTTCTTACTGGAGAATCCTGAAATTCGTATTTCCCACCTACCCTCCTGCTTGTCTGATAGTAAAACCCAGAGCGACTCCCTCTCCCTCTCCCCTACCATGCACCTTATCATGCTTGGGTGACTTCGGGCAAATTACTTAATGTCTTCATGTCTTGGCTGCTTCTTTTGTAAAGTGGGGATCATAATAGTAACCACCGCATTGGCAGCTGTGAGGATTAAGTGTGTTAAGACCCTTGAAACCCTTAGAACAATGTCTGACTGGCGAATTCTAGCTGTTATCATTTCCAAAGCCTCTCCCCTCCTGCTCTTTCATCTAGACTTCATTGTTTCTGGTAAATTATCAGGGGCTGCACGCCATGGAAGTGTCCCAAACCATGATCCTAGCAGGCCTGCTTCTTAATGGACAACCCTATATGAGCACTGGCTCGGTGCTGGCTCACCCAGACCGCATCACGCCCTCACTTCCCTCGTGGCCCGAGGACTTCTTAATGGACAACCCACAGCTGCCTCCCCCAGCCTTGTGCAGGGGCTGGATGGGCTCCAGGGGAACAGCACCCCTGGAATCTCAGGCCACCCATCCAGACTCTCTTCCTCAGGGAGAACTGTTCACACAGAGGCACCGAGCGGCCACGGTCGGCCCTGCCTGCTTGGAGGGGGCAGCGGGTCCTGCAAAGCAGCATCGCCTCTCTGAGGGAGGGGAGGACCATGCCCGGGCATCTGACCTGACCCTGGGTGTCTTTCAAATCCCCGCGCTTGCAGGGCTGACTGCCAGCACTCAAGCCCATTTAGCAGTTTCTTAAAAAGGTGTCCATAGGAGCGCTGCCTACGTGACTTCGGTTTCGTGCTTCCTGCCATGTACACTGTTGCTCTTCCCACACCAGCAGGCTGCAGAGGAAGGCTTCTGTGATGTTTGGCAACACCAGAGGTAGTGTCGTAGAAGGGACCGTTCTGGCAAGGCTGCTCGTGCATGTTTTCTGGGTTTCCCAATCAGCAGTCTGTTCTGAAGTATCAATTCTAAATGCAGCCAGTTCAACACAGAGGGAGGGAAGGAAGCGTGGCTAGGTGGCAGGAGCCAGTGAGCTTGGTGTGGGCTGAAGCGCTTAAGATTCTGCCTATGCACTTTCCCAGTGTGTGCCCCCTCGAGAGACAGAAGCCACGGAAGCACTCTGGGCCTCACTGCCGTGACAGCATAGAAGCAGAGGGGCTCCTGGCCCTTGGGTCCTAACGGAAACTGTAAGGGAACAGCAGGGAGGTGCGGATGTGGGTGTGGGTCCTCTCGCTGCCATGTGCCCTGGGCTCTGGAGTGGGAAGCAGCTCTACTTCCCTGCCCAGGAAAGGCCAGTGGCTCCATGGCCATTCCACAGCTTGTGGGGAAATGAACAGTTGAGTCGACCAGCCTGGACATCTGATTGTTTTTGTCTTTTTTTTTTTTTTTGTGGGTACCGGGGGGTCGACCTCAGGACCTCGCGCGCCAACAGGCGCCCGTGCCGCTGAGCGATATCACCGGCCCCTTTTTCGTATGTGGGATCCGGGAGTCGAACTCGGGCCCTCGTGCTTGCCGGGCAGGCGCTTAAGCCGCTGAGCCATCTCACCGGCCCCTGATTGTTTTTGTCTTGCATGGACGCGGCTCATTCTGAAATCAGAAGGGGTTAGATTCATGGAGATCCAATCTAGCTAACGTTTATGGAGTCTCTGGTGTGTGGCCAGCACCACGCTAAGACTCGCGTCTGTTGTTTTGACCAGGTCTGGCAGGACCTCGAGCTCCATTCAGTTGAGTTGGGGAACTCAGCTCCATCCAGCTCCCTCCGGAACCCTGTGCGAGCGCTGCCTTGGTGCTGGGCTCTCCCCAGGGACAGCTGAGACCACACTGTACCCCCTCTTCCCTGGTGGCCGCAAGGCTTCTCCGCAGAAGCATTTGCTTGTTCTCTAGGCATTTACATCTTTAGAAGTTCCAGTTCTATTTCTTATCCACAGAGAGAAACAAATACTGGAGCTGAGATTTGTTATTGTACATAAAATATTCTGCTCCCTTCATCTGGCTGTTCGATGAGACACGCTGATGTTTGGATCCGTTTTCTTCTCACTATTGGGAAAATAATCCTGTCCCCTGCAGACTTGCCACTTAGGCCCACTCCCCAGCCCCTGTCCAGTGCAGGATGGGGAGTCGAGGTGGATGGGCGTCGGGGCCTCAGACTGGCTTGTGAGCTCCTGCTGGTGGGCTCCTGGCTGGGGTCTCTGTGCAGCTGGAGGGGTGGAAGTTCTAGAACATGTGATTTGATTGATAAAAACATAGTGATTTTTTACACTGGGACCAGGGCTATCAAAGCATAAAACAAAACAACAACAACGAATACTGAAAAACAGACCCGGCATGGAAAACTTTTTGCCAACTCATGGGCTCATGAGGAGTCAAATTCCGCTAAGGGCGTGCCAAAGCGTAGGCCTGTAACTCCAGCGATCCCTTTGGAAGGATAGTCACTATCTGATCCTAGTCATACAGGGAGGGGAACCCCGTATGTACGTGAAGAGAAAATCTGAGATTCAGCTGTGCTCCCTCCCCCTCCACCAGTAATCTCCGGTTCCATGTTGGCCCTCTCTGGGATCCACGAACTACCTTCCTCATGGGCTTAAAAATAGACTCCAGGGCTGCCAACCCTCTTAAAAGGAACATGGTGGACATGTGTGCCAGTGCTGTGAGCCTGACACCCGGCCTGGTCACCTCCCTAAATAGACCCTACACTTGCCATTCCTCCATCCAGGGCAGCCGGGCGCCCAGCATTACCTCATTGGTCATAAGAGCTTGCCGTGCAAAGGGAAATAGGGAAACAACCCACACTGTCTGTTCTCTCTCTTCTATCTCTTTTCAGTGTTAAAAAGGAGTGACAGAGTTTTAAGGGAGTCAGACTGTATTTCTTATCCTGTTCAGTGTAACATTCCTTTCTTTATTTTTGGCATTGGGGATGTAAACTGGGTCCCCCCACATGCTAAGCGCACACTCGCCCACTGATCCGCACCCCAGCCCCTCAGTGTAGTACTGGATGGGACATTCTGTGAAGGTCCTCCCTGATGGACTGGGGAGGAGGGCGGAAAAGGAAGGCACGGTGGTGTGTACAGAGGAGTGACGCTTTCCCGTCAGTCAGCAGTCAGTGGCAAGCTCCACAGGCTGGTTCTGGTGATAAACCACCCGCCTTTCTCAGGGTGGAGCTCCTGGGACCTGCACTTATCAGGGGTGCCCACAGCCTCTCGAGCTGGGGCAACTCCCTGGTGGGCGAGGCCCAGAGCAGATAGAAGAAAGGGCAGGAGCAAGCCGCACTGGTGGACAGACATGGGCTTGGGAACATAGTTTCAACTGGACACGCGCCTTCAGAAGCATTTCTTCTGCCCAAGGAGATGGAAATTGGAGGTCCCACAGGTCTAGTTGCTTCGCTAGAGCTTTGGGGACCCCTGGGGTCCTCTTCTCCATCAGGGGCCTCAGGTCCTGGATGAACAGTAATGACACTCTAACTTTCTGGGGTAGAAACAATATGGGTAATAATGCCCTATGACCTGGGGAGGGGTTGAACACAAGATTCCCTTGGGAAGAAGACGGAGGAGAGGCAAGTGTTGACTGCTGCTGCTGAAGCACCTCCTCTGTGCCAGAGCCACGCTGGGCATTTCACGTCTGTTCTTGCAATACCTGGAGAGGTAGAGGAAGTTGTTTTCCTCTTACTGATGTGGAAGCCAGTGCTCAGAAAAGTCATTTCCCTTGTCAAGATGTGCCCAGCTTAGCTGCAAGACTTGCTAACATCGAGTATTTTACAAAGCTGTTCAGAAAAGCAAATAGTGTTGCTGCTATGAGTCAGTCCCTGGTTTAGCTCATTCCACAAGTGGGTTACAACAGGACAGTCATTGTCATAGGGCCTGGGGTGCCAGGTCACTTTCTCTGGAACTCCAGGTCTCCCCTGGTGTCAGCTCTGATGTCCCTTGGGAGAAGAGCCTCCCTGCATCCAGACTGGCATTCTTCCAGCATAATCCCTGTCCTCAGAGCATCTCCGGACAGAGTCATCTGAGTCCCCAATCGCTTGAGGTTCTTCGAGCAGACAAATAAAAACCAAAATTGTTCTCCTGGTTTCTGGAAGAGCTAAAGAATGACAGAGATTCCAGCTTCCATGTCCTGGGGACAGCCCGCCTCGGTATGCTGAAGCAGGCAAGAGCCTCTTTAGGCGCTGCCCAGTGGATTTCACTCCTCTCTTCTCCCCAGCACGGTCCCCTCCTGACAGGGCTTAATGTGGTTAGAGGCCGGAGCTCCATGGCCAAAGCCTCCAGCGCTTCATTACACCTGTGTGCTGAGGGGCTGCAGAGACTCAGCTGGCAAAGGATTTAGCAAGTTTGTAAAAAACCTGCAAAGCCCTTGAAGCCGTGGGGTGGAATGAGCAGCCCGGAATCTCTGCTGAGAGCCTCGAGCCTTTTATTTAACCCATCAATTCTGATCTGTGAGTTTGGTGTGACTTCAGTGACTCTCACTGGCAGACCCCCCGGTACACTAAATACCTGCATGGAAAATTACAGCATTGCTGGCTGAAAAAACCAGGAGCTGGAGAAGGAGCAGGATGGTTACTCGTGCCTGGAGGGCGTGATGGAGGAGGGCCTGGGGCAGGGAGGGGCAGGCACTATGCAGAAGAAGGAATGGTTTCTCTTTCTCAATCCACAGGGCTTCCTTTGCCATATAGATGGCGAGTTATATTCCTCTGCTATCCCAAAGGCTTTTTCTGAATAATGAGATCTCTTAAGCCATATACTCCTCCCAGCGGGAAGGTCCTTTCTGTCCAATCTAAATCTTTCTGCATCAATGTAATTCCAAGATGAACAGTTTCCCCAGGACTCATGGAAATGATGATTTGTCATCCCCAAATGTCAGGCAGCACCGTGCTGGTCACACAGGGCGTAGGTGGGGAAAGTGAGGTGAGGGGATGGGGGAAAGAACTGGAGAACCGAGCTCTTCCGTGAGAAGCTTGAAAGTTAACCATGGTGTCGGGCTGCTGCTCCTGGAGACGGCACCGGGTACTTGGGTGCGCTCTGGGGTGCTGGAGGAGGGGAGAGACTAAGGGCTACCTCCTTCAGCCCCCTCTTCTTTAATGTCAGCATCTCAGTTCCTTGACCTCATGTCCCGCTGAGCAACATGTCTGCAGTTGTATCCTTTCTTCTCCTTTTGGCCTTTGCTTGACTCTTCACATTTCTAAGCTTCAAGTCCTCAAGTCTAATGAGGTCATGGGTAATGTCAAGGATTCTGGGCAGTCCCAAGAACTGACGTCCTTTGCTGATACCTCAGCACCTTTCCCACTACATTCACAGTGCGGTGGGTTGCCTTCCACTTCCGGTCCACTATGACTATCTCATCTTTTTCTTTGTGACTGTATGTAACCCATACCACTGTATAATATAAAGAACACTGGGCTAGGAGTTGTAAGAACTAGGTACTGAAACTGGGCTGGGCATTTCAAACTACTGAACCTTGCATATTTCACTTTTAGGAGTTCAATCCGTTGTACCTTGGATACAGATACTGTGTATATAAAAAGCTCTCAAAACTCATTGGGAAGAAAACAATCCAATTTAAAAATGGCAAAAGATACAAACAGATCTATCACCCAAGAAGATAAATGGATGGTAAATGAGCACCTGAAAAGAAGTTATCAATAATTAAGGGAAATGCAAATTAAAGCCACAATGAGATACTACTACAAAATCTGTTAGAACATCTAAATTAAGACTGACCATACTAAGTGTCGGTAGGGATGTGGACCAGGTGGCAGGAGGTAGGGATTATTACCAAAGGGCAGAGGAAACTTCGGAGGTGACTGACATGTTCATTCGCTTGACTGTAGTAATGGTTTCCTGGAGGTGTATGTATGCCAACCCTTCCCAAATTGTGCATCTTAAACATGCAGTTTGCAGTGTGTCAATTATACCCCAAACACCTTAAAATATTCTATTTGTCAGTTCATTAGGAATCAATTGTATTTGTGTTTTTGAAAGTGTCATCGCGCTATTCATCTTCCATTTGTGTAAGGCATTTCTCTCTCTCTCTAAATATTAATGTTGCAAGAGTGCTTTCGAATCCCTTGAGATATGCTGCGAGGCTGTAATCAGGCTGTTCTGGTAACCATCATTTATCCTGAAGCTGCCTGTGTGGAGGATTCTAGCTCGTCTGGGAGGCAGTTCTAATGGGGCTGGGCAGAGAGCCTTATAGGGCCACCCTGTTAAGTAATGTGTGTGGTAGGGCGGAGGAGGGGCTGCGATGGTCGACCTGCCAGCTCCAGGCCCACGCTGCTGCCAGCTGGTACAAAAGTGGAGGCATTTCCCAGGGCCTTCCAGAGTATGCCTGTCCTCAAGTTCAGTCTCCAGTGATGGCGAGGGCCCGGGCCTAGGGAATTCTGCTGTTGTCGTCCTGTCGTGGCGAGGAGCTAGGACACTTCAGGATTCATCTTTCTGGCTATGCCTGGCTGTTTCCGGATCTTTAGGCATCGCTCTTCCTTGGGACTTCCCATGGCTTTGAGAAGCACCTTGTTCTGTAACACAGCCTCACAGTTTTTCTAACCCTCAGGGGCATCCTTCACATTATCTTCTGGCACTGAACACATCCTTGTTAGGAATCTCGCCAATGCCAGGGAAGGACTGTGGGTCAGTTTGGCTTTGGGCCAGCTGGGCCTAATGTTTACTGGTTTCGCTGGCCCTGACTCCTAACCTCTTGGGGCTGTTTCTTTGTCCATTCAACACGACGGCACTGTCTACTTCAGGGGCAGCGAGAGTGAATGAGGTGGTGTCCATCAGCCAACGTGCTCGATGCCATCGTGCCTCACCTCCTACAGCTGTGCCGTGCCGTGTCAGGGTGCTGGGCGGGAAAGGGGTATTGGGTTTGCATCTAGACTGTTATTTGAAGACAGCATGGCGCCAGGTTCATGATGCAAAACATAGGTGACTTGAACAAGCAGTAAAGCTAGGGACCCAGCCACCCGCACGGCTTTGCTAACCTTGTCTCACCTCTCAGAGGCAGGTGTGTTGTGAATCCCTGGTGCCACCCCTAAGATTTTGTCAGCCTTTGGCATGCTTTTGACAGCAGTCCTTGAACAAATGACCTCGTAAGAAGGCGGGGTGGTCATAGAGCAGAAAACTGGAGCGCAGTCCAGGACCGGCCCTAGGTGGCATTTTAGGAACACTGGAGGAGAAAGCAGGCGAGAAGAGACCCGCCTCCGGCCCCGGTTTCCTCTCGAGAATCTGGAGTAGGCTGATGAACCGGTATCCTAGGCCATAATGGGAGAGCTCAAAACATGCGAATTGGTTATGGACATAAATAGACTCTGCTGAGCTCACCCTGGCCGCTGCGGGGCCCGGGGCCCACGCTCGGTGGGGCAGGGCGGGCCGGGCGGGCGTGTAGCTTGGAGCGCCGCACCTCCACTGGACGTGTGCGCCCCCTTCCGCGGCACCCCGGCGGCACCTGCAGCTCGGCGCCCCGCCGCCCGCCCGCCCGCCCGCCAGGCTCGGCAGCAGGCGCTGCTCTCCGGGGACGCTCGCGTTAACTTTCCCACCGGACTGATCGCTGGCGGGCAGGACGAGGTCCCACTGGCGGCGGGCGGGCGGCCGGCCGGCGCAGGGTCCGGGCTGGCGAGCCGAGCCGAGGGTGCCTGTATTTTTAGCCAGATGCCGCGTAACTCGCGGGCGCGCCCCGCGTCGCCCGGTAGATAACGGGGGAGGGGAGCTCGATCGGCGCGGGCGCGGCGATGGCAGCGCGGCAAGGCCGGCCGGGCGCAGACCCCGCGGTGAGTGCGCGGCCGGGCGGGGCGCGGGGCGCGGGGCGCGGGCGCGGGCTCGGGGCAGCCCCGCGTCGGCGCCAACTTCCGCGGCGGTGCGGGGACGCGCGCCCGGCCGCACTTCGGCGGCCGAGCCGATCGGAGGAAAATTCCTCCGGCCTGGAGGCGGCGGCCCGACCCGACCGCGGCGGGCGGCGAGGCGGGGCGGCGCGCGGAACCGAGTCACCCCGGGGCTGCCCCGAAGGGGGCGTCCTGCCCCGGGTTGGGCGCTGGGGATGCCGCGGCCCCGGTCCTCCCTACCTTGGGGAAGGCGAGACGTTCGGGCAGCGGGAATGGATGGGGCGGAGGTCGTGTGCCAGAGCCGGCTACGTATTATCCCCGGGTCAGCGATCAGGATGTGGCGGCTGGGAGCTGGGGAGGAGGCGCAGGGCGCCAAGCGTCAGAGCAGGGGTCACAGACAGGTCTCCACGCCGGGCCCCCAACTCGGCACCTACCCCTAAGTCCCCAGCCTCTAAGGCGCCGCAGCTGTGTTGGGCTTGGAAGGGAACCCAGGACTCCTGTCACACATGTGTGTCATCGGTGACGCCTGATTTGATCATTGATATCTTTGCCCATGGTAGTCTGATTGGGGTACTGGGACTCCGATAGTTTGGAAAGCTGTAACAGCCCGAGTTTCTGACACGAAACCTAGTGGAAACGCACACGCGCGGGGCCCAGGGGTCACTTCTGGCTCTGCGTGATCAAGGGGAGAAGGGCAGGGCCACGCAGGTGCTGTGGCTGGAGCCAGCGTCTTCGACTGGGGCCTGGAGGGACAGATCCAGGTCCTGAGCTGGAAACGGCGCAGGCCCTCGCCCGCGCACCCAGCGACAGTTCCGCCTCTGGAGGGCTGCTTGTCTGGTCCGGTCCTTTGGCTGGGCGGCAGCGCCCCTCGGAAAACTACCAAGACTGCCCGAGAGTTCTGACAACGCATGTGTCCAGGCAGCTGCGTTCTGCCCAAATGAAACTCCTCGGGAAAGAGAGACCGGCTTGTCGCTGTGTGCAGACACTGATACTCGCTTAGCTTCCGGTCGTCACTGTAGATCGGAATTGTATCCCAAAGACCTTGGGAAAGTAAATCATGATTTGTACTTGGACAGCGTGGGCCACCTCAGGCCCTAGGATCCTCGTCCTGTGTCTGAGATGAAGCTCTGGCTGGCCTCTGGGGGTTCGGAAGCTGCTCCCCGTTGCGGCCTGCTGACATTTAGTATGGAACTTGTGGCTTCCGCCTCCCGGGACACTGAAGCACCCCGGGCTGCCCATCCACCGCTGTATCAGTGTCACCACACAGGAAGTGGGAGTTTAATAATAGGCGGGCGTCTCAGGTAACCAGGACTCACCCCCTTTTTTGGAGCAACCCTGGTAACCGAGTCCAGGAGGAAATCCATTCCCTCCTTTCTCTTCCGTTTCCTTCCGTTCAAAGCGCACGTGGCCTCTGAAGCAGCTTCCTCTAGGCAGCGCGGAACTCGAGAGGAATCCTACCAGCAGCTATCATGTGAAAATGACAGCACATGGTTAAGAGAAGGACCCGCGGATGTACTACCTGGATTCAAATCCTGGCCAAGCCACTTATTAGCTGTGTGACTTGGGGCAAGTAACTTAACTTCTCTGTGACTTCAAAAAAAGATAATAAAGGTGCCTGCTTCATGGGGTTCTGGGGAGGAGCAAGTGAGTTCATTTATGCAGAGTGCTTAAAACATAGTAAGTGCTTTCTGGGAGTAAATTTAGTTTGTTTTGAAAGAAAGTTTAGGGCCATCACATGGATCAAGTGGCAGGGATGTGGGTCATAAACAATGTGTAGGCTGTGACCCCCCGACATACACACACACACAGACATGCATGTGAAATCAGATAAAATGAAGCACAAGATGAGAGAGGGACAGACAGGAGAGGGGCGTGTGAGCAACTTTGTGGTGCCAGCCCGGGGTTTGACGGCCCTGTGACCCAACTTGTGTAACAATGAGCTGGAAAGAAACCTGATGGAAGCTCACGCACGCGGAACCAGGGCTCCTTCGTCCCGGGTCTCCTGCATTACAGTCTTCCTGCAGCTGTCTGGAGGGCACGGATGGGACTTGGAGAGGGCCGGCAACCTTGCCCAGGGTGGTCTGTCAGTGACGGCGAACCTGTCAGAGCTTTCAATGATGCAAACAGCCCGCTGCGGCAAGCGTGCTGTAGGTTCCCCAGCCCTGGATAGTTAGTATTTTGGTGTTACTGCTTTTCTGGTTAGTATTTACTCAGGTTTTTTCCCCCAATACTGGCGATAGAACTCAGGGCCTCATGTATGCTAGGCAAGCACTGTACCACTGAGCTAATCCCACCCCTCAGATAAGTACAATATTTGTAATGGAACATACCGGATTCTTTTAACTCTCTTCCTTCCTTATTGGATTACATGGGACGTTCCTGGGTGTGCTGAGCGCAGGACCTGGAGTAGCTGAACTAGATGGGTGGTCAGCAGGGCTCGGGAAAACAAGATGGTAAAGATGAGCCTCTTATACCAACCAGGGCAGTCTTCCCTGCAGCTTGAATATTCCCGGCCTGCGGAGACGCTCAGGAGCCCTTGTGGAATGAAGCTGTGCGTGGCTATGTGTGTAGGTGACCCCTTTATAACTCAGCCACTTGGTTCTTCACATCCTGAGGACAAAGCCCTGCAGTCTGAGTTTTTACTCTCTCTCTCTGTACCTAGCAGGATACTGGACTTGAAATAGGACCTCAGTAAATGTACTGAAGAATGAAACTGAGGGACGTGGAGTAGCCAGTGGAGTGACATCACTGTCTGCCTCTGAGATATCCTGAGGCTCCCGCTATGTCCCTGGTGCTCTGTGTCTATAGGAGGCCAAAAAGAAAAATGACAAAACTTAGCAAGTGAACTCACCTGTAACGACCCAGGTGATGCTAGCCGGTCACTTTTCTGGGCCTTGATGTTATCCTCGGTGAGAGGAAGGTCTAGAACTAGATGACCCTGTCTAGAGAAGTGTGCTGGCCTGCACACAATGCTCGAGGCAGAGCGGGACCTGCTGGTCCCACCCAGAAACTGCTGTGTATGGACTCCCTGTGGTCCCTGTGCGGTCCCCACCTCTGTCAGGGCTGTCAGCATGGGTCCTGTCAGGTTCAGAGTGGCTGAGAATGCATCTTGGAGTCACAGGGTTTAGTCAGTCACACCTGGGTGGAGTTCTTGAGTGTTAAGTAGCTGCAGAACTTGGGCAAATTATTCACTTCTCTATACCTCAATTTTACCATCTCTAAAATGGGAATAATGATTATACCCATCTCACAGGTTGTGATAAGGACTAAAAGATAAACTGTTGAGGCCTGGGGGTGAGCTCAGTGGTAGAGTGCTTGCTCAACCTGCATGAGTTCCTGGGTTTGATCCCCAGCACCACAAAACAAAAAACAAAAACAAAAAAGCGTGCATGATGGTGCACAGTTGTGGTCCCAGCACTCTGAGAGGCTGAGGCAGAAGGATTGCAAGTTCGAGCCCAGCCTGAACAACTTAGTGAAACCCTGACTCAAAATAAATACTAAAAAAGGGCTGGGGGTGTAACTGTAATGTGAAGGCCCTGAATTCAATCCCCAGTCTCACAGAAAGAAAAGGAAAAAGACGGGAAGGGAGAGAGAGTGGGGGTGGGCCGTGGGGGAGGGTATACTGTTGGTAATGTGCTTGGCCTGATGACTGTTGTTATAATTTTGTGATTATGTTTATAGCAGCTACAGAAACCACTTTACCCTCCTTGCTCTAGTCTAGGCTGTCTTCCCCTGGCCTCTGTATCGGGTTCTCTGTTACCGACATCTGCTTTTCTTCCTAGAGTCGGTGCGTTGAACAGTCAAATGGTGTCATTCATTGATATTGTGTCTATTTTTATTCACCTACTCTCAGGTTTTTATCCTGAATCCTATTATTGTAGTGCAAAAGATAGTTAATTGGTGGGAGAGCTGCCTCTTTAACACTCTTATTCTTGGGAAATAAATATTGTGTTTTTCCTCCTACTTGAATGCGGACAGAGCTTCTGAATCAGCCAGCATGGAGGCTTATCCAAGCCATCAGCCTTGAGTCTGGGTTCTCAGGATCCAGCTCCTGCAGGGGAAACTAACAGACTGGTCCTCACTTCTGTAATACCCCTCAACCACTCGCTGAGGGTCCTGGGGCCACGGGGACATGAGCTTTGGTTCTAGGGAGGCCTTGGCCTTGCAGACACTTGATGCTTTGAAGGATTCAAAGGAGACAGAAAATTTGGTCTGCACCCCAAGACGCAAGTAATTAGGCCAAGGAGATAAGCCTTGCATAAATTAAAGAACAGTAGTTAACATTAGTTATTTAAGTAACACAAGTCCTGTATGCTATGCATTTTTTGGTTTAAAATGCATTTTTATAAATCAAGGTCATGTCCTATGGTTTCTGTATTCAAAGATGGTAAATCCGAGTGGCTGAGGGCAGGGTCATGAGGGGGTGGGGGCCACAGGACCCTGAAGGAAGGGTTGGAATTGGCAAACAGGAGTGAGGCAGAGCCTTGGGGTCCAGGGAGTGATTGGGGGCAGGCCAGAAGAGGACAGAGTTTAGGAAAGCCACGAGGGGACAGGAAGGGAGAGTACACTGGGAGGACTAGCGGGAACCAGGCTTCCGAGAAGACTCTTCATGTTTGGGGGGGCAGTGATCAAAATTTCATTGTAGAATATTGTTTTGTGGCTCTTGACGTAGATTTTTAGTGTTCTGTGTTTAGGGATGGTCATCATTAGCAAGTATATTAGTTTCTTGTGGCTGCTATGACTAATGACTATAAACTTGGCTTAGAACGACAGAGATGTATCCTCTCCCAGGCTGAAGTCTGAGGTGAAGTTGTGAGCAGGGGCGCCTCCCTCCAAAGACTCGGGGGCCCGCTCTTCCACCGCCTGTCTTCTAGGGGGTGCCTGCTTCCTAGACTGGCGGCTGCCACCTCTCCGGTCCCTGCTCGTGTCACCTCCTTCTCCGTGTGCGTCTCCTCTTCTGTCTTGTCTAAGGACACTTATCACGGGATTTAGGACCAACCTCGGCACTCTGGGATGATCTCATCTCAAGAGCCACAGTCTGCAAAGACTCTCTTCCCCAGCAAGGACACAGTCAACATGGGGTGCAGAACTTAGGGTGTGGGTGTTTCTTGGGGGGCACTGTCCCACCCCCTACAGCACATTCTCTGAGGATGTGACATGGGGGAGGAGACAGAGCTACCCTCTCTGGAGCGGGAACCAGCACAGGTTGGGAGTGGGGGGATCTGGAGGCCTGGAATCCCACCTTGCCTCCTGTGGCTGGCCATGTGGCCACGCCTACCTGTTAGCTCAGCTGTGTGCCTAGCACCGTGCTCACTCTGCATAGTATGTTATTTTCATGAAGTATCATAAGGGTGGAGAAAGGCTATCTCCTCCCCATCTATGGACCAGGAAATCACAGTGTCTGGGGCAGTCGGCTACCTCCAGGCAGCTGCCGTGCACTGAGCCATGGCCTCCACTCATGTGCCCTCTCCACCGTCTTCGCTGATTTGCAGTCTTCGCTGTGGCCGGAGGTCTCCCTCTGGTCCTGGTCGCCATCTATCTTAATGCAAACCAGGGTCTTGCTCTGCTGGGGTCTATGGCTGAACAGCAGCCAAGGAAGGCAGGCTGTAATCAAAGAAATATGGTGGGATCTGGTGCTAAGGCCAGACCAAGCCAGCTGCAGAGCTGGAGGGTAAGCCTGGAAGTTCAGAGTCACACTGCCTGGCTGTGGGTCCTGGCTGTGCCTCTTACTGCTACATGACCCTGCACGAGTCTCTTAGCTCTCTGTGCCTCAGTGACCTCAACTGCACAATCGGGGGCTGCAGGGATGCTTACCTCTCGGGCTTTCACCGTGAAGATGAGGTGCATGTCTGTGTGTGCCTGTGTGTAAATATATATTACTCGGAAAGTGCCGATAGTGATTCTTAGCACATAATAAACACTGTGCTATTTATGTACAAAAACACAAAGCCGTGCACAGGAACACCTGCTGGCTGCCTTTGATGCCTGTGTTCATGAATCACTGGAGCCAGGGGCCAGCATCCTATTAGAGACTCCCCAGGGAGAACACTGAGCCCTTGAAACATCCAAGTAGTGAACCCCAGACTGTGCCGAGCATTGGCCCTTAGAATGGGATTGTTCCGGAGGGCGGGGACCCAGGAAGCAGTCCCCAGAATATGGGCTTATAAAATACCCAAAGGGAGGGAGGCCTGAGCTCCTGGCCCCAGAACAATCCAACTGGGGGCCCGACGGCAACCCCACCACACCCGGGGAACCGTGGTAGCAGAGCGCCCTAGCGGGGGATGAGATCTCAGAGGGGCCCCGGAGATCGGGACTGTGCGGGGGCGCTCACAGCTTGTTGTTTTCCCCACAGGCCGATGCTGCTACCAGCTTTCTGAGGGCAGCACGATCAGGTAACTTGGACAAAGCTTTGGATCACCTGCGGAATGGGGTAGATATTAACACCTGTAACCAGGTAAGTGGGACGGAGACAGGCCGTTCTCTTGAAGAGCAGCTCTTGCCTGGTGCCATTTCCTGAGAGCTTTGAAATGGCTCTGTCCTTTCCCCCGAGGCCTCAGAACTCCCCAGGGGCCTCTGCCTGTGAAGGCCCCAGTCTTGTGTTCCATCCCTGCCCAGTCCAGGGCCCTGCAGAGAAGGGCTGCTCCCTGGCGGGGTGGGGGAGACCACATTCAGTTCCCCACAGCCTCTTCCCTTAGAAGTTGTCTCAGAGGATGTGGTCTTTGAAGGTGGCGGGAGGAGGGGCCTTTGAAGGAGGCCGTGCCATGGGGACAGCCTTTATGGGTTCTCAGCCAGGGCGAGGAGAGAACAGGAGACTGAGGACTCTGTCAGATGTCACAGAGGAGGCCTTGGTTCAGAACGGCTTGCAGGCTTTTCATGAGGGCTGCTGAGCTCAGAGACAAGAATGTGGTCTCAGGAGAGCCGGAGAGGAAATGGAGTGTGCTCGGGATTGGAGCAGAGAGTCAAGTTTGGGGCTGATGATCTGGGAACTAACTGGTGTCGTCTGGTAGTGTTGACACGCTCCTGTCATTGTGCAGCCTCCCCTGCTGTCCTCCAGAACGCTCCCGGTCTTGCCAAACTAAACAACAGCCCCCAACCCTCCCTCCAGCCACCCTTCTGCTCCCAGTCTCCAGGAATGTGGCTACCCCAGGGCCATAGAAGTACTGTAGAGTCCAGCGTTTGTCGCTTTGGGGCTGGCTCTGGTCCTGTAATCCACAGACCTCGTGGTTCACCGGTGTGGTAGAGGTTGATGGTCTGCCACAGACCGCAGGGACAAGTGCCTGCTGAGCAGAGGCCAGGTTTACTGTGGACACCACGCCCTGTCCCTCGCCCCTGCACCCTCTGCTGCCGCCTGCCGCAGCCCTGCAGGAGAGCTGGCTTTCCTGTTCGGAGTCAGTGGTTGTGGCGCAGACTTCCCACCAGAGGTCAGAGCGGTGAGGTGTGTGGCATGAGAGGGAGATGCCAATGGGAGCGGCTCAGGGGGTGAGAACCAGCTGAGGACCCCAGGCCCTGCTCCCTCCCTCCCTCCCAACCCAGAAAGGCCAGCAGCCACACATCTGCAGACCCGTGGACACTGACCCTAAGCATGCGTGTGACAGGCGGCTAAGGGCCGACCTTCAGAGGCGGCTGGGTGGAGACTATGAATCTTAGCCTTGGTGGGAGGCGGCGCAAGTAGGAAGTGGGGGACAGGGTGGTGGTCCTGATGAAGGCTCAGGCCTCTCAACCCCACGCGGCCATACATAGCTGCACACACTGTGGTGCGCTGTCCCCGCTGTCCACGTGAGGGCCGCTGTCTCCCGGGGCCTCCCTGCAGGGCCTGGGCCGGGATTCTGTGGCGCTCTGTCTCTGCCGTGGCCGGCAGCTCCGCTGGACTTCTCCGCAGTGCAGTTCCTGGAGGGAGACTCCAAGGGTTCGGGCTCGGCTCTCAGAGTAATCCATTAAGCTGAGGCGGGGACAACAGAATGTTCATGAGGCTTGAGCCAGGGCTCATTTTCTGTGTGAAACTGGAAGATTTTGATGACATCCGGGGAATAGCTCCAGCCTGATTGGTCTCCAGGTGGGGTAACTGCCTCATTCCTCCACCTTCTCAGCCTAGAGCGCCCCCTTGGCTCACTGCAGGGCCCAGAGAGCAACAGGCACCAAGGCAGCGTTTGCACTTTATTGACGCCATTTCTGATGGGCTCAGCGCCGTGACAAGTTGCAGTGAGACAGAGGGGCTCGTGCCTTATGCTGCGACTGCAGTCCTAGCTAGCAGCAGCATCTTTCTTCCAGAAAGGCTCAGCTGCAAGTGAGGAAGTGAATGGCAGAAGGAAATAAAGGAAAATCCTCCACAGCACAAGCCCTTGGCTACGGCCAGGCCTGTGGCCCTGACGGCCTGTGTCCCAGAGTCAGTGGCTCTCGCTCACAGGTAGCCACAGCCAGGCTCTTTCTGGGAAGGACTGGGTCAGAGGCACCCCAGCTCACTCTGGTTGCACAGGGCGGGTTGGCTTATGCTTCGGAGGGAGAGGATGGGCCGGGGGAGGGTCTGGAGTGACCTCGCTCCTGCCCTCATTAAGCACATCAGTGCCCCTGGGACAACACACTTATTTATCATGTTCACGGGACTGGCCTCATAATGGCACCAGAACTTTCTCCTCTGTAAAACATATGCTCATTGTTCTGAGAAGCTAAAAACAGCTCTTGTCCTGGGGTCCTGGCTCAGGCATTTGCTTTGGGCTTGGGTCTTTGGAGCTGAGGACCGCGATGGACAGCAGTTCCCACGGTAAGGAACACACTTCCGAGACAGTGTGTCCGGGAAGAATGCGTACTGCTTGCCATCACAGAAAGTGAGTACTCTAAGCAGCGTGGCGAGAGGAAATCTTGGCTGCTGCAGGAGACATCTGCATATTCAGGGCCGTTTCCTTGTTGCATCCACCCTATCTATTCATTTTTATTTTCATCATCACTACTCTGTTTATAGAAAGGAAGGAATTCATGTCTAAGTCACATGTGCACATATATATGTCAGGATGCTTATGCGAATGCCTGATTCTTTTATTTATTCGAGCCCGCTGAGCATTAGGCCCTGATATCCTGCTTCTTCTAGTGCGCCTTCGCAGGGATGTGGCTTGCGGGCGGTAGGGGCGGATGAGTAAAAAAAGTTATAGTCCTTGGCCTCTATCAACTATAGTTTGCAGACTGTGAGAGCTGATGACCAAATAATCACACAATAGATATAATCCCAAAACTATGTTAGGTCCCACAAAAGAAAGACCCACGATATTCTGAGAATAGGTAAGAGACCTGACCTAGAGTTGGAGGCTGGAGAAGGCTACTGTGAGCCAGAGTGGTGAGCTGGGGTGAAGGAGGTGAAGGAGGGAAGAACATTCCAGCCATGAGAGCAGCCTGTGCCACGTCCTCCAGGCAGGGAAAAGACCTGGAGTTTAGGAAGACCAGAGTGAGTCACATGCAGAGGGCAGGAGGGGCCACAGCGTGCAAAGCCAGAGAAGAGCATGGCACCCAGCAGCCGGGAGGGTGTGCCTCAGGAGCCCCAACATCACCTGCTACTCCCCATGTTAACCCTGGAGTTGCTGACTGAGGGGAAGGGATCGGGGGATGGGACAGAGTGGCCAGGGCAGTGGGTATGAGGGATACCTAAGAGCTTGAGGCTGCTGGCCAATGGGAACAGAGGGATTTCAGCAATGAACATCTGTGCAGCTGTACTGGGGCCCCCCCGTTGGATACCCCCTTGCTTACAGAAGCTGAGTGAAAGATTCTGATTTTTATCTTGAGAGCAGAGGAAAGCAGACCACAGATTCCAGCCTAAGAGCACTGTGCTCAGAGGTTTGCCTTCAAGATCATGCTGTGTGGAACATAGGTGGCGGAGGTGACAGAGGGCAGCCAGTCATGTGATACAGAAGAGTCGTGACTGTGGAGACGCAGTGAAGCCAGCTGCCTAGTGATGACTGGATGGGGGAGGCTGGGAAAGGAGGCCTCTAGAATGATCCTTGGGGTCAGGACTTCGTGGTTGTGGTTGGCTGCACCATCCAGCAGGACAAGGAATGCTGGAAACAATGCCACTGGGGAACAGGTGGAGAGTTGGGAAGTGAACGGTGTGGAGAGCCTGGTGAGGAGAGCTGCAGAAGTGCAGTGGAGTGTTAGAGCCTGGAGTGCAGGTCGGAACCCCAACACAAAGAAGGACGTTTGGAATTGCTCAGCACTCGAGGAAGCTAAAAGCCAGCATTGGCTGATGCAGACAGGGAGGAGAAGAATGTAGAATATAATCCCATCTGCGACTCAGTGGGGCTATCCCACATGTGTTTATTAAACACCTACTTCATGCCAGGTTCTATTCCAGGCACTGCACAAACTCAACAAAAGAGGCAGTGGTGCTCTTGGCATTTGTATCCTGGTAAAGGAGACAGCTACTAACTGAGAAAATAGACAACTATATGACGTCAGCTGATGAGAAGCACTGTGAAGAAGAAAGGAAAAGGTGAAGGGAAAGGGCCTATTCTATATGGGCTCATTAGGGAGATGATTTTTGAGAGATCTGGGAGAAGTAATAGAGAAAACGATATGGTTTTTGGGTAGCAGCATTCCTGGAAGAGGGGAAATCATATGCTAAGGCCCTGAGGCAGGAGTGAGCTTGCTTTGTTTGGAAAGTAGCAGGAAGAACTGTGCAGTTGGAGCAGAATGAGCTAGGGAAAATGATGGTCAAAGAGATGGGGGGAATGGCCAGGGCCACATCATGAAGCTCCCGGAAGTGAGGTGAAGGCTCAGATTTTGCTCCAGTGGGAGGCCACTGGAAGGTCACACCTGCTCCAGAAGAGATGTTTGTTCTGCCTTAGGCTTTTAAACAACCAGCCAGGCTGCTGTGGTGTTGTCTCAGAATAGACCTGGGGCTCGGGGCCAGAAGCAGGGAGACTGGTATGGAGGCTGATGCAGAGCCCTTCCTAGGCTCAAGAAAATGCTGATCTTCCCACCACAGTGACCATGTAGTGCAGGCTGCTGGCCTCAAGCTTCCGCAGTGTCTGAGGACCTCTCTGATAGCTCACACAGGTCCTACACACAGCATGGCAGAGCTGGGCGCGCATCATGTCCAGAGCTTTCTCTACAACACCCAGCCTAGGGTGTATCATCTGCTGGGTGCTCCGATATTTATTTGAAGAAATGCCTGCATAGTTTGCCATGTGCCAACCTGTGCTCTGTATGTTCAGTTTTTGGAAGTATTTGTCTATCAAATCATACCTTCTTTGGCAACTGTGGTAATTAAAATAAGTACTTTCAGGGTAGAGGTGACTGACTTACACATCTACCAGTTAGCCAGGAAAGAAGAAGGCATGCGGGGTGCTGCAGCCCTGCTCCCCGCGGACTCAGCCTGAGACTGCCTGGTCCAGTGGTGCTGCGTGGAGCTGAGCCGCAGGGCAGGGAAGGCTCGCTAGTTTAGTTTTCTGTTCTTTTTGTTTACTGCGAACCAACTCTGCCTTGCTTAGCCTGCCTGAGAGGAAAGAAAGGTCTTGAGACCCTAGGAGAAAGCTTTCACCAGAAAGAGGCCTGTCACAGGCTGAGCTTAGCCGGAGGACTTCCTGGACATCCTAGAGCCCCCGGCCCCGCACTTGCCTCGTTTTTATCCATGCACTTATTACTGCCTGACTGATTGTGCATTTATGTCTCTGCTTATTCTTTGGTCTTTTCTCCACTGAATGTAGTGCCTCGAGGGGAAAGGATGTTGTTTTATTGAGGGCTCTACATCAGGATCCTGCCTTAACGTAGCCAGCGCCCATGAAGTCAGTCAGTAGCCAGAATAGAAACGTGCATGGAGGGATGCTGTGCCCACACAGGAACTGGACTAAGCACATCACCTTGGGAGAGCCTCATGCAGTCACAAATTCTTAGGATCCTGTCCTGTGGCAACCCTGGCTCAGATTCTGGCATTAATCCTGCTAGTCAAGTATGGGGCAGTATTTGCTGCAGGATCCAGGAACTTGACTGAATGGTCACAGAAGGATAAAAGATTTCTGATGCGAACAGACCATCAGCAAGAGCATGCAAGACCATGCCAGTTCCGTGGATGTGTCCCACATTTCCACGTGTGTGTCAGGAAGCCCTGTTGTGGCTGGGCACTTGTTCGCCTGGGAGGTATAGAGTTTTAGTCCTTTCAAATAAATGGAGCATGTGAAACAGTGATTTCTGCTCCAAAACAATCTTTTCCACAGCAGCCAAATGGCAAATCTTTTGACCAGGCTTTGTTGGGGTCAGGTGATTGTGAGAAATATGACCTTTCTAAGCTGTGGGATCTTAGAGCTCAGAAGAGGTCATGGTATTCGGCTCTCATTTTATAGCTTGGGAAACTGAGGTCTAACAGAAGTTACCTCTGAAAATCATACAAGCTTGTGACTTCAGATTTGGTGAGAGGATGTAGGAAGACCTACATGAAGTTTCTGAGTCACTTGTTTATTCCACAACATGGACCGACTACTTACCAATGACAAGAACTATCAGAGTTGAATAAATCCACACCTCGCTCTCAAAGAGCTCAGAGGCAGGGGAAGAAATCCAGCTTGTGGATAACAGGCTGCAGGCTCAGCATTGTCAGTGGCTCACAGAAGAAGCACAGGGGACAGTTTCCTGCCTGCTACACATGTCAGCTGAGCTGCTGTGACATGCCAGGTGCTGGCCTGTCAGGGGTGAACAAATCCCCATACCAGCTGTCCTGTTGTGCTGGACTAGGGATGATGGCTTTTGTGCCAGAGAGTCAGAGAAACGTTTTGAAGGAAGACCAGGAGCCTGTAGGTACAGAATCAGAAAGCAGTAAGTGCAGGAGTAGACTTCAGAGGCAGGAGCAGTAAAGGGCGTGGCACAGGCAGCTCTGTGAGTCGAGTACACGAAGTGAAAGAAGGCAAGGGTGGTGGGCAGTCAAGCTAGGGAGGTTAAATCTAGATCAGTCTAAATATACAGCTGGTGACTTCCTGTCATTTCTCTTAGGCACTATTGACAAGCATAGAAATGGCATTAAGCCACATAGCTCCATAATTCTACCTGTGCCCAAAACTTGCTGCCTGGGTGTGGTGATGTGACACTTGTCTTGCTAATTATAAAGACCATTTGACAGTTGTAAAGGAAGGGACTCCTTGTCACACATCAGAATGACTCAGTTCTGTGATGTGCCCACTTTCCGAGGGCCTTCCCCAGCACGGCCATTTTGAATGTTTTTTTCACCCTCCTAAAGTGGGGGTTGCAGGCGCTTGGCAGCGAGGCCCCAAGAGGTAGGGTCTGAAGCAGAGCCCAGCACTCGCCAAGTGTCTGTACTGCCCTGCACCCCACAGGTGTGTGAGAAGCTGAGCGGAGACCCTGCTCCCCCGGGCCGTCTGCCCCCAGGCTGCCTCCATGCCCTCTTCCTTGGTGGTACAGGAAGAGTTAACATAAAGATGTCCACTTGCAGTGGACCGAGGACCAGGGAAGGGTAACAGCATCATCAGACGCACTCTGGAGCCCACGGCGAGGAAACACACCCTCCAGGCCCTCGCGCTGGACTCTCGGCTGTGAAGAGTGGATGCAGTTCTCCTGCGCGCGGGGGCTGATGAGGAAGGCAGGTCGGTAGAAGTGGGAGGCTCCACAGATGCGCTTTCAGTTCTGCAGACTCCTGTGGAAAATGCTCCAGGACAAGCGCGGATCACAAAGGAGAACACAGGACCAAGCGATCCAGGCCGTTGGGGCAGGCGGGTGCGAGAGCAGAGCAAGGCACCTCTATGTGATGGGCCTTGAGAAAGTTGTCCCTGAGTCCTATGGGAACGGGCTCAGAGAGCGCTGTTCACTTTGGGGGAGCTGGAAATAGGGGTGGGGTGTCAAAGAGAGAGGGAGGGAGAGTCACCAGGAAAAATGACCCTGGATCGGGCCTGAGGAGGACTGACCTCTGTGGTTAAAAGAAGAAACACTGGCTGCGATGGACTATGGCTGTGAATTGGTCTGAAATGGTTTATTTTATTTTACTTTATTTGGGTACCAGGGGTCGACCTCAGGACCTCGCGTGCCAGCAGGCGCCCATGCCGCTGAGCGATATCACCGGCCCTTTTTTCATATGTGGGTTCTGGGAATCGAACTCAGGACCTTGCCCTTGCCAGGCAGGCGCTTACGCCACTGAGCCATCTCACCAGCCCAGTGGTTTATATTTGATGGTGAATTCTTCCATATACACATTTTCCTTATTTTTGAAGAGTATGCCTCTTATTTTAATGGTTTAACTTGTAAATAACGATAAAATTTATACATGATTTTTGCTTAAAATCCAATTATCCAGAAATACATAAAGTGTGAAAGTCTCCTCCAGCCCCAAAACTCACCCCCACCAAACCCCCACCGCTGTTCATGGTTTGATGTGAATATTGTCACACTTTTTACGGAAATGCGGAACACATATCTGAACTGTTTTCTGTAAGCTGTTGTATTGTTTGATTCCTGGGGTGTGCAATTAGGAGGCCAGGTCAGAGCAGCTCCGTCATTTTGAAGCTACAGAGATTGAGTGCCCGGGAGGTGACAGATGGGACAGTTTGGAGGCCTCGGTGCCTACGTAGTGTCTCTAAATCCCCCTGCCCTTCTTTGGAAGATCTGGTTCTTTTTGTCTTCTGGGTTTTTTTTAAAGGAATACCAAGGTCTCGGATGTGGAATCTTTCTAGTCCACGGGAGATATTCTTAGCTGCTGAGCTTCGTTTCTGAGCCCCATTCTCTCGTTAGCTTGGCCTCACACTTCTCTTCTCCACTCCCAAGGGCCCGCAGCCTCCGTGATGGTTCTGCTGCTGAGCCAGAGGATTTCAGGGCATAGAGGCCGCAGCAAGCTTTGTGCAGGCAGAGGGTAGAGGAGAGGCGACCTGAGATTGCTTTGTCTGCTGGCACGGCTCTGACATTGGTGTGGGTGCCTTTTTTAAAAAAGATAATGAAGAGGATTAGAGTGTTTCTCCTCCTTGGATCTGGTAAACTGTGAATCCTAAGAGCTACCTGGGTAGAGAACTAAATTTAGATTGTAATAAAGCAGAGGGGAAATGCTTAGAGCGGCTTTTTCCTTTCCATCTGAGCCGTCTCTCTCTGAGTCTGTGCAGTCCCCTTGGGTCCTTCTCTTATGCCGTCTGCCCTGTCCCTGAGCAAGACTCAGGCTGGTAAAGGAGGCAAGGGGTGATTTCCCGCCAGGGTTGTGGCAGTTACTTCAGCTCTGTCTGGCTTCTGATTCATTAGATTACAAGATTATGTGTTTTTAGCAGACCTTTCCCACCAACTGGTCTCTGGGGAGCCCTGACTATCTGGAGTAGAAAAGGCTGCAGGCGTGCCGGCCTGGCAGCACGCCTGCGTGGCGTGTCCTCTGGAGAGGCGTCCCCTGCCGGGGTGTCCGCATGGGGCTGGTGGCTGCTCTCTTAATGTGGTCTGATTATGTCCGCCAATAATATTGTCACTCAAGGTCAGGGTCACAGCTCATGAGCCCTGTCACAACAGGATGGAGGGATGCAGTCACCCTCACACTGGCTCATGGTCTACCCATCCTGCACCGCGAGAGCCGGGGCCCAGAGTCCCCACTGCTCTGCTCCTCCTCTCCGGCTGCCTGTCCAACTCCTCGTGCCATGCCGCCCTCCCTCCTATTTTATTTTCTAAAAATGTTAGTAGTCTCAAACCATGGGAAAGTTGCAAGAAAAGTGCAGAGTCTCCGTATCTCCCTCCCCTGAGTTCCCCGCGACCATTCCATTCTGTGTACTCTTCCTGTCCATCCACCTGTCTGTCCACCTGTCCACCCACGCATCCATCCATCCAGCAATGTGACATAATTCTCTGTCACTCCTAGACTTTCCAGTGAGCCCCACACAGAAACCAGGACACTTTTCCCCATGCCTCCCTGCGTGCCTCTTAGCCAGGACCTCCACACCTGTGTCACGTGGACATCTGTCACAGACTCCAGCAGGCTCTCTGTCGCCATCCCTCCCTCCTGCTTGCTGTCCTGTTCCCTAATCTCACTCCCCCCCCCCCCCCCTCTCTCTCTTTCTCCCTCTGTCTCTCCCCACACGCCCCATCACCTTTCCATTCTCCCTTTCTGTTTCAGAATTCTTTCTAGGAATGTGCTTTGCCTCAGGCAGGGGTCAAGCCTCCTCTGTCTCAGTCCTGATTGGATCCCCAGCCTTGGCCTGTCTCTCTGTTTTTTAATGCGTTGCGTCCTGTGCTGTGACCCTCTGCTGGGTCTGGCTGTGTTTCCTGGTGGCAGGACTAGGGCAGGGCATTCTTGTTGGGAAACCATGGAAACTATGCTTCCTTGCCACCCCATCGGGTTCCCTCTGTCACCAGTAGAGTCAATGTCACCACATTTTTCTATGAAGTCATAGATGTTTCCCTTATCGATGACCAGTATCCTGGCGTGGGAGGAAATTATTCTGATACAGTGTCAGCGTCGGTTCCTCATCAGACTGTAGCCCCCGCATTGGCATCTGTTGGTGACTTCTGCCTGTGTCCGCTGCTGCTCTGATGGGTCCAAAGGATGGTGCTGCGTTGCTACCATTCGTTCTGCATGTATTCTATTGAAATTAAGCTTTTCCAGTTCCCCCATTGGTTTGTGTTTTCATTATCTGCATTCCTATTCCAGTTGATGGTTTTAACTTGCTGCTCTCAGAACTTCACATTTGAGGGGGACCTCCGCAGCAGGAGCTTTGTGTACATCAACTTTTTTGCTGTGTCCTCAGCACCCTCTGCGTGTTTCCTTACTCTCTGGCACAGAGTGCCCGGGGCTCTTTCTGTAGTTTCCCTGGGTCCTGTGGGGAGGATGGTAAGTAGACACCAAACGCCACTCATTCCATGTGCCCAGTTGTTCTGGTTCTCAACAGAGAATCCGACTAGAACAGGAAAGTGGGATGTTGAATACAGAGGTTTAGGTGTATAATCAGTCATCTGCATAGACATCCTTGTCCTTATCATGGGGAACACCTCCTCATTGCTTCTTTCCTGACTGTAGGGTTTGTTTGGGTTTTCTTTGTTGTTGTTTTTCGTTTTTTGGTTTTTTTTGAGACAGGGTCTCGCTATGCAGTTCAGGCTGGCCTTGAACTCACAATAATCCTCCTGACTCAGCCTCCCAAGTGCTGGGATTGCAGGCATGTGTCACCAAGCCTGGCTGATTGCAGGGTTAAAGCAGAGTGATACACCAAGAAAAATTATCCAGCCAAGTGCGGTGGTACATGCCTGTAATCCCAGCATTTGGGAGGCTGAAGCAAGAGGATTGCCATGAATTAGAGGTCAGTTTGGGCTACATAGTGAGTTCAAGACTAGCTAAACTATATAGTGAGAACTTGTCTCAAAAAAAAAAAAAAAAAAAAAAGGAAAGAAATTATCTGGAAGCTCCTCTTCCTCATGTCTCAGCCACTCTGGGGTCCTCACTCATCTTGGCTTCTCTATTGGACTTGTTCTTCCCAGGATTCCTGGGCCCTCCTTCCCCACAGAACTTCCCTGGCCAGTGTCTCCTCGCCTCTCTGGCTGGCTAGATGACAGGCGGCTAATCTAATGAGCAGCACCAATGGCAGGATAGTAGATGTTAATGAATGGATATTGTATTAGCAGGTCAGCCTGAGCCACTGTATATCTCAAAGAAATGGAACCGGGTATTGAAATGATGCCTTTGGGGAGATGGCAGGGCTGCAAGTGGGCCTCGAGGTGCCCATCACAGGACACAGCTGGAGGCCGAAGCTCCACACAGGCAGGTGAGATAAACAGCCATTACAAACGGAAGTGAAAGGCTGTGCAACCTCCTGAACGTAGGCATCTGCCTTTGGGGCATCTTTGAGACTTCCAGACAGGGAACCTGAGAACACCAAGGCCTTTCTTCTGTTTGAAACCTTCCTCTTCTCTGACAGGGTAGGGGTTACGTTTCCTGTAATGTGTCTACTGTATTTGTATATTTGGAAATCAATTAGTGTAATTGGGGCAATCAGAGGAGCTAAACAGAGGAATAATTTACTGAGAACAAATGTCTGAAATTGTGTGTATTTTGCCAGTGAAATTCCTCACAGTTGGTACAAGAAAATACTCCAAATTGAATCATTCAGGCTGAATGTCTTTTTTTTTCTTTCTTGAAAATGTTAAAAGCAACACAGCCTGGCTGAGATCTCTCCCTGCTCCCGCCACACAGATTGCTTCGTAGAAGAGTCCCCTAAATTGACATTTTAACTGAAAAAGAGCAAAGGCAGATGAAAAACTCCAGGTGTGAGTACTTGGCATGCATATTTTTGCCCAAAAGGTGCCTAAAGTGTTGTCTGCTGCTTCAGGACCATGTGTACAAGTGAGTGGGCTCAGAGATGAGCAGCCCTCAAGGCTCAGCAGGGTAGGTGTAGGGTGCATACGGTTCCGAGGACCTTGCTGCCACCCAAGGGTGAGAAGAAGCTGGGTAATCTATAAAGGGGTCATTCTCCTGAGCCCATCCGAGGGCGAAGGCAGCAAAGCAACCAAGTGAATGGAAGTCCGAGAGGAAAAGCCCTTGGAGGAGGGGCTGCATGAGCTGTGTCAGCTTTGGTGGGGTGTGGGAGGAAGGGCAGCCACCATCCAAGCCCAGATCTTAACAACACGTACAGGCCAAGGGTAGGCCAGTGTGTGTGGAACAAGCCTGTGTCCCTAGTCCTCACGGGGTGCTCACAAGAAGTACTGGAGGGCCGGTGAGATGGCTCAGTGGCGTAAGCGCCTGCCTTGCAAGCGCGAGGGCCCGAGTTCGACTCCCGGAACCCACATACGAAAAAGGGGCCGGTGATATCGCTCAGTGGCACGGGTGCCTGTTGGCGCGCGAGGTCCTGAGGTCGTCCCCCTGGTACCCACAAAAAAAAATTAAAAAAAAAAAAAAAAAAAAAAGAAGTACTGGAGACCAGAGAAGCGCCCTGGGTGGCCGGGTAGTCAGGCTGTGGGGCTCAGGTGGAGGAGGAACTGCCCCAGGCCCTCTCCTGGGAAGCCAAAGCACACCCTTCTCCCTCCAGTAGGGGACATCTGCTCTCCAAGGGAAGGAGTAGAAATAGACTGCCTCTGCCTATGGGGACCGGAATCCTCCTGCCAAAGGACCTTTCCTAAGGACAGCAAAAGCCCTGTACTGGGGGCAGGGCCAGGAGCTGTCTAAGGCCCGGGATTCTACACAAGTGGCTGAGGCTGAGCAAGAAATCCCCACCTAGGACCCCCAAACACAAGGCAAGTCTGGCTGCCATAGGAATGAAGGGAAGGAATGCTAAAAAAATGGTGGTGTTTTTTTAAATTTTATTTTGAGGTAGGGTCTCACTAAGTCACTAAGTTGCCCAGACTGGGTCTGAACTTGCAATCCTCCTGCCTCAGCCTCCCAGAGTGCTAGAAATCCAGGCATGTGCCACCATGCCTGACTTGCCTAGCACGGATGAGGTTCTGGGCTCCATCTCCAGTACTGAAAAGAATTACTTTTAAAGTACCACCTTTAAGGTACAGGTGCCCAAAGTCTGCATGAGCCTGCAGCTGGGCTGGGACAGATAAGAAGCACCTGCTGCCCCCAGCCTAGAACACTGTTGCAAGGAAGAGCACATCCCACTCAGAGAGGGGTGAGGGCCCCATCCGAGGTGTAGGAACTGGGGAAACTGAGGAAAGCTGAGGGCGATCAGGAGCACGGAAAAGCCATCTGGTACCCGGGCTCCCATGCAAAGCTCAGGGCCACAGCAGCCTGCTTCTGAGAAAGTGGAGGCCAGGGTACACTAACGGCGACAGTGATCCTCAAGCCCAGGCCAGCTCCCAACTAGGTAACTCAGCCTCCCTCCCAGCGCTAACGATGTCGCAGATGAAGAAACTTGCCCGTTTGCAGCCATAATCCTACTGACTTCAGCCTCTCCTCTGCTTTCACACCCGGTATCTGACATTGTGTCCAAACTTATAACACACACAAGTAGAAAAAAATCAAACCATTGTCAAGAGACAAAGCCATCAACAGAAGCTGACACCGAGCTGAGTGAGATGTTGGACCGGACTGAGATGGAGATGTTAAAGCAGTGGTGGCGAACCTACGGCACGTATGCCACAGCAGGCTGTTTGTATCATCGAAAGCTCTGAAAGGTTCGCCGTCACTGTGTTAAAGGATCTGCAGGGGAAAGTGGATCACATGCATGAGCTGGTGGAGAATTTCAGCAGAGAGGGGGACCTCCAAGAAATATTCTGATAAAATACTAGAAATAAAAAACCACTTCTCAGTGATGAAGTTTCTCCAACAGGCTGAACAGTACACTGCAGAGAGCTAAGGAGAGAGACCAAGAACTTAAGGATAAATCAAGAGAAATTATTCAGATTAAAACAGAAGAGAAGAAAGAGTAAAGGAAAAATAGGCCAGAGCAGGACCCTGGAGCAGAGTCCTGGGAGGAGGGGCGTGGGAAGAGGGCTCCGGCAGGCTGCTTTACCTCCAGGGAAAGCCACGTGGTTGAAAAAATAGCCACAAGTAGTTCGCGCTTCTTTCCCAGCCTCTACGTTAGCGGAAGCATTTCTTCTCATATTTCTCCACTTCGTTTTTGCTTTTCTTCTATACCCTGTTATTTGAGTGGAGAAATATGTGGTATATCCCTCTTCTAATCCCCTCGGCAGCCTGTCTGCCATGAGGCATCAGGGGAAGGGGCTGGGAAGGTTGGATGGAATCGCTGGGAAAAGGCGAGATTCAGCAGTGTGCCTTTTACTTTTGGCAACCGGCTTCCACGGGATTTAACTGAGATAAAACATATGGTTCCTGACTTTGAAGCGGTGGGAAATTACAGTTCATCTCTGTCCACAGTCACAGCAAAGAAAAAATGGTTTGTATAATTTGCACTTCTCCTCCCCCTTTGCATTTGAGCAATTAAAAATGGTTTAAAGAAAAAGAAAGCATTAAATATGGTGTTTATCCGTGGAACACTCTCAGATTTCAGAAGTGACCTCCTGTCTGGACTACTATTCTTTTAAGAAGTCAGTGTTCCAAGCACCTTGGTGTCTGAGGGCCGGAGATTTGCTTCCAGTCACCTGGCACCCTTTGCCTGCCCTGCCCAATGCCCTGCACGCCAGGAGCTGGAGGAGCCCTGCGCAGTGGGCTGAGCCTCTGCTGAGCTCAGCCGCCTCCAGAAGGGAAGCAGAGGGCGCCACAGAGGGCCAGGAGTGGAGCGCCCCCCGTGCTCATGTGTGATTTCAAACTCAACTCGGATCCAGCTTGTCATCTCACCCTTGTTGATGAATTTGCAACCTTGATGCCGCGCAGGCCGGCTCCTCAGCCTTGAAGGCCTCTGCGAAGCTCTTGAGGCCCCTTAAAGAGCAGTTCCTTTCTCCTCTACGCCACTTCTGGTCTTATCTGTGCCATTTGGGCATTGTGTTTTTAACGATTTTCTTTTACTTTGAATGTATCTGTTTCCTCCCTCAGTACTGAGCTCTTCAAGGGAAAGAGTGTGTGCTCCGCTCATCTGTAGCGCACTTCCAGGCATGGTGGGGTCTCAGCAAAGGTGTGTTCAGTTGGACGAAGTGAATGCTCAGCCCTGGGGCAGCAAGGGTCGTCTCTGAGGTGGGGACAGTATTGCTGTGGTCCTGTTGCTTGTGCGTAAGTTCCAGGCCTTCTCGCACACCCTCGTTAGCTGTGCCTCTCTGTGCTCACTGTGTGACTCATTCGGACATTGGGTGCGGCCACCACAATCATAGATGTGGAAGTAAGCTGGGGAGGCTTTGCTGAACAGAACTAAGGTAAAACAGAGCGAGAAAGTTAGAGTCATAAGGAAGAAAGAGAGCATTGAACCAGGGCTGGGATGGAAGCTGAGTCGAGCTGAGCACCGCAGAGCCGCTAGGGCCACCTTTTGTTCGAGAGTGGCTCCTTCTGCCGGCCTGGGGAGGAGGCGTGTGATCCGGGGAAGAGCGGAGGGGCAGCGAGTAGCAGCCTAGCGCTCAACTGCGGAGCCCACAGCCAGATCCACACGGCTGGTTATGCAGACTGAGTATTTGCTCTCAGCTTCTTGGTAATGAAAAAGGAAAAGGGTCTTTTCATCATCTGATAAAAAAAGAAGCGTACCAGCTCCTAGGGTGCAAACCCCAGTCCTTTTCCCCGGGAAGAGGTTGGCTTTGTGTGGGTGCGCCCTAGAAAGGCTGCGTGGCTTCAGCTTGTCATTGCCCAGTCTGAACCTTGATTTCTGTGGCTTAGGAGGAAATCAGCATTCAGAGATCTCAGTAGCCCTTTCGATTCGGCATTTTCTGGTCACACAGAATATTTAGAATCCCTCCAGACTGAGCTCTGGACATTGGCCCCAAAGAGCAGGGACAAGCCACCTTGGGGCACTAGTGGTAAGCATTTGGTATTTCCTGCCAGGCTTGCCAGCTCCTCACTCGAGGCATTCAGGACCGACCGGTCCCTCGTGGTGACTGTGCCCCTGAGCAGGTACCGAGCCCCGCAGCCAGCACAGGGCCACACTAGCGACTGCCTCTGCTGGCGTCGACCTCTGCAGCAAACAGATGACAGCTGCTGCCCCTTCCCACGGCATCCCCAGAACCTCTGAACCTTCTCAAGAAGAGTGGAATAGATGCCGTGCACCAGCCAGTGGACACGGCAGTGCCCTGGAGAGGAGCAGGGACTCCTCTGGGGAGAGCGGCCCCAGGAAGGTTCAGTGGCAAAGCTGCAGGGAGTGGGCACAGCGGGTATCCTCAGGGCCTCTGCAGAACCCCTTACTTCACAAATGGCTCTTGCCTGAATTTGTGTTTTGCAAATAGAGTTGAGAGGAATGGGTTGTGTCTGCTGATACTCCTCCACCTCCCCCAGCCTCCTACTGAAACAGACAGCTGCTCCGTGAAGCTCAGCTCGCTTTCTGTCTTTGTTATCAGAACTGGCTGTGACCTATCTTTGATCTGATAAACTCGTTCACACTGGGGTGTGAAGAATACACACAGATTTGGGCCCTGTGGAGAATGGTGTACAGATTCTGCAGGAGGAAGAAATCGAATGGCAATTGTCAGGCATTTCAGTGACACAAATGTACACCTGCTTGCACACACGAACATACACGTGCAAGTGCACAGATGCATATGCAAACATACATACACACACATGCACACACACACATGTGCTGCTAGGGCTGGCTGTGTTGACAGGCAAAGATTTGGCAGCTGTACTCATTGGCTTCTCGAGGTGCAGGCTCGGCCTGATCTGAACAGTGCAGGTAGCTCCTTCACAGCCCCAGGCTCTCTTTAACCCGCCCCACTGAGGCAGGTTAAATAGTTCTGCACACTTCCCTTCCCCGGTCCTGACTCTAGGGGGCTTTCCTTTGCTGGTTATGGCAAAGCAATGTGGCTGATCTGTTGATAGGACAATAATCCTTGACCACTTCCAGGGAGGACTTTATTTGTATGTAACAGGAATTTTCTGAAAATGATGTCTAGACCCAAGGAGAATGGGAATTTCAGGAACCAGGGTAGGAGGCAGAGATACTTGGGGCAGGTGAGTCAGGCACCCCTCACACCACACTGTGAGCTGCCACCCCCTGTTGTCATTTTTATCAGGCACAGCTTGCAGTGGCTCTGAGGTATTCCCTGGAAAGGAAGGTGCTGGAACCAAACTGATCAAAACAGGAGATGGAAAGGGGTAAAGAGGGGAGGAGAGGAGAGCTGCTGGCAGGGAAGGAGGAGGCGAGGAACACCACAGGAAGCTGGGGCGGAGGTGGCTCACTGACTACAGAACCGGATCGCGTCCACTGGAGCCGAACCTTCTTCCACGTGTGAGCCGGTCGCTTGTGGTCTGAGTCACGTCTGCTGAGTCATGTCAGCTCTTTCCTGTCAGGTTTTGCTGGAAAGTTTTGGGACCTGGAAGTGGAGGGTCAGGAGCAGGAGGGTGACAGTACATCCTGTGCTGGGTGCTTTCCGGGGAGCACAGGACCATCCCCAGCCGTGACTGGAACTTCTGTTGGTTAGTGAAGTGTCTGCTTTTGAGGGTAGATGGTTCGGCGTGAAAAATGTGTTTTGTTTTCTTTTGTTTTTCATACAGCGTAGCTACAGGGAGGCTTCTTTGGTCGAGTTTGAAATGGCAGGCTTGCGAAGGAATAATTTTAATGCTGATTTTTCTATGGAGGAAATCATATCGCTGGCTGGGTGGTAGTACTTAGTCTCATATGGCATTATTTCAAAGTTTGTGATCTTGCTAAATGTATGTCAAGTTCTGCAGATGTTGAAGATGCAATGGAATCATCTCTTTGCTTTTCCTGGTCACTGCTGAAAAAACCAACCCAGGCAATGAAGCTTTACCATTGATTTCAGTTATATGCAATGCTTACGTTAGTGCGCTTTCCATCACTGTGACAAAGTACCTGAGAAAATAAACTCAGCAAGGGAGAAGATTTATTTCAGCTCATGGTTTCAGAAGTTTCAGTCCCTGGTCACTTGGCCCTGTTGCTTTGGGCCCATGGTAACACAGTACATCATGGCAGGAGCATGAGGTAGAGAGAGCTGTTCCACTCTTAGAAGCCAGGAAAAAGAGAGAGGAGACTGGGTGGGAGAGATCTGCACCCCAGTATCCCTCTCAAGGGCCCCCAGGAACCTAACTTCCTCCAAGTCATCCCCACCTCTTAAAGGCTGCACTGCCGTGGGTCTTTAGGGGCCGCTTCCAAACCACAGCAATGCCTGCAGACTGTCCGAGATCTGAACCGCAAGTTCCCCTGCTGGTTTTGGGAGCGCTTCCCCACCTTCACTGACCTCCAGGGAGCGTGGTCTTGTGACCATCCTTTCCGTTTCTGCTGTCCTGGTCCCCATGCTCCCACCTACACTGCAGGTGCTCAGGGAGGCTGGAGCACTGTGCCCTGTGAGCGAGCAGACTGCTCAGCGCCCCTGCACACCACAGCCCAGCTCTCTGGCCCCATCCTCCTCCCAGCCCCTCGGAAAGGTGGGGTGCAGAGCCCACTAAGGTGTGCTTCCCACCCATGTCTTTGCAGAATGGGCTGAACGGCTTGCATCTGGCCTCCAAGGAAGGCCATGTGAAGATGGTGGTTGAACTTTTGCACAAGGAGATCATTTTAGAAACAACAACCAAGGTATGTGTCACGGGAAATGGGGGTTTTTTGCATTGAGAATTCCAGGCTGTGAGGCCCTCTCATGTTACCCCGAACACTGGCCTAGAAGCCAGTCCTTTGGGAGAGAAAGCCAAACGTGAGTCTGAGTTTGTCTTGTCCTTCCAGTTGTCTCCCAGTTCACCGAGTCCCTGATGCCACCTGACACACAGCATCTTGCTTCCAGAAAGATTCAGGGCCCTGACTTTCCTCGTTACCAGACCCAACTCTGAGTCTCTGGCCCTCTTCCTGGTGGCTTCATGGGCCGTTGACTCATGCAGGGACCTGGAGTCCCAGAAGCTTCTGAGTCAGGAGCCTCAGGTTCAAATCCCAGCTGAGGTGCTTCCTGCTCTGTGACCTTTGGCCTTGCCTCAGTTTCCTCATGTGTAACACGGGGAGCATAACACTCAGTCACAGTGCAGTGCTGTGTGTAAAGTACACATAGGCATAGGGGAAGGAATCAGTAAATATTGGTGACTTTTTACTGAGGGCTGTAGGAAAGCGTCTAGGTTAAGTTTTATTTCTTAAACTTGTTTATTAAATAGGTACAGGCAGGATTTAAAAAGCAAAGCTGATCATTAAGCAACAAAGAAAAATCATCTCCGTTTATGAGCTCACGCACTGTCTCCTTGCCTCCCCCTTTCTCTTCTGCCCCCACTTCTGCTCGTGTTCTTGTTTCCCGCACCTCTTGTTTCCCATCTGGTATTCGTAAGTGGGGTCCCACACACATACACAGCCTCAGTTTCAGCTCCTCGCAGCAAGCATTTTGCCGCCTTTCAAGCAGAGAACACAGAAGAACGGTATGTAGAGAACAGATATAATTTATGGGTATGAAGCGAACTACCAAAATATTATGAAGGTAGAATCATCTCTTGAGTAAAATTCTGTAATTTTCATGTCATTTCCCCAACATGAAAAGATCTCACTTGCACTCGTTGGTAAAATAAACCGAGCTGCTCTTTCTGGCTGCAGATTGGGGCATTGTTTTCTAACCCTGTTTCCCCCCATCCTTCTGTGAATGAAGGGACGCAGTTGTGATTATTTTTCTGACACTCTCTTGTACCTGGCTGCAAGCGGTGTACCATCTGACAGCTTTGCACGGCCCGCGGCCGCTCTTCCCTGGCATCTCCCCAAGAAAACATTGGGGAGATGTGAAACATTATGCTTCAGCACTTTTACTCTCCAAATTCCCCTCTTTGATTGTTATTTTGCAATGAGCATTTGGTGTGTCTTTTTATTTATAGAAATTTTAGAAGCCAGTGTGGTTTTGGAATGCCGTACAGAGGGAGGGGGGAAAAGTGCAACTCAAACCGTGGGCTACGGAAGACTCCTACAGATTGAGGAATTGCAGTGGGTCTCCCAAGCCTGGGAAAGATTAAAAATATAAAACAACAAGAAGCCAAAACCAATCTAGGCTCCTAAGCTGTGCTTAGAAGTGTGAAAGCGTGAAGCAAACACACCTGCTCCCTGTGGCTGGCGAGCGGAGCAAGCTTCACCTCTGCTTACCTGCGCTGGGTGCCGATCCCGCCCCCTCCCTGCGCTAGCTGTGAGTCCCTGAAAACCGAGAAGCTGGATCAAAATGGAGCTCCGTGATTTCTCCCGGTCCTTGGAGGCCCAGTTCCTCCGTGCTGAGAGAGGGGCAGGGAACACAGAGGCAGGCCACAGCCTTGTGACTCCCTGGGCCAGGGCCTCTACCTTCTTGAGCTTTGCAGGGTGCGTGTGTGTGTGTGTCCGGGTGGCACGTGTGCACATGGGGGCAGAGCCTATTTCTCAGGGCCTTCCCTTTGTCCGACTTCTCACCAGCGCTGCCCTCCACCCTATGGCACAAGCCAAGATTTGCAGCTGGGGTTCCACAGGGACCACCCGCTGAGAGAGAGCAGGCCTCCCCTTCTCGCAGGTGGAGGAAGGCTGATGTGGGCAGACTTCAGGCGGGGGAGGCAGACAGAAAGAAGCCTTGGACAGATGCGTCTTCAGGGCAGCAACACAAGTCTCAGTTGCCCCTGTGCCTGGCCTTCCGCCGACACGCACCGTCGCAGTATGTGTGCCTGGCCACATGAAGGGACACGGCCCCCCTCCTTGTCCATAGGAGACTGGGGGGCTCCACGTGCAGCTTGGAGCCTGGTTTCTAGAGAAGCTTTTGGTGCCCACAGGCCTGTTCCACAAGGGACAGTGAATGGAACCCAAGTAGGACCAAGTAGGAGAGGCTTTGGACCCAGGTGCCAAAGCTCTCCAATAGGTTCTTCAGGCTTCCTTGAAAAATTATTAACTAGCATCTATAGCTTATTTCTGATGTTTATTCTCTGATGAATGTTTGACGAAGAACCCTTGTGCTTATCAGATAGGATTTAAGGAGAAATTAAAGACAGCTTTGGGAGGCACCAAGCAGGAAACTTCTGCCTGACACAGGCTTTGGCACCTAAATAAACCGAAGTCCAGGAAACGAAGATCCGAGCTCCTGCCTGCCCCAGGTGCCCTCCACCTGGGACCCACGGCAGCACTGGACATGTGATGCCCACAGAGCCTGGCCTGTGCCACTCAGCTCCCCCTTGGTGAGGGAGCTGCATATGCAGGTGACAGATGGCCACAGTCAGGGACTGGGTTTGAAGTCCCACTTGTCACCTCTGGAGATGGATTAGCACATGTCCATGTAGTTTAGTTTAAAAGCCACATACACTCATCTTCCTATATCCTGGAAGAACTGGTTCCAGGAAACGCCCAGGGACCAAAACCTAGGATGTTCAGACCCCTTATATCAAATGGCATAACTTCCACACATCTTCCAATAGACCACTTTGTCTCTCGATGCTTCGGATGTCTCGTACAGTGTAAGCGCTATGTAAATAGCCGTCACATGGTATTGTTTAGGAAATAATGACAGGAACAAAGTCTGTATGTGTTCAATACAGTGCAGTACTTTTCTACTACTTTCAGGCCAAGGTTGGTTGAATCCTGAGATGCAGCATCCAAGGGTTTGAGGGCCTGACTGAACTATCAAAGACGAAATCACTCATAACCTCTGCTCCTTAGGCAGCACAGGGATAGAGGGGTCCAGCTGTGGTTCCGTGTTCTTCACCTGCCCTGTTTGATGGAAGGGCTGAGTAGAGCCTGAACCCAGGATGTCCCTGAATAGAGGAGCCAGTGCCAGTGGTACAGAGCATCTGCTTGGGCCATGACAGTGGCTTTCCTGCCTCAGCCTCCTGAGTAGCTGGGAACACAAGCATGTACTACCTTGCCCAACTTGTTATTGGTTCTTATTTTTCAAAAAGTTTAAAATAATTGTGTGCTTCATTTTTCTCCCAGGGTTTATTATCTCTGTTTCTCTCCTTTCCAGTTTGGTGAAAGCTTGCTCATCTGGTTTTACTTATTAATATTTTGAATCTTCTTTCTTTATATTTCCTTTGCCAGATTTTATTCCATCAATGTCTCCCCATTTGTTTTCATATTTTACTTCTCTTCCTCGCAGATGTCACAGAATGCTTCTCACCCTTTCCTTTTCTCTTCAGTACTTGGCTTCTTCGCTCATCCTCTGTGGCCTTTGTTCCCTCTGGTCCAGCCTTTGGCCCTTAGGAGAACAGAGGATGCCATGCTGTGGCCCCTGCTGCCCTCTGCTGCAGCTCCCGGCCTGCCGAGGGCTCTGTGTCTCACTGAGTGGAGCTGCAGGTCCCGGAGACTGGCCTGCCTGCAACCCCATGGTGCGTGTCCTGGGGGATGCAGGTTTGGCCGGCCACAAGCCCCTGTGCTGCGTGCAGTGGGGCCAGGGTTGGGAAGTCGTGTCTGCGTGCATTCTTACGAGTAGCACTATTGTTTATAAGTCACCTAAAAATTTCTCTCCCCACATTTCAGTACTGTTACGAGATGTGCGATGGGCCAGGTGCACACATGCACTTTCCACCTCCTATGACCTAAAGAAAGGCCGCTGGGACTCTCAGCCTTGCTCCTGATCCTGTGGCAGTCAGGGAGCTTCCTCTGTCCTTCCCTCTGTGTGTTTCAGAAAGGTAACACCGCTCTGCACATCGCTGCGCTCGCTGGCCAGAACGAGGTGGTCCGGGAGTTGGTCAACTATGGCGCCAACGTCAACGCCCAGTCACAGGTGACACACCGCGTGCTCTCTTCCCTGCTACCGGCGGGAATGCCAGTCACTGGGCACGTGCGCACATGCACACATGCACACACTGGCAGTCTAGGGTTGTTAGCACCATGTTATCCACCCTTTATCGCTTTTTCGTGGTTCTTCTACAGGTTGGGGTTGGGTTGTTGCGGACCCCGTGTCTGCTCAGTAAATCAGCCATATATTTTTAGTTATGGCTCAATTAGGGAGATATATTTTATGTGTGCTAGGGAGGAGTTAATGAAGAAGGGAGCAAAAGCAGAGGGGAACACGTGAGCCTAAGACTGACCAGTAGAAAGGGGTGAGAGGCACACGGGGTGGTGTCCCCTCCTTATGGCCTTTGTAATAATTCCACCAGTCCAGTTCAGAGCGACAGCAGGTTCTCACAGGTGGGACTGAACAGAGATGAAGAGGGAACTGTCATGCTCAGAGGGGACTGCCCATCTTTGCGTCCCTAGCCACTGCGGGTGGACGTGAATGGCTTTTCTCTGGGTTTACAGAAAGGCTTCACGCCCCTGTACATGGCAGCACAAGAGAATCACCTGGAAGTGGTTAAGTTCTTACTGGAAAATGGAGCCAATCAGAATGTGGCTACAGAAGTAAGTACCGTGGGAGACATCTGGGGATGTGACGTTGTTGCCACACACATTGCAATGGAGGTCAAGTGTCACTGAGTGCTCCAGGACTTCAGGCCCCAGAACTGGTCCTGGGTGCCCGTGGGTATACTGTGAGGGAACGAGGGACGAAGTCCCAGGCCTCAGAAGGCCCAGGCATGTAGCAAGGAAGTGACACTTGACTCAAGGTCGTCATTCCCGCCATAGCCAGCACTGAAGGCTGGCGGGTGGGGTGCTGGCTATGTCAGGCTGACAGGCTGCCTGGGCCTTCTGAGGAGGGGTCTTGTTGCAAACCCATGGCAAGCCCTTGGCGAGTCCTCTTGCCTCCGATCCCGAGGCTTGCCTGTGAATGGTAGGATGGGGCTAGATGGAGCTGGGGTTTCTCTGGACCCTTGACACTGCATGGCTCAGTGACTGTAGGACTTTGGTTCATCTCGGCTTCACCACTTCATGGGGGTCCCAGAATACTCAAGGGAACACGCAACTAAGGGAATTAATATTAGTAACGCACAGTCCAGCGCTCTGGGCCTGACTTGGTTTCTAGTGTGTGGCAGGCATTTGGGAATATTCTGCCATCTTCAAGCTCAATACTAGTACCAGAAGATGGGATGAGAGGGAGCCTGGGCCAAAACACAAGGAGCAGTAAAAAGTCTCGAACTGGCTATGGTGGTTCACACCCATAATCCGGACACTCTGAGAGGCTGAGGCAGGAAGACTGCAAGGCAAGTTTAAGCCCAGCCTGGGCAACTTCGTGAGTGACTTAATGAGATCCTGTTGCAAAATTAAAAAAAAAAAAAAAAAAAAAAAATTCAAAATGGCTGGGAATGTAGCTCAGTGCAAAGGCCCTGGGTTCAATCCCTAATACCTTAAAAAAAAAAAACGACTTTCATAGCACACATTCTGGCTGGAACCAAATGTAAAGGAAAGTTAGTGCTAAAGAAAAATCACTGCAGGCCCTGTGAGGAAGTAGAGCAAACAAGTGGGACCCAGAAAGGCTACCGGGAGGAGGTGGTGTGTAAGCCGAGCCCTCAGGAGGGAGTGGGCTTCACACGCAGAGCAGCACTGGAGGAGTCATTTCAGCCTGGGACCCTCGTGAGCAGGAGCCCAGGGCGGAAGTCTGGGTCCTGTCTCCAGCCCAGGCAAATGGGTCTTTCCCTTCCTCTGCAGGATGGCTTCACTCCGTTGGCTGTGGCCCTGCAACAGGGCCACGAGAACGTGGTGGCCCACCTCATCAACTATGGGACGAAAGGCAAGGTGCGCCTCCCGGCCCTGCACATCGCGGCCCGCAACGACGACACTCGGACGGCTGCTGTGCTGCTGCAAAACGACCCCAACCCGGATGTGCTTTCCAAGGTGAGGGCCTGGGGAGCTGCCAGCCATACTCAGGGAGCCTGCAATGGGTAGAAGCACCGCCCCTCCCCTGCTCTTTCCTGTGAGCGAGCCAGACCCCCGATGGCCAGCTGCACACGGGCAGGGGTGCAGGCGAGCACCTCGGCAGGTGTTCACAGGATGGATCCAAGCATCCAGGTGGGGCAGGAGGTCTCCTAGAGCCTTGGGAGGTGGCATTCTGGACTTCCCTCCTCTCCCCCCACCTCTTCCCTTGGCACTGAGGAAGGGTCCCCACTGTGGAGGGGCTGGAGTGTGGGGGGGGCTCCCCAGGAGGCCTGGCCGGTCACTCATCTGCATCGTCTGACAATACCTGGCACTGCAGACCCGCTGCCGGTGCCTGCAGGCAGTTCTCCTCTGTGGGGTGGATTTGCACTGTTTGTCGTGTAGACTCCTCCCCACCCCAGGCTTAGTCTGGGACAAGGCTGACTGGACGCGGGTGTGGTGCGAGGACGCAGAACAGGATCGGAGGGGTCAGAGGTCTGCCTGGGGGTGGGCAGCTGAGTCATCCGAGGATCGTGAGCTCTGCACCACCTCCATCCATGAGCTGGGTCTCTTCATAAGTAGCCATCCGGGGGAGTAGGCTGGGACTCGGGATAACCTCGTGAGCCAAAGCATGGTCACCCAGAGGTGCGCCTCGCTTTGAAACACAACTTGCCACAAGTGCCTCAAGGCCCCTCTGCAAATGTCACCACCTATCACAGTCTGCTGTACGTCTCAGGTCCTCCAGAAGCCCTGGGCTGGCCCGAGTGAAGGTGCCGGTAGGCGCAGGTGACGGGTTTCCTCTCTCTGTTGTCCCCAGACGGGGTTTACCCCACTCCACATCGCCGCCCACTATGAGAACCTCAGCGTCGCCCAGCTCCTCCTCAACAGGGGAGCCAGCGTCAACTTCACGCCGCAGGTATCCTCGCCAGCTCCTCTCCAGCCTGTCGGGGGCTGGGGTGCCCCGCCTCTCACTCGCCGGGTGGAGCCGGGCATGCTGCGGAGAAGCCTGTGGGGAAGCAGCCCTGGTGTCTGGGAAGGCCTCTTGCTGCTTGCCTTGCAGTGATTGTGGGGTGGGCGGTGGGCAGGGGCCAGCGTGGGGTGCACAGTCATGGAGAGAAGGGCACCATGCCCTGACCAGCCAGCTCCTCCCCCGCAGAACGGCATCACCCCCCTGCACATCGCCTCCCGCAGAGGAAATGTGATCATGGTGCGGCTCCTACTGGACCGGGGGGCACAGATAGAAACGAGGACCAAGGTGGGTCCCAGCACCCTTTGTGCCGGGGGGGTGGGTAGGGGGGTTCCGCCTTCACGAGCCTCTCCCAATGTCAAGGTGGCCTCTTGGGGACCCAGGGGCAGCCTGCAGTGGCGGGCATGGGGACGAAGCTGGGCTGGCCAAGGGAAGCATTGGCACTTCTGCAGCCGGCTGCTCGCTCATGGCCTCTGACAGGTGCCTTCTGGCTTTCTGTTTTTCACTCCGTCTTTACAGGACGAATTGACACCTCTCCACTGTGCAGCTCGGAACGGGCACGTGCGCATCTCAGAGATCCTGCTTGACCACGGGGCGCCCATCCAGGCCAAAACCAAGGTCTGCGTCCCCTCCTGGGAGGGGTCTCTCAGGCTGGGCTCTGGGTCACAGGCACCTGGGAGGGATTCCCGTGCCTGGAAAAGAGAGATGCCACTACAACTAAAGGCAACCGTGCCCGTGACATTTATTGCCATGCTCGTCAAAGCTGACAAGCTCTTTGTCTAAAGGTATTTAGTATTTTTAGGCTTTGCAGGCCACTCTGTTGCAATAATTAAATTCTGCTGATAGAGCGGAAGAGCAGTCCTGAGCAATATGCAAACTAGTAGCCATGTGCCAATAAAACTTTACTTACAAACCCAGGTAGGGGGCCAGACTTGGCCCCCTGGCTATAGTTTGCCTACTTCTCTAAATCAGTCCTTATCTCTTTCATTCTAGCTCCAGGAAAGACAGGAGCTAAAAACTATAAATCTGCAGAACCTGGGCCAGATGGAAGTGAAACTAGAAAGAAAAAAGCCAGGCTGGGCAGCATGGTGGTACATGTCTATAATCCCAGCACTCTGGGAGGCTGAGGCAGGAGGATTGCAAATCTGAGCCCTAGTACAGCCCAAAAAGGAAGGGATGGAGTAAGAGAGGGAAGGGGGAAGAGTGAGAGAAAGAGAGAGAGAGAGAACACTAGCAAGGCATGGTTGCACACACCTGTAATCCAGCACTCTGGGAGGCTGAGGCAGGAGTATCAAAAGTTCAAGCCCAGCCTGGGCAACTTAGCAAGACCCTATCTCAAAATAAGAAATTTAACTAAAAAAGGGCTAGAGATGTAGCTCAATGTAAGGGCCCTAGGTTCAGTGCCCAGTAACACATACACACACTAAAATCAAAGCTGTTCTTCTCAGACTCCATTAGGAACTGGAGCGAAGCTCATTTCTAGGTTCTAATATGAAGACTTGTGTTTCTGTGAGGGGCTAAGGCTGTTGCCCTACGGTGCTGCCTGTCCCTCCTGTAGGCCCTCTACCTGTCAGAGTGAAGTAAGGCAGAAAGCAGGCCCACTCACAGCCATGGATGTGGGTACACTGGGGCCAAGAACAGAGGAATTTAGACCCACGTGGTGATTTGTCTCCTTCCTTCCCTCAAGACCACGTTGATTAAGGACCGCTGTATGTGACACACACATTCCCAGGGCACTGGGGGGCATTTTAGAAATGTTAGGCATTAGGAAACTCGTGAATTGGGAGGAAAACCTGCAAAGGTGACTATGCCTGGCATGGCTCAGCAAGTGTGGGAGGGAGGCCTCTATCGGTGGCGCAGCTCAGGAAAGCCCCAGGCCCGGGCTGTACAGGGGAGGCTTCGTGGAAGAGGCAGGCCTAGCTGGACATGGTGTGGGGGATTCGGCTGGGTAAGAAGGAGGATGCTGTGGTCAGAGGCCAGCAGGAAGGGGGAGGTGCATTGAGGATCCAAGTTGGAGCAGTAGGAAGTGACATTGTCACTTCAGTGTCACTCCAGTTTGTCACTTGGTGTCTGACTCAGGCACCATTGTCCTGAATTTCTGTGTTCCTTCCCTAGAAGGCTTTGTGACTTCTTGTTTCTTCTTCATCCAGAATGGCTTGTCTCCGATTCACATGGCGGCTCAGGGAGACCACCTCGACTGTGTCCGACTTCTATTGCAATACAATGCAGAGATAGACGACATCACCCTGGACCACCTGACCCCCCTCCATGTGGCAGCCCACTGCGGCCATCACAGGGTGGCCAAGATCCTGTTGGATAAAGGGGCCAAGCCAAACTCCAGAGCCCTGGTGAGTCAGTGGCGACTAGAGAAGGGGCTGCAGGGCCCAGGGCCCAGGGCCCAGGCCAGGAGCAGCACAGGTGGCCCCTAGAGACACTACTGGCATCAAGGCTGGGTTTGTGCCCCAAGAGCTGACCCAGGCAGCAGTGCTTACAGTGTGTACATGGGCTAGGGCACCAGAGCTGAGGGACAGTGGCATCTTAGGTGCCTCCTGTGGCCCTCATTCTTCTCCCTAGTAACTCAGGCCAGGAGCTCCCAGGCATCCGGGGACCTGGTGGGCCATCTGTCTGCACAGAGCTCATGCACGGCCCCTCACACCCTTGCCCATTGCCAGAGGAGAGTGGAGGGGCCAGGTGTCCCCAGGGCAGCAGAGGAGGGCCCATCATTCATTTGCTCTACAGCGGCCCTCAAGTGCTGGCCACAGCCCCACACTTGGGTGTCTAAGGTTCTCAACCTCAGGACAGTTGACATTTGGAGCTGCCCTGTGTTGTTCTGGGCACCCAGGCCCCTACAATTGGGCACTAGTAGCTTCTTCTAGTTGTGACAACCAGAAGTCTCTAGACATTGTCACTGTCAGGGGAGGGCATAGACCATCCCCTCTCCCCCCATGCTACTTCCTCTCTTTTTGAGAACCAGGCCCTGGTTTGAGAAGACAGACAAAAATGAACAAACAGAAGGCCCTGCGCCTGCCCCATGGAGTTTAGGCTCCGGAATATCACTTCAGTGTAGAAATCCATCTCCCTCAAAATGATCTGTGGTTTCAGGGCAGAAGGAACATGATTTGCTCCTGAAAAGTACTCTTTATTGTAAATTTAGCTTAAGGGAGCTTTACAGAGTGCACCCAGAAATGTGGTGGGATTTTCCTAAGCAGTGTGTTCAGGAACATGCCCTGTGCACAAAGCAACAGCCACCTGTTTCTTATGCGATCTACTTAGTGGACGTCACAAGATCAACACGAGGATGTGTATTTATTCACTGATCTGGGGACATCAGGGGCTGCCATCCAGTCCCCAGGTGCTAGTGTGTAACCCTGACATATGTCTCCCTTTGTGTGGGGCTGCAGAATGGCTTTACCCCCCTACACATTGCCTGCAAGAAGAACCATGTCCGTGTCATGGAGCTGCTGCTCAAGACGGGGGCTTCCATTGAGGCGGTCACCGAGGTAGGACACATGCTCTGGCTGTGTGCTGGCCTCTCTCCCTGAGCCTTCGCCCTCCCTGAGAGCTAGTTCTCCTCCATAGCTGCCTGTGGCTGCAGGAGTGTGCGCGTGCGTGTGTGCGTGTGCACTTGTGTGTGTGTGTGTGTGTGTGTGCGCGCCTGGTCAACAGAACGAATTGGGACTGAGACGGGCGACCTATGTCAAGCCTCAGAGAGCTTTGCGAGATCCAAAGCAATATTTTGAGGGGTAGAAGTGGACAGAACGTTCCCTCCAGTGATCTTGTTCCTCGGGCCTTTGTTCGGAAAGCAAACCTACCTCATTTAACTCCTCATTTAACTCTTGGAGACGCAGCCCAGAGCACCTAGCATTAGGCAAAAGCGTTAGGTTTGCCGCCCTCTCCTCTGGGAGGAGGCCCCTCCCACTCTCTCTGTTCTTGTCTCTTCTAGTCTGGCCTGACCCCTCTCCACGTGGCCTCCTTCATGGGGCACCTGCCCATTGTGAAGAACCTCCTGCAGCGGGGGGCGTCCCCCAATGCCTCCAACGTGGTAAGCCCTCGCGGACAGGAGGGCTCCCGGTGGGGCAGCTCTGAGAGGTGCTCCCCGAGTCTCCCTTCTGGGGATAGAGGTGAAATTCTCAAGTGGTGAAGGCTTCAGACGTGGGGAACACATTCCTCTGTAGCACTGGTGGCAAACCTATGGCCACAGCAGGCTGTTTGTATCATCAAAAGCTTTAAAGGTTCACCATCACTGCTCTATACCAATGCTCTCCAATTACATCTGCCACACGTCTGTAAGTCTTTGGGGCTTCATTTTGGATGTTTTGGAACTTCCGTGTTACCTAGAAATATGTTTACATTTTTAAATATTCATTAGCTCTGAGGTTTACTTTTAAGTATATTTAGAGCCCACACACAAGCATGCATGCACACACACACACACACACATATGCATACACACACATGTAGCAGGCTAAAGAGCTGTTTGCCAGAGCAACTCCACCTCTTGAACAAAACCGTCCCCTCAGCTGTTCCAGCCTGACACTTTGGAGCCTGTGTGTATCCTGTGACAAACCCAGCGTGTATTAACTGTTTTGTAATTTTGTTATTTTACAGAAAGTAGAGACCCCACTACACATGGCAGCCAGAGCAGGGCACACGGAAGTGGCTAAATACCTGCTCCAGAACAAAGCCAAAGTCAATGCCAAGGCCAAGGTGCGTCAGGGGCAGAGGAAGGCTCCTGTGGGGCAGGAATTCAAGCGGGGGCCTCCATTCTCCTTAGCCGGGGCCATGGGGCTATGGCTCTGCGTCACCTGTCATTCCCTTTAAGTCTCAGGAAGCTCAGATTCTGCTTTGTAGGGGTTTTGACAAGGCCAGAGGTATTTTTTTTCTTCAAAGTTGTCTTTCTGTAGAATAGCGGAAGTCCGAGGAGTGTGGCTGGGCAGCAGCGGTCATTGGGCTAATGGTCAGTGGCAGGACAAGGAGGACAGCGTCCCCAAGGACGGTCAGTCAGGACTCACTTGACCCCAGGTTAGAGGATCTCTTGTTGTAAATGTGCTGTCAGGTGCGGGACGTGGACCGTGAGCACAGCTGCTAAGTTTGCCAGTGGGTGATCGTGAACCAGGATTCCCTTGCCTCAGGCCGCAGGCCCCAGGCCTGTGGTTAGAACCAGATTGTTTGGGCCACACCTTTGTGTGAGTCCAGTATCTGTGGAGCCCCTGTGCCCTTAGCCATAAATCAGAAGACAGGTAATCTTCCCCCGTCAGCAGTTCAGGGTCTGCCGTGACATCTCGCAGAGAGAAAATCAAATTGAAGACAGGCGGACCCCAGAAAGGACCGGGGAGATGGCATAGCAGTTGCAGTTTATTGAGTGTCTGCCATGTGCCCAGGATGTGAAACACTTTATAAAACACTACCTGCTTCATCCTGACCCTGACTCTATGAGGTAGATTCCCATTTTACAGATGGGAAGGCTGAGCCTTTGGGCAATTAAGTAGAAATAACAACTCGCTTAAGGAGTTGCAGAAGTAAAAAAGATGGAGCACATGGGTTTGGGTAACTCAGACATGTGATTCAAATTCCAGCTTTTTATCTTCTTGGCCATGTAATCTTGATAAAGTCACTCAGCCTCTTTGGCTGAGGCAGGAAAATCACAGGTTCCAACCCAGCCTGAGGAACTTCGGCATTTAGTGAGACCCTGTCCCAAAATAAAAATTTAAAATTAACAAGGGCTGGGGATGCCCCTCAGTTCTCCGTAGTGACCCCCACATGCAGAGTTGAGTTGAGTGACATTGACATTTCCTGTTCTCTGTTGTCGTTCTGGGCTCCAGGACGACCAGACCCCCCTTCACTGTGCAGCTCGAATCGGCCACACAAACATGGTGAAGCTCCTGCTGGAAAATAACGCCAACCCCAACCTGGCCACCACAGCCGGGCACACGCCCCTGCACATTGCAGCCCGGGAGGGCCACGTGGACACAGCCCTGGCCCTGCTGGAGAAGGAGGCGTCTCAGGCCTGCATGACCAAGGTACAGCCTTCCTCTGCCTGGCCTGACTGAGCAGCAGGCTGGCCCGCAGCAGTGACGTGCGCCCGTCGTGCACTGGCTCAGGACCAGCCTGGGGAGCACAGTGATACCCGGCAGCTGGGCCGGGGTGGCGCCCCTAGAACTGGTCACCCTCTATGAGCCCGCAGTGCTGTCTGCTCCCTGGGAAAGGGTGGGGAGCCAGGCTCCGCCGCCCACGTGGTCTACGCCCATTTCTTATGGATCGATTGCCAGTGCCTCCCGGACCAATCACAGCCCGGAATAAGAGTCAGCCCCTGCCCTCAGTGAGCTGACTGTTGGTGACAGTCCCCACAGGTGTCCTCTCCTAGAGGGAGCCCAGGGGCGGGAGTGCACCGAATGTTCCTGGGGTTTCAGCTTCAGGGGATCCTCACTGAGGTGCCCTTGGTCCAACTGGCATCCCCAGGCTGCTAAATGGGGCAGCCTCCCACCCCGGCTTCCTTTGGGGCAGACAGCGCCAGCTCTGGGGGTCTGATGGCTGTGTTTCTCCTCAGAAAGGATTTACCCCTCTCCACGTGTCGGCCAAGTACGGGAAGGCACGGGTGGCCGAGCTGCTGCTGGAACGCGACGCGCACCCGAATGCTGCTGGCAAAGTAAGTGTGGGCCTCACCCCGGGGTTAGAGGAGCCCACGGCACCGCTCGTGAATTCCCTCGCCTGCCAGTGCTGCCACCTGCTGGTGGGAAGCTGCCTGGGGAGAGTGGCCTCTGGAGAGAGCCACCTTTCCACCTAAGGCCCTGTTTCCTGGGAAGGGCGTTCCCTGAGGTGCCCTGAGGGGCGAGGGATGGCCCTGGGTCCTGCTGCATGTGTCCTTAGTGACTCCCAGGCAGGACTGGCTTGGCCGGAGTTTTCTTTTTAAACACTATTTTAATTTTTGCGGTGCTGGGGATGGAACCCAGGCCTCACGTGTACTAGGCAAGTGCTCCGCCCCTGAGCTACGCCCCAGGCCAGCTTTGGATGGAATTTCTAGCCAGATTTTACTCATAAGAAATAAGTGCTGTGGATCTCAATGTGGATCCTGTGTCCCCAAAGGGCTCCCTGTGGCAAGTCCACCCAAGCGAGAGTTTCCTTTTCCCTGTGTCATCCTCCGCAGAATGGCCTGACGCCCCTGCACGTGGCTGTTCACCACAACAACCTGGACATTGTGAAGCTCCTGCTGCCACGGGGTGGCTCCCCACACAGCCCTGCCTGGGTAAGGCCCCCCAAGGGTGTTTATTCTTACTTCAGACATCTGACCTCGCTTTCCAAAAGTTACCTGCAGCATTAGTGCTGCCGTTTAGGGGCCAGGAGAGGGATGGGACGCAGGTGACACTTCCCACAATAGGCTCCCTCGTGGTGGCGGAGTTTACTTTATGCACAGAGCAGGTCCCCGGTGGCAGTGCGCCAGCTGAGTCTGGTAAGCTGCCTGTCACAGGTCAGTGTGCGTAAGAATCTCCTGAGCCTTGGTCCAGAAATCCTAGCCAGAGGGGTGCAGAAGTCCCACCTTGTACCTGCCCTTGGGGGGACTGAACTGGGGCCATGACCATCCCTGGAGGAGCGTTGGGGGTCGGGGGTGCAGGGAGCTTGTGGGAACTATGAAGCGAGGAGCCTCTTCTGAATGTGGGTGATCTGACATGAAGACAGGGGCTTTCCGTTATCAGGAGGTACCTGCCTGTGTCTTATGCTGTAGACCGACGTCCAGCTTGCCGGCCTCTTGCAAGATGAGGGTAGAGCCAGAATACGGAAGGAGCATTTTGGGGAACAGGCTGCCCCCGGCCCACGGGACACAGTGAGGGCTGTGTGGGGCTTGTGTCTGCAGCACAGGATGCTGTGGGGCTGGTGACCTGAGCAGAGGGACAGGGCTGGGCGTCCTAGAGGCACACGCAGTCCGGGAGGCTGCGCTGGCTGAGGTGGGGGCTGCAGAGGAGGAAGCCGAGGGGGGTGGCGGTAGAATCTATGCTGCATTTCCATGTGTTCCCTGCTCAGCACGATGCTCACCTCAGCCTCACAGCATCGTCTCCCTGGGCTCCTGGGGCTCCTGTCCCTGCTGCTGTCACAGCAGCCCCACATCACTGTGCAGAGAGAGCATGTGGCCCTGCTAAGATGTTGACTTACTCCTGCTTCTAAAAATAAAAAGCCGGACTCCCCTCCTCCTCCTCACTTGCCTACTTATACAAAAAGAATTGGAGCCAGGTCCATGATATTTAAAGAAAGCTAAATGCAAGCACAAACCCTGTACAGATGGATTTTGTTTCCATGGCAAAAAATAGTTCCCAAAGTAGTCTGGCAATTTTGTAGAATTTCACATGCAAATCCCTGCGCACCCAAACCAAACCCTCCCCTTCCCAGTTTGACTCTAGCGCTGTGCTGATCAGGCAGAGCCCTCCCGCGCCTGCATTCCTTCTGATGAGCTCATTTCCTGGGAAAGAGGAGCCTTGGATGGCACACCTCCCTCCCTGACTGCTCCCTGACCTCCGGCCGCTTTGCTCTTGTCCTTGTCCCCTACCTAGCTCACCATTCCCTTTAGTCCTGGTTTAGAGGAAGCGCCGGGGCGGAGGTCCATGTCCTGAGTCTGGCAGTCGCTCTTGTTCCTTGGTTTAGACCTGGACTGACCTGGCAGCCATAGCCATCTGCTGGCAGGTTTGCCCCTGCCAGGACAGGTGCTGTTCTGCCAACACCAACATCCACAGCTGCCCGAGTGCTGGGGACTCCTGTGCTGTGCCCGCGACCGCACTGCAGGCTGCTCTTCTCAGAGAATGAGGGTCTGCATTTGGAGGCGGCTCTGTCTCAGGCTTGGCCCTGAACCACATCTCCTTTCCTCTCCTCTCTTTTGATACAGTACAAAAATCATTTTGCTTAGTTAATTTTATTATAATCAAAATGCCAATATTGTCATTTGAACATGACCCCCAAAGAATGTCATGTATTTTCATAACATAATCCAGTTGAAGAGGAATTCTGCACAGAGAATTTTTTCATTCAATTTAATTTGGGGAGTAAGGTGCAACTTTTTAATTTCCCCATGAAAGCCACTTTACAGACCTCGCTGTTCTTTTCTGTGGTGCCCAGTGCTGTGTGACTGGCATTTTACCATATTGGCAGACACCCCTCCCTTCCCCTTCCCTTTTCCTTGCCAGGAATCCTGGCAGAGCCAGAAATGTTGGTGGCCACAATGAGACAGGGACTTGGGTGGGGGCGGGGAACCTGCCCTCGGGGACAGCAGACAGCGGAGGGCTGCTGGCCAGGCGGAAGAGCAGGCCTGTCCCCTCTAGCCATGTCCTGCGGGGCTGGACCCTGCACCCTGAGTTTCTGGGCCTCACTGTTCGAGGTGTGGGCCCCGGGACGCAGTCTGAATCCTCTTCAGTCCTTGCGAATAAGAATCTGCAACTGAGCAAGCTCCCCAGTGATTGGCACCCACCCTGCAGTTCAAGAAGCCCCGCTCTGGCCTGGGCTCCGCTGTTGTTTACAACTGTGTGATAGTAGCTAGGGCGCTTCGCGCTGCAGAGAGCCGGCACCTGCGTCCACGGCGTGGGACAGGAATAAACACGCTGGTCTTGCTTTATGTAGTTGTGGGGAACTCAAAACATGCCGGAGGAACCTTGTGCATAACAGTGACGACCAGAGCAGCCTCTCTGTAGACCCAGCTGTCTGCGTGGGGCAAGGAGCCTGCTCCAGACAGAAACCGAGGCACTGCTTCCTTCAGAGAGCAAGTTTTACTACCAAAAAACCTAGCTGAATAGACAGCGCACAGTGACAGAGCCACAGTTGACGTCCAGGGCTGAGCTCCTCCGTCTGCCTCAGGATTAATACTGTCTTGTGAACCACAGTACTGCAAAGGCATATTCGCTGCTCAGTGCTTCAATATCTTAATGTGGGGCTGTGCCTTCTTATGTGTTATATTTGATCCACCCAACAATTTTAAGAAATGAAGGTAGATGTTATTATCCACTCGTAATGGCTTAAAAGAAATCCAAAAGGAAGTCTAGACTGTGGACTGCCTCGCCCTGGGCCACACATCTGGTGAAGAGTGGAACCAGGCCTGGCTCCTGTGTCCTCTCGAGACATCCCTTGCCTGGTGCACGGCCCCTCACACCACCCGGCCTGGTGCCAGCGGCCAGGGGGCAGCCCTGGGCCCAGCTGCACAGGGAAAGATAAAAGGCTGCGTCCTCTTTTCCTTTCTGAAATGTTGGGGACTTCGGGTTCTTATGGCAGGAAGGAGAAGTGGGGACCTTTAACTTCCTTCCCTACCTCACCTTGGAGCTGTTCTGCAGGCTGCCTGTTTGAACTCTAGCTTTCTGTCCCCTGCGGTTTATCCCAGCAGAACGCCAGAAAACAGGTGACCAAGAAAGCAGATGCTTGCTGACTGCGAGAGCCTGGAGGGCTGTCTGTCTCCAGATCCCCTGGGTTGCTGTTGACTCAGTGACTCTCTTGGATGACACTAGCCCTGCCCCATCACCGCTCTGAGCCTTCCCTCTGGCACTCCTGTCGCTCCCATCCCCAAGCTCAGGTTTTCTTCTGTTTCAGAACGGCTACACGCCCTTGCACATCGCTGCCAAGCAGAACCAGATGGACGTGGCCCGCAGTCTGCTGCAGTACGGGGGCTCCTCGAATGCAGAGTCGGTGCAGGGCGTGACTCCCCTCCACCTGGCTGCGCAGGAGGGCCACAAAGAGATGGTGGAGCTGCTCCTCTCGAAGCAAGCCAACGGCAACCTGGGGAACAAGGTGGGCACAGCGCCTCTGCATGCCCCCCGTCTCAGCAGTGCTCGGGGCAGCTCACTAGACGTGACACCTGCATGTTGAGTTCGATGGCATGCGCGTGCGTGCGTGTGTGCACGCGTGTGTTCCTTACGATAGCGCTGTCTCAGTCTTAGTTCTGTAGACAACAGTTTGGGGCTTGCTTGCTCCCAAGGCCGCAGGACCCAAAGCCTTTGCTGGGTCTGCTGTGCCATCCTCTCTTTCTAAACAGAGCCACGCAGGGAGCCACAGAAAGGTCAGTACGAAAATCCGGAGTTCACCTTCCCAAATACAGCCCAGTATCTACTTCAGGAATGTTTTAAATAGTTTGGTATGAAATATCCATTTTCTATAGGGGAAGATTTACAAAAAAAAAAAAAAAAAAAACACAGATCTATACATTAGGAGTTGAGAACGTAGAACTCCCCAGGAGTGTGCACATGAAGTCTTCTAAAATGTTACACGATCCCTGGGTCACAGGAACATTTTTCTGGGTTAGATATTCCTGGTTTTCCTCAGTTTCTCAAAAGAATTTGTAACCCAACTTAAGAATTACTTCCTTTTTAAAATAACTCTTATTGAAATAAATTTCACCAACAATTCACCCTTTACACTGCACAATTCAGTGGTTTTTAGTGTATTTACAGGACTGGCCAATCATCACTGCTGTGTAGACATTTTCCTAGCCCCAGCAGTAGCCTCGCTCCATCAGCAGCTGCTTCCCCTTCCGTCCCCACAGAACCCCATCCTGACCGCCACTCAGCTGCTCTGTCCCTTCGCCTGTTCTGGGTGTTTCATATACGTGGAATCCCACAATAGAAGAGGCAGCTCAGATGGTAAACTAACATAACAGTTTCTGAAAGATGAGCATTTTAAGGGTAACTTCAGATTTCCTGAAAGCCTTTCAATCCGCTGGTCCTTTCTATACACACTGGGACAGGTGACGCCCCAGGCGAGAGCTGTCATGGTGGACCGCTGTGCTGCATGGCAGCCTGGTGTCTTCAATGTCCACTTCCTTAGGCTGTGTAAGGAGACTGGAACGATGGTGGGTCTCTTCCAGAAACGCTCTCGCCCATACTCCCTCTCACAGCAGATTCTTGGGGTGATCTGGAGAGTCAGGCGAGGCACCTGCCTGAAAGTTTGGTGGTTGACACATGACGTCAGTGCTGGGGGCAGCACCCTTGGGCCCTGGCAGCCTTGGGGAGTGCAAGAGGCAGAGAAGGGAAGTAGAATCACTGCAGTGGGGTCACTGCCTGTGCTGGCAAAGAAACGGGGCTCTGTCCTGCTGTCTGCAGAGGTCATGGAGGTGGGATGGGGGAGAGAAGGCTTCTGACGTTTTTGCGCACATGCCACATGGCAAACCAGACCTCTGATGCCATCCTCGTTTGAAGGCTGAGCTGAGAAGTACAGAGGTGGGCTTTTTATTCCCAGGGCACCACACCGTCAGTACAGCACTGCACTAGCTGAAATGATGATGTGTGGCACATCATGGTCTGAAAAATGACCTCACATAAACTGTGCTTTCTCAAATGCTCCTTGCTTTGCCCTTGAGATTAAGTCAGTGTCAATCCCTATGTCCTCAGTTAGGGCCCCGTCTCTGAAGTCTAGCACAGAGACGGGAAGTGTTGTAATTGGTACCATATCATTCATCTGCGACCTGTGGCCCAATCCTGTCCACTCCTCCTCTTTGTAAATAAAGCTTTATTGGGGCCCAGCCATGGCCACTATTTTCTGTGTTGGCCAGAGTTGCTTATTACCACAACTGGCAACGATGGGTACTTGCTACAAAGCCACGGGTCTAAGGTCTTGACACTCCAGCTCTGACAGAAAACATTGCCAACCCCTCATCTAGTTTAGCCACCTCATTTTTTTAGGTAAAGGTGTTGAGGTCCAGAGCAGGAAGAGTTTTACCAAATAGTTGGTCAAACGCGGGCCAGTGGCTACAGAGCCAGGTCGGGTTCCCAAACCTCAGTGCTCCGTCGTTGCTATGGCCCGAATCCTTTCCTGGCTCAAAGCTGATGCATATCTTTTTCTTTCCAGAGTGGACTCACTCCCCTCCATCTGGTAGCACAAGAAGGGCACGTTCCGGTGGCAGATGTGCTGATCAAACACGGTGTCACAGTGGATGCCACCACCCGGGTAAGCCTGGCAGCCTCGCTCGTCCCATAGGGCCCACCCCTGCCTGCTTGCTTTGACGCCAGCCCAGGCCCACTCCCTCACCACTCAGAACTGCCTTTGCTCAGAGCCAAGCCCTAAGAACCAGGCAGAACTTTCCTCCCACTGTTTCCTGGGGCTGGCAGTGGAGCTTGAAGACATCAGCCCTTGAAGACACCAGTCACTTCCCATTTGAGAATTTTTTTTTTTTTTTGTGGGTACCGGGGGGTCGACCTCAGGACCTCGCGCGCCAGCAGGCGCCCGTGCCGCTGAGCGATATCACCGGCCCCTTTTTCATATGTGGGTTCCGGGAGTCGAACTCGGGCCCTCGCGCTTGCCGGGCAGGCGCTTAAGCCACTGAGCCATCTCACCGGCCCCTCATTTGAGAATTTTAAAATGTATGCTAGGCCTTTGAGCCTCTGGAGCAAGAACTTGAGAGGAATGCTGAATCCTGAGACCTGTATCACGTGAGCAGGAAGTGTGTCCACCTGTCAGGCTTCCCTAGAGTCCCTCAAAAGTGTGACTTTATTCCTGCATGTGGTGGGGTCCCTCTGTCTTTCCCTGCACCTCTTCCACATGCAGGGAGCCCTGTAAGGCAGTGTGAGGCGACTGCATGTCCCACGTGCACAGGATGCATGCCGTGCTGGGGGCATTTGCTATTCAGATGGAGGTGACTGCGAGGGATGCGGCGGAGCGGAGGAACTTTCTGGCTGTGTGAGAGAGGAGCCAGAACCCTGAGGGAGGACGGGGTCTTTCCAGCAGGGGACGAAGGAATGAGCTTTGTGAATGAATGCGTTTTGCTTCTTTTGTCACCAGGCATCTGGGTGACACTGCCCAGCCCACCCCTTCTCTTCTAGAGCTGCCCACTGGAACACTGGGCAGCAGGCAATGATGCCATGCTGAGGGCACACAGAAAAGTCTAGAACCTGTTTTTAATCCCCAACTGCCTGAAGCTTCAGCAGTAACCTGTTTAAAACCTGAGAATGTTCTAGATCTTTAGGGTTTCTCTTGTGGGCCTGGTTAGTCCTTTGGGGTCCTGCTCTGAGGAGCCTTGTTCTGTGGGTTACAGCTGCCTGGAGGACTCCAGAGCCATCGCATTACAGAGGGTCCAGTCCAGTCCGCAGGGTCTGGAATTTGTCACTGGTTCCCCTGGCGCATGGGACCAAAGACCTCGAAAGGCCTTGGCTTGTTGACCTTTGGGGACAGCCCCCAAATACTCAACAGGACCTGGGGTGTGGCTCAGTGGTAGAGCGCCCGCTCACCTAGCCTGCGCAAGGCCTTGGGTTCCACCATCAGCACCAAAAAACAAAAACAAACCAAAAATCTGAACAGGATGATTGGCTCCTTGACAGCCCAAACCCACGTGAATAAATAACCACAGCCCGCTCATTTCAAGCAGTGACCAGTTCCCATAAATTCCTTGGGATTTCACCTTCCTGGCGGACACAGTGTGCGTGGTTAGGGTCCGACGTGAGTCCACGTGGCCTCCTTGAAGGAACCCCTGGGATTCCGGTGCTGCTCTCGCCAGCGTCTCTCCACACTTGGTGCCAACTCCCTGTAGATGTTGCCACCATCCCCAGCCCCATTCCCTGCTCCCCACAATCTCAGATGCCATCCTCCCCAAGGCCTCTCCCTGTGCTGATGCCGCCCCCATGCGCCATGTTCAAGGGGTACCGCGGCGGCTTGCTCACTGCCACCTCAGCCCTCGCCGTCTGACACGGAGCCCTTTCCTTCCCAGGCCAGTGGGATCTGACTGGTGACAGCAGCCGCCACCCTGTCTCCTTTAACCAGGCCATAGGGTTGTAGGATTTCATGAAGGGCAGTTTACCGTGGCTCTCAGTCTGCCCTGCTGGGCACCTACGCATCTCTCACTTTTCAGATGGGTTACACGCCGCTCCACGTGGCCAGCCACTATGGGAACATCAAGCTGGTGAAGTTTCTGCTGCAGCACCAGGCAGACGTCAATGCCAAGACCAAGGTACAGGCACCCTAGTCCCGAGTCCTCCTCTGACACTGCGAGCATCCCATAGGGTGCACCCGAGCTGCTCTCAGCACACTTGGGGCTCGGCCTGTTTTAAGCTTTGACCCTGAAGGAGGAAACAGTGAATGCACACTTCTTTAGTCACGCGTAGGAAGTGAGTGGGCTGTAGAGGTGGACGGACCCCTCTCTAGCGGCCGGCTGGGCCCGCCGTCACCTGCCTTGCTTTACAGCTCGGGTACAGCCCCTTACACCAGGCGGCCCAGCAGGGACACACGGACATCGTGACGCTGCTGCTCAGAAGTGGTGCTTCTCCAAATGAGGTCAGCTTGGTGAGTAGCAGCCAGTCACCGAGCCACAGAGGGCGTGATGTCGCACCCCCTTGGGTGCCCCAGGGGACGGGTCTGTGATCAGTTTCTCTTTCTGGTGACTGAAGGTTGTCCTTGTAAGTAGCATTTACGCTCCCCTTTTTGGTTTCAAATATTCTTGACACTCTATCTCAAATGTATGAAACAGCCGTCAGCGTGGCACACGTGAACACCATTAAGTTTCTCGGCGTCCCCGCTCCCAGGCTCTGGGGCTCTCACTGGCAACCTCAGTGGTCACAGTAGAGGACGCAGCTCCTCTTCTGGCCATGTGGGGTGTGATTAGATAGTCTCCGTGGCCGCCGCAGCGCTGACTGCATGATGATGTGGATGCTGGGGTAACTGTGGGTAGGGCTGAGTCAGTGTGGACCCCAGGCCACGTCCCAGAACTACACAGGACAGCTCCGAGAAACGACCTCGCTATCAATTCATTCTCACTTAACTCTTCCTCTTTGAATCAAAGCTAAAGGGCCAGCGATATAGCTCAGCGGCATAAGCGCCTGCCTGGCAAGTGTGAGGTCCTGAGTTCAACTCCCGGTACCTGCATATTAAAAAAAAAAAATCAAAGCCGAAAACATGCCCTGCTGTTTCTGGTGCTCCCTGACTACTGCTGGCCTGCTTGGTTACTCGAAGTACAGGGATCATTTCAGTTTTGCACTCCTCAGTGACAGGGTCACCCTGTATCCTCCTTGTCCTGCAGCCGCATATGGTGGCTTCCCGCCCGCCCCTCCAGGGTTCCCTCTTGGGAAGTGGCTGTGCCATCCAGGGCTGTCCCCTGCTCTCCTTTCAAGGCCCCACACCTAGCACCACAGCTGGAGAGGTCCCCACCTCCTCCTCCCTCCCGGCCTCTGGGCACCAAGGCGCACGAGCTCTTACAGGGATCTGGCTCTTGGCTGCGGGACATTTCTGTCCCTTGGGCCCTTCCACACCACCAGAAGGGAACTGGGTCTGCACCCAGGGACCACACTGCCCTGCGACCTGCTCCTGTGTCTGACCGTGCTCTCTGCTCTTTGTCCTAGAATGGAACCACACCTCTGGCAATCGCCAAGCGATTGGGCTACATTTCTGTAACAGACGTGCTCAAAGTCGTCACGGATGAAACCAGCGTAGTGGTACGTCTGCCTTCCCCTGCACCCCAATCCCAGCCTGACCCCCAGGCCCTCGGGTTATTCTGGGAGCCCAGAGCCTCTGCCCCACAGGAAGCCCCCACCCAAGGGGCAACAGAGCAACCTGCTTCAGGCGGACTGTGCTGCCACCTAGTGGCCAAAGGGAGCAGCAGACCGGTGGGACCCCATTATCTCCATGCTGTGCCTGCAGGGAGCCCCAGGGGTCTGGTTTTCTTCCTTTGGGACACACCTCCTTGCCTACCTCCTTTCTGTCGCCTCATGGCCGCCAGGTGCTTGCTGGATGGGAAAAGGGTGCACCGCTGTTTGGGTTGAGTCATCCACTTTTCTGCTTTTAGTTGGTCAGTGACAAACACCGGATGAGTTACCCTGAGACAGTAGATGAGATCCTGGATGTCTCTGAGGACGAAGGTAAAGTGTCGGATGCCGAGCTCATGGGGACCAAGGGGCCCTGAGCACCCCGAGTTGATCCTTCCCCTTGCATGGCCACATGCAAGGTCCCTCACGGCAGGCACACTTGGATTCCTCTAGTGTGTGGGGTGGGGTGGGGGGTGCTTTTACAGATGTTGTCCATTATCAAAAAACTTTTGTATAATCGTAGGTGCAGGAAAATTGACACCCGAGGGATGGTACCCATGTGTGCGTGTGCGTGTGTGTGTGGTGCGTGGGTATCGTGTGGGAGTGGGATTTGACTCAGGTCGGAGCTGTGATGCATTGTGCCTGGTGCTTTCCCGGTGCCCTGAATGAGTCGAAGTGGGTTATTTAAAATCAGTGAGAATGCATTTTAGTTTTTATTTTTTTATTTTATTTTTTTATATGTGGGTACCTGGAGTCAAACTCAGGACCTCGCGCTTGCCAGGCAGGCGCTTATGCCGCTGAGCTATATCACCGGCCTAAGAATGTATTTTAGAAGCTGTTCCCCTGACCACCGAGTGGGCCAGAAGATCTGGGGATTCTTCCACTAGTACGAAGTCACAGCAGTGTCGACTTGGGGAACTACAGAGTGCTTTTAGTGTCATTCCTTCCCCCAGTAAGCCCTCACGCCCTCGAGCTTGAGAAACCCCGGGGACAGGGACGCAGAACAGTGGTTCGGACTGCGTCCGCGCTGCAGCCCCTCCGTCCATAATCCGGTGATCGTGTGACTTTGTCAAGTGGATGCGTAGAGCTGTCTTGTGTGCCCTTGATAATGTGCCTCTCACTTTACCTGACTTCAGTGCTGTCCTCCTTTCAACTTGGCTCTCCTTTGCTTCCTAGGAACCGCTCACATAACTATAATGGGTATGATACGCTCTCTGTTCCCTGTGATCTTTCTCACCAGAGTGCTTCCCACCTTGAGCACCCCAAGTTCTCACTAACCCATTGCTGCTCTCCATCCTCCAGTGGCTCGCAGCAGAGCCAGGAGCTTGGCTAAATCAGGACATCCTCACCCACAAGCCCCACGCTGGCGCCAATGTGTGCTGGTCCATGTCGTGTCTGCGCCCAAGCCACTGTGTTTGTGGTCATCACTGCATGAGCGGTTGTGATTCCATCTGTCAGCTCCAGGTCCCGCAGCTGGTCACTCCCTGTTGAGTGCTCGTCCATGAAGGGCGAGGGCAAGGGCCAGGCTCCAACCCTGGTTCAGGCGAGGAGAGGAACCAAGAGGGCGCCTGGGGTGTAGGCAGCTGACCCACCTGAAGCTTGAACTCTTTGTAATAAGCTTTGGAATTACAGATGATAATTCCATAATGAAGAATTGTGAGATAACAGAAATAATCATGGAAATAATGAGGTTTCAGCAACCATGGTTATAAAAAACCTTCCAGCCTCTCTGAAAAAGCGGATTCGATTCCAAATGTAGTTAATTCTTCTGTGGTGAAGAGAGCAGTAACAGCTCTTTCCAGGGCGTCAGTGCACACCCCAAAGGGCTGTTCTGCAGTGGGAACTTGTCAGGCTCAGAGAGTGCTTCCTGCCTGTGCTGTCGCCCTTCCTCCAAAGCCGGGTACAGACAGGGAGGTGAGGAGCTGGCTGGCCTGCTCTGAGCTCCCGGGCTGGGGGACCAGGATGGAGCAAAGCATGTGGGGCTCATGGGCCCCTGGGGCACCAGAGGCCGCCCTGTGCTCCTTGGGAAAGAAAGAGGTCGTCTCGTCTCCAGGCATTCGCTCACTGGCTTCGCGTTGTTTCAGGGGAAGAGCTCGCACGCTCCAAGGCTGAGTGGCGGGATTCCGGGGACATGGATGAAGAGAGAGAGCTGTTGGACTTCGTGCCAAAGCTAGACCAGGTGTAAGTACGCAGGCTCGCTGGAGGGGTCACGCCATGCGTGGCCAAGTTTCAGCGCTGGAACTCAGAGTGGGGTGGTGGACTGGGGAGAGGTCACGACAAGGCCAGGCCCTGGGTGTGCTGCCAGCAGCAGTGGGTGGAATGTGGCTAGCACGGGAGGGGCGGCTAGCTCGCACTTCCCTGCCGAGGTCACGTGCAGGGACCTTGTCACCGTGAGCTGGCTAGTAGGTCTCTTCTCTCCTGGCACCCCCGACCCCAGCGCTCTCCCCCTAGCTCACAGCCTCACATCCAAAACCCCTCTCCTCACCAACTCCGAAGAATGATCCCCAGGGAAGGTTCACATTAGACATTTTCCAGGCTAGTATCAACTCTAAGCGTGTCCCTCCACCCGCGGGGTAAAACCGAGAGAGCCTGAGGTCGTCTAGAAGCTGCTTCCCATTCCTCCCTGACTGCTGTGAGCCCTGCTGCTGTGGAGACATTTACACAGGGATGATTTGCAAAGGAGCCCAAAACTGACCTTTGTTCACAAGCACTCAGCCCTTGGTGTCTCCTGGAAGCACAGAAGTATCTGCTGGCTTACGTAGAACATGGCAGCTTCGTATTTACTGAACTCAGACCCTGGCCATGAAGATGTTACGGATTCATTTGGTGGGATCAAAACCCACCCCAAAACCCGCTCTGGGAGGCTGAGGCAGCACAAGTTCAAGCCCAGCCAAGGCAGCTTAGCAACTTCATGAAACCTTGTCTCAAAATAAAAAACTAAAATAAAAAAGGCAGAGAATGTAGCTCGGTGTGAAGGCCCAGTACCACAAGCAAACAAAACAAACCAAACACTTACCAAAGCTGGGCTTCCAGCTACTTGGGAGGCTGAGGCCAGAGGAAAGCAAGTTCCTGTCCATTGCGGCGATTTAGTGACTTAGCATAACCCTGTCTTAAAAAAAAAAAAAAAAAAAAGAGGGGGGATAATGTAGCTCAGTGCAAAGGCCCTGGGTTCCATCACTAATACTGAAAAAAAAAAAAAAAAAAAAAGCCGAACCAAGTGGTCACAGAGTAATATGTCACCAAGGCCAAAGTGAGGGCTCCATTGACCAGGCTGTGCGGCTTCAGGGCAGGGGCGAAGGGCAGGGCTGGGAGAGGGGAGCTGGCGAGGCGGCAGCGGCCGCTCAGCGGCCTGCAAAGCAGGGTCCTGCATAGCACACTGGAGGCGAAGGCTTCGGGGCCCCGGGCAGAGCTGGGTCCTACATGAAGTGGGGGCTACGGCCGTGCACAGAGCGCGCACAGAGAGGCCTCTCGCTTAGGTCTCTTAGGAGAGATGGGCGTCTCCGCGGCATCACCCCTTGATTTTCCCTGCTTCTGGTGTGCAGGGTGGAATCTCCCGCCATCCCGAGGATCCCCTGTGTGACCCCCGAAACAGTGCTGATCAGGTCGGAGGAGCCAGAGCAGGTGAGAAGCCCCAGCCCCTCGCTGTCCCGTCTGCAGGGTCGCTTCCTGGTAACTAACTGGGAACTAACATGGAAAAGCTTGTTCCATTTGTGGGGTGCCTTTGGTCTGGGCTCCCACCCGCTCTGTGCTCTGGGGAGGGGGCCCCGGGCGTCAGCCTCGACGAGCGCGCCAGTCTTGGGAGCGGGGCCGGGTGTGCGTGAGGCCGAGCAACCACACCAGCAGCTCTGGCCCCAAAGCCCACACTCACAGCCCATTCCTGCACCCAGACTCTGCCCTCATGGGCAGCGGGTCACTGTGCCAGACAGAAATCCTCCTGGTGGCTCACTGGTGCCACCGTGATGCTCTGGGCAAGTCACCGTGCTCCAGGCTACTTCTATTTCACATCCACGAGAGGGGACAGCTTCTGTCTCACCTTCCCCTGGGAACAGGACAGAAAGGGGTCCCCTACTTTGTGTCCTCAGAGCCACCTGAATTTGTGCAGAAAAGCAGGTAAGGGGTAGGGAGTAGTTTACTACAATCGAACTTCCCTTTGTTTCGTTGTATGCCATTGGCACTTTTTTTCCAAGCAAGGGGATTTCCTAGGGACAAAGAGCGCTGCTCTGCGGTGCTGGAGGTTGGTTGGCATTGCCACCCTATGCATGGTAGTTGAGCCCGGCCTGGCTCTTTTCCAGCCAAGGCTCAGTCTGAGGCACACATGTCCAGAAGCAGCAGCCTGAGCCCAGACCCAGGTGTGGAGCAAGATTGAGCCAGCCATGCACTGTCCCTTAGCTGTCTCGAGCTGGGGCGGACCACAGTGATGGACGCTGGTGTCACTGAGTGGCCCCGGTACGACCGTGGCGTGTTCCTGGGTGCTGCCAGAGACAGCAGCGGGAGCCCTCCGGGTGGGCCTGGGCTCTGCTGCTCCCTGCCAGCCCATTCTTTTCAGCTGTATTTTTTTCTTGGTGCTGGAGATTGGCCCCAGAAACTTACATGCGATAAGCTTGTGTTGTCTGCCCAAGCTACTCCAGCATCTCTCAACTCTTGGCTTAAGTCCTTCGTTCAAATCAGCAGTCACTTCCTGGGTTCCTGCTAGGCACCCTGCATAGGGCTTGGTGTAGGAGGACTGGGGCTTCTGCTTCCTAGAGCTGCTGGCCAGCCGGGAAAGGACTCAGACACACCAGGCTGGTGGCAGATGGCTGGAAGGGTAGTCAGTGAAGTACTTGATCTTGGACTGTGAGAAAACCTTTCCAGGGTACACGAGGCGAGCCTGCACTCAGTAGGACTCCCTGAGGAAGTAAGCAGGGAAAGGGGCTGGAACTGGACGAAGGAAGGATGGGGGCCAGATGTTCTGCACAGGAGGGAGAGCATGACCAGAACCCCTGCGCCTGTGCTGTCACTGTGAGGGAAGGGCCGCCCCTTCTCCAGAGGAGGAGATGGAGGCCGCTCGGATCCCGTACACACACATCCGGAACTGAGTCCCATAGGGCAGGGAGCTAGGAGGGAACGGTGCAGGCACCAGGCCAACTAGGGAGGGGAAACCAGTGGACCTCAAGCAGGTGGGCAGGTGGGCAGCAGGCAGGGCATCTGGAGCCAGCTGAGAGTAAGGGCTCCCTCTATCTATGCCCAAGCTCTGCCCTGGGTCTGTGGCCATGGAAAGGCTGTGGAGGTCAAGGGGCCAGCCGTGATGCTTTTCAGCCCAAGAACACCTTGTCCCCAAAGGGTCTTTCTCATGGGCTTTGTGGCCTGGCGTGGTGTTCAGATGGCCGAGGAGGTAGCGAGATAGGAGCCTGCAGGCCTTTCTCTCCTCCTCAGACCACTAAAGAGTACGACGAGGACTCGCTCATCCCCAGCAGCCCAGCCACGGAGACCTCCGACAACATCAGCCCAGTGGCCAGTCCCGTCCACACAGGGTGAGTGGTCAGGGCCCTGGGGCCTCCCTTCCTGTCCCTAAGAGAGGCATGGGTGCCCAACATGGGTTTGCCCTACTTCCAGGTTTCTGGTCAGCTTCATGGTTGATGCCCGGGGAGGCTCCATGAGAGGAAGTCGCCACAATGGCCTGAGGGTGGTAATCCCGCCGAGGACCTGTGCAGCGCCCACACGCATCACCTGCCGCCTGGTGAAGCCCCAGAAGCTGAGCACACCGCCCCCACTGGCTGAGGAGGAGGGCCTGGCCAGCAGGATCATTGCGCTGGGGCCCACGGGGGCCCAGTTCCTGAGGTGAGGTGGCACCCTTGGGGTACGTGTACTTGGTCCCGGTCCCCAACCTTTGCCTGACCTGCTCATGCACTGCAGCCATGGCCCAGGGCCAAGCCCCAGCCCAGCTTATTTCTCTGTGGTCCTGAGAGGGAAACAGAGCTGAGAGCCCCACTCCCATCACTCTCCCTTTTCTTAAATACACAAAGGAGCCCGGCCTAGGCAGAGCTTGCTACTCCCAAATCTTGCTGAGTAATCCCAGTGTCTGGGAGGCTGAGGCAGGAGGATTGCAAGTTCAAGGCCAGCACAGGCAACTTAGCACTGAAAGACCCTGTCTCAAAACAAAAAATAAAAAGGGCTAGGGATGTGGCTCAGTGCAAAGGCCCTGGGTTCAATCCCCAGTACTGCCAAAAAAAAAAAAAAGTTTATTTTACTTTGCTGGCATACTACAGAAGGGAAGGAGGAGATGGGGCTGTTTTGGGGCTCCTGGGGTTTAATTATGTGAACGCCAAAGCGGTCACTCTGGAAGATGGCCTGGTAGTATAGCTCTAAGGACCACACACAAATGAATGTCCCTTGTCATTGAAGCCAGCGGGGTCTCTTGGAGTTTGTCGCCCTTTGGGCGCCACCCCATCTCCACTCCTACCCCATCTCCACTCGCCTTCCCATCATCACGCTAAGCTGTCACTTGCACACCCATTTTCTCTTTCACCGTGACCCTCAAAGCATCCTGTGGAGGAAATGCTGTGATGACCGTGTGATGGGTGAGGGGGGCAGGTCCCGAGAGCTCAGCTCGCCTGTCCTGTTGGGTGTCAGGCAGGGTCTTGGGCACACATCCCAGGGTGGTGCTCATGGAGGCCTGGGCAGGGGCGCCATGTTGCCCCACCCGCTCTTCCCATTGCTCCAGCCCCCGGGGCGCGAGAGGGCGTGGGAGCCTCAGGAGCCCAGGGCCTGGGCCTGCTGCACCCCAGGGATGGCAGTGCTGCCACATGGGGAGCAACACCCTGCCATCTGTCCTCCTGCTGCAGCCCTGTGATCGTGGAGATCCCTCATTTTGCCTCGCACGGCCGAGGGGACCGCGAGCTCGTGGTCCTGAGGAGCGAGAATGGCTCTGTGTGGAAGGAGCACAAGAGCCGCTATGGAGAGAGCTGCCTGGACGAGATCCTCAGCGGGATGGAGGAGGGTGAGCCAGCGCCCCGGGGACTGCTGGGGCTCCTGAGAGGCTGGGAATGGCCCCTGGGGCCGAGCCTGGGCCCCAGGGCATGGGGGGGTGCAGCCCCACTCACAGCCGGGCGGGCTGGGGGTTGGGCCAGCACAGGGGCTGAGCCCGTGCTCAGCATGACAGTGTGGGCCACCCTGCCGCATGCTTCCAGAGCTGGGGAGCCTGGAGGAGCTGGAGAAGAAGAGGGTCTGTCGCATCATCACCACCGACTTCCCCTTGTACTTCGTGATCATGTCACGGCTCTGCCAGGACTTCGACACCATCGGGCCTGAGGGTGGCTCTCTGAAGAGCAAGCTGGTGCCATTGGTGCAAGCCACATTCCCTGAAAATGCGGTCACCAAGAAAGTGAAGCTAGCTCTGCAGGTGACAGCCCCTGACCTGCTGGGTCCCCTGGGAAGACCTCCTTCCTCCCCAGGATGTCTCACACTTCCCGCAAGGGCCTTAGAATGCCAAGTGCAAGGGAGAAGGGTAGGCAGGGAGGGATGAGGCAGCTGCTCCCTGAGAAGGTGGGGAAAGCCATGCAGCATGCGTTAGGCGCACCACCAGTTCTGACTCAGGAGAGTCCTAGCTGCCTTCCCTGGGAATAAGACGGACAGCTGAGCAGTGATGTCACCCAGGGGGCCCTGTGCTGGGCACAGTGGACATGGCGGTCCAGCCACCTATCATGAGGCTTCGCCTGTTGAAGGGCGCCCGGCTGTCTTCTGTCCAACCAGCCCCTCCTCTCCCTTTGCACCACAGGCCCAGCCCGTCCCGGATGAGCTGGTCACCAAGCTCCTGGGCAACCAGGCCACATTCAGCCCCATTGTCACTGTGGAGCCACGGCGCCGGAAGTTCCACCGTCCCATTGGACTTCGCATCCCACTGCCTCCTTCATGGACGGACAACCCGAGGGACAATGGGGAGGGAGACACCACCAGCCTGCGCCTGCTCTGTAGCGTCATTGGTGAGAGGCAACCCTGGGCCCCTGTCTCACTTTCTCCATGGCAGCAGCTCCTTCTAGAACACACTGTGGGGAGACAGGAGAGGGCAAAGCCGGCAACCACTTGGGCTTTGCTGGTGCCATGCTATCCCGAGACAGAGCTGTGGCATCTCTGAGTAAGAGTCAGGAGGGGCCTGCTGCACCCAGAGAAGGGCACTGCAGGTCGCTAGGAAGAGGGGCAGATTGTGAGAGAAGAGGTGCTCTCGGGCCACACACCAAGCTCACCTGGTGCGCCACTTCTGCCCTCAAGTACCAGGACCTGGGAGCGTTGGTGAGCTCCGTGGTTATGCCGGAAGAGCATGCCCAGCCCCACTTCTGCTGTTGCAGGCGGAACTGATCAAGCCCAGTGGGAAGATATCACGGGAACTACCAAGCTTGTGTACGCCAACGAGTGTGCCAACTTCACCACCAATGTCTCCGCCAGGTGAGAGGAGGCCCAGTGTGGCACAGCAGGTGCTCAGGGCTCCACCAGCAACCCTTGTTCAGGCCCTGGCCTGCCATCTGGGCTTGAGCTCCTCCTCTGTACCTGGCCACCAGGCATTGACCAGATGGCCTGGGCTTTCTGTCCCCACCCGGGAGCGTGCTCGTCACTCGCACTGTCCTTCTAGGTTTTGGCTGTCGGACTGTCCACGGACTGCGGAGGCTGTGAATTTTGCCACTCTGTTGTACAAAGAGCTGACCGCGGTGCCCTACATGGCCAAGTTTGTCATTTTCGCCAAGATGAACGACCCCCGGGAAGGGCGGCTGCGGTGCTACTGCATGACAGATGACAAGGTGGACAAGACCCTGGAGCAGCACGAGAACTTCGTGGAGGTGGCCCGGAGCAGGGACATAGAGGTGCAGCGCCCGGCCCCTCTGTGACCCTCACAGGCCTTTCTCACCTCACCCAAGCAGACCCAGCCACAGAGCTAGTGCAGGGCTCCCGCTGGCTCCTGGGGCTGTGGTGACCAGGGCCAGCGGGAAGTCCTCGGGGTGGGGGACAAAGTCTCCATCTTGAAGAGCATCTCAGATAAGCTGTCACAGACGTGGAGACATGGCCATGTGTACCTCAGGATGGCCACAGCTGGCTGGCCTGGTGACTTTGGTGACGATAAGAGTTGACAGTTACTGGAGTGATTTCATTGTATAACCTTGATTAATTCTCATAACTGCGGGTACCTTCCGTGTCCCCAGTTTACATGTCAGGAGGCTGAGGGTGGGAGGCAGAGGTTGGGTAACTTGCCCAAGGTCACACAGCGGAGTAAAGGGTGGAGATGGCATGTGTCCCGCTTGTCCATCCTCAGAGCCCATCCTGCTGCCCACTGTGCCGGGGTTTGGTAGCTGAGGAGGCAGGACACTGGGGGACAATGGGAGGTGTCCAGGGGTGAGAGTAGATGTGACCCCACTTCTGGCCCAGGATACCTCCTGTGAAGACGCGGGATGAGCGCAACCCTCCCGGGGACACACAGGGCCCGGTTGCGAAAGCTCGGTGCGGGACTTGGTGCCCTGGTTCTAATGCTGTCTCGAGCGCTCACTGGGCACAGCAGTTGTTTCCTCTGAGCCTCAGTTTTCCCGGTTGTCAAATGGGACCCTGAGACCGTATTGGTTTATGCACACAGATTAAAACACGCCGTAGTCTTTCTAGCACTTCTCATGGGCTAAACACCTTTGACAGATGCGAAGACCCTGGAGCTTTTCAGACGCTGTGTCACAGTGTCCTTGAGGTCTTCTAGAGTACTTGGTAGCAAGTCCCCTCCGTGCTCGGGCACAGGAAGGGCTGCTTGTCGGAAACTCCTGTGGAGTGAGGAAGCATGCCTCACCTGTCATGTCTCAGGCCAGAAGCCTTTTCTGGATCACTGGGCTCTCAGAACACGTCCTGAGCATCACTCTGGGGCGAGGGCTTGTCCAGGGGAGGGAAGCCGATGCCTGAAGCAGGCTCCCTGGACGTTCCACATGACAGGCTGTGTTTGCTTTCCTGCCCTCCAGGTGTTGGAAGGGATGCCCCTTTTTGCAGAGCTTTCTGGGAACCTGGTGCCTGTCAGAAAGGCTGCCCAGCAGCGCAGCTTCCAGTTCCAGTCCTTCCGGGAGAACCGCTTGGCCATACCCGTGAAGGTGCTGCCTCCTCCTGCCCCCCCCCCGGTCTGGGAAGTTCGGGAGGTAGAAACCTGTAATCCTGACTGCCTGGCGGCCACGGAAACACCTACTGAGTCCTCCTCATATGATTGCGTTTAGGTGAGAGACAGCAGTCGAGAGCCAGCCGGGTTCTTGTCGTTCCTGCGCAAGGCAATGAAGTACGAGGATACCCAGCACATCCTCTGCCACCTGAACATCACCATGCCCCCCTGCACCAAGGTGAGCTGCTGCCCGGCAAACCCCCGAGGCCAGAGGTGGGCTCCTCTAGGAGGCCCCCAGCAGACCCCAGGATGAGCACTTCACAGGGCTTCTTGCTGACCGTGGCCCAGGCTCTCCTTTGTCTCCTGCTTCGAGCTTTCCCCGCCCTCTCTGCAGAGCTCAGTCCCACTTGGTCGTGTGACACCAGGCACAGCACCAGCTGCTCAAGGTCACCAGCCGCAGGAGCGCTGTGACCCAGCCTCTTTGTCATTTACTTGCTTATCTTCCCCAGGGTGCTAGGCCCTCAGAGAAGGGAATCCTGGTGTCCTCAGCCACTGCAAACAGCCAGGGCTCTGAGTTCAGCCAAGGAGCCTTGACCAAGTATGTTCACGTGTCAGTGCCTGTGAGCGTACCAGTCCCCGCGCCAGGCCCCGGGGGCGCTCATGTGTCTGCGGAGTGTCTCCGTGCTTCCTGTCGGTGTCGTTCTGCTGCTGTTGTTGTTGTTTTAATCATCAGCCTTCCATGCTGACCTAGAAAAGAAGCACGGTCACGTTCATATGTCCATGGCGCAATTCTTCTTTTCTTTCTGGGTATGAGGGGGAGCCAACTTTTCTCTCAAAAGCCATTTCCTGCCACCTCAAGCAAAGGCGACCCAGCGTGATGCCCCAGGCCAGTGTCAGAAATGGGACTGGTGAAAAGAAAGGGATCCAACAAGAGAAACTTAGTTTGAAGTTCAAACCCGGCTTCACTGCTTTTCACTGGGTGACCTTGGGCAAGTTTCTTAAACTCTCTGTGCCTCGGTTTCCTCCTGGGGGAAATGGGAATAGTAGTAGTACCTGTCTCCCGTGTTGTTGTGAGCATTAAACAGTCCTCAGGCATGAGAAGAGCTGTGCGAGCTTGACGTTACTATTGCTAAAGTTTGAGTTTCGTCAGCCTCCTTGCACTCCTGCCCCCTCCTGTACATCCACTCTCTGCCTCCAGAGAAACACAGCTGCTTCCTACCCACCAGGACCTGGGGCGCCATTCACCTGCCCACAGCATGAGCGCTCAGACCACCTTCTCCAGGAAGGGGTGCCCCAAAACCCAAGACGCCCCGTCCTTGCCTTCCCTCCACAGGGGACCGGAGCTGAGGACAGGAGGAGGACCCTGACCCCCCTGGCCCTTCGGTACAGCATGCTCAGCGAGACGGCTCTTGGTAGGGACCCATGTGGTGCTGCGCTGCTTCCCCTGACAAGGCTGGGTGGCACCCGTGTCCCGCACCCTGGCAGGGCTTCACCGGGATGCTATCTCCTCAGCCTGCCCTGCCCACCGCGAGTCGAGCCTGAGACTGGGTCTCCACTGACCCTCCAGAGTCGGCGCTACAGTGTGACCTGAGTGTCCACGTGTCAGGTGCCGCTCGCTCACGCCCGGCAGACCTGTGCCTGCTGGGCTGCTCAGTGTGACCTCACACCCCCAGGTTTCCCCAGCGGGACAGACCAAGCTGACCTGAAGGTGGCCGCCATTACGGAGCACCTTGGCCTCAGCTGGGCTGGTGAGTTGGGGACGGGGCAGAAAGGCCCTAGTCTCACTGATCCCACATCTCTTCTTGAGAAGCAGTGGGCATAGCGTTTCTCTCGCTTGTCCACTGTGTGTTTGACTTGTGATTGTCGGGGGCACATTGAGAAGCTGCGCCGCCAGGTGCCGGGCAAAGCAGCGTGCTCCCTTCTCCATTTCTCTGGCTTCCTTTGCAAGAAAGAATCGATGGCATGTTACTGGAGGCCGCTGAATGGCTAGTTAGCTTATTTTGCAGTTGGGAAAACTAGGATCCAGGATCTGGCTCATTGGAGTGACTTGATTGCTGAGCTAGCTAGTGACAGAGCCCAGATAAACCAAACAGATACAACAAAACCAGCACCCGAACAAAACCGTGCTTCCTGACACCCTGCGCACTGCCTGCTCTGCTCCGGGCACTTCCTTTCCTGGAGCGCGGAATGTTGGGGCCAACAGGCTTCATTTCTGCACCGGCCTCCCCAGCCCACAGCAGGGTGCATCGGACCGAAGAGGTGCGCGGGTTCTGCGCAGCTGCAGGCTCTACAGCTTCGTTCTCTCTCCCTCGCTCTCTGTCTGTCTGTCTGTTAGCGTTCATACAAACGGACTCCCTGCCCTCATGCACACACCCGCACAGACACACTCAGAAACCTTAGCAAAAACTTGCCAAATGGCCATGTCATGGGAACTCAGAAGTTCAAGGACTGGTCGTGCTCTAAACCATGGCTCCTCCTGCTTCTCGAGGTGTGTGTGTACACACTTGTGTATGCGTGTGGTGTGTTGTATGTGTGTGCATCCCTGTGCATATGCATGTGTTCGTGTGGGGGAAGCAGCGTGTGTTCCTGAATGTCTGTGCACGTGTGCATATGTCCATTGTGCGCTTGTTTGTGTATGCCGTACACACATGTTCTGGTTCACACTTTCTTTCTCTTCGGGCTTCCTTTCCTTGAAGTCACTCTGAGGCTCTCTTCCTGGAATTTCCTTGTAAATGTCAGCCCCGCCCGCTGCTGGTGGCCTGTCCCCGTGGGCGCCTGGCGGAGAGTGTGTGGCCTCCCACTGTGACCAGCACCTCAGCCCCTGCCCCGCTCAGAGACTAAGG